>ML681981.1:24174208-24234873 GCA_007922195.1 Podocnemis expansa | reverse complement strand
AGACGGGAGGTTCAGCAACTGAGGTGGACAGTGCCATGGTGGTACCAAAGAGGAAGCCAACCAGGGCTTTGGACTCTGCGCAGGGGGGCGGTGCTGAGACTCTGGTGCAGGAGTTGTTCAGGGTGCTGGCAGAGCAGTAGTGGCTCAGGCAGCATCAGAGGCAGGCCCACTGTTCTCGGCAAGAGCACGTAGGGTGCCGCTCTGTCTTTGTGAGTCCTCCGTTTAGAGGACTGGCAAATAAGGCAGTTCGCAGTGAGGTGTGACTCACCCAGGCACGTGAGGCATTTCTCGGGGAGGGTCAGGGTCATGGTCACCTATATAGCTGCAGTTGTGGCACAGAGGGGTCATTGGCTGTGTGCCCTTACCTGACAGGCTAAGGCTTAAGACTCCCTGAGCTATTGTGCGCTGTGGCACATAGACATTTGTAACTGAATGATGTGAGCAGCACTCGAAGAACTATTGATGACTAGCTGGAGATAGAGCCCCAGCTCTGCCCTGCTGCAACAGACCCTGAGTCCTGCCCTCTATCAGCTGCGCCTGAGCTCTGGCCAGAAGCCCAAGCTGGATCTAATTCAGGGGTCTGAAAAATGTGGCCTGTGGGCTGCATGCAGCCCCTAAAGCTATTTCTGCAGCCTGCAATGACATGATCATTACTGATTATTTGTAATATCATTATATGGAAGGGTTTCAGTGGTGTGGCCCTCGGGCTACTGTACTAATCCTCTTGTGGCCCTCTGCTAGTCCTCATGCTGCCCTCACGGTGATTTGAGTTTGAGACCTCTAATCGAATTGAAGAGTCAGATCCCATTAGAATGAACTTGGGCAGGTAAGTATCTATCTTTCCAATGTGGTTATCATCAGCATTGGCAGATGTGAATTAGGAATCTTCCCTCCTTAATTTGCTTCTTCAAAATGGCTTCCCCGAGCATGGCATAGGCACAGTCTGTGCTCCCCACCCCCACCCCCACCCCGGCAGATTTGAATAACACTGGGTTACTTACCAGTAACTGTCCTTCTTTGAGATGGGCTGCTCACATACATTCAGTTACAGGTGTCTATGTGCTGCAGCGCACAGTAGATCAGAAAGTCTTCAGCCTTAGCCTGTCAGGTCAGGGCACGCTGCCAATACCCCCTCCATGCTGCAACCACGGCTATATAGGTGACCGTGACCCTGACCCTCCCAGTCCCATACACCTTCTCCAACTCCGTTAGCTGGGACGGTGGGAGGGGCTGAATGTATGTGAGCAGACCATCTCGAAGAAGAACGGTTATTGGTAAGTAACCCACTGTTCTCCTTCAAGTGCTGCTCACATCATTCACTGAGAGGTGACTGCTAGCTGTACCCGTGGACGGTGGGAGGAGTTACAGTCTACCCACATTGAATACAGCTCTGCCCAGAGCGGCATCATCTCTAGCCTGCTGGGCGATAGTGTAGTGCATTGAGAAGGTATGAATTGATGACCAAGTAGTGGCCCTGCAGGTCTCTTGGATCGGGACTTTGGCAAGGAAGGCTATAGAGGACGCCTGGGCCATGGTAGAGTGGCCTCTAACAGTCCCAGGAAGGGGCATTTTCAACCTTCCGTAGCCGTCCTTGATACAGTTCACAATCCATTTAGAGATACACTGAGAGGATACTGGTAAACCTCTCTTATGTTCGGCGACCACCACAAACAGTTGGGGGGGTCTTGCGAAACGGCTGGGTGCGCTTGATGTAAATTAGGAGTGCTCGCCTCACATCCAGTGTATGTCACTTCCTCTGGTTCTGTGTAACCTGAGGATCTGGGTAAAAAACTGGCAAGTAAATTTCTTGGTTAAGGTGGAAGGGGGTGGCCACCTTAGGGAGGAAGGATGGGTGGTGACGCAAAACCACCTTATCTGGGTAGAACCTTGTGTATGAGGGTTCCAGGGAGATGGCTTTTAACTCTGAAACCCTTCTGGCAGAGGTGATTGCTACTATGAAGGCCACCTTCCAGGACAAAACCAGGAGGGTGGCTGAGTCCAAGGGTTTGTAGGACGTTTCTGTCATTGCCCAGAGGATGATATTCAGGTCCCAAGGTGGAGTGGACTTACGAAGTTGGGGAAAAAGTCTCTCTACCCCTTTTAAGAATCTGACGGAGGTGGGATGGGAGAAGACTGATTGCTCATCCGTACTCTCACGGAGAGCAGAGATTGCCGCTAAATGGACTGTCAATGAGGAAGGAGAGAGGCCTCCTTCCCTTAGGTCTAGCAGATAGTCGAGGATCAGGTGAATCTGGGCTGATATAGGGTCTACACCCTTGTCCTGGGCCCAAATGGAGAATCGCTTCCATTTGGCTGTGTACGTGGACCTGGTGGATGGTCTTCTGCTACCAGCCAGGACCTTCTTAATCCTCTCTGATCAAAGCCTCTCCTGCCCACTGAGCCAGAGAGCATCCAGGCCATCAGGTGTAGGTGGCCCAGGTCTGGGTGCTGAAGGCGCCTTGAGTCCTGCATCAGGAGATCCACCACGGTGGGAGGCACAGTGGGATCTCTATGGACATGTTTTGCAGGAGTGAGAACCAGTGCTGTCTGGGCCAGTCCAGAGCTATTAGTATTATGTTCACTCTGTCCCTGTCGATTTTCAGGAGCACCCTCTGTATCAGGGGAACCGGCGAGAAGGCTACATCAGGGGCCCCAACCAGTTGATGAGGAAGGTGTCCGTGGGGGACCCCTCCTCCTGGCCTCTGAGGGAGCAGAACTGGGGGCATTTGCAATTCTGTCATGTCGCAAACAAGTCTATCTGGGGGAGACACCATTTGTCTACCAGGAGGGAGAACACCTTGTCGTGAAGGGACCACTCGCGGTTCGCTAGCGGTTTTCTGCTTAGAGAATCTGCCAGCCTGTTGTCCACACTAGGTAGGTAGGAGGCCACTGGAAAGAAGTCATGTTGTATGGCCAATTCCCAGAGTTTGCACGCCTCCTCGCAAAGTGGTGTAGAACAGACCCGCCCCTTGTCGATTCGTGTAGAACATGGCTGTGGTATTGTCCGTGAGGATCTGGACTGACCTGCCCCTTATCTTGTCTAGGAAGGTCAAGCAGGCTAGCCTGATGGCCCTTAGTTCCTTCACGTTTATGTGGAGAGGGCCGTCGGCGTGGGACCAGAGCCCCTGAGTGGAGAGTCCCCCAGAGATGTGGGACCCCACCCTGTGTTTAAGGCATCCATTATTAAGGTCACTGAGAGCCTGAGGTCTTTGAAGGGAATGCGCCCTATGGCAAAAAGGGGATCCCTCCAAACCTGAAGTGTCCCCAGAGTATCCTGGGGAACAGACAGTACCTTGTTCAGGGAGTCCCTCCATATGTGCAACACTGAGGAAAGCCAGATTTGGAAAGGCCTCATCCTCAGGCGCGCTGTCTGGATCACTGAGGTACAGGCTGCCATGTGACTGAGGAGCTGCAGGCACCGTTGAGCCATGGTCACGGGGGACATTTGCAGCTCAGAAATGATGGTACAAATGGACTGAAATCTGGAGCAGGGTAAGAATGCTAACCCCTTGTGAGAATCTAGACGTGCCCCTATGAACTCTGTTTTGGGACGGGCGGAGCTTTGACTTCTCTTGGTTTATATGGAGGCACAGATAGTTGCAGAGCCTCACTATTGCTTTGACGTGGAGCTCTACTTGGGAGCTTGATTTCCTGACTATTAACCAGTCATCTAGATAGGGATGCCCCGTCTGCGCAAGTATGCCGTGACCGGCACCATGCACTTCGTGAACACCCTGGGGTCCAGTGAGAGCCTGAAAGGGAGAGAGGTGAACTGAAAGTCATCATTCACCACCATGAACCTTAGGAACAGCCTGTGGCGGGGCCTTATGGATATGTGAAAGTAGGCGTCTTTCAGATTGAGGGCCGCGAACCAATCCCCAGGAGACAGAGACGGAAGGATTTGTGATAGGAAAACCATACGGAACTTTATTCTCCTTACGTGTTTGTTTAAGGCTCTGAGACCTAGAATGGGTTGAAGGTCCCTGTTGGATTTCAGAACCAGGAAGTATTGGAAGTAAAATCCTTTTTCCCACTCCTGCTGGGGAACCTTTTCTATGGCTCCGAGGGAGAGGAGTTTCGGCATTCAATCTTGAGAAGGTAGGACAGTTCCTGGTTTCCAAGGGATGAACGAGGGGGTGGTTTTCTGTCCCGAAGAAGCAAAAGAAACTGAACATGATACCCCTCCGCAACCGTCTCGAGGACCCACTGGTCGGATGTGATGTTGGCCCAATGGTGTGTGAAGTGGTGTAAGCGGTTGGGGACCGGTCGATTTGTGGGTTCACTGGCCATATGGTAACCGTCAAAAGCGCTGTTTCTTCCCCAACAAGCATTCAGAGGCCTGCCCACGCCTACCCGATTGAGAAACATGGGACTTCTCACTCTTCCCTAAATGGACCTGGTCCCTGTCCATGTCCCCAAGGTGGCGTTGGGAAAAGGGGAGGGACCTTGGCAAAGTACTCTGCAATTGGATCTGTTGTTTTATCTGCTGAAGTTGTTGTTGGAGGAGTTGACGGGGTTTTAGAGAGTGTCTGTTAGGTTGCGGGGTGTAAAGTTCCAGTGACCGGAGCGTAGCCCTTGAGTCTTTCATGCCATGGAGCTTCGCATCTGTGGACTCGGCGAAAAGGTCAGGGCCTTCGAATGGGAGGTCCTGAACAGTGAGCTGCAGCTGCGGAGGTAGGCCCGAGCCCTGTAGCCAGGCCGAATGATGCATTACTACAGCCGATGCCATCGTACGGGCGGCTGTGTCCACATTGCCGTCAGAGTGTTTCTGGATGCCATTTCCCCTTCTTCAAGCATTGTGTCAAAGTCTCTAAGACAATCCTTTGGGATAATGGCACAGAAGCCTTGCATGGTGTTCCAGAGGTTAAAGATATACCTTGTCATAAGGGCTGAGTGGTTTGCTATGCACAGCTGAAGGGCTGCTGTGGAGTAAACCTTCCTGCCAAGCAGGTTGAGTTTCCTCGCCTCCTTATTCTTAGGAGTGGAACTCGGTTGACCTTGCCTCTCTTCTGGTTCACGGCATCAACAAAGAATTGGAAGAATTCTGTAGCTGAGGCCTGACAATGTTAAGACACAGATGGCTCAGTAGGCCTGAGGGGAAAAATTGTAAAAGAATGCACTCAAAATGCCATTAAAGATAATGTGAAAAAACTGCGGGCCTTCAGGACTTTAGTTAGTGTCTCTCTGTGCCTGCCTGCTCCAGACATTGTTATTCTTGAACAGTTTCACTGACATCCTTGACTTATACTAAACATTCTCTTATCAAACCTGCTTAGATGGCATTAACTCTGACACTGTTAAGTTGTTATGTGAGATTCTTTTCCCTTTGACCTTGGTTCCTTTTAAGGAAATAATATTAGTTTGCACCAATTAGAGAATGTTAGATTTTATTACTGTTGCCTATGTATATGCATGTATGTTAATATTGCTGTTAAGCTATAAAAGTTTCTGTAATGCATCTCAGGGGCAGAGACCAGCATCTAACTGCTCTCCCCGCTGCAGTGTGTCAATAAACAAATAGCTGTTTGGTTTTTGCACCCAAGTTGGGTTCAGCTATTTTTCTTTGGCATAGCAACCCCAGAGTGGGGTGCTGGAACAGAAAGAAGAATTTGTCCTGAGGGACGTGATACTTGCAGTCTGCGACCCTGGATACTGGTGGGATCGAGGACAGGGTTTGCCAGCACGCCTTGACAATGCTATATGCCCCTTTGTGGAGGGGTACAGACACCTTAGCAGGTGGAGCCCTCCAGCCAATGTCAAAGAGGGGATTCACCTCCTCTTGGATGATCCCGAGCTCCAGGTTCAGGTTGGCTGCCATACGGCGTAGCAACTCCTGGTGGGCACAAGAGACCTTGTTACAGCCACTTGGTCTCTCAAAGGTGAACTCATCAGGTGAAGAGGAAGAACGGGCCCGTGATCTACTCCGAAGTGTGGAGTTAGGATCGGGTTCATCATCCGAGAAGTTCGAATCCATGGTCTGTAAGGGGGACCGGATGGAGCGGTGCCATTAGGCTAAAGTGTCATTGGCAGCCATGTACAGCCAGTCATGTGACCAGTCATTAAAAGACACTCCGGCCTCCAGATGGCATGGAGAGGAGCAGCCTTGGCTAGGTTGCGGTACGGTACCCGAAGGGGAGGGCCCCATTGGTTCAGGTGGGCCTGAGGATCTGTGCTTGCGATGAGGCACGGGCGAGGGAGAGCATTTACGGCACCGTTTCCCCAAATATTCTCCTACCCTTTTTACCATCTTGAGAGGAGAAAAGCGTACCGAGGCTGGAGGCGATGTTGATGCCGATACGTGGCAAGAAGCCCCTGAGGCTTGGGAGCACAGCACTGACATGTCTCGGTAGGAGCGTGGGGAGGAGGCTAGAGAGCAGTCCTCCGCTGAATGCAGCTGGATGGCACTGGGTTGGGAGAGCAGTCCCCAGTGCCAGATTGCGGTGCCAGCAATGGGCTCGCTGGTGCCGGGTGGGTGGCCGGAGCCACTCCCTGCACCGGCTGGGCTTCTGGTGCCGCAGTCGGCATTGAGCTGGTTTTCTTCCGCAGTCGCGGTATGCGGACCAGAGGATGCGTCTGCACCGACGTGGAAGTCTGTGGCATTGGCGGTGCTGCTGGCAGTACTACCTTGGGTTCGAGAACCATGTTGATTCAGCGACTGTGGTGTTTGGTGCCCCGACGGTAGCAGTGGGGGCGTTGACCAAGACTTTAGGCTCGGCACCAGTGATCAGTCCCGGGGTTTCGGCACCCAGGCTGATGGGTGACCCGGCGGAGCACTCAGGGCTCAGGCGGAATCAGAAGCTTGTGCGCTACTCCTGGCAAGGGATCGGAGGCGCAGGTCTCTGTCCTTGTGAATCCTCTTTTTGAAGGACTGGCAGAGGGAGCAGCTCTCAGCAAGATGGGATTCACCAAGGCATGCGAGACATTTATTGTGGGGATCGTTGAGCGGGAAAGCTTTGCAGCATCCTAGGCACGGCTTGAAACCAGGCATCTTGAATTTCATGGTAGAAGACAGGCACTTGCTTATGCAAGTTTCTTGGCTGATCCAAAACTGTCGCTGAGGACGGAAAAAGGAACTGGGAGGGCCAGGGTCATGGTCACCTATATAGACGTGGTTGTGGCATGGAGGGGGTGTTGGATGCGTGCCCTGACCTGACAGGCTAAGGCTGAAGACTTTCTGAGCTACCATGCGTTGCAGCACGTAGACACCTGTAACTAAATGATGTGAGCAGCGCTCAAAGAACAAAAGCATTCATTTGCCCAACCTCAGCTGTTTAGGAGGCAGAGCTTGCAGGGAAAGAAATGTGGTTAGTTTTTATAGTTCATATGAGATATAACTAAGTGCACCCTGAATGCCTGGTCAAGGCACAGACAATGCTGTTCCCCTAGGTATATGAACTGCAGTTGAGGGTCAGTAGAGACTCTGTCTTTTCCTCTGCACTTTCTCAATGTCTGCAGGGGACGTAGAGCAAAACTTCACAGCAGAGGCGTCACTGGCCGGGGGAGGGACCCGGGGCACGGGCCCAGGCCCCGCCCCTGGCCTGCAGGCCCTGCCCCCCAGCATGCAGGCCCCACCCCCTTACCCGGGGACAGGGCCAGAAGCCTGGGCGGCTAGGTCCTGCATCCCTGGCTGGGGATGGGGCCGGAAGCGGCCGTGGGCAGCGGGGTCCTGCATCTCCGGCCGGGGCTGGGGCTGCCACAGCCACAGGAGGCCGGTCCCTGAATCCCTGGCCAGGGACAGGGCCGCCGCGGCTGACAGCGCTGGGGTTCTGGGCATGTGCCCTGGGGTGCCCAGCACCAGCAGCGCCTCTGCTTCACAGTGAGAGAAAGCTTGGCTTCATTTTACACATTGTAGGAAATAGCCACAGACATGCCCCCAGTATAGCTTACAGGCAATTTCTACTTCTGCCATGCTTCTAGGGGGATAATCCTGATTAATAACTTCACACCACATCTTGGTGGTCTGCCTTTTGCCTTTAATGAGACCATTTTCTGCTTCTACTCAGTCAACTCAGCATAACACCATAGGGCAGCGTTTCCTAGCTGGTATGCGACAGCACACAGGCGTACCATGCAATTCTTCTCAGAGTTCTGGATTGCCTCATGCATATTCATGAGTTCATTGGGAGACTATATAGTAGTGTGCCTCAAAATAATTAAAGGTATCAAGGTGTGCCGTGTCATAGAAAAAGTCGGGAACCACTGTCGTAGAATGTCATGACGACAGCTTAAAGGGGATGTAGAGCAGATTATTTTCCATCTTGCTCCCAATAGTCTTCCTGTTTTATACCTCTAAGGCCACAGTAGCACCTCCAGTGTACAATCAAGTAACATAGCTCTAATCACTCCACCCCACCACTAACTGTATGAAAACAGGTATGGTAGACTGAAATCCTGAAGCACCCAGCACCCTCTGTACACACAGACCATTTATCTCTGTTTTCCCCCAAAGAAACGGGGAGAGTCTCAGAGGTAAAGTCACATATACTTATTAAAAAACTATCATGATTTGTCTGGGATATGACCTATATAAACTGCCCCCCACTCCGCCCCAGCCACAGTACCAACAGCCAATTTGTCAAGGACAGAGCCTCTATCTACTGATGACAGACTGGCCAATGTAAGCAGAAGGAAAAAGAAGATG
This sequence comes from Podocnemis expansa, assembly GCA_007922195.1. Taxonomy (NCBI): domain Eukaryota; kingdom Metazoa; phylum Chordata; order Testudines; family Podocnemididae; genus Podocnemis; species Podocnemis expansa. The sequence goes on along the minus strand of ML681981.1, from coordinate 24,226,232 downwards.
GGATGAGGTGTTTGCAGAACTCATGGAAGAGTCACAGAGGAAAACCAGGGTGCCTGAGAGTTTGGCAGCTGCCCATGAGGATCCAAGAGGAGGGAGAAATGCACAACTTCCAGGAGGTCCTAGCAGTAGCCAAGGACAATGGCCAGGGAAAGTGTGGCCATGGCTAAGGTCAGCATCCCCATGGGAAAGGAGAACATGGAAAAAAACGGAGATGTGGGGACAGCTCACGGATGTTATACTGAGCCAGGCTTCTTTCCTGCAAAACATAAGATCCGTGGCTCTGCAGTCCAGTACTTAGGGACCCAGTCATGCTCTCTAGCCCCTGGACAATGATAGCTGATACACCAGCAGCATTAGTAACCTTTGTATCCCTGCAGCAAAGCTCACAGCAGCTCTCATTCATTTCTCAGATTCAACCTCTGAGCAATGAGACCATCAGGACCTTGGAGTCCAATTATTTTGAGAGACAGCACTCAACCCCAGAACTCATGCAGATGAGAAAGCAAAGTGTATTTGTTCCTGACTTTAGGGACACCCTATTATACAAATAGTTGTATCTGAAATAGTCTTACTATCGCACTCAGTTGTGTTTGCATTGTTGCAGAAATAAAAGTTTGTATATAGCTAGTGACTGAAGACAGTTGGTTAGTTACATGTATTTCCGGATACAAGGATACAGCCTTTCCCTGGTGTCATTAAATTTTTATTATCTTTTATAGTTCTTTTATAATAAACCGTTTGCAATACATTGTTGCTCAGCAGGTCCCCTCCTAGGTGCATTGTGCACCCCAAGGCCAGGCACGGTGGGACTGCAGTCTGCCCCATTGTGCACTAAGTACTAGATCTGCAAAGAGACTTAGATGCCTAAGGCCAACTTTTAGGCACTACAGAGATCCTCAAAACCCTCAAGCTGCTGCTGTTTAAACCTGAAGGTGCCTGAATTTCCACTATTAAAATCCTCTAAGGGTACAAAATTTCAGCTGGTGTGCATGCGCAACACTGCCCCTGTCCTGACACTGCTAAGCAGTAGGGTGAAATTGCATAGTTCGTTTAACCTTGTGCAGTGAAACAGCTAATTACATCAATAGCTCCATGTAGCTTTTATATTTTTTTAATAACAAACATACTAAGTTCTGTATAAATTCACGATAATGCCTTCCAGACAAACTCCCTACTTTCTTACTCTCCAGAGTCAGGAATTTCAGATACAGTAAATATTTTCAAAATTCCCTCTGTTATTCAATTGTACTGTTCCCATGCAAGTCAAAATATACTCATAAAAACAAAGTTCATTACAACAGGTGATTTGACCTCATCTTCACCTACATGCTATTCCCCTGTGTTTGAACTTAACAACTGCTTTGATTTGCAGTTACAATGCGACCTGAACCCATGACTTACACTTCCCTGCATTTACTTCCTGCCATTCTATACGTTCCCCCGTCTTCAAAGCGTCTGATCAAGTGGGATTTTCTCTCACGAAAGCTCATGCAATAAATAAATTTGTTAGTCTTTAAGTGCCACAGGGCTCCCTGTTCTTCATAAAACAAAGAATTACTGTTTCCCCTAGATTACTAAATTCCTCTCCTGTATGCTTTTTTCAACATCGAGAAGGCAAGAGTCTTGACATTTTGATGAGCATTGATAATTATTTTTTTTAATCAGTTCACTCAACAAACCAATAGTTTCCACACATGGGAAATAATTGTATAAGAAACTGTATGGATCAAAACTATATAGAGGAGCAGAATGAAGATACAACATGTAGAAATGCTTCTCTAAATATAAAAATACAGTCAGTAATGGGATGTTTAGAGAAGAAAAGTGGTAAAATATTAAGCAAATAGTAGAACTCAACTGACTTCTAAAATTATTTCTATATATATAAACAATTCCATACAGATGAAACTGAATGATAACCTGGAATACCAATGAAATAGCTGCTAGCCACCAAGTATCTCTACAGTCCATTTGTATCAGTACTTGGTCCCTAAGGAGGATGACTTCCAAAACCAGAATGCTGGATGTGTGGAAGTATATATTAGGCCTAGGCCATTAATTTGCAATTGAACTGATTCCTTCCACAAACTAAAAGGCAAAACTGTGGATGGAATTGGAAGATGATGAGAAAAATTGTGCTGAGAAAGCAGCAAGTCAATGAGCCAAAGCTCCTGATTTTGAACAAAAGTAAACTTAAAAATTGGTAAGGCTTACTCTATCCTTATTTAACCCATGATAACTTGTGGTGCTCAACTACTGTAATTTCCTGTATGTAAGGCTTATCTGCTTGAAGATTGTGATGTAGACAGCAGGATGATTGCGCTCTGCACTGAATAGTGCTGACCAAATTTCTCCTGCTTTGCATTTTCTATGCTGACAACCCATAAAATGACAAAATTACCTTAAGCTGGTCCCATTGACTTTTAAACCCTTAATCAGAGAGAGGCTGCCAATATTTAACAAGGGAGGGAAATATCTGAGGGAGACCCTATCAGGTCAGGCTTTCTCCACACTAGCTGCTGCTGGGGTGGAAGGAAATAGGAGGAACTCGAGCCTCCCTTCTAATACGGTCTCTCTAAACTCCTTCTTGAAGTTGGGCAGGCACAGACTAGTGTAGAGGTAAGTCGCAAAGATACCCACTTAGCATCTCCGTAGTAGCTTGATGTTGCCTTCCTCTAAGCCAGTGGTTTTCCACCAGTATGCCACAAGAATCGTCCAAGTGTGCCTGGAATTTTGTAGAAAGGTAATGTAAAACAAACATTATTTCATCCAAAACATTACTATACCCAACCAAAATTACAACTCCTAAGTTGTGAAACGTGTGAAAATTAATCATCAAATTCAAAGCGAAATATTGGTCTTTTGATTCTAAAACGTGAACATTCTAAATGCTAGTGACCAATGGGCAAAACTGTGATGACATGTTTTTTTTCCAGTGGATTTGAAACATTAATGCGTTTGATCCTTCTTTAGCTTTCTGTATGCACTATGTTAAAAACTTCTCTAATAAGACTGTAACCATAGTAAATAGTAAGTAAACGCGATGTTTATGAGCAATTGATTCAGCTGAAAAAAGTGGGTGTGCCATGGAATTGTTTGTCTCACTGAAGTGTGCCCTGTTACGGAAAAGGTTGGGAACTGCTGGTCTAAGCCCGTGATGTTACTGGGGGTGAGGGAACAGGGCTCTGTGCTATACACCTCCCCTGTGCTCTTAACACTAAGGGTGAGGCACTTAAGAGAGGGCGTTCCCATTGCAATAACTATTGTGGATATGGCAGAGGTGGTGCAACCTGAGGTGACTCACAAGCTTCCTGAGTGAGTGGGAGGAGCTTTTTTTTCTTTTTAGTGCTGTAATTGTGAGGAAAGGAGTCAAAGATTAATTTTTGAATAATGCAGTGATTTTGCTTCATAGGCCACCTCTGTTACTAGGGACTCTTCTGCACCCTCGTTAGCTCATCAGAATCTTTAATTGGAAGGAAGCTGGCAGAGTTGAGACCTGCTTCTTGAACCTTGGGCTCTAAGACCTTTGACTATTTGAGGTTCTACTATTCACCATAGGTTTACTATCGAGTTTTGCTGTGGTGTGGCGCTTGCCTGCATGGGTGTTTGCCTCCTCATTCCTAAATTAAACACAATCCAGACTATTTAAGGCACTTTTTTAGCTGAAGACTTCCCCCCCTCAGTCATAGCTAATCCCTGTGTAAGACCTACGTCTTCTTAAGCTCTTTAATTAATATTCTTTTGTAATGCCTATGACATGCTTTTTCATTTGATCTCTTTTCAGCTATACAGAACCCTGAGTAGGTCTATCGGTTGTACAGATTGAAGCAAAACAAAAAAAAGTATTTTGCTAGTTTGAGTCAGCAGAGATGCTTGTTAATTTTGAATATGCTATAGTACAAATGCATTGGGAAAACAAACAAACAGAAGGCTTGGCCCAACAAGCCTGGCAGTAACCAATTATTGACATAAATAAAGCATGTTGACAAGATCCAAAGGGGTAGCTGTGTTAGTCTAGTTCAGTAAAAAAACAAAACAAGGCATCTGAAGACTAACAAATTTATTTTTAAACAAACAAATAAATAAATTTTAAATAAATGTGTTAGTCTCCAAAGCATGTTGACTTTCTTAACTAACTTCTGAGCTCAGCCTTTGGCCAGAGTGAATAGTCTTATCAAAGTGGGAAGAATGAAAAAAATGAACTCGGACTCTTTCTTTCTAAATGGGTTTTCAAACACAGTCTTTCATACAGGCACTACCTAACTGATCTTTATTTCACATTCCTCCAGGTCCTATTTGACAGGTGCAAATTATTTGAAAGTTGAGAGGAAACAGTCAGAAAACAATACCTTTCACTTTATCAGAGCTTAGCTGAAGGGAATTTGCATTCTTCCAACTGACTAAATAAACAGATAATGATCCCCACAGAATGACGACTAAGAGAAGATAGTATACATATACAAATTTAGGTCTCCTCTAGGCCTGAACCAAAGTCCCTGATCTAAATCACTGTGTGCTTGAGAGGGGTTTGACCTGGATCTGAACATCCTGTTACAGGCCCATCTCCACTGTCCTCACAATACTAATGAAAATGAACCTTTAAAGACAACTTGTCCTGTTGGCATTATAATCTTTGAACAATGATGAAGCCAAAATTTATCCTTGTTGGTCATGGTACTGTAATGAAAAGGGAGAGTGCTATTTACTGTACAAATAATTACTTAAAACAATCATTATCATATGGAGAATTGGTCTGAACAAAGAACTAGGAAGGAAAAATCTCCTAAGTACTAATCCAAGCTTTAAGGCTGATGTCACCTTTATGTAAGGGTCACAAACATGCAGCCCGTGGGCCGCACGCAGCCCCTAAAGCTATTTCCTGCAGCCCGCAATGACAAAATCTTTACCAATATTTGCAATATTGTTGTATGAAAAGATTTCAGCAGCGCAGCCCTCAGGCTAACGTCCTAGTCCTTGTGCGGCCCTTATGGTGGTTGGAGTTTGAGACCCCTGCCTTTATGCATGTCACTCAGACTTTCTGCTTTTGTTTCTCCAAGTGTAAAATTGGGATAATAACCAATCTCGCCCACTGCTGAGGACTCACGTAAAGAGCCAAATACCAAGGTAAGTGCTATTATTATTATGGTAGCTGTGTTGGTCCCAGAATATTAGAGGGACAAGGTGGGTGAAGTAATATCCTTCACTGGACCAACTTCTGTTGGTGAGAGACAAGCTTTCAAGATACATGGCTTTTCTTCATGCAAAGATCTTGTCTCACAGTTAACTTTGCCCGAAGTCCTGGGCCTACATCCTTTGAGTTCCAGAAAACAAATGCCTTATGCATCAAACTCAAAAAAAGTGGAGAGAGAACGGTGGGTTACTTGCCTGTAACCGTCCTTCTTTGAGATGGGCTGCTCGGTTTCATTCAGAAATAGGTGTCTCCATGCCAGAGCACTGGATTGGTCGGAAATTTTTGCCCTAACCTGTCAGAAGAGGGCAGGGCGCCACTGCTCCCCGCACCACCCCTTGGCTATATATGTGGCCGCCGCCCAGCCCCTCCCCAGTTCCTTGGAGTTGCCAACTCCAGATGTGGGGATGGGGGGCAGGGATCTGAATGAATCTGAGCAGCCCATCTCGAAGAAGGACGGTTACTGTATGACCTGATCCTATGTTTTACACCCCCTTGAATTTATTTTCATTCCTTTCTGTAAGTTCACCCATCTTCGAAGCATCTGAGGAAGTGGGATTTTCTCCCACGAAAGCTCATGCGAAAAATAAATCTGTTAGTCTCAAAGTGCCACACGACTCCTTGTTGTTTTTTTAGTGGTAAGTAATCCACCATTCTTCTTCGAGCTCTGCTTGGATACATTCAGAAATAGGTGACTGCTAGTCATGCTGATGGATGGCAGGTGGAGTTGGCTCTTCCGCCTTCAGCACTGCCTAACTCTGACATGGGTATTTGTCCACACTCAGGGTGCTGGAGAGGTCTAGGAGATCGACCCAAGGACCATCGCCCTAGCAAGGCTAAACAGGGATTGGAGGACCTAACCCAGAGGAGAAAGTAGGCCTGGTTTGTCCGATCGCCTAGTGTGGTGCCTTGGTGTATCTTGGTTAAAGTTGACGAGTGTGACTCTAACCCCTTTGCCTAAAGGCATATTGGCAGAGGTGAGAGAAACCCGGATGATTAGTGTTCTGACAGCAACACGTGATAATGTACCTCCTACAATGGAATTCAGGAAGTCGTAGGATTGTTGGGCTGGCATTGGTGGAGGGCAGCACCTCCAGAACTGGAGAAGGGAAGGTAGACCGTGTTTCTCTCAGTCCAGCAGTATGAGACACTTGCGCACTATGAGCGCGATAGGTGCGGGGATCTGGGACATTTGGCACCCCGCAGAGTGGTGGGCTACCAGTGGTTAGGGTCTAGGAGAGTTACCTTGTCCTAGGTTGGAGGAGGGAGTGCCAGCAGCTGGAGGCAGCAGCCGACAACCTCAAGGAGCACACTGCGAGTAGAGCACCCAGATTGTCACAGAGAAGGCAGTGCCTGGCCACTAAATGTCCCTATACAAGGCAGACTGGGAGAAGACTTTGCATGAGCCTGATGGGTATATCCCAAGCCTACGTGAACCTACCGATGGCACTGTGGCGGTCCCTGTTGAATAGAACTGCCGGTATCGATAAGCTTGTGTTGACACAAGGGTGTAGTATTAAGATTATTTCCCCTTGTCTTTGTCTTCTTCCTCTTTCTTTTTTTTTTTGTGGCTGGTAATCAGCCAAAGGAGTATAGAAGGCGAGGAGCTGGTTGTGATAAAGCGACGCCCAGGGGTCACTCATAAGAATGGGAGTCCCGGGGATCAAATCCTGCAGCCTACAGGACATTGGTTTACATGACCTCGTACCACCGGGACGAGTCCAGCCAGCCTGGTCCAAACTTTACGACTGGCAATGCACAGAGGCATGCACCCAGGTGGGGGCGCCCCGAAGGGAAGGCCCCTGGGGGGAACAGGACATATGTGAGGAAGGAACAGCGTCTACCAAGGGAATGGGAAAGGTATGCCACTTCAAGGGTGTACATCCTGCCATCTCCTTACAACCCTTTTGGTTTATCTGAAGGGCCTTCCACAAGCATGGTATTGCCATTAGGAGACTTGCCCTACGAGTGGGTTCTACTGGGGAGAGCTGGCTGCTGAACTCCCAATAGGTGGTTGGGATGACGGGTGATGTAATAAGAGGTCTGTCGAGTGGGAAAGGCCCTTAGTGGTCACAGGGGCGTCGCTGGCTGGGGGGAGGGACCCGGGGCATGGGCCCAGGCCCCACCCGCAGGCCCTGCTCCCAGCCTACAGGCCCCCCCCCCCCAGCCGGGGACAGGGCCAGGCGCCGCTGTGCCGCCACAGGCGGCCAGGCCCCGCATCCCCAGCAGGGGACGGGGCTGCTGCAGCCATGGGCAGCCAGGCCCCGGATTCCTGGCAGGGGGACGGGGCTGCCACGGCCGTGGGCAGCTGGACCTCGGATCTCCGGCCTGATTGAGCCGGAGATCTGGGGCTCTGGCGCTGGGGTTTGGGGCACGTGCCCCGGAGTGCCCCGCACCAGCGATGCCCCTCAGTGGTCAATTGGGCCTGAGCATACCACCAAATCACGACTGCGATGGCTTAAAAGCCCTCAGAGCGTGAGGAGGGAGAAGGAGTTGGACCCACAGGGTATACAAGCAGGGCGTCCCAAAGCTATCCCGGGATGAACCCAGTGCTATGACCATCTGAGGGAAGAAACTATGAGAGGAGCCCCGCTGGGTATTCTCTAAGGGATGATGACTAGGATCAGACTCTCACCCCGGCGGCAGGAATGGTCTTCGGCCATACCCATGGAGCTCAGCTTGGAGCCCCCACCAGGCCTTGGACCCCTTTCTCTTAGGCTAAAGCTTTTTGGCTACTCACTGGGCTAACAGGGTTATTCAAGCAGCGTCGACTGCGAGTTTGTTGGAGAGGAAAGAGAAGCGAGTATCCTCACTTCTGACCGAGAGGTAAAGGGGGACACCGGACCATTTCGTCAAGGAAAAGGGGCCATGTGCAGATGTTCAGGCTTTGAGACGTACTCTGGCAGCAGTGATCGGCCAGCCTGGAGGGGAAGAGAGGCCGTTGGCTGTTACGGTGGCCTGTCTTTGAGGGAGTAAGGAAGGGCGAAGGTGGGGTGGGGGTCTAGTTGGTGAGACCCCTCACCCAGTCATTCACCAGGCTGTGGACCAGCTGGAGGTAGCGAGCGTTGGGGCTTTACCTTGGGTATGGAGACTGCAGGTGAGTTGTCTAAGGCTGCATCACCGGCCAGGCTCCAGCCTGCAAGCCCGGTACTTGACAGGTGAGAGAGATAAGCTCACCCTAAGGGATCAAGGGAGTTGTAGCATCCAGGGTTAGGGACATATACCTTAAGATCTCGGTTAATTATTGGTTAGGGTGGCAGGAGAAAAAGGGAGGTAGGCTTCTTCCGCCCCCGCCTTTCGGAGCAGGCTGGGGGGGGCTTCTATGAGAGGGGAACAAAGATTAACCAGGGCTTTAGCATCTGTCCCATTGAAGAGTAGGGCAGAGGGGCTTTCCCCATGGGGAGGTGTGTGGGAGCCACACTCCCTCGTGTGGTAATGGTTGCGGTAAATGGAAAACCTGATCTTATTTGGAACGGGGATCGATGGAAGGGTACACTTTGATTATTGGAGCGTGTACCATCAACCTCTGAGTGTCCTGCAGGGTGAGGAGTTGCCACCAAAGGGGGGCATCGTGTGGGGGCGTGATAACGCACTGGGAGTAAGACCTTTGTCTAAAGGATGCCCACAGAACCGCAGGTCTCCATTGTGACCCTCATTACCTGAAGCTTCTTGGACCACCATGGTGGTCACAATGGAGACCTGCGGTCCTGTGGGCATCCTTTAGACAAAGGTCTTACTCCCGGTGCATAATAGGGTCCACAACGAAAGTATGGATGAGAGTAGAACCTTCATCCCGCTCGGAGAAGGGGAAGGCTACTTAACCTCTGAGCTGTCTACCCACAGTCAGTTAGGGGAAGGTTTGCTCACAGGTTGCAGTCATGAAGAGCCAGCCAGGCAGGAGGCTGCTAATTGGCTAGCCATTGGGCAGTAGGTAAATAGGACAGCTGCCCTTCATAAGTGTCTCGATTTCTTGAGACGCTGCACTCCATGGCCAGGTTTTGGGTGATTGCCAGCAGGGTTGTGAGTATCATCGGAACCGTTGATTGGCTGGACGGAATCCCTCCCCAGAAATGGATGGGTGGGGGCCTTGCCAGGAAGGTCCCCCAGATGAGGTTCAAACTGAAGTTGTGGTGGTGAGGATTGAGTCCTCACCAGTAACTGTTGAACAGGGAGGTGGTGGAGGGGGGTGCCAGGTTGTCTTGGGCCCTATGGGGCTGAAGGGCATGGTAGGGGTCCTGTCGGAAAGAGGCCAAAGTATTTCAACTCCCCGGGGGTCGTGAGCGGTACCCAGGACGGCTGACATTTCTCGGGGAAAGAGGGTGTCGCCCCCGAAGGGGAGATCAAGGGCCACCTCTTGAGAGGCCGGGGGTACTCTGGCCTCCTGTAGCCAGGCCACACGGCGCAGGGTTACCACTGAGGCCATAGTGTGGGCCGCCGTATCCACCACGTCTCATGGTGACAGGAGGAGGTCCTGGGATGCTCTTTTACCTTCCTCCAAGAAGGCATCATACTCTTCCTTGGCCTCTGGTGGAAGTAGGTGTCTAAATCTGTTTAATGCCTCCCACACCTCCAACATGTACCTGCTGGTTAGGGCCTGGTTATTCGCGATCCGCAACTGGAAGGCTGAGGAGGAGTATACCTTTCTGCCTAGCAGTTCTAACTCCCTTGTATCCCTTGATGTCTGGACGGGATCGTGGGAGGTCTGTCCCGGCCCCAAGGCCGCTTCCACCACAGCACAAGGTGGGACTGGGTGGTGGGCGAGTGAGGGGAACTCTGACCCAGGGACTCTGTACTTGAGGCCTGCTGTATCTGAGACTGGGAAGATGGAACCCAGGTTTTGCCAGTGGGAGGAGGTCAAGTCCCAGATGCTAGGGTAGATGGGAACTGTGACCAGTTCTGCCGAGGAGAACACTGGACAGCATAAAGCATCGGAGGGTGCCTCAGAGGATTGAATCTCCATCCCCATGTGGCTGAGATGTGGTGCAGGAGATCAAAATGCACCAACAGATCACCCATGTAAGAAGACGGTACCGGGTTTAGGACTCTCCTCAGTGCCAGGGGTGGTACTGGCGTGATCGCAAGGGGCCTCTTGTGGTGACCATTTGTGAGGGCGGTACTGGAAGGGTGATGGTGCCGAGGCCCGGCACCGAGGCCATTTATAGCCCTTTGAAGCCCCTTTCCCCGGGCTGGAACAGGGGGAAGCATCTTGTGACCCATGGGACTGTACTGGAGACAGCAGGGTGATATGTTGCCAATGGGACAGCTCCATGGTACTGGGACTCGAGGGAGGGCACGGTTTCACAACCAACATGAAGGCTGAAGAAATGAAACTGAGCAGCAGCTGGGCGGCGGCCACATATATAGCCACGGGGTGGCATGGGGGGCGGTGGCTGCCTGCCCTCTTCTGAAAGGCTAGGGCAAAAAGTTCCGACCAATCTGGTGCTCTGGCACGGAGACACCTATTTCTGAATGTATCCGAGCAGCGCTCAAAGAAGAACAGACTGATAGTGAATGTGCCAGTCTTGCTATCTGAACAGAGAAGGATTAATTCAAGTAGCTGCTCTTAAAACATTTTGTCACATGCAAAGCAGCTTGTGCTATTCCCGCTACTGGACCTTATAAATGCAGCAACAAAAAGGGTGGGCAGAAGGGGTAAAATCACTTCCTTATGTAAATGCAGGAATTGGATTATCTGGCAAAATTCTGAGGTAGAGAGGAATCCTTGGAAGAGGAACTTCTCTAGAGTTGGAGAGACTGTAGGAGTTCAGGTGAACAATTAAGAGCAAAAAATCTCTTGCAAATTAAAAAAATGGAATTTCTTCCCCTTAAACACAAAATTGCTGCAGGCTACTCACTGATAGGGTTGCAAACTGGGCATGAGCAGGGCAATCCCTCCCTTCTCCTTAAGCATTCAAAGCATGCTCAGGGAATTCAGGGATGCTTTCCCTTCCCCCCTCCAAACAAAAGAGAAAGGAACAACGAAGCAGATCACTGAAACTCTTAATGGAAATGTCACAGAAGCCGACCTTAAATAAATACAGAAATCTAGGGAATAAAATCCTGCTTACTGAGGCTGACTTCTCCAAGATAAAGGAGGATAAGCCTGCAAAGAACACTGAGAATTTTGGTTAATGTAAACAATGGCTTTCACCAGAATAGCTTTGAAAAGGAAGCCAACACCTGCAGGCCAAATATTTAGTTCCCATCAATTACATGGTAGTAACTGACTTCACTGCAAATATTGTCAAGGCAGCATTTCAAGGTCAAGCTTGTCTGGCTGTCTCAATAACTTTGAAGGCATTCAGTAAATGCCCACATACTATTAATTGCAGGGAACTTCTTTCTGCCTCTTGTTATCAATTCAGTGCTCCCATTCTGGCTTCAGTGGAGGCAATTATTCTAGTTCCAGAGGGGTACGGTAGCTGTGTTAGTCTGTTTCAGCAAGGAGGTGGGTTCTGATTCATGAACGTTTATGCCCTAATAAATTTGTTAGTCTTTAAGGCGCTCCGGGACTCATTAATTATTCTAGTATTAGTCAGTGGAAGCTGTGCACGCACACTGAAAAATTAATTTGCCCTTCAACATGTAAAAAGGCTCCAACTCTCCAAAACATCATTTTTAACAATGTTTTTCAAATCACTGTTATTTATTTGTATTACCGTAACACCTAGGACATGATCCATGTCCCTATTGTGCTCGGTGGTGTTCAAATACAGAACAAAAATAGGGTCTCTGCCTCAAGGAATTTACAATCTAAGGAGTTTACAACCTAAGTACCTATTAATAGGTAAACTGGTGATGTCATCTATATTTGAAACCTTTTCTTCCTCAGTATGTATAACATATGAAATATTCAGACATTAGTGATGGGAGCATATAAGAACCTAGCTGGATAGTAGTTCATGTAATACATACAGCACCTTGAGATCTGAAGAACTCAAAAGACTTTACAAATGCTGATTGCTTATGTATTAAGGTCCACAAAATTTAAAATGAGTTCAGAATGATGTTCCTTCCTATAGTTTTCCTTTCATACTGCTGTTCTATCAATGGCTGTTATTTATACAATGACCTCCACTAGAAGGTGAGCAATGTGGAATGAAACAAACAAGGAGTCCTGGGGCACTTTTAGAGACTAACAAAATTTATTTATTGCACAAGCTCATGTGAGAAATAAATTTGTTTTGTTTGCCACTGGACTCGTTTGTTTTGCAGACCCAGACTAACGGGGCACAAAAGGCATTGTGCTTTGACTATTAAAGCAGGACCCACCCTGCTATCAATACTGCTTTGGAAAATCAGCCTGCCTACAGGGATGAAGCAGGCTAGTTTCAGCTCCTCCCCCCTCAGCTCCAGCAGTGCTGTTCTTAAATCTTCACCTCATTCTGAGCAAACACGCAGCCAGCAAGGCAAGCTCAGGGGCAAACAGAATAAATGCTGTTGCTGTAAGCTAAATTTAAGTAAGCTGCTTCTTTCCATATGTAGTAAGATCTCTGAACGCAAAATCAGATATCAGCTGTCATGCATTTAACAGCTTGTTCGTGAGCATGCATGTGTAATGGAGGCTTAGCGACCTTTCCTCTGATGCTTGTTAAATGTTGCTCCAACCATTCTAATAGGTTAGGGGGAAGATATTTAAAAGGCATAAATGATAGTGAGATGCCTCAATCTTGACTTTCCAATAAGCGGAGGAGGGTTAGATATTTAACTGCCATTTGTCCCTTTGAAAATCATCCTTTTAGATTATATTTCTGGATAAGGATCACGTTTTCTTTTTCAATATGACTATTTGGATGCCAGGAGGGGGTGGGTGCAAGCCCACCCACCGCTAAAACCCCTCCTGCAGCTTAGGGGGAGGTGGCCTCAGGCCCAGGGCCAAGTGAATTCGGGGGACAACCAAAGAAGAACAGGAACGGGTGTGCGGGTCAAAGGTTCAAAATTAGAGAATCAGAGGGGAACACCGAGGAGAGAAACCTGGACAGTGCCCACTGCCCCTGGAAGCTGTCAATGGAGCCAGCGGACACCACCTAGAGGAACTCTGCCTGGAGGCATGATCGAACGAAGGACTGGAAATAGGCCCCACAGTTGCAGGCCCCTCCTTCAGCTAACCTCTTTTCCAGGGGCATCGCTGGCGCCTGGCACACGGGGCCCGTGCCCCGAATCCCGGCGCCAGTGCCCCGGGTCCTGGCAGGGCCCCTGCCTCTCCCGGTCTTGGGCTGGAGATTGGGGGCCTGGCCACCCACGGCGGCAGTGGCCACTTCTGGCCCCTTCCTAGGCCAGGCGGCCCCTCGGCCGTGGCTGCCACTGCCTGCCCTGACACGGACAGGGGTGTGGCCTGCGGTCGGGGGTGGGGCCTGGGCCAGTCCCCTGGGTCTTTCCCTGGGGCAGTGACACTCCTGCTCCTCTCCCTGGTTTTCTTTTTCAATATGGGAGGGCAGGACTTCATTCCTTCAGGCAGTCCTGGTTATATATACCTCTCTTCTCCACTGTCTCATTTTCAGCTTCCTTATCCTCAAATCTTTGTGTTGCAGCCAGCGTGTCTCTGACTGATGACTATTCAGGATTCCCTTCATAGCCTGTCTACACTGTCCTTAAATTGCATGTAGAGATCATTAAGGAAGAATTCAGCACAGCTTGCTCCCAACAAAGTTGAACTTCTAACTGCTGGAAGTGTCCTCACTCCCTGCCAGAACAAGGGACACGTAATTAAGTAACTCTGGAATAAGTGGTTAGTGGGCCGACTTCTAGTGCCACTTCAATCCAGGGGAGATATTGGCTCTAGGAATCAAAACACCATGAGGAGCAGAGCACTGACAAGGTTCACTCTGTCCTTAACTTGTTCATGGCAGCAGTCTCTACTATTTTGCATTTTTGTGTATGTAGGAAGCAAAGGTTCTGCAAAAAAAAAAAAATTCCTTTATCTCAGTGCCAATTGGCTGAAACCCTGCTATTGCTGGATTTTCTTCAAAGATTTCCAAGGAAGAAGGTTTTCTAAAAATAGCTGTTACTGTTCATTTTTAACACCTATTTTTAGTCTTCTGATGTCCAGGCAGATTTTACAAAAACAAGCAACCAAAGCCTAAGATAGTTTACCTTCATCTGTGCTGTTGCAAAAATTCAAAGAGCTGGGACAATCATACTGAACAAGTTTGAAATACTCACCTAGACAGTCAGAAGTTTCAACTCCAAATTGCAGCCCTACATCCTCAGAGCTAGGTACAAGGGCAGACTCATTTGTGTACTCTGGCTTCTCTGCACCACTCTGGTGGCTCAACGGTCATATCTAGACATGGAAGGCTTTGCAGGAATAGCGGAATTAGTACACCACACCAGCAAAGAATTCCTAGTGCAAAGATAGCTTATACCAGTGAAACTGTGGTTTTTGCCAGTGTAGTTTTTTTCCAGCCGTCTGAGTGAAAAGAACCATCCTGGCAAAAGTGCACATATAACTGGTATTGCTGGTATAACTGCATTTATGCTTAGGGACATTTGCTGGCACAACTGTGTTGGTCAGAAAACACACCTCATGCATCCCTGAGTGACACAGCTGTGCTAGCAAAAGTTAACAGCAAAGACTGGGCCTAAGAAGCAGCCATAAATCCTGCTTAACTGTCTTATTAAACTAAGTTTATGGCCAGTTTCTATCACTGAATTGGTGCAAAGCTGCAACATACCGGTGAAGAATGTGGCGGTTAGAGTGAAACTACTGCACTACAAATCCAAGTTTTGTCTGTCACTTTTGTATGGTCCATGCAGATGCTACATCATGTTCTGTAAAATGGCAGAGGGTTTATCCTTTAACCAAAACTTCCTCCAAACTCATATGTTGGTTCCTTGCTTCCCTTTATCTTAGAGGGAGACCTGTGTTTTGAAAAGAAAAATATGGCAGACTTTCAAAATGGTATCTTTTAAATTATTCTACAAAATTGCATTGCGGCATTCTTCATTTTCTTTATTGGGAATAGTCTGAGAACAAATAATCTATTTAATTTTTATTGGGCACACTAGCTGGCATGTTCCACGCTATTTATAACTACTGTGAACAAATACCTAAAATAATCCTCTGACTAATTCTTGATGAATGATTTCTGACTAGAGGCTTGAAGGTTTCACTTAGGGAGCTAGCAAGATGGTTGAGTTTTTAGTTAATATTTTCAGAATATTCAGAGGAATAGCTAGATTTTTAACAGTGCTAGTTTGGACAAAGACTGTTTAATTATTTGTCCCAATTTTAAACTGTGTCCAGCACAGGGAGGTAACTGCCCTCAGAATTGAATATAAGCCCTTGATAAATGAGGGAGCATACAAATGTGGTTCAGAGCTATTCAGAATTAGCCGAATGACTTGCAGGAGCTGTCAAGCGTGACTACTATGGTTGCAGGCCTGCCAAGATGTATTCACTGGCTAGGACGCATGCTTCTTTGGAGTAATTTCCAGGCAGTTTCTAAAAAGTTTCCTTTTTGTGACAGTGAGCTTTTAAGAGAGATTTTGCGTTGACAACTTTATTTTGCATCATTGGTTGTACGCCTGTATTGATTTAACTTCTGTAATTATTTACAAAAAAAGTAAGGGGTTTTGTGGCACTTAAAGACTAACAGATTTATTTATCGCGTGAGCTTTCGTCGGAGAATATCCCACTTTGTCAGACACTTTGAAGAGGGAGAACTTACAGAACTGGATGAAAATAAATGCAGTAATTATTTACACAGCTGCCAGAAGGAAGCCCCAAAATTGAGACATCTTGAGTGCGAAACCTGGGAATAAGGAGTTCTGTGGCACTTAAAGATGGGATCAGGTCATACAGTAACAGCAAATCAGAGCAGCTGTTCTTTTTTTTTTTTTGCTGGACTAGACCAGGCATGGCCAAACTGTGGCTCAGGAGCCACATGTGGCTCTTGAATGAAAAAGTGTGGCTTGTGGAAGAACGTCAGCAAATCAGTTTAGTAGGTAAAAGGATACAGCTATATGGCTCAGTGTGGCTCTTGAAGGTTTAATAACTTGAGTGGCTCTTGAGTTCCATAAGTTTGGCCACCCCTGGACTAGACTAATACAGCTGCCTCTTTGAAACGTAGGAATCCCTCCAGGCAGTTAGGTGCAGATAGGGTTACCAGATATCCGGCAAAAGGAGAACACGTCGTCCTTTTTACCTCCATGTCCTCTGTTCCGCAGGCATTTTAAAAATACATGATTTTGTCTGGCTTTTTACTTACAAGGGTTAAAGTAGGCTGGAATGCCCCCAAACACCCTATTTTTAGGGGGAAGTGTACCAGGGCCCCCTAAAAATAGAAGAATATTCCATTAATACTACATTTTCTCCATGTGTCCTCCAATGTCTTCCTTTTCCTACTTCCCTATCCTCCTTTCCAGGCTTTGGTGTCTGGTACCCCCAGGTGCAGATCCATGTTAATAATTTTTCAAGGCATTGATGATGCTTGCGTCCTAGCAAATCCCACTTAATATCTTCCAAGCACCCCCTGCAGCTCTACTCGCCCAGGCAGGAAGGCTGGGCCACACCATCCCCAGTAAAGATTAAAAACAAAACAAAACAAGGAGTTGTGTGGCACTTTAAGACTAACAGATTTATTTTTCGCATGAGCTTTCGTGGGAGAAAATCCCACTTCCTCAGATGCTCCGAAGATGGCGAAGTGGGATTTTCTCCCACGAAAGCTCATGCGAAAAACAAATCCGTTAGTCTTAAAGTGTGTTTTGGGGTTTTTTTTGGTTTTGCTGGACTAGACTAACACACTATCCCTTTGGAAACTGACAGGATGCACCCCAGTAAAGATGCAGGGAGCGGCTGGTGGAAGCCGGCTTCCACCGACAGTGCAGGCCCGAGAGCGGGGGAGGGGATGCGGCAGCAGGTCACGTGCCAAGACGGGTTCCGCGCGCCGGCTGCTGCAGCCCGCTCCCGCCAGCGGCACGCGCCGAACCCCGACATCCCGCCCGGGAGCGCGCGCGCAGGCTCTGCAGCATCCCCTCAGCCGCGCGGGAGCTTGCGAGGCGGGACGGTAGCCCGGCGGCGCGGGAAAGGGGGGCACCGGCGGGCGCTAATTTCGGCACGTGGGGGACGTGCCGGGGCGCCGGCCCAGCCCACCGCCTCGCTGCGGCCGTCCATCATCCGGCCGCCGCCGCCGTCTCCCCGCGCTGCAGGGCGGCGCAGCAGCCAATCCCCGCGCGGGAAGGGGGCAGGTTTTGCTCGGCGCCCGCGCCAGGGGGGAGGCCGCGGCATCCTTTGCTGGGTGGGGAGAGCAGGAGGAAGCCGCCGAGCCCCCGCGCCCTTCAGCCGCCTCGCCAGCCGGGACGCTTTGCATCGGCGCCTGGGGGTCGTCGGCTGGGGCTCTGCAAACGCCGTGGGCTGCATTGAAGCAGGATGATCGCTGCCCAGCTGCTGGCCTATTACTTCACGGAGCTGAAGGATGATCAGGTTAAAAAGGTGAGGGGGAGCGAGAGCCTGCAGCCCGCTGGCCAGCCTGCTTTTCACCCGGGGGCTTTGTGCTGCCTGGCGCTGGCCCACATTTGCGTCGAGCTGAGGAGAAGATCGGTTGCCAAAGCGGAAGGGAGCAAAAAGCAGAAATAATTTGTCTGAAGGAGGTGAATTCCCTCCTGTGGGGCGCGTGGTGTGTTTTAAAAAGCAATCGGGCCTTGCATTGGTGACCTCTGAAGGCTGTAGCCCCTGAAAAGCTGTGTAATGTGCTGCAGTGTCCTTGAAGGAAGGATGTAGATGTCATTTCTGCGCTGAGCGGTCCTGTAATGTTTGCCTTTCTTTCCAGGCCCTCGGCAATATTGTCTCTAAGATACAGTCAGTCTCCTCATATGTGTCAGTGTGAATGTTTTTAGATATTTTTATTGGACGGGTAGTTCAAGGCCCAGGTCCATTATTATTAAAAAATTAAATTCTCGGCAGTGTAGTTTGTTTATTTTTTGAAGGGAAGTCCTCACTAATAAATCCCTATATTTCTTGTTCTTCATGAAAGTAATCCTTCTCACTACCAATCGAGCAAAGAAACTGAGCTGACTGTAACATTTAAATTTTAGGCCAATAATTTTTCACAAATTTGAAGCAATGTGTATATTCTTAAAGTGACAAATAGGGACTCACTCGTTTCCCTTAAGGATATATTTACACATTTGTGCTTTGTCCTCATGTCTCATTCGTGGTCCCTTGGAAAGACTGGCCTCCATATAGAAGTGAAATACCGTGCTCCCTTTTTAACATCATCGACTAACGTCCTTAGGCCTTTCATCCACGGAGGAAGGGCCAACGTTTTTATTATACGAGGTGTAGTGTCATTGTGGGTATAAGCTATCAACACAGTCTTTGCAGAGAGATTTTAATTGTTTAAAATATCAAAAAATTTATAAAAGTTCCTTATGCTGCAGAATTTGTAATGACTGTAAGGCATTTTAATAACACGGTGCAGGTTTGTCATGGTGCTTTTGGAGCCTTATTTAAAAACAGGGATCTCTAATTAACAGGAAGTAAATGCTACATACATCATTGCAATATATTTCTTTCCATGTTTTGATCTTTGTAAGCAACAGTGTATATAATTTCTATTTTATCAGTGGTTACACAGACTTGCATCTCACAAGAATACGAGTTAAAAATTGAGTCACAAACAATTTTGGATTTTTGTGAAGTTGTGACTTATGAATTATTGGGCAGTAGTGATACTGGTTTTATAGTAAATTGACAAAAAGAGGCTGGGAGTTGGCTTAAAAAGCAGGGTGACATGAGAGTATTAGCGTATGCCAGTTAGTTGCCTGGTGATACTGTTTAACAGCTTAATACAAAATGGGTGTGGATTTTAGCGTAAACAGATTGTAAAACAGCCTTACTTTATTTCTGAGTGCTACAGGATGCAAGGGTGGAGTGGTATAACATGGAAAGGAAAAGTACACTAGTTCAGCTGAACCATTAGTAATGTTTGAGACTTTGTTACTAGGTCAAAAAAATTGATTTTTCTGAAGAAGCTAAGTGGCCTTTCACAAATAAGTGTCATAATGTGGAAGGTTCCTCTGACCTTTTCTGTTCTATTGTCCATTATTATGTGGATTTTGGGGATGGGGGGGGTGGCCTCGTCTTCTCCTGTTTAATGTTACAATAGATATTTTTTAGTAATATCAAGGCTTGTGCGTGTGTGAGTAGATTGATGTTGCTACATTGGAGTAAGCGTTCAACAGAGATGCCTTGAGTTTGCGCGACTTACCCCAGTAGCTAGCAGAGCTGAGTCACATTGGTGTGTGCCCCATCTTAAAGTGGTATAACATATCCTGGCGATTTCTTCTGTGTAGTTACATTAGTGTGCTGGTGACTGCCCCAGTGAGCAAAAAGAAATAAAAAACCCCTCCACCCCAAAGAGAAAAGTTAGATGATACTTAAGAATGTGCTTTATAAAAGTTGCATCTAGCAGCTTTAGGTCTCTTGCTTATTCCTTTAGTTCTTTCCTCATCAAAAATACCTGTAGGAGGTGAACTAGGAATAACTAACTGTTCAGTCTGGAGGAAGATCCTGAATCTGCCTTGTCGCTTAGTTCTTCTATTAGTTGGATATATGCAATAAACATATTTATTTTTATATGCTTATTACTGCTCCAGATTACATGCCTGTGAAAGGCATAATCTGTTCTATTGTTATAATATTTAGAAATTCAAAATGAACACACAACCACCAGGTTTTCATACTAAACATCACAAGCTTTACTTTTACTGCATCTGCAACATTTGTCATGAAGCTTGCTGATATAGGCTATGTTATATATGGTGTTGTCTCACAGATATAAAAATATAGACAGTTTGTAAATTTACAGTGAGTCATAATTTTACTTGACTGTACTGGAATCCATTGTGATAGGGTATTTTAGAAAGATAAATGAATATTTTATAAATTAATTTGGTTTGTTTAAAAATATTACATTTTGATTGTACACCAATCTAAGTATGTAAGTACAGTATTTCTATATGTGCACCCCTAGCAGAAATCTCTGCTAATGAAGCTAAGAACTGAACTCTACCCCAGCTTCCTTTAGTAACAATAACACTAATTATTGTTAATTTATCATTATTTTATTTTATTAGCATTATTAACAAAATTCAGGTTTGAAGGGTTCATGAGGGGGCTGGATGGATGAGAACGATCATGCTGTTCTGACCCTCTAAATACTGTGCTCTCAAGAACTGTGCTCCATGATAGCCCTTACTACTGGTACAATTGTTCTTGTCCTCAGTATATGGCGCAGAAGAATACTTGCCTTTATTTCTACTTTTCAATACCCTCCTAGTTGTGCTTTCTTTTCAAAGGGTGAGGTCACCTTTGTTCCACTGTGGACTGATTTGTTGCTGCCCTTCACTCACCCACCCCTTTATTAGCTGCCTTCCTTGTCTCTTTGTACTGTTCCCCCTCCACTTGAGTTCCAAACCTGAGTGCAGGCCTGAAACTCTTCATGTTCCTCTCTCCCCGGGCTGGTTCTTGGCCTGTGGATTAGGTGACAGCTGGTAGTGCAGGTGGTGAGTCACACAGAGAATGCCACCATGGGGGATGAGGGATAAGGAAAGATTATCGGCAAAGAAGAGATGAGGTAAGCTAGAACTCGTTCAGTCTGAGTCCCCTATTGCCCTATATCTCAGTGACTCAATCTTCCATCATCTGCAGAACCGTTCTGGTCATGTAATAACTATAGGAAAAAGGTAGTTCTCTAGCATCACTCACTTGGTAGTTAACCACTTTTCTCAGAGTGAATAATTTTAAGGATCTGTATAAAAGCAGTTATCTTCACTCAGCATGATTCATTGTGGCTTGGTATGGCAGTGATATGGTTTGGAGAAAAGTGGAGTACTTAAGCATAATAAGTTCATTTGGCAGTGGTATTCTTAACTTGTATCTAGATTTTATATTGACTAGATTAATTATAGAATATATATTAAATTTGTTTTTCTTGGTTTAAGACAGACACTTGAAAAAGAAAATCTACTAATTTTGTTTAGTACAGTGTCTGGAAGATTTAAAGGCAGGAATGGTATGGAAAGGACATAGTGACGATGTTTCATGGGTATATGTGAACCAAATTTGGCGGCTGTAATGGATGAAAAAGGAGCCATTTTCATATAAAACAATATATCAGTATATGATCTCATGCTGGTCCAATACGTAAACTGAGCTATTTATATACAGTAGCATTAATAGATATATAAGATGCACATAGTTTTGTTCCATGTGAGAGAAACTGTGAAATGAATTTGAAAACATTCTTTTTCATTATAATAGGCATTGTCAGGTTTTCTCTAGTAGCAGATTTGATAACAGTTCTAGGGCAAAGTTTTAGGAGGGGCATGGTAACTTTTTTCCTCTGTTTATGATCCTGCAAAGAATTAAGCTTTGTTTAACTTTATGGACTACGAAAGTCAGAGTGGGTGAGGTAATATTGTTCATTGGAGAGAGTGAGTGAGTGGGTCAAAGAGACCTGTGTGCTTGACAGCGTGTCTCTTGTGACAACAGAAGGTGATTCAATAAAAGATACTGCATTACTCATCTTGTCTCTAATATTCTGGGGCCAATAGGGGTAGAACAACACTGCAAAAAATGTTATGTACTGTGGCCAGTCTCACTAACTACGGTAGGACACGTCACAGTACATAAAGTTGAGCAGGTGCGTAAGTCTTTGCAGGATCAGGACGTGGTCCTTCAAAAATCTGAGTACTTAGCGGGCTTCCTTGGATTTACAAGTGTAACAGTAAGCTGTGTTTGGAGTTTGATTTTTCTCTCTATTAATATTTACTCACTGGATGCCTGACAGCTTCAAAATAAATAAGGAAATAAAAAGGAGAAACTCTGAAAGATATTTCATTTCTTAAAAAAGTATCAGTAATGTTGTATAAACTGCAATAGTTTAGATATAATAAGCTTAATAGAATTAACCAGCCAAGATCAGTGCTGTGTAGGAGCCACTTGCAGGTTACAGACTGCAGCAGTATGTAATTGAAAAAGGGGAGGTCTTGGAATGTTTAAGCTATTTTTATTAATGTGACTTTTAGTTCTGATGAATATTCCTCAGATTTAAACGAGCATGCTAAGGAAACAGCTATATAGCAGGAGTGTTTGCATAAGCTGATATCTTCCCTATCAGGAGAGTGTGAATAAAATAGGCACTAATGATTTCTGGAAATCTTGATAAGAAGTAGGCCACTCTCTGTCCTTGGGTTTGCTTTAGACTCCCATTAGTGTGAGTGCAGACTAGATATGCATGTAAGGGTAGGAATAGGGCCTTAGTAACTCAGTAGGTGTTCATGTAGAAATGTGAGCACATATGGTTATATGTATCTACAAACACATGGCACAATTAGTGCAGTTCTTGGAATTCAAGAAACCTTTTCTAAGGTATGAGGATTAGTCAGCTTCACATGGTTTAGCCAAGACAAGTTACATGTGGACTACTTTGTTTATGGTGTACTCCATTTAAAAACAAATCAGTCTCTTTTCATTTGATCTTATAAGGATGTTTATAAGCCTTTGGTAGGATTCCTCTGCTTCCACTGTCACAAATGATGTCATTTCTCTGGAGGTTCAGACGTGAGAACTACTGGTAAAGCGACAAATTCTGCTCTTTTGCAGCTGTTCACTTTGGAGGCTGTCAGCCAAACCTAGCAGGGTTACTTCCCTTCCATGTAACTTTCTCAGAATCATCTCCCGATGTGTCTAGGCAGTAGCAGCCAGATCTTCACAGGGCTTGCCTGCCTGAAATCAGGAGACACTCCACTCATGGGCATGTGCAAGGGAGGGATGAACAGGGACCCAGAACTCTGGATGCCAGGGCAGGGAGCACAAGCTCTGCTCTGAGGTGGAAGATGCAAATTCCTTCAGGGCTGCAGTGGGAGAGCTGGCCCCTCCTCGTGTGACCCCAGGAGCACATTGGGCTGCACTGGCTGTTGGCGATGGGAGCTTCTGACCAGTGTCAGGGCCAGGGGATCTTACAGCACAGGTGGGAACTTGCCACTTGATTTGCCTCCATGTGGGTGCAGGAACAGGACAGTGTGGAGTTCACTGTTGGGGACTCGACTCAACTCAACAGAGAATGCTATGTCTGCCCATGGTCAGTCGCTTGGCACCTCTGGCATGAGTGAAACAGGAAGCCGGGCTTGCTTTGCCAGACTCTGCCTGCAGGTGCCCGCCTGACTGTCCTTCAGGTTCCCTTGGCAGGAGAGTTCTTTGCCATGCCCTACCTTGGTCAGCAGGTGCCCCAGGTTGTGCGCTTCTCCCACATCTCCACAGCAGAGATGCCTGCAGTTCTGATTGTGGCAGCTGTTTTGAGGCATGTCCGTGTGTGTCTTTGCTGGGACTGTGGTGGAGATCTGGCCCCTCTGGCCACTGGGGTCATGGTAGGGAGAGCCAGCTCCACAACCATCAAATTTTTAGTTCTGGGTATGCCCCTGGCTCTGTTGGAGCAAGTAGTGGGTTTGCCTGTCAACACTACAGATTAGGGCAGCTGCACCAGTGAGTATATAATCAGGGCAAATCCCGTTTCAAGTATTGCATGATGAGTAATGCTGAGAGGACTTTGCGGTTGTAAAACTAAACAGGCTCTTTATTGAGAGAACTCTTTAGAGTGAGGGGGCAGCTTCAGTTAACTGTCAAAACCACTTGCATGAAGCCTGATTTGAAGATGCCTCCTCCAGACTCTTCTGCAACCTGACCTCAGGGCTGATCTTCAGTGTTTAGTAGGCTAGGGGCTGAAAACATTTTTGGTGGACCCTCAAACAGCTGACCTACAGAACTACAAAAGTTTCCAAAGGGATAGCCGTGTTAGTCTAGTCCAGTAAAAAAACAACAAGCAGTTGTGTGGCACTTTAAGACTAACAGATTTATTTTTTGCATGAGCTTTCGTGGGAGAAGATCCCACTTCCTCAGATGCTTTGAAGATGGGTGAACTTACAGAAAGGAATGAAACTAAATGCAAGGGGGTGTAAAACATAGGATCAGGTCATAAAGTAACAGCAAATCAGAGCAGTTTACAGGCTTACAGAATGGGAAGCCTGAAGTCAAATTACCCTTTGTAATGGGAAAAGAACCCATAATCTCGATTGAGTCCTGCTTTCACAGAATTTAGTTTGCATATTAATTCGAGTTCAGCTGTTTTAATTAATATGCAAACTAAATTCTGTGAAAGCAGGACTCAATCGAGATTATGGGTTCTTTTCCCATTACAAAGGGTAATTTGACTTCAGGCTTCCCATTCTGTAAGCCTGTAAACTGCTCTGATTTGCTGTTACTTTATGACCTGATCCTATGTTTTACACCCCCTTGCATTTAGTTTCATTCCTTTCTGTAAGTTCACCCATCTTCGAAGCATCTGAGGAAGTGGGATCTTCTCCCACGAAAGCTCATGCAAAAAATAAATCTGTTAGTCTTAAAGTGCCACACAACTGCTTGTTGTTTTTTTACAGAACTACAAAAGCCACTAAAAAACCGCCAACCCAAATAAACTAAAATCCAACCGAGTGCCTCCCCTGGGGTTTGTTTGGCAGCACCCTGAGTGTTTGCCACTATGGCTGGACTGGCCTGTGTGGTGCTCCTCCTTCCTAATTCCACAAAGGTTGCTTCATCTCCAGTCTAGAGAAGTCTGGCTAGTTTCCAGATGAGCTCTGGTTACGAATACCTTATTAAACCTCCTATTCAATAAACTGGCATTTTTCTAATCATGGCCACTTAGAAGACATTTTCCCATGGCCACTTAGAAAACATTTTCCCAATTGTCTCTTGACTGGATATTGTTGTGCACAAGCTGTATTTGATATCCCCCCAGAAGAAGGAGCGCATGTGTTGTTTGTAGTGATTTTTCTTGTATTTCCTGCTGAACTAGTAGTTCCTGAAGGGGAAAGCATTCAAGAAAGCAATGCCCTTCTGCTTCCCCTCCCATACTTGGCAGAATGACTGTAACCATTTTCCTTTAACAATGCCAAATGACCTGTTAAAAATTGAATGCATTAGAGTGGTCTGTTGAAGTGAAATTTTCTGTGGATCTTGGTGATGACTGCCTCCATGTGCTTCTCTGTGTGTAGCCAAGATCCTTGCCCTAAATGTGCAATCGCAGGAAATGCAGTCCTTAATTTTTCACAGTGAGGAAAAGGTCCACCTTTTATGTGGTGTGCGTTACAGCTTTATGTAGCAATGTCACATACTGCAGAGGTGGTGAGCTCAGGCTAGTTTGATCTCAATAAAAAAAACGAGTGGTGTGGCACTTTAAGACTAACAGATTTATTTTTTGCATGAACTTTTGTGGGAGAAAATCCCACTTCGTCAGACGAAGTGGGATTTTCTCCCACGAAAGCTCATGTGAAAAATGAATCTGTTAGTTTTAGTGCCACATGACTCCTTATTTTTTTTTGCTGGACTAGACTAACACGGCTATCTCTTTTTAGAAATTGATCTCAATATCCTTTGTTCAAACACCCTTACTGAAATTCATGCAAATACTATCAGTGGATCACTTCTTTAGC
Source organism: Podocnemis expansa (assembly GCA_007922195.1). NCBI lineage: Eukaryota > Metazoa > Chordata > Testudines > Podocnemididae > Podocnemis > Podocnemis expansa. The sequence continues at coordinate 24,200,554 of ML681981.1, read as the reverse complement.
CTTCAAACCACTATTTTATGTAGGAGGCAGGACATGGAGCTTCTACATGGCTTATTTTAGGTGCATGGCAAGTTATTATAAAACATCTAGCAGCCAATTAGGTCATTAAATTAACAAGGTGATTGTGGACTCACAGAATAACAGTGCAATCTGATGATTGTGCAGCCTTAATTAGTTTCTCATTCTCACTTTAAAAGAGCAATACCTCAGGCCACTTGCATATGGCTTAGTGCTGGAGACTGATGCTTTCTGTTTATTCCCAGAAAACCAAGGCTCCTCACTAGTTCACCAGTGTGCCTAGGGTGTTCCAGAGAGACAGCTTTGAGGAGAGGTAGGGTAATACAGTCTCCAGCATCACTGAATTCTTGGTCTGTTTAGTGAAACTGGTCACAAGGGTGCCTTCTCTGGTGGCTTCTGTGCTGAGGATACTTCTCCACTAGGAACGGGACCGAGCACCAACTCATTCCATCGTTCTGAACATGAAGTTGTAAGAGTGTCCACCAATGTTCCTTCTAAGGCCATAAGATAGCTGAGCAACTTATGTTGCTCGTCCCCCCCCCCCCCCCGTGGGCCTGATCCTGCCTCTCTGCTCTCCTGGTCACCTGCCCAGCCAGCCCGGTCCTGCCACCCCACGCTCTCAGCTGGCCTGACCCCGTCTTCCCTCCAACCCCCTGTCCCCTTTCAAGGCTGGCTGCCCCTGCCCTGTCCCCAGTTGCCACTGGCTGCGGGAAGCTCTCATTGAGTATGCGCATAGCCTCTGTGCATGCTCAATGAGAGCTTACTCTGAATGGGAGTTTTAAAAACTCCCAGCTCAGAGCAGCTCTCAGCTGGCTGGAAAACTCTGTCTTCCAGCTGGGCAGGGATTGCAGCTGCTGGCTGTGCGTGGTCGGTGTGGCTGCGTAGCTTAGAGGGAACATTGGACCCACTGTTGTCCTGGGCTGGATTCAAACAGATGATTCGAGGATCAGATGGCTAGTGTTTAGGTATAACCCTGGTAAATTAATATAATCTGCCACTTATGGGTTAGTGTATGGGTATCATGTCTTGTAACTGCCGTGACTAAGGTACTTTTCTAATTTATCTTTGGAAGCCTCCCGACAGGGAGCAAGGAGGCTGGACTAGGCTCTCAGCTCCTCACATTGCCTCTCTTAGGTTGCTTGAAGTGCTCCTAGTGCTGGCAGTTTTCTTCTGCTGACTTTGTATTAAATGCTTGCAGCATATTCAAGGATCGATAACAGGAGAGCTGGGTGGCTGGACCTCACTCCCAACAGGTTGCTGTCAGCGGAGCTGAGAGACCAGGCTCTAAGCTCCCCATACTTGGCCCTCTTAAGTCAGTGGAAGTGCTCCTGCTCAGGACGTGCACCACTCACCTAAGGAAGGTAGCGTGGACAACAGCCTTTGCGGTAATTATTGAGATGACTGTAAATCAGCTGTATGTAATTCAACTTATCTTTGTAGTGTGGACATAGCTCCAGTAGTTGGTGTTTTTTCTCCAGAGCACTGCTGCACGAATGCTTGATGATGACGTTATGGTGCCTTACTCTGTCAGATGTGCTGTCTGTGGTTGAGATGTGAAACTGAGATTTTGACCAGTTGTGACTGAAATGTTTTTTGCAAGAGTAATTGGATTGGGACTGATTTCCTATATACATTGTATTTTGGAACATACAAGCTGTATGTTCCTTAAGCTGGAGAATAGTATAGTATTCTTCATCACTTCTTGTCTTAAGTGGTTATTTAGTGTGTGGGTGTAGGTTTGTGTACGTAATGTGTGAGGGCATTCTTTGTGGTGGCTGTAGTAATCAAAGGTGTGTGTTTGAATGATTGATACTAATGTTACCTAACCCTATAGAAGATTACAGGAGAGAATCTTGGCAAAGGAACATTGTCTGTCTGACTTGTTGGCCACTGCAGGCACATTGATTGTTAGGAACTTGAGTTGCATTTTAATACTCTGTTCTGGGTAGTAAACCATGCTCAATATGCAGAGTAAAAGAGGCCATGTGATATGGAATGTGTTGCTTCAGGCTGATGAGTTTCCAGGCCAGTATTTACAAGGCACACAGCAAACTGGGGCAGAGTGGAAGCTGATGGTAAACAGGGATGGGACCCAGATGTCTTTAACCAGATCTCTGAAGGTTTAATTGTTTCTCTGAAGCATCACTCCTGTTTTTATCCTCCTTGAAGATGAGGAGGATTTGTGAAATATTGAGAACAGAATAGTGCTTGGTGTTAGGGGAAACTAGGACTCTTGCTTTGTTTTCAGTAATATATTGGCCTATTTCTAACTCTGTAAGTGTAAACCTGACCTTTTTATGTACTGAAAAGTTGTCACTGACTCTGGGCTGAGTTACCTCTGGCCTTGGGCTGGGGTAATTTTGGAGAGGTGTGTCGAGTGGCTGTTTCTGAAGTTGCTCATGGGTTGGAATGCTGGAACTCTGGAGATGTGGATTAGTGAGCAAGAGTCAACCAGAGGTGTACAATAAGTTGCAGATTAATTTATCATGTTGTCTCCATCTATTTGGTATGTTTTTATGCTTATAATATAAAAATAATATGTTTATAAACCACTTTTAAGTCATTTGTGATGAAAGGCATTAAATAGGGGATAATACATACAGAAAATAAATTCTTCCATCCACCGTGATGAAACTAGGTGTTCAAAAAGGAGAATTTTTATTCCAAAGTTTCAGATAGATGATCAAGACTCCAGGAGTTAAATAATTTAGGACTGAGCTTTCCTTTCTTCTTCTTCAAATGAGTGCAAGTGGATTCATTAATACTCACAGCTGTTTCTGTTGCTGTTTGACAATGTTAGTTCATGATGTGTAGCTATTTGGAAATGTGGCCAGGAAGTCTTGGAGCCCTGAGCCTGGCAGGATGAATGAAGCTTAGCTAGACTGACTCTTTTGTGGTTCTCACAGGCATCTGAATGGATGCCTATTTCATGTTGCATACATTTTGTCTTAAGATCACGTGGCAAATGCTGATTGTTTGTCTAGTTGTCTTGGCTACTGTTGTCTTTTGACATGTCTTGCTGTGAGGAATGTTTGTGCAAATAGTATCTTTGGCATACCAGCTTGGATCAGGAGAAACCCATCTAGTTCTGGATGCTGGACAGTGGACTCAGTCCTGTGCAGCTGTCATAGTCTGAAAGCAGAATTGGGTCTATTATGTTGAAATGCTGTTTTTCCGAGCATTCCTTATTGTGTGGCTATGCAGAAATTGTGCTTCCTCTCTGAGTTGCACTGCTTTGAATGCTGCTGTACTTTACTTTTTCCCTGGGAGAGAATCAAAAAAAATGAGGACTCTGCTAATTGGATATTTTCTAATCAAACAAGCTACTGAATAATTCTTTTGTTTTTGATAAATATTTTAATTGCTGAATTGTAAAAGAATTAATTTGAATCCTGTATGGGATTTATGTCATGCCCATGGGGCAGCCTCTTTTGTGGACAAAGGAGAAAATTTTAAAAGGAAGCCAAAAAGCAGTGTGTTTACTCATTAACATGTCTGTGCAGAACAATTGAAAACGCAGATATCTGTATTCAGAGAAGTGCACACCTTTAATCTAGAGATGCGCCAGAACTGGAGTCTTGAATTCAGACCTTTATGTGCTTTGGTATTGGGTTTGTTTCCATACTTCTGTAATGTGTCCCAGTGCTTTTGGTTCCATTCTCCGTTCAGAACCAGACTGGATGTGTGCTGTGGTTATAGATTGGATGTGAGCAGTGATTTTGCAAGTTTTGCACCATGTTATTTTTGCAAATGCTAACCAAATTAGTAATGATCTGTTGGAGCATTCTGACCTTGTTCGGAGCCTGCTGTAGACAGCTCTGCTCTCTCAAGTCAGTATTTTTGCCAAATAGACTGTAGTCCTGTGGCTTCTGGGCAAGTAGCACTAGGCAGATGCTGTAGTGAACTGGAGGATAATGTATGCTGTACCCTTAACTCATTCTGAGCTACGCTTCATTAAATCATGAAGCATTCAGATTCTAGAGCTTTTGGGAGCCGCTCCTACTGCTGCCTCATAACATATATGTAGTTAGAGCCCTGCAAATTTGCGGATATTTGCATTATATTTGCATCTGCAGATACAACATGGATATCTGTGGGCCATTTCTTGTGGATGCAGATCAGATACAGGCCCACCTATTTTTATCTTCAAGGAACTAGAGCCCTGCAAATATGCGGATATCCACATTATATCCACATCCATGGGTACAATACGAATATCTGTGGACCATTTCTTGCAGATGCAGATCAGATACGCATCCACGTATTTGTATCCGTGCAGGGCTCTATTTATAGTGACTTTTGTGACACTCTCACCTGGGAACCCAGACCTGTAAGTCACTGTGTTAGCCCACTGCCTCAATAAGTGAGAGCTCTGCTGGAGACAGACCAGTTTGTTTGTCTCATCAACAAATATGGAAACTCTGCCACTCCTAGGGTTACCAGACACCAAAGCATGGAAAGGAGGATAGGGAAGTATAAAAAGGAGGACACATGGAGAAAATGTAGTATTAATGTAGTAATCTTCCGTTTTTAGGGGTTTCTGGAGTACTTCCCACTAAAAATAGGGTGTTCTGGGGTGTTCCAGCATACTTTAACCCCATAAGTAAAAACTAGACAAAATTATATATTTTTAAAATGCCTGGCAGATGGAGGACATGAAGGTAAAAAGGAGGACATGTCCTCGTTTTGCCTGACATCTGGTAACCCTAGCTACTACTGACTTTGCCTAGCAGGTAACTGTGAAGTGAGCCTCACTTTCTGAGTTCCCCAAGGACATCTCTTTGCAGTGTCCTCTACCTCCCACTGGGCACTTGTAGAAATTCAGTTTGCTGCCTGCAAAGAGGCAGAGCACACACCAGTCTGGTAGCTTGGCTGAAGTTTCACATTTCCAGTTAATATACAGTACTGGGATGCCTTTCTAATAAAACAAGAATAATTTTATTAATAAAGGGCCGAGATTTAGGTGATAGCAAGGAAGAATAAAAAAGATAGGAAAGGATTACAAGCAATACAAAAATAATCTTCCTTCTCATGCCTGCACCTTAATTCTATCAAGGTTTTTCTTTTCTTTTTTGCCTCAAACAGGCCTCGACAAACTAAGTGCTAGTCCCAAAACTGGGATGTGTAGGTGTGTAGCAGGTTAGAGAGCCCCTGCTGCCAAAATGCCACTGCTGCTACCGACGCTTGTGATTGTGGTTGTCCAGGATGCAGAAATGCTGGTGCTGTGGATACTTGTGTCGGTGGTTCAGGGTGAAGAAGTGTCCCTGTTGCTGAAAAAAAGCCATTAGGTGCTGGTGGAGTTGGGGGGGGGGGTAGAGGAGGAAGCAACAGGGGGCATTCTGTCCCTAGGAGTGTCATGGTGCAGCTAGGCACCAGTGAACAATTCCCAGGCCCTGTGGTAACATGGTGCCTGTGTTTTGTCGAGCCCTGGCCTAAAATAATTTCTCACTTAGTCAAGCTGCAAGAATCTCTAACTCTCCAGGCAAGAGCATCCAACGTTCACAGAGTCAGCGGGTGCTATCTCCTTTGACCCCCAAGTGATGGATAATTAGAATGTTGTTTTGCTCCCCTTATCTTTCCTAAAGTCCATTGTCTTTGTCTCCAGAGCCAGGAAGACCTCTTTGGGGTTCGGACTGTGGTGTGTTCCACAGACTGTTCATCAGCTGTTTCTTCTGCTGTTTGTTAGCTTGATGACTTTATTTACCTTGCATGTAAATATTTCATTGTCCTCTTCTGTAGTTAACCCATAAATCCACATATTTTGTCTACAGCAGCCTTGTTTATTCAATGTCTAAATACATATTCTAAGAACATATGTCCAGCAAACATACATAATCCTTTATACATAACCCGCACACACATCATGCAGTGATGTTCATGACCAGCGTGTCACCAATTCTTATATGATATCTTACAAGGCATTGTTTGGATAAATCAACTATATGTTGCCAATTGGCATAAAAGAGGCTCTTAGCATCTCTAACTGCTGTCCCGACACTAATTTTCTTTTTCATGGATCTTTCTCCTTTGATCCCCATTGTTTACCCAGACAAGTACTTAACTACAATGAAACCTTTTCAGACTGAAATAGGGCCTCTTTGCTGTAAACTACTCCTTCTCCTTAAGCTAGGATAATGATGATGATGATGAAGAAGTCCTGTCTTTCAGGGCATAAGCTGGCTGTCTTCAGAAGGAAAGGAAGGGAAGGAATTTCTCTCCTCTCTGCAAATGTGTGATACTGTACACTACAGTCAAGCGCACCTGGGTTTGAATCTGAGAGAGGACGCTGAGCTAGATGGGCCTGTGCTCTAATTTGATATGTCAGTTACTGTGTTCTTTTATTTTTCTTTTAGGGTTAAACGAATTGGAAGCTTATTGGTGTTAGTTGCATTTCTCATTTAAGGGTCCCAGAATCAAACTGGAAGAATCACATTTTCAGTATATGAACATTAAGTCTGCCAGAAAAAATTGTTTAAAAAAAAGTGTCTGTGTTTATACATTCACAAGCAAATGTAGGATTTTTACTTTATTGATTTTTGTTTTGTTTTTTTTCCAGATTGATAAATATCTTTATGCCATGCGGCTCTCTGATGAAACACTGCTGGATATTATGGCTCGCTTCAGGAGAGAGATGCAAAATGGTCTTTCTAGAGACTTCAATCCAACAGCTGCAGTAAAAATGCTACCTACATTTGTAAGGTCAATTCCGGATGGCTCAGGTAAAGATTAGAATATTATGTGATGTGTAAATGTAACCCACTGTATGAAAAAATGACTTTTTAAACACTACCAGAACCAGGTGAAGTATTCTGGAGAATCTCATGTATGTACATGTATTCCATCTGGTACATGGAAGCAACTTCTGTAGTTTCTTTATAGACTTGTGCAAAATGGGTCTTATTAAAGCGGGAAGAGAGAGGGTTCCCCTGCCCCCCAGTTCTTTCTAGCTATTCTGTTCGCCAATACTCCCAAGCTGTAAATTGGATTGAAAACCTTGTTTGCATTATAAAATTCTTAGTGAAATTACAGATTTTTTTACTGATCAGCAATGGTGTGGTATATAGTGGACCAGAGGTTTTAAAAGTTGACATGATGAATGAATCTGTCTTATAAAAAATGCTACCTGTCCGTCATATCCCAACAAGATGGTGTATTGGTATTTGAGGCAAATTTTTCCCTTACTTATATTCTCATACAGTGATTCCTTTTCAGTCTCTTTACGCAATATACAGTAATTAAACTGCATTTCTGCATAAGATAAAAATCTTTGTTTGCAATGCAGTTATGCGGTCATATTTGGAGATCCCATTGAGTTAAAGCTGGCAAGTTAATATTAGGCAGTGAAATAATGGCCTATATTGTGAGTAAAAATCTTTTATGCTTTTGCTCTGCTGTTGCTTCTTGTAGCTTACTACTGATTTTTTATGCTTGAAATTAGAGAGCTCCATTACACATATTTTTTGAAGTCCCCCAGTTTTATTGCAGTCTATCCATGCCTGCTGTGGCCCACTTGAAAATGCCAAGATCAGGACAAGCTGCAAAAGGAAAGCAGATTCTCCTAGTAGTGTTGGGTAACACTGAGTTAGATTCTCTGACCTGTCACAGAGTTCCTGATTTCCCACATTGGTTATCAAGAAGCTACAACAAAAAAGACAGAGCACCCTTTATTGCTTTTCAGTGTCTGGCTTGCAATCAGCTACTGGGGGTCCAGTAAAGAGAGAAGTTATTTAAAATGTTTTTCTGATCCCCAACATTGCCAAATCAATGTATGTTCGGGTTAACAACATTGCCAAATCAATATGTTTGAATCTTACCTAAAATAGCATGCTGCCAGCCAACCCTTTTGTAACTAATACTTAAAATTTTATTGTAAAAGGAAAGAAACAAATAAGGAGAAGGATTGTAAATGATCAAAGGAATCAGGTACATACAAATGGCTGTAAAGTTCATATATATCAGATTCTCAGTAGAATTTAGAGTTTGAAGGCTCGTACAGTTTCTCTGGTATACATCCAGTACTGGATGGATCTGTCCTTTGTTTTGCAGCTTCAGTTGCAGATTAGTTGATCCAGAGGTAGGAGGCAGGAATAGAGACAAGATGAGATGGTGCTTCTGCCTTTTGTGTCCCTTTGACATAAGACTTGTCCTAAACAGAGCCACACAGTGCGTGGCATGGAAAAGCCTCAGAGTCTCCTGTCCATAGGCATGTACTCACATATTCTGGTTACTCATAAGGTTTGTCCCTGGGTTCTTTCCACTGGATTCATTGTACCTGTGAGTTCCCTTGATGTACCTTTGAACAGGCTTAGTCTGCCATCCTATCTGGGGTTGTCATCTAGAAACACAGCACAAATTTGAAATACTAATACACCATGCATATTTAGAACTCATTATAGAAAATTGATACTTACATGTAAACATGCTTATCACCTTAACGAATCGTGACTTTGCATTGATACCTTGCATGGCATTTCCGATATCATATTTATTGCAGTTCTCTAATATAGGTATCAGAATATTATGAATGATCACTTACATGCCAGATAGTGTCCCATCACTTTTCTGCTATTGGCTAATGTGCTGTAATTTACCTGTGTGTGGGCGGGCAGCACAAAGCCATTTATTTGTTTAAAGCATGCATAGGGGCTGCTCTGTATGGGTTTTGCCAGGGAAAAGGGAGTACTCCTGAGTTGGAGGTCCATGTTTATGTAGATTCAGTAGCCTCAGTACCTTATGCAACAGATTCGGAAGGCAAGTGGCTGCCATAGAGGAGCTCTTCAGTGTTTCGACACCCTGGCTATAAATTGGATGGGATGGATTTGGTTTTTCCATTCTGTCTGCATGCTGCCACGCTGAACCCAAATGCTTAGGCCTGTGGTTCCCAACCCGTGGCCTACGGGTGGGGGCTTTTGAAGTGACCAGTGGCTCCCCTCCTGCTGCTGCAAAAGGGAGGCACTGGCTAAGGACTCAGGTGGAGCATGTTTTCACAAGACTAATAGACTGGTACAGCCTTCTTGCTGGAGCCAAAGGGATGGAAGGTTAGCGCCCTCCTCCCTGTCTGTAGCAGGGAGCATGGCAAATGCTTCACCAGGGTCCCTAGGTGCTGGGGTCTGTGCTGGAGCAGAGTGATGGGAGCACTAATTTTCTGTCCCCTGGCTGCAGGAGGGAGCCTCTGCCTAGGGACCCATGTGGAGCACACAGGGCTACAGGATGCATGTGGTTTCCTTGCTGCAGCCAGGGAAATGGGAGGTCAGTGAGGAGGCAGCCTCCTTAATGGACTCTTTGTCTGGCTGCAGGGGAGGGGGCCCTGCTGGTGGAGACTGGTGGTCCTTCAGTGCTGTACAAATGATATTTGTGACCCTTGAGCTGAAAAGGCTGGGAGCTACTGACTTAAACTTTCTGCAGAGGGAGTGAATTTCAGCCTGTATGCACATGTTGGGCTGTATGTTGGCTTAAGAAGGAAGCAGTGATAGGGCTGTGACTGGGCATGCGGTCAGCTCTCCTGTTTTGTTTTGTGCACGTTATGTTCCTGGTGCCCAGTGACATTTCTAACACTTTTGCTGACCCCAGCTTCAGATTTTCCTGCATCTTCTCTTCTTCCAGTCAAGCACAAATATATCCCCTCTCTCACCAACACTTAGTCACTAAAACCATGATGCATGCAGCAAGTAAAATAAATAACAGCATGGATCATGAAAAGGTGTAAATACAGAATCCGGAGGTCTTTAGACACAGTACAACCTGGTTGGTATTATCTGCTGCAGGATGGTCCAGGCCTGGAACAGGTGGGAGATGTTGCACATAAAGACCTGAAATCCATTGAGGTCAGACAGGGTGCACGACACTTGGTTGCAGGCAGTGCTCTTAGCGTCTCACCTTCATAAACAACAGCTTAACTTACAATAAATAAAATAGAATAGTGACATCAATACACGGTCTTGAGGCAGAGTTGGGACAGGAAGAATGTCAGATTTAGTGTCTTTCCCCTTTGGGAGTACAAATGAATTAAAATATTGGTTTCATTGTAAATATTGTTAATAGATTGCTATTAGTTCTCAGTCTGCTTCCATTTAAATTGGTGATGATAAAGCTCCCATTGACTTCATTGGTGCACATGCAAATTAGTGTGTGTGTGTGTGTGTGTGTGTGTGTGTGGCTATGCAAATACAGAAGACAACACCAGCTTTTCCTCAAAGAGCTTGCAATCTATCCTGTTCAAGTACATAGGTGGGCTGACTGCACTCTTAAAGTAATGCAGATTTTTAGTGTCTATTTTTGGAGAATAATTGAAAAACAAAATAGTTATGTTGTACAATATTTGTATAAAATGCATGTCTAACTTAAAATATGAAAAATAAAATATTTACTATAGGTACCCATTAATGCCTGTGTTCCTGAAATCAGAGGTACATTGTTTGTGTCTTACATTCTCCACAAATAAAATGTCCAGTATTTGATTAATGAGACTAGAATGCCTCTCCATTTTTAATAGTAGAGTGCTGTATGAAGACATTTGTCTTGGCTGTTCCATACAAAATCCTTTATCACAGACATGAAGAAGTGGCTGTCATAACTCTATTTAGACTCTAGTACAGTGGTTCCCAACCTTTTCTCTGCCATGACACACCTTGATACCTTCAAATTTTTTGAGGCACACCACCATTTAAAAACTCATGAATATTCAATTTAAATTACTTATGAATATTCATGAACCATGGCACGGTGTTTCTGAAATGCTGCTATGTAGGGTAGTAGGGGTAGCAGAGCGGTATGGCAAAACAGGGGAGGTCAGGAGTCGTGTGCAGTGGAAGGAGTGAGTGTGGAGAGCAGAGAAGGGCAGCCATGTGGGGAACAGCACAAGGGTGGCAAGAGAGGAGAGAGGAAGGGAGAACAAGAGTGGCTTGGGGGGGGGGCAGGGAGAAGCTGGGGAGTAGGAAGGTAGGGCAGGGGAGCATGGTGCAGCACCCACTTCCCCCTTCTCCAGGGCAAATCCTCACCCCACTGCTGCTCCCTCCCACCCCAGTGGGTCCTCCCCTCCCCTCCTGCAGACCCCTGTTGCCAGTGATGGCCAGAACTAGCCCTCCAGCCCCCAGCTACACCCCCACACCCACAGCCAGCCCCTCCCCAACCAAGGAACCACCCCACAACCCCAGCTACACACCCTCTTCCACACCCACACCCCATAACCCCAGCTATACACCCTCTTCTACACACACCCACACCCACACCCCTGCTCCACACAACCCCCAGCAGCTCTCCCCCACAAAACCTTTACCTGGGTTGTTTGCAGGCTGCCTGACACAAGCTGCTCTGCCCTGCAGGGGGAGATTCACGCACTCCAGCCTCCCGCCCCTCTCTGCTGGCTGGGCCTAAGGCTGGGCCTAAGGCTGCTCCTGCTATTTTTAGGGGGACCCCTGCAACTCCGCGTTCCGGTGCCTTCGTCTATTTCTAGGGGGGCCAGTAGGCTGCCTGACTAAAGATAGGGGGCCCCAGAACTGCGTTCCGGTGCCTTCCTCCTTACTTTAACCCCTGCCTTTTCCCAGCCCTGCATAGCCCACGCGGCTGGGCTGAGCAGGGAGGGAACTTTAACTCCAGCTGTCGGAGATGCTTGCGGCACACTTTGGGTGTTGTCACGGTGTACCAGTGTGCCCTGGCACACTGGTTGGGAACCACTGCTCTAGTCGGCATACTACATATAAGAACTTACCAATTGTATGAGCCTGTAAAAACATTCACAAGGTGAAATTGGAAATGGGAAAATATTGTGCAGTTTATGGATTCCTGGGACCTAGAAGCTAATATGCCCGGTTCAGAGAGCTATGTATCTGAGATCATAATGGAGGCTTATAGCAGCAACTTTGCTATCTTGTAACAACTCTGCTAATAATTAGTGATGACAATTTCAGGGCATGATTTAGCTGTACATTCGAAATCATGCGGGATGAATGAAAAGTGAATATTCTCAAGAAATACTGTTGTTAGTCAGTGATTTTCATTCCTGTACTATGTTAACAATGAACCTTTTGAGTAATAGCTTCTAAAGATGGTGGGGAAACATGTTCTAACTATTATGATATAAAATAAATAAATAAATCTCGATTTGTTAGGTTGAGAATGCAGAAATTTTTTCAGCCGTAATGGTCAAGGAAGCACCTGAGTCTATTAAAATCCTTTACAAAAGTATCTTTCTGAATTAATTTCTTGTATGTTTAACTGCATCTTTGTGTTACAAAGCTTAGATTAAACTCTGTTACTTACAATTTGTTTAATTCTTGAAACAATTTGAATCTGAAACATTAATGTACTCATGGAAAGTTTTTGGTTAGTGTTTTTGTTGTTTTATGGGAAAGCATACATTTCTCATTAAACTTTTGGTTTGCAAGGAGAGCTAAATATATTTGAAATAAAACGTGTTAATGTGTTGCTTGTTGCTGGGAGTAGACATTTCTCAAGTGTGGTATTTGTTTGAAGTATATTCCAGGGTGCATTTAGCCTTGAAAAATGACCATCTGCTCTAGTGTTTGTTTATCATTATTTATTGAAGGTAATCACTTGCATCAGACAAATGTTCTCTTATGATGTGGCTAATTCAGCTATTTCACTTAATGAGTTGACCAAGATGAACACATTACTTCTGATCCTTTGACAGTGGAAACGGCTATAAAAACTCTATTCACTCTTAAATCTGGCATACAGAATTTTGGGGGTGTGTTCAAAATTTAAATTATGTTCCTTAGAAGAACTTCTTAAATTGGACTGTACAGTTTTAAAATACATAGGGAAAGTACTATGGGAGCTTTCTTTCAATAAATGGAGCATAGGATCAGCCCAATGTTCGAGGCAGCAGAAGAAGGTGCTTAAAGTTATGGGAAAAATGCTTAGAAAATTCTTACGTTATGACTTTATTATTCAGCTTTTCCAGTTACAGTTTATTTTCTAGGTGTTTTTTGTGTCTGGCATATAGTGGGGAAAAAAACAACAAGGAGTTGTGTGGCACTTTAAGACTAAAAATTTTATAGTCTTAAAGTGCCACACAACTCCTTGTTGTTTTTTTACTGGACTAGACTAACATGGCTATCCCTTTTGAAATTGGCATATAGTGGTTTGCTTGCTGCTATATGCTGTGACTTGAGAGAGCTGTACCAGCTTCTGTAGGAAGCTACTTTCCCCCTTTAGAACATAATTTCCAGGATGGAAAATGACACGTTTGGTATGTCAGACTGACCCGATAACCCTCTGTACATCACCACTGGGCTCCTCATATTTCCAAGCCAACTGGGTTTACTTAGAGTCTAGTTCAGGGGTCTCAAACTCAAATCACCATGAGGGCTGCGTGAGGACTAGTATGTTAGCCTGAGGTCCGCACCACTGAAACCTTTTCATACAATGATGCTTCAACTATTGGTAACAATAGTGTCATTGTGGGTCACAGGAAATAGCTTTAGGAGCTGTCTGTGGGCTGCGTGTTTTGAGATCCCTGGTCTAGTTGCTGTTTCTAGCTCTGGGACTCGACAATACACCCAGGATCAATCTTCTTGTTTGGCATCCTTCTGTGAGAAGTGGAACACTGCTATCCAGCCACCTTAGATGTTCAGATAGTGCCTGAGTCATCTGAAACCCCCCCCCCCCCAGTTCACTTATTCATCCTCCCCAAGAGTTCCCTCTAGGCTGTGATCCAAGTTGGCTTACTCACTTAACCCCCTGAGAAACAGTGTGGCAGAAAAGCAGGGAACAGAGGTGTAGCAGAGAAAGTGCTTAACCACAGTTATTTGAGGCCTTCTCTAGTTGAAGAATTAGTGTGTGGTGGTGATAAGTCCACATGACCTGTTAGTGCACCACATACTAGGGTGCTGTAGCTTTATGCTCCAAGTTGCCATGCATTAACTCTGTCTAGACAAGGCATTAATTTTATAATACTTATAAATCACAGCTCTTTGAAAATAACAGAAGTCCTGATACACGCTTCTCCCCTAGTCTGAGCTCACCAGTTGATGTGAGTCAGTGATTCCTCAATGCTTGTCTACACTTACAACACTGCAGTGGCACAACTTCAGTGGAGATGTTGTCTACGCCAATAGGAGAGCTCCACCTCCCTGAGAGCTGGTAGCTGTGTTGATGGGAGAAGCCCTTCTGCTGACATAGCACTGTCTATGCTGGAGATTTGGTTGATCATTGCTGCTTTGCAAGGGTGTGGAACCCTGAGTGATCTAGTTACACGGCCATACATTCATAGTATAGATCAGGGCTTAGTGTTCTGTATTCACTAGTGTTCTTGCCCACTCCTTATAGCCTCTGTGGAATGACCGTTGTTGCAGGGGGCTGGTCCAGTTGTGAGGAGTCCAAGTACACAGCCCTAGATTAGTGTTGATGGCTTTCAGTGATGGTTCTTCTGTGTCCAATGCCTTTGCTAGGCAAGACAGCTGCTTAGAGTGCAGCATGGGCCTGCTTCCAGAGAAGTCTGGGCTTAGCACAGGGGTCTCAAACACGTGGCCCCTAAAGCTATTGCCTGCGGCCTGCGGTGATGCTATTGTTACTGATATTTGCAATATCATTGTATGGAAAGGTTTCAGTAGTGCAGCCCTCGGGCTAACATACTAGTTCTCGTGCGGCCCTGTATTACTCCTCATGTGGCCCTTATGTTGATTTGAGTTTGAAACCCTTGACATAGCACTACAGTCCCAATATTTCAGCAAGGTACAAAAAAAGACTTCAGAATTTGGTGCAGGCAAATCCCACTCTGTCACAGCAGCATCATTGCTTCTTGAAAGTTCCACTGCCTAGGGAAGGTCATTAAGCAGGACAATATAAATTCTGGATGACTATGTGTCTGTGTGTATAACATCAGAGAGAGGGGCATGAAGAGAGGTAAAAGTATAAATAAGATTATACTAGTTTTGGCACAAGAGTTGTCAAAAAATGTCAGATACAAATTCAGTTGGGAGGTAGCGCTAGGTAAATTACAGACCCATTAGTTGTTGGAGAAAGATTTGAGCTCAATCAAACTAAGTTCTTGCCAGTGCAGATGGACATGAGATTTGAGTTGGAGAAGAACTGGAGATAATGACATTTCAGGCATGATGCTTAAAAGTTAAAAGTGCATCCCTATCTACTTAAGACAGCTAGAACAGAGGGAAATGGTTGAAACAAGCAATGGCAAGAGAGTCAGGAATTGCAGTCATAGGAATTATACTGGAGGTGAATTCACAAGGAAGATGAGAGAGAGATTTTTAAGGATCAAGACTTGATTCCACAGGACATCACAGTAATGTGTGCAAGTGGTACAACTGGGTCTGTGCTAACTACAAGGAATGGGATAGTATGTGGCAAAGGATTTTGTCTGTTACTCTGATGTGTGAAATCTTGGCCCTATAGAACTCGGTAGCAAAATTCACATTGACTTCAGTCAGGCAAGGATTTCACTCAGTATATGAGTAATTTTTGAAGTTTAGCCAAAGGCACAAATCAGTGAAGGGATGGAGGTTGGGAGAACATTAGAAAGCTCAGCGTTACCTTAATTGTACTATTAGATTGTGAACAGCCTTGTAAAGTCCATTGGCACATGTGCGTGTGGGTAAGGCTGGGGCCAAAAGGGCTTCAGTGTTTATGTACTACAAGCACAGGCCTTGAGCTCATTGTTAAAAAGATTGTGTAAATTGCTTCCCTCATTATCTCTTTCTCAAACCATTAGTAATCATTGTCCTTGTTTGTTCATGTGTCTGATAAGACAAGACAACCCAAATATCATCATCTGAATCAGTCAAATATATTTGCAGAACAGTAAGACAAGCACTGAAAGTGTGACTTTTCAGATATAAACTACTCTCTAGCTTGACTGGGTCACATCCTAAAGGCTTTTTGAACTGCTCTTGAGGTAGATGACCAGTTGAACTGGCTTCAAAGTTTTGAAATTCAACGCCTCTCCCTTGAGTTAGAGATGGAAATATCTCGATGTGTTCTGTGGTTTGCAGGAGGAGGTGATTTTAGATCTCAGCGAGAAGTCACAAATTTTGAACTCTTCTATTGTGACAGCCACAGGTTTGTGTAGACAGTATTTAGTATGACTTCTCTCTTTCTGGCATCAATTGCATTATTATAGTTTTCATTGAAATTCAGTTCCCATGAATAAAACCCTTGGTTTATAGTTAGCTGTGTTTCCATGTAAACTGAGGTGTTTTGATGTTAAAATCAGATCCACAAAAATTTCAGAATTTCTCCAAGAAATATTTTAGGTCCCCCTGGAAAGACTCTCTTCTTATCAGTTCATGTCCTCCCCTATGGAAACTCTCTTTAATCTTCCACAAATCAAGATCGCATTCATCCAATTTTAAAAGGTTTGCAGCTTGCTCCTCAGATTTTCCTCATGGATAGTGAGTGGTGAGCCAGCTTAGTCATGGCACCTACTTTATGGTGGTCAGTGTTGTTGTTGCACTAATCTTAGGTTGAATTTTGGGGATTAGCTTGACATGTGCTGTAGATGGAATTTATTTGCATTAAGTATGGCACATTTATTTGTTTTGTATTTATCTAATATAGATTGATGTTTCATAAGTCAGAGCCATTTAACAATTTTGATTGCTTGTATCTTGTCTTCCAAATAGAGAAAGGTGATTTCATTGCATTGGATCTTGGTGGATCTTTTTTTCGAATTCTGCGAGTGAAGGTCTCTCATGAGAAAAAGCAGACAGTACAAATGGAAACAGAGATTTATAACACACCAGAAGATATCATGCATGGCAGTGGAACAAGGGTAGGTTTCTTTTCTTAGGGATAATTATCTAAATATTAGATGTTTTACATTAAGTGTAGAAAGAAAAAATATTAACACTTTAATATTTATAAATATATACTGAACTCTCTAATTTTTAATAAGAATAAATAAGCAGTCCTGGCAATTATTTACAAGAAGTAAAATGCAGCTTTTATTGCACAAGTCACTTCCTGCTGCATTAGACGTTCAGTTCTAAATCTGTTTCTGTACCTTGGCTTATCTGATATAGACTGATCTAGTGAGATATTACTGAAAGAGTTACAGTACTGAAAATCATTTTCCATGTGTGGGAATAGAGGGCCGAAAAACCTTGCAGTTTCTGTAAGTGATTAAATCAGTCTAGCTTGAAATTGACATGTAGGACTGTACCTAGAAATGAAAACAGATTGGTGACTGGACCAAGTATTTATCCTCCTGCAAGATGACTCTTGCATGGAAGAATAAGACGACGTGTGTGTGTGTGTGTGTGTGTGTGTGTGTTTAAACAATTGTGCTGTGCTCAGGAAATTGATTACAAAGAGTGGTTTTATATATGTACACATGTAACAAATGGTACAGTATTTTCATTGTCGGGTAACTACAGTTCTTGCACCTATTTTTTTTTTTTTTTTAATAAGAATGAGGAGTCATTGAAGAATGTAAAGAGAACAATTTAGAAAATTCAAAGTTCATTTTAAAAAAAGGTTGGAAATTTTTAAATTTTTTGTTTTTAATTTATTTCTGTTCTGCTAACAATTGCTAAATAGTTACAATATACTGTGTCACCTGACAGTCACTAAAATTACTGAGATTAATTTATGTATACTGATTGCAATGACATTTGATCTACACTACTAATATCTCAAATGTTTAAAAATTTACATGTTTTAGTACTTTGGCCAGATGTAATGGGTATGAATTTCAGAAGGTATACATTAATTTTCATGTACATTTCAAGTTGTAAATTGAGTTGTATTATGTTTCGTGGAGGAGGGGGGTTAAAATGGTGGGAGTTTGCTGGTGGAGAGCTGCCGGTACAAGCTGGAACTCCTGTGAGCAGTCTGCAGTATACTTTTAGCACATACAGTGCTACTCTGGCCTTATCACTTTTCTCAAGTTTGATGATGGCTCTGCCGTTCTGCTGACCCCCAAATCTACCTTATGTTGGCTGTTTGTTTGTCTTTTTGTTTTATAAACTCCAGAACAAAACATTTCTTTAATTTAAAAAAACCTAATAAGTGATGCTGCTTCTGTTACTTCCTGTGTAATCAGGTGGGTGGCTTTCCAATTGCATTGCTCCTGCTTGCTCCATCAGATGTGCAAATGCCCAGTTTGATAGGGATAGTCCTGATATTTATGGGTCTCTTACTTAGGTGCCTATTACCTTTCATCTCCTGTCCTAAGTTTTCATAGTCCCTCTGTGAACACCCTGTTGCTCCAAGAGGTGCTGCTGGAGTTGGGAATTGGGACAACTTCATGTAATCTATGATCTACTTTCCTTGCCCCATGGAGCTTCTGTGGAAGCGTTGGGCAGTTCCCAGCTTTCTGCAGTTCAGTGTCTCCTTCAGCTTCCTTTAGCCCAAGAGGCTAATCAGACACTGACCAGAGGCAGCCTTCACAACCTGATTCTTAGAGCCCTGCAAATCCACAGGTATCCACTGCAGATCCACGGGTGTCTGCATCTGCGGGTGCAGGTGTGGATAACCGCAGACCCATTGCTGCGGATCAACTCACGGATGCAGCTTCTGTTGTTACCTTATCCCAGTGCGATCTATTGCTGAAATTGCTGTACTGATCTGTGTCGGCAGCATGCAAGGGAACCAGGAAGCGCTCTGGCTAATCCTAGATTGTGATCTGCCAGCCAATCAGAGTCTCAAGGTGGGACTTGGAGACTCACTGCTGGTCTTTGATTGGCTCATTCCCCTGCCCACTTCTTCATTTTCTTGCTTCCAGTTGGCAAGCCATTGCTGTCAACCAGAGATTTCATAGGTGGGCAGAGAAAGCTGATTGATAGCACAGCATGCAAACCACAAACAAAAAAGGAAAAAGTGGGTGGGACCCATATGGGGAATGAACCAATCAAAGGCTGAATAGTTGTATGTGAGCCCAAGCTTGGTTGCAGCTGTGGTTACAGATGCAGCTAAATCCTGGCATGTGGATTTCAGATTGGATTGATGTTATCACTGAGCGGATGTGGATTGGATGCAGTTCCACATTTTTGCATCCGCGCAGGGGTCTACTGATTCTTCTCCCTGTGATTACTGTGGCTACCATAGAACTTTCTGGTCTGTGGGACTCCAAGCGCCTGTGAGATGCTGGAGGTAGCATTTGCATTCATACTGTTACCCTGAGACTCTTATGGAGAAGAACCACTGGATAAAGAGAGAGATGAGAGAGGATTTGGGAATGACTCTAGAAGCACCTAGTGATGCTTCGGACCAGAGGTGTAGCTGGCACCAGGCATGTGGTGCTCGAGCCCTGGGTCTTTTTCTGGGCCAGGGACACTCCTGCTTTGGACAGACCAGTGCATAAAGGGATGGTGTGGAGAGAGGAAAATATGGGAGTTGTGGACACTGGTTTTCATATTACAGAGTAATTGTTCAGTTTGGAGCTCATTTTTGTATTACAGTAACTCATAGAATGTGCCTAGGCTTTGAGCTGGCATAAAATCCAGCTTGAAGGGACACACCTGTGGTAGCTCTGATTGAGATATTACACACTAGAAGTGCAGCATGAGTGGCAGGAGTGATTGACTGTCTGACTACATGCTTAATATCTTAGATGAGTATGTAATTCAGGGGGTAGCGCCTTCTCCCACTCTCAGCTTTGCAGCTGTACTCTGTTTCTAGCATGTTTGCTTGAGCTGTAGTTTACACCTGCACCTTGAAGCGTAGACATACCCTTACAGAACCCAATGAGGATTGCAACCCATTGTGCTAGCAACTGCACAAATGCCTGGTGAAATGCTTTCTCTGCCTTGAAGGGAATAAAGTATAATTTAAGGCAAGAACCTACAAGCCTGGGTATTGCAAACAATGAGAGGGAATAGAGGAGAGATGGCAAAGGAAACACTAAATGCATATTCTTACTTGGGTTACCTATTTGTGCAGTTTGATGGTGAAGGCCAGCTAAATATGATTTTAAAAAGTAAATCATAAGGTAAATACTGGAAGTCCCTACATATATTAGAGACTAACAGCCTGGGCTCGAAACTAACAAGAGTTGTCCAGAGGATGTTAAACTGGGAAAAGTTAAGAAGGGTAGCTACACTTGTACTCTGTGGGGAGTGTGCAGTCAAGATAATGATTAGATAATTTCACGGATCTAGATACTGGTAAAGGAAGAAATGAACTGGAAAGGTCATCAGAATTAGAGCCGTTCCCTTGTTTCTTATATGACAGAAATAAAACATGAGTAACATTTTCGGTGGTGATATGTTAGTGGCAGAATTCCAGCTGTGCTTCCACAAGGACGTCTGAGGAGACTTATTGGCAGGTTGTTAATGATTAAATGCTTTTGATCGCTTCTTATGTTAGTGGTTCATTTAAATCTGTGAACCAGGGGCTACAATTACCTGAATAGCTTTTCTGTTCACCTTCTGAACAGGATTTCTTACTAACACTTTTTCCACAATCTGCATCATTAACTTCAGAGGTTTATGCCTTTTAATCCCATTCAGATTAGTGGAGGAATTGTAACTTATGGCTTCTTGTCTAGCAGGCAGAGTTATTTTTGAGATTTTTCACTTTGGTGCATTCAGACTTTTATTCTCTGTCCATCTGTCAGACACAAGCATATTTTACTCATACAAGTCCATTTCAATTCCTGTTGAAGTCAAGAGCAAAACTCCCATTGACTTCAGTTGTACAGCATTAGGCCTAAGGTTTCTAGAGACTCTTCCAAGTCAGTCTAAAGAGCAGGATTTGATTTCTGTACTGATCTTTGTAGTCTACATCCTTTTGAAATAGTATCTGAGTCTGGGCAATGCACGTTTAGCTGTTTTACTTTTGAGTTCCTTGCTCCTGAAGTTTACTCTTGCTTCCTGACCCTACCTGATTTGTAAATTCCTTCCAGTTGCACCTTAACTGTTAAAAAGAGTATTGATCTGCATACTTCTGGTCAAATGAATCATTACAAGGATTTGTATATGAGTCACAGTGATGCTGAAAAAAATCATAAAACCAGTAATAAAATAAAGATAGTGGCAAAAATTGTACACGTATTTCTCAGTTCTATACTCCGCTGAACAATCCATATATCTCTTCTACAGTTCATTAGTTTTGTTTTTAATCTGATACAGTCATCTTCTAAAACAGAAATTAGACCCTCCCGGCTGTGCTTTTGGATGCTTACAACATTGCTAATAGCTAATTAATCCACATCATTAGCATCTCTAGATTTTAGGTATTAAAATAGACCTTATGTGGCAATGGAACACTCCCATTCCCATCATGTTCTGAGTCACTGATACACGTTTCGCTCTCTAATGCATTAAGTGAGGGTGGATCATTTAGTATCCAATATATCTGTACTTCTTGAAACCACGTTTAAATCCTGGCAGGTTGGCCTTCGTCTTCTCCAAGACAATGCACTGAGTTCCATAAAGCTCACTGTATACAGTAGAGAATGTTTTTTAATTAGAACTTAAAAACATGACCTGTTCCCTCCTCTGTTCATAGTTCTTAGGTTAGAAAGGACCATCTGATCATCTAGTCCAGGGGTCTCAAATTCAAATCACCATGAGGGCTGCATGAGGACTAATACATTATTCCTAGGGCCATACCACTGAAACCTTTTCATACAATGATATTGCAAATATTGTTAACAATAATGTTTTGCGGGCCACACGAAATAGCTTTAGGGGCTGCATGCAGCCTGCGGGCCGTATGTTTGAGACCCCTGATCTAGTCTGACCACCTGCTCAATGCCGGCTGCACAGAGGCAGCTTTTGGGCCCCAAGCAGTAAGGGCCCCTATAGTGGTCTCCTGCTTCGCCTAACCTAACTCGGGGCATGGCAACCCATTTCCCCCCACCCTCCTGCCTAATGAGCACAGGACTGCCAGGGTCAGAGACTGCACTGGTCACTCACCCTCTCTCCCTCCAGCGGAGGTGGAGCAGCGCTCCCCGCCTATCCCCAGTTGGGCCCGTCTCCCCAGGGGGAAGAGAGCAGCTGGTGTGGACCTGCGGCTTGTGGGGGCTGAGGCCCTGGGGCGGCCTGCTCCGAAGAGTTCAGGACGCTTTGCCCTTGGCCATCTCAGGGCTGAATGGGCCCAGTCCAGGGCCTGGGGTGAGGCAGCCTCTATTCAGCCATGGGATGGCCAGCGGCGAAGTAGCCTGAACTCTTCGGAGCGGGCCACTCGAGAGCCCTCCCCCTGCAAAGCCGCAGCTCTGCCCCAGCTGCTATCCTCCCTCCTGGGGAGACATGTCCGGCTGGGGGTAGGTGGGGAGTGCTGCTCCGCCCCTGCTGGAGGGAAAGAAGGTGGGTGAGTGGTGCAGTCTCTGGCCCTGCTGGTCCCCCCCCCCCCATGAGTGCTAGGCTCTATGACCCTTCCTGTCAGACTGTGGGCGGGGGAAAACTGGTGACTGGAGGGGGGCTGCAGAGGGGAGAGCCAGAGCCGTGGAGGGGGCAGCAGCAGAGAGCTGGGACTGTGGGGGGCCAGTTAGGGCTGCGGGGGGGGCTGGAGCCATGGTGGGGGCACCAGTGGGGACCTATAGGAAGCCCTTTAGGAGGTCCCACAGTGGCTCTTGGCCTAGGTCCCCCAATTGCCTGATGCCGCTTCTGAGGCCACAGACTTCCTGCCCGCTCCTCCTTCTGGCTGTTTGCCTGAGAGCAGGAGTTTGCGCCAGTGTCCTTGGCTAAAATTTCCTCTTCCTGTACTGTAATTTAATAGGTTGTCTGTTGGTTCTTTTTTGTTTAATTTGTAGTTCCTTCTTTTATAACTCTTTTTATCTCTTATCTGGAAAATTGAACAAGATATTATAAAAGTTATTTCCTTTGCTTGCTCATTCATTGTGCATGAGTGTACCGGCATTCTCTGTCACAAAGGGCAATAAACTGCAATGTTTCTTCACTGAAACTTCCATAGTAATGCTTAATCAGATTAGCTCATCTTCTATTTTTAATTATATTTTTATTATAGTCTAGTAGGTAGAAATGCCATGTAAACCACTTTTTAAAATTCTTCTGAACTGATTAGTCTTGTAAAAAAAATCCCTTTTTAAGTTTTTTGTATTTGCAGATGTCTGTGGTATTTCCTCTGTCATTGTGGGATCCTGGAAACTGTTTGATTACAGCTAGGAAAATGGCAACCTAAAGATTATAAAAATGGTATTTTATACTTCCACTCAGTAGTGCTATATTGCTGGAAATTTTCCAGGTCCAGAGTTTCTAAAGAGTTAAATGTGAAAAAAATCTTCTGAAACAAAAAGAGAGATTTATTATAGGATTAATATCTATCTTCATTATAGGTTAGTTTGAGGCACACTGTCATTTTGTACTGATAGATTTGATTTTTCTTCAATTTCAGTCCAAAGGGCTTGGTTAAGTCCTGCAGTGTTCTTTGTGTACTGGTGCATAATTAGTCACTCCAGCTGGCGCAATGGTCCTTAGCTGGCTATTTGATGATGATACAACTGGAGGTTTCATAGTAATTGAGCAGAATGATTGCTCGCTCGCTCGCTCTCTCAAATCTGTCCTACATGCAGCTTCTCATTTCGGAAAACCAGGCGTTTAAGAGCCACAGGATACACAAGAGTGGGAGGGTGAAGCCAAAGAAGTGACAACAGCAATAGTTCTCTCAAAAAAAATCTCAGTAAATGTTAAAGCTGTTGGAGTCTGCTTTCATTAATTCTACACCTCTGACTGACCTCTCGCCCCATCTACTCTATTGTTCTTGATCTTATTTTCTGGGACAAAGCTGAACATTCATTTACAGTGTCCTGCATCCTGACATCGTGTTTAGTAACCCCAAGTGACTGTACTTTTTTAGCTGCTAAGCAATTGCGATTAGATGTAGACTTGTTTGTAGGTATCATTGCTGCAGCAGAAAATGACACTGGAACTAATCAACTAGATAACTAGATGAGTGTTGAAGAGATCAGCCAGTTTTGTCAGAATGCCATTGGGAACGATTCTGGCCAGTGATAGTGTTCTGGACTCTCTTGTTCGGTGTCATCTGAAAGGGAGAGATTGTTGAAAGATGACATGTCAGTCACAGGCCTGGTTTGCGGCACATGGAATGGGTGTATGGGTCTGCCCAAGCCAGACTGTAGCTCCTCTGCCTTCTATTTTTAATAGGCCATGAAATGCTTTGGCAGCTCCCTGATTTGAGATTGAAGCATTGAATTACCAGAATAAGATCCCCACTAAAGGGAAAATGGTTTTTTTTTTTTTTGATGTTGCCTACCTTGGCTGTCTTGTTGTGCTGTGCTGCCCTGCTTCTTCTTTTTGCTTTGCTGTAATACTGTAGAGCAGTGGTTCCCAACAAGTGTGCCGTGGCAACACCCAAAGTGTGCCATGAGAATCTCGGAGAGCTAGGGTTAGAGCTCCCTCCCTGCTCAGCCCAGCCACGTGAGCTGTGTAGGGCTGGCAAAAAGCAGTGGTGGCTTTTGGGGTAGGCGAAGCAGGCAGCCGCCTAGGGCCCCAAGCAATAAGGTGTCCTGTCCTCAATTTGGTGGACAGAAATGAAAAATATAGAAAAATATAGAAATTGTTCCCATCTAGCAGAGCTAGTAGGCTGGAAGCCTAAGCACTTTTCACTCTTGGCTCATCAAGGCAAACTATCATTAGGATCTGTGCTTTGTCTGAATTGCAGATTTCACCATTATCTGCCCATCACCTGCACATTGACATGCTAAAAAAGCAGGAGCAAGCAACAGACAGCACAATAGTAGGAACTTTTCCCTTGGGCTCAGCTTTTAATTCCTCTGTGTGGCCGTTTATTCTGCCATTTTTTAATTTTGTAAAATATTGCCTTTTCCTTTTCCTTTTTTTTACCTGTTCTTTTGCCTTTTCCTTTGACTTTGTGATAATTTTTAGTTTGGCTTTGGTTAGATCAGTTTACCAGGTAGGTCCATATAGGCTGCTACATATAAATACAGTGCTGCCCTCTTAGACAATCATTACAGCTGTATGTGATGTCTGTGCTGTATCTTTTTTTTTTTTTTTCTAAGTACCGTATATAATCGGGTATAAGCCGATCCGGGCACAAGCTGACCCCCCCCATTCTGAGCCCCAAAAAGAAGCTAAAATTGGTGACCCAGGTATAAGCAGAGGTCCCCTTTTGGCCTTGGCCCCTAACCCCCCATCCACTGCTGCCGGCTTCCTCTGGAGTTTCTGACAGCTTCCCTACCCGAAAATCTCTGCTGCTGCTTTTCCCTTGCCCCCTCACTGTCCATTCCTCACTCTTCCCTTTCCTCACCCCTGCTGCCCCCTGCTCTGCCCCTTTCTCACTGCTGCTCTCTGCTCCTTCTACTGCCCCCTCCTCACTGCCATCCCCTACTCCGCCCTTCCCTCACTGCTACCTGCTGCTGCCCCCTGCTCTGCCCCTTCCCCACTGCTGCCCTCCTGCTCCTCCTGCTGCCCCCTGCTCTGCCCTCTCCTCACTGCTGCCCCCTGGCTCTTCACTGCCACCCCCCTACTCCCTTCTCAGTTCCCTGCTGTTGCTCCCCTGTTCCCCAACACCCTTTCCCTGTCACCCCACAACCCCTGCTGCCGCTCTTCCCAGTCTGCCAGGCACCCCCCCCAATCCTCAGTCCCTGTTGCTGCTTCCCTGGGCTCCCCAAAAACCCTGGGTCCTCCTGCCGCTTTCCCGGACCCCCCCCCATGCCTGAGCCCTGCTGCCCCTTCCCTGGTTTCCCTGACCCCCGGGGGGGGGGGCGCCCGGCCGTCCCATCACTTTCCCCAACTCCCCAACCCCTGGTCCCTGCCACTGCTTCCCTGGCCTCCCTGAATCCCCCCCGCGGTGGCCCGGGCCCCCCCCCCCCCCCCCCGGGCCCCCTAACATGGCCACTCCAGATGCCGGGGTCCCCTCCTCACTCCAGCCCCAGTCCCGGCCAACTGTCCAAGATGGCCGCCTGGCCGCACTACGGCTCCAGCCTGCCACATGGTCTGGGAAACTCCTGGGTTGGGGCTGTGTACCGTATTCCCTTGAGTATAAGCCGAGAGCCTGTTTTGAAGCCAATTTTCAGGCACAAAATTTTCGGCTTGTACGCGATGATATGCAGTAATTTTTTAACTTCTTCTGTACTTAATATTTTTGAGGGGACAAGAGTCTTATAAACTTCACTGAAATTTGATGTTTTTCATTTATAGCTACAGACAAGGAACCTTTTTTTTTTTTTACTTATTTTTATTTATAATTATTTGTATTAAATGTCCAGTGCACATAAACCGAAGCCTATATGAAACATTTGTAAGATTTTACCGCCAAAATTTTAATGTGGTGTTTATTTTTGAGCCATCATTAGTTACCACTTTTTATTTTTTAATTAATGCTCATACTTTTAAAAAAATTCTTAAATGTTCATTTTAACTTTGTAGTTCAGCATTAGCTCATTTATGTTAAGTGAAAGATGATCAA
>ML681981.1:24098073-24174108 GCA_007922195.1 Podocnemis expansa | reverse complement strand
GGGAAGGGAGCAGTGGGGGGCCAATAGTGAGCCCTTTAAGGGGCCCCACAAAGTAGTTTGTGGCAGGGAAGCAGCTCCCAGCCTGTGAGCCAGCCTGCAAACAGCCAAGGTAAGGGCTTTGAGGGGGGTTGTGGGGTGCAGGGGGTATGTGTGTAGCAGAGGAGGGTGGGAGTGGATGTGTAGCAGAGGGTGTGTAGCTGAGTTTGTGGGGTGGCTGTTCGGTTGGGGGTGTGTAGCTGCGGATGGGGTGAGCCGGGGGCTGGAGGGCTAGTTCTGGCCCCTGCAGTGATGGGAGGGTCCATCACAGGCAGCTGGGGGAGGGGAGGATGGGACCCACTGGGGTGGGAGGGAGCAGCAGTGGGGTGAGGATTTGCCCTGGGTGGCGGGGAGCCACTGTGGAGAAGGGGGAAGTGGGTGCTGCGCCGTGCTCCCCTGCCCTACCTTCCCACTCACCAGATTCCCCCTGTCCCCTCCCCCCCAAGCCACTCCTGTTCTCCCTCCCCCTCTCCTCTCCTCTCTTGGCACCCTTGTGCTGTTCCCCACGTGGCTGCCCTTGTCCTCTTTGGCCACCCCTGCCCAGGAAGGGTGCTACCATTTCTGCCCCCCACCCCCCGCAAGCAGAGCAGGTGCTAGCACCCCCCTGCAATGCTTACCAGGCTTACTGGGTTGCTCCAGCCCTGCCCCTGCCTTGCTCTGCTCTGCTCCCCACACTCGCTCCTGCCACTGCAAATGACTCCTGACCTTCCCTGTCTTGCCATCTCTGCTCTGCTACCCCACACAGCAGCATTTCCAAACCACTGTGCAATGATTCATAAATATTCATGTTATTTTGATCTAATTTGAATATTCATGAGTTTTTAATGGTGGTGTGCCTTGAAAAATTTGATGGTATCAAGGTGTGCCGTAACAGAGAAAAGGTTGGGAACCACTGTTGTAGAGCTTGTCACTGTTTCATAACAGCTAAGGAGCTACAGTATTGGAGATGGAATCAGGGCACAAAATGTATCCTGCCTATGTAGTTTGCCATTTTAAAAATTGATAAACTGTTTCCATCACAGTTTGTCCCTTGGAGCAAGTGAAGTATTTTAAAAATCTGTTTTTTCAGCTTTTAAAAGAAGAAGATATTAATCAGGGTTCAGTCCTGCAAGGTTCTGGTCTTTGTCCAGCAAAGCTGTTAGAAATATCAGTAGTTCCATTGTTTTCAATAGGATTATACACCTGCTGACAGTTAAGCATGTGTTGATTTGCTGCATCAGCTTCTTGTATGATCACACTCCCAATATAAGCCCTTTCAGCTAGCAACATTTACCTCTTCAATATATTAATAACCTCTTAAATGATAATGATTGTTTTGTTTTTTGTTTTTTTTGTTTCATCAACTTATTATTAGATGGTATATACTAGAGAGGCACTTACCATTGTCTTAGGTTTTGCATCTTTTACAGATTGGAGGAAAAAAAGTAAAGTTTGCTAAAAGAATTTTTCCTTATTAATTATTAAAGTATTTATCATACTGCCTTCATTTTAAAGGGCTATTGATTCTAAATGACATATAGAAAATGTCTTTTTAAATTTGGAATTGGTTGTTTATGACAATGAATTGAATTCTTTACAGTATTTCATGTGGAGGTCAAGACATGATTTTTTTAAAGCTGTCTTCTGACAATGACCATTTCATTCTTCTCTTTTTCTTACAGCTCTTTGATCATGTTGCTGAATGCCTGGGCGACTTCATGGAGAAGCAACAAATCAAAGACAAGAAATTACCAGTTGGGTTTACCTTTTCTTTCCCATGTAGGCAATCTAAGCTAGACGAGGTAAGACTATTTCAGAATTTTATTCATGTAATGAAGAGAGACTGTGCTGTTAACCCTTCCCTCACTTCCTCCCTGTCAACAAACAAACAGTATCCAGTTGGTCTGACTTTCAATGTAGGAATCAATTAATGCACATTTCATTGTAGTCTGCATATCAATATTATTTTAAAATGTTTTTAAAAATGAATAGTTTCTAATATTTTGTGTTAAGGCTTTAGGTTTTACGATGATCTAATTGAAGCAATGAACAGTATATAGGTTATAACCCTCAGGGCCCAGTTAGCCAATTGTTATTCTAGAACTTACTCATTGTGAGTAAAGGTTGCAGAAACTGGGCCTAATTTAGGCCCTGATCTTGAAGTGATGAGCACCCTTAGCTCTCAGCAAAAAGGGGAGTGCTCGGCACCATCCAGAATCAGTCCACTAGATTGTGAAAAAGTCTGTTTGAAATGTTTTGAAAAACATACATGACTAGGGAATGAAATCTATCTGGCTGCATTGTTACTCTGAATGCATAATGATTGTTATGTGATTCCCTGAACCACAGAGTGCTCTGTAGTATTGTATTTCTGCATTAATCCCCGTCTTCGACTTCAGATAGCTAGTTGACTCAGCAAGTTGCTAATACACTATTGCTATAGAAACCATGTAGTAATGCTAATATACTAAGAAGCCGTGTGAAAGCACATTTTGATGGACCTTCAGTAGTCGAAACACAACATTAGTGCTAATTCTAAGGACCTAAATGTTATGGAGAGTACAACTATGGAATGAATGTTGATTCTGAAAAAGGTCAAGTGAGGTGATTGTGTTGTTGAATTTTATATTTCTTAAGCCACAACAAAAGCTGAAATAAAGGACAATTAAAAAAAAAAGGAAATTATTCTAGATTTTACTACAGGTCTGAATATTGCTTTTTCTAACATCAGTTCAGGAGGGTCTGGTTCTGTTCACAATAGCTTTATGCTCTGATCATGATCTAGGATAACACCGAGATTGTGGGTAAAGGGGGGGAAAAAAAAAGGAAACTCTTAGTTAAGACAAAAGGTGTAAAATTGATGTAGTTTGAGGAGGTGTCTCTTGCCCGAAAGAAACACTTTTGTCTGGATGGTTTGCTAAAGCAGCTGGCGTGAAATCCATTTAGCTTAGCTTAGAGAAGGATGAACAGGGATGAATGAATTATAGACATCAAAAGATAATGTAGAGGAGAGTGTTACTCAAATGTAAGTGGGGGCTAAGGCAGAGAAAAGTTTGCCCATGGAGTAATAAATCCAGGAATTTTATTTAGCTAATCCAGTTTGGAAACTAATAAAAGTTGTGAAAGTCAAGGATTGCTCAGAATTGCCTGATTTCCTGATGATTCTTCTAGATTTCATGGTTCAAATTAGTCCTTTATCTAACTCCTTTTCAGTGGAGCTATAGTATGATTCTCTCACCATCAGTATTTAGTAATGAACAGGATGGTTTACATCCAGGGTTGGGACTTCTGAGCTCTGTACTTGGCTCTGGCATAGACTAGGGCCAGGTCTACACTTGAAAGGCTTTGCTAGTATTGTGCTTCTAGTGTGGACACAGTTGACATTGGCAGACTTGTGCTTTTGCATTCCCCTGGAGTGACATAATCTATACTGGCAAAAGCACAGTTCTGCTGGTATAACTGATTCTACATTACAGGCTTTGCCAGCATAATGGTGTCAGTCACAAATCACACCACGTCACATCCCTGATGGCTGTAGAGGTGGTGTCAGCAAAAGTTTGTAGTATAGGAGTGAGCTCTGCGTGACCTTGGGCAAGTCATTTACTCTTTCCATGTGCATGTTCCTGTCTGTAAAAAGGAGATCATATTTATCTGTCAGATCTCTTTTTGGGGTTATTCAGTGGTATTTTGAAAATGCTGTGAAATCTTTGGATGGAAGCTGCTCTAGCATTGTAAGGTATCAGCTTGATATTTATAGTATGTCTCCCATTGCAGAATAAGCCCAGTGCTGGCAGGCAGTGGATGATGAGGTATTAGAAGATTCAGGAGGAATATCATTTTCCAAACAATGTCCTTGTAATGAGAGCAGTCTTCAGGAAATTTATAGAGTTCAAACAGCAGCTGAAGCCTGTTAATAAAAAAAGCAACTGCATCAAGCTATATCTTTGTCAATCATAAAATGAGAATTAGAAGCTGGCACGTGACTGAAGAGTCTCAGGGACAGTATCCGATCTTGAGAAATGTCAGCCGTATATTCAGTGTGTTGCTTGGCAAGAGACTGAATAAAATGGATAGCTGGTTCAGCAGTAAGAATATATAACTCACCAGACACAACACAAAGTCAGAGGACAAAGGAATTATTTACACGTGTTTGTATATGTACATGGGAATGCCTGTATTGGAGACTGTATACTTGAAGGCTGTGGTCTACCATTGGAACGTGGACCCTGCGCTCACGTATAGGCCTATCAATGTCTGTTCTGAAGGATTTTGTTGCAAGGTGTGATGCCTCCTATGGTACTCAGGGTTCTGAGAGACCTTGCTGCTGATCTCTAATGCTTATGCATTCCTGTGCCTTTTGCCAGTTGATCTTAAGCAGTATCTTGGTCACACAAGGTCCTTAATGATTTGTGTGCAAGAGCCATATTTAGAAGTTTTGACAGACTGTTTACATCTTGCTATGAAAAGAGTGAAAGCACTGATGTGTCCACTCCTTTTCAATGAGTAATTTATTTTAGCTCCTATTTTTATCCCCTTTATTTCTAATTTACCCTAGCATATTATGTTTTTAAATAATTTTTAGCTATCATTTGGGTTTTTTTTTTAAATTTATACTTTATCCTTCCATATTTCATTTTTAAAAAGATTTTAGCTCATTATCTTTTTTACACTTCTTTTAACCCTTGCTACATTTCTGATATTTCAGTTTATTTCAACCCTTGGAGAACATGGTTGCAAGATTCCCATTCTCCTCTCCATCTCCTGCTGGGAACTGGTGATGATGAATGCAGACCATTCAGATTCCTGACACCACCTCCACTCATTCCTGCCTTTCCATTTCCCTCCTTGAGCATGCTGTTACTCCTCTGTCAGTCATGCCTAAATTGTAAACCTACTGTGAGTGTCTGGATCCCAGGTCCTGACTGGGAGAAACTGGAATGGGTCCTCAAGAAGGAACTCGTTCAGGAATAATGTAATAATAATGATGATGATGACGATAATAATCGGCGGAGCTTGGCTTGAAATTTGAAATTTCAGCCAAGCTTTCTCTTTCTTTTGCACAAAATCTTGGATGAAGAACTTTCCCCATTTTTCAGCCAGCTACAGTAAGAAACAAAGGTCACCAGTTGCATTGGATTAAGATGCTTTTGTGGGTATAAAGATTGGCCATCCAAACCCAGAGATGTGTAGATTGATTTGGAGTGCTAATGTCTCTCTTTAAAGAAAAAGATAATCTTTTTGTGTTTGGTTTAATATTGTACTTAACGGTGGTGTTTTTTTTTATTAGGGTATTTTGATAACCTGGACAAAACGCTTTAAAGCAAGTGGAGTTGAGGGAGCCGATGTAGTAAAATTACTCAACAAGGCAATCAAGAAACGTGGGGTAAATTGATTTTAATCTTTTATATACGTTAGTACATACGTGTGTATGTGGAGAGAGAATTTCTATATCCCATAATATGATATATAGTGGGGAAATAGTAACTATGAAATTATCCTATGTGAAACTTTACAGTAACTTTCATAAAATTACGTCTCATCATAACATTATTTGTCGCATGAAGCAAAATTCAGTTACAGGGTTTTGCAATAGTTAACTTGAAAGCTCAGGCAATTTTATCATTCTCATTAAATGTGAAATTATATACATTATCATACTAACTTTCTAGTGATGTCATGTCACCTTCTTCCTGAGCAACTAACGCATGCTATGACGAGTACAATCAGGTGAGCCTTTGATGTCATATGACTTGGTCTGAAAACTGAAGTTTCTGTTGAAACTGGACACTTTTTGTTCTTTCAGCAGCAGGAAAACTTTTGGTAAATTTATTTTATATTCACCAAGACATGATACTAGTTAATCAATACTTTGGGGAAGATAAAATAGCATACCAAATAAGCTGATTAATGGACTGCATGGACTAAGTACTAACTTTTCAGTATATTATTTACTGATTATATGCATATTTTAAATCTTTATTCAAAATAAAATTGCCTCCATATTTTCAGTTAATTTAATTTAAAAAATCTTTACAACAGACATATTCAGTATGACACTTGGAGACTGTTGGATTCCTCATGAAAAACTTAGTAAAACATTTTATTGTGAGAAAATTTGATCTCTGCATCATGTAACTGTCAAGTGTTTTTCCCTTTATGAGTTATTAGGAACTTTACATAAAGATAGAATCTTTGTTCTTTAGGAGTTACTCTGTTCCTTGCCCTTCACTTAGAATGTTATTCTGCTTTTAGTGCTCTTGTAATCTCCATATAAATTTATTACAAACACAAAATTGTAACTTCAGTTAGAGAACAAGCAGGAAGAGTAGGTGATTTCTTAAGAAAAAAGTTACTGTTTACAAGCAAATAGTATATCTGTAGTAATAAAGAAACTGGTTGGTAAAAGCAGAGTTGTCTCTAAATACAGCATTTTTCAAAGTTTTATGTATCAGGGATATTTTACATTGACATTGAGATTAAAATATTTTTTAATGAACATGTATGATGTAAATAAAACTCTGTTTTCTCTTTCAGGATTATGATGCAGACATCATGGCTGTTGTAAATGACACAGTGGGAACAATGATGACCTGTGGGTTTGATGATCAGCGTTGTGAAGTTGGCTTGATTATAGGTGATGTATTTTGCTCTGTTGCAGTGGCTGTATTGCAGTTCTGTTTTTTGTTGTTTTGTTTTGCTAATATTTGCTAGTATCTTTTCCCAAAGGTACTGGAACTAATGCCTGCTACATGGAAGAAATGAGGCATATTGATTTGGTGGAAGGTGATGAGGGAAGGATGTGCATTAATACTGAGTGGGGAGCCTTTGGAGATGATGGGTCACTAGAAGACATCAGAACTGAATTTGATAGGGAGCTTGACCGTGGATCCCTTAATCCTGGAAAACAACTGTAAGTGAGACTTTAGTTTGCTTATTTAGTGACACAGAATGATTGAGACTAAACTATAAATCTGTAATAGAGCAAGCTCAGGAAGAGACAGCTTAGTGAGGCAGTTATAGGAGGCAGGCCTGTGAAGTGGATCACATCTAAAAATATTCCACAATTTGGTCTAGATCAGCGGGTTTCCAACCTTTTCTTCCACCACGGCACACCATGCCACACTGTCGCTCATGGCTCCCCGACCCAGCCAGGGCTGGATCCCACCACCGTTGCTGACCCCCCGGACCATGGCTGGGGATGTGTGCTGCCGCTGCTGGCACCACATCAAAGGGGTAGCTGCGGCACACTGGTTTGGGAACCACTGGTTTAGATTGAAATCATAGGCCATGGGAGACTGAGATTGTACTGAAGGATGGACAAAAATGATTTAGAAAGAAATATAAAAACCCTCCTGGACTCCTGCCAGCAACTCAAGTGAGTTGCTCTAAAACTCTTAATTCTAAAGTTCTCATCCTGCTCTGGCTATCCTCATGAACACAAGTCTACAATGAGATCAAGTCTCATTCATTTCCCATCCAGAAATTTCAATGCAAATTGTCCTTTTTGGTCTTCCCTTGCTGTGAACTTCCAGTGAACCTTAACTCCTTTCTTCCCTTAATACATTGGTAAGCCCAAATTTCCACTTCACTGTGAATGTGACTTGTTACCAAGTTCCGTTTACAAGCCCAGCAACGCAGGAACTTGCTGCTGTGTCTTGGCTGCCATTGCATTTAAATAGTTTGTACTGTGAGATCTCTGTGAAACCAGTGAGTTTTTCTTCTCTATCCCACACAGCACCCCTCTACCCACAGGCATGTGGCTTATCCCACATAACTATTTTCCCTCTCAAACTTCCTACACCCTCAGCAGCAGAGCTTTAAGAGCTTTGTCCCATGTAAATCACTTTTCTGCAGCAGGCTTTGAGAATTTCGGTGAGTCTGAGGTTGGTGAAGAACAAGAAGTCAAGTTGTACTTTGTTAGGCTCTCAGCTCTTCTAGCTTTTGATGGCTCTCTGATCTTCAGGCTGGATTTACTGCTTTCCTTCTGGAATTTATTGCTGCCTGGTGGCTGCTCTAAACTTGTCTAGCTGGTTATGACTTCCAGTAGAAACTGGGTACAGCAAAGGATTTGGTTATGGGTCATAAAACAAATGTGGGCTGTCTGCACAAGCCAGATGGAAGCAAGATAGCTCCGTTTTACGACCTGGTAGTTAATATGGTAATACAGGGATTGCAGTAGGTGGATGTATAAGAGGTAGCCATGCTGATAATATGCCCATTGAGCAGGTGGACCAAGGGAGGTTTAGCTCTGCATGTTTGAATCGGAGAAGAGGAAGAGGGGACACTTCATGCCCTAAATTGCCATAAGCACTTATGAAATCACTGCCAGACACACCACTGTTTTCAGCATCGTTTTTAGTCAGGAGTATCTCCAGTGCCCCTGTACTGTAGGCTGTAGCCTACCATAAAGGCATACCTTTCCTCCCTTTCAAACTCTTGGTTCTCAATACTGATCAGGATTTGGTCCATATAGAATTATATTTCCTGGGCTTTTTCCTTGTAAACAACAATGTGTATAGCTACCCAAGTAGCTTTACTTAAAGGGCTGGATGGTTACAATACCCACTCCAAACTGACTCTTCAGGATCTTATTGCTGGAATAGAATATCCACTCATTTTACTTCCGCATTGGTGGTATTCGTGTTGTTAGGGTGATGTTCACATTACTCAGGGTTGGTCCTTGATAAACAGTAGCAGTGCAGCATTCTAATTCTGACTTGGCTTGTTCATATTCCTGGCTTGTCTAAGTGATGGCTGGACTAGTTCATTATAGAGTACTGAGCAATGTAACGTTAGTACCAGGAAAATTGGTTGAAACTGTAGTTATCATCCAAATGGATGAACATAATTTGATGGGGAAGGGTCAACATAGTTTTGGAAAAGGGAAATCATGCTTCACCAATTTACGAGAATTCTTTGGGGAGGTCAACAAGCATGTGCACAAGGTTAATACAGTGGATGTAATATACTTAGATTTTCAAAAAGCTTTTGATAAGGCTGTTAAGGAAATTAAGGAGTCGTGGGGTATAAGGGTAGGTCCATTCATGGATCAGTAACTGATTTAAAGACAGGAAACTGAAGAGAAGGAACAGATGGATAGTTTTCAAAATGGAGAGAGGTAAATAGTGGTGTCCCCTATGGGTCTGTACTGGGCCAGTACTGGTCGACATATTCGTAAATGATCTGCCACAGTGGGGTGGCAAAATTTGCAGAGGATACAAAACTACTCAAGGTAGTTAAGTCCAAAGCAGACAGAAAAGAATTACAAAGGGATCTCCTAAAACCAAGTAATTGGGCAACAAAATAGCAGATGAAATTAGATGTTGATAAATGCAAAGTAATGCACATGAGTAATTCAACGCTCTCTCTTTCTTATTATATAATATGTATGTGCAATATGCAGTGCCAGTCAAAAAAGCTAACAACTTGTTGGGAATCATTAGGAAAGGGATAAATAAAAAGACAGAAAATGTCATATTTGCTGTATATAAATCAATGGTATGCCCAATTCTTGAATATTGCCTGCAGAACTGGCTGCCCCATCTCAAAAAGGGTATATTGGATTTGGAAAATGTAAAGGAGAGAGCAGCAGAAATGATTAGGGATGTGGAAGAACTTGCATATGAGGAGAGGTTACTAAGACTTGGACTTCTCAGCTTGGAAGAGAGAAGGCTGGAGGAGGGGGCTGATAAAGGTCTATAAAATCATGCCTTTTGTGAAGAAGGTAAATAAGGAAGTATTATTTACTCCCAGTAACACAAGAACTAATTAATAGGCAGCAGTTTTAAAATGAACAAAAAGGAAGTATTTTTTCACACAATGCACGGTCAGCCCGTAGAACTCTCTTTGCAAGAGGATGTTGAAAACCCAAGAATGTAATAGTGTTAAAATAAGGGCTTGATAAGTTCATGGATGATAGGTTCATTAATACTATTAGGTAAGATGATAGAGAAGCAAAATCATGCTCTGAAATGTCCCTAGTGTGTGTTTGCCAGACACTGGAAATGACAACAGGGAATGGGTCACTTGATGATTACCTGTTCTTTTCATTCCCTCTGAAGCACCTGGCATTGGCCACTATGGATGTGTTTACATTAGGAAAAGTTTGAATTATTATCAGTGTGGACTAAGTCGAACTAACATTAGTTCGAACTAGTCTACTTTGTTAAAATTCGAACTAAGCTCCTTTAGTTCAAACTTATGAAGTTCAAGCTAAGGGTTAGTCCTGGTCTACATTGTCCGTAGCTTGAACTAACCATCGAACTAAGGACTTAGTTTGCTCTAACCGGCAGGTTTTTCTAGTTCAAACTAAGCCTTTTATTAGTTTGAACTAAGGAATTCCTTAGTTCGAGCTAAGCAAAGCCTAGTGTAGACAGGTAAAAAGTTTGTTTGAATTAAGCCTCCTTAATTTGAGCTAACTTTCAAGTGTAGACATAGCCTATCAGAGGACAAGATGCTGGGCTAGATGAACCTGAGGCCTAACCCAGTTTGACTGTTCTTATGTTCTAATGATAGTACAATATTTGGTATAGAACAGTTTATATACGCTGTCTAATGTGCTAAAAGTTAACCAGAAAGACCCATCAGTTATCTGGTTTAATATGGAAGAACTGTATGTATAAATTGTCTTTGGTAGTTGGCACTTAATGTAGGCTTAGACTGTTAGAGAAAAATATGTGTAGTGCCATGCAACTTTGAGGGCTTAAAACAACAGTAAAAATGTGCTATGAGGAAGCACTTGTCAGGAAGGGTATGGTGGCGGTTTAGTAAACTTGGCCTCTGCCATTTTGTTTAAAGCTACTCAGATCAATATTTGAACTGGATCACATAACCCCCAGCTAGTTTGCTCATTAATTCAAAACTGTCATGTAGGACATTGAAAAGGGAAACTTACCAGTGAGTTTTAGGTGTAGGAGTGTTTGAGGTGTCTGAGGGATGCTCTACAAGATCAGGATAGTTGCATTTCAGAGGGCTGTGGAAAATCCACACCCCTAAGAGATGCTGTTAAGTTGACCTGACCCTCAGTGTAGCTGGTGCTAAGTCAGTAGAAGAGTTCTATCATTTCTTGAGAAGGAGAACCCATCCTGTCACTGCAGTAAGTGTCCGCACCGGAGCACTACAGCGATGTGTTTGAAGTGGAGACATGGCATGAATTATGGATAGCATTGATGCAAATATAGACATTTACTTGTCAGTTTCAGTTCAGCTGCATTCAGCCAGCATTAGCACATCTTCCCTGAGGCAGGTAATCTAAAATAAAAATCATATTAATTTAATCATCATACTGGTAAGGGTGTGTGAGGAGGCACTGTGCATGAACGGGCCCCTTTTTGTGACCATTTTGTAAGGTTGTGTTAGCACCCTATGCTGCTACTTAATCCTGAATCCTGCACTTGCTTTTGTCACACCTTTGTTTTTGCTTCTTTATCGTTTGCGTCATCAGCAGTTACTGTGGTGTGCTGACTGTTTCTTGTCAGTTCTGGTTTAGAATTATTTTTTGCTTTTTGAGTCCATGGTTTGCCAGTGCTACCTGTACCAAATCCTGATGGAACCTCTGTGCTCAGTGAGCCATGGCATTTTTTGTCTTGTACAGCGCGACCAACACTGGGTCATAGATACAATCACATCCAAAAGTTGAGGGGACCAGATGATGAGTATGTGTGAGTGCACTGGGTGTGACGCCAGCAAGATTTTACCTCTTTGTGGTTGGGGACCTGCTCCTTCTACAGACTAGCGTAATACTAGAGCACAGTGTAAAGTTTACAGTCAACATGTCGTGTTACAGAAACATCTTCACATTTACGTTCAGACTTGGTTTTGTGCATTTCAGTAAGAAGGGGAGAGTGAGTTCTGTTACATTCATTACTTTGCCCTGACTGTAGGAGTGGAACTTGTCAAGAAAAGTACCAACTGGTATTGTCATTTGGAAAGGAAAGGAACCAGAACATTAGGCAGCACTGCCAGTCTTTTGGCTATTCATGTTTTCTCAGCTGCTGAACAGACAAGTGGATAAAGGCCTAAGACTAATATTTGTATGTAAGAAATTGAGTTTCCATTATGACTATTCTTCAGTGACATTATTAATGATATTTTCAGAACTATTACTTGATGACTCAAGAATTCTTGTGTCATATGGTGGGGACATTTATGGAAATAATGGGATAGATTTTCAGCTGGCCCTTAGCCCAGCTTCCTTTTTAGCTGAACTAGTTCTGCTCTTGCATGTATTTGCAGATGCAGACTATATCTCTAGTCATTATACACCAAGCAGGTTGACTTAGAGAGGCAAAATGGGTTAACCACCTAAATGATAGAATTGCATCCCCAATTACGAGCAAATGCATTTTTTGGCATCTCTAAGGCTTTTTATGTATATTAATGAAGATATTTTCCACTCAACCCCATCCAGTGTCTATCACATGTTAGAAAAGCCTTAATGTTCACTAAATTGTGTTGCCAGAGTTGTAGTGAATAGCAGAATATGGCTTCCCCTTTTTGTAGAGAAGATGCAAGGTAGAAAAGCATGAAAAGTGATTTTCATCTGAACTGATAAAGTCTGAATCTGAGAGTTCACTGTGGAAACTTTTAACTGTTGTGTTTTTTTTGTTGCTGCTGTTACAGGTTCGAGAAGATGGTCAGTGGATTATACATGGGTGAACTGGTCAGGCTTATCCTTGTGAAGATGGCCAAAGAGGGGCTACTGTTTGAGGGGAGAATCACTCCAGAGCTTCTAACCAAAGGAAAATTTGAAACTAAACACGTGTCTGCCATAGAGAAGTGAGCAATTCTGTCTGTCCATCATTTTTGTGACTTGTAAAGGCATCAGCACATCTGCAGTTTTGTGGCCACTACTTCCTTGCTGAGTTCTTCACTGCAGCTTTCTGGTTTGTCAAAGGATAGGAAAGTGGAATATAATCACCATGGGTGACTGCTGTGTAAACAAGTACTATCTGTTCTATACCAGGAGACTATAAATGACCTTAATTTTGCGGCCCCTAACCTTTTGGCTAATGTTCCTATGCTTATGGAGTTCTTGGTCCCATCTGGCATATGTGTAAAGTGAAGCTAGGACATTGATCTCAAATGAACCTAAAACTTAAAACAAGTATAAAATTAGATCCAGGGTTTGATTCTCATTTATATTTACACCACTTTGGGTAGCATGAAGTGGTCTTGAAGTGTGTTTAAGTTAAAGGTAATTACATTCATATCCACTTTAAAGTCCATTTATGTTATCAGAAGGGTATAAAGAGGACCTTAATGTATATACAAGAATCAGACCTCTAGTCTGTTCACAAGCTTAATAAAGAGACTCCAGTTTATTAAAGTAATTTGTTAAATCAAAGTACATTTATTTCTCTCTTTGGGAGTTCATGCATCACTGCTATATGTGACTCTTGCTGGCTGGTAGATTCCACTGTTTCCAAACAGGCTCTTTTCCAGATCTGACCTCCTTAGTGCATGGTTTGCTACCTGTGGCCGTTCTTGTTTGTGTTGGCACAGTGTGTTTTTGACAGCATTTCTGGCAGTTCATTGACTGTCACCTTTTAGGAATGAGAGATCAAAAACAAACTAGAAATACCGATGTGCTGATAAAGTGTGCCATTCTAAACCACTCTGCGTTCTGGCATAGGAATGATACTGAAACATGGTGTCTTAGCATGCCTGTGAATGTGCAAATATTTTGAAGCGTTGTCAAGCCCAGGTGGGTTGCTGGTGTTTCTGCTGAAACATATCTCTACTGTCTAGAACATTGCAGCTGCCATATACTCCGACAGTGTGTGCTGGAAACACAGACCCCTATCCTGTAATTAAACCTGCAAAATGTCTCACTTAGCGTATCCCTGTAAAAGACTGTGTGCGTGACACCCTCTTCTGGTCTCTACATTAGTCATGTTTAAAAAGAAAAGAAAAGAAAAGAAAAGAAAAAGGAAAGTACACAGAGCATCCCATCCAGTAAATGATAGTAAATAACATATTGACCTATAAAATATGAAACATTGCATGTTACAGTGCCAACACTCTTTTAGTTGATTCTTAAAATTTTCACTAACCATTAAAAACTTCTGTGGATTCAACATTCTTTTCTTGCACCTTCGCAGATCATATTTCAAAAGCAGCTCCAGATTAAAAGTAAAAATGGATCCAATTTATTTTCACATGTCTATGTATTCAATAGAAAGCTGAATGAAGAGATTTCTAATATTATGATGGTTATGCATGTGGTGCATGCACCAAGACTGTTTTTTAAAATCTCATTCAGTTGGTGAAAGCAAAATGGATTTTCACCAGATCACTAAAGCCACTTCTGTGACATGGAAACTATGTCTCTGTCAAATTTCAAAATTTTATTTCACACCAATGGACACGCAAGGTTACAAAATTTAGTTTTTAATGGCCAAATGTGCTTGTATTCCCTGGCCCTTCTCTGTATGAATATGGCAGAACCACTTTTTGTTTATGCTTCTCTAGAGAACCTTGTTCTCAGGATAAGAACTATTGTAGAAAAGTTCAGTTCACAAGGTGAAGGCTTGACAAAGTTATAAAAGTCTGGAAAAGATGCTTTAAGATGCCTAGGCAACCTAACTGATAGCCATCTCTGTCCACTCTGATCCTAATTCAGCAGAAATTAAGGTGAGTGAGTATGGCATTACTCGTGTTCAAAATAAGGCACATAGTTAAGTAGCTTGGTGAATGGAGGCCTCTGCTTATAATTCAAAATTGTGAATTAGTTTATAATTTTAAAAAATCAATAAGTCATAAAGAAATTAAATTTTTCCTGGCCTGTAAAGGTGAATAGCTGAAAGGCTTATTAGCTCTCGGGGACAATTAACCAAAGGCATTTTAATCGGGTTGCTGCTGTCTCTCTCTTTAATTTGCTGGTGACAAATGAGTGGCTTTTCCCCAGCTTCTCGATGTCTTTTACCATCTTGCTCTTACATTTACATGTCATATTATCAGATCACACTCAGCAATAGCAATATTGATGTTCTTCTAGTACTGACAGAATAGTCGAAACTACATTGTACCACTGTTGGAAATGATTTCATAGTCTGTATCTCTGTTGGGCTTCACTAAAAAGCTGTATATTCTTAGCAAACATTATTCTGACTTCTCTTTACCTTGTTTTGTACTTGGTAATGTAGTCCAGTTAATAGAGAGATTGCTGTAGGCTAATATTGCCCTTAACTGCTTTTTCTGACACCTTTCTCAGACTGTCATGGTAAAGCATCTG
Organism: Podocnemis expansa; assembly: GCA_007922195.1. NCBI lineage: Eukaryota > Metazoa > Chordata > Testudines > Podocnemididae > Podocnemis > Podocnemis expansa. The sequence continues at coordinate 24,158,858 of ML681981.1, read as the reverse complement.
ATATCAGATCATCTTGCTTACTTATGCATTTTAGAATTTAATAGTAAAGAGTTGATTGTTTACATTTGTTTGTAGAAGCAAAGAAGGTCTGAATAAAGCCAAAGAAATTTTGACCCGTCTTGGGGTAGAACCATCCCATGAAGATTGCATTGCTGTCCATCATGTCTGTACAATTGTTTCATTTCGTTCTGCTAATCTGGTGGCTAGTACACTGGGTGCGATTTTGAATCAGTTGCGTGATAACAAAGGAGTAACCAGGCTGCGCACCACGGTGGGTGTTGATGGTTCCCTTTACAAGATGCATCCACAGTAAGTCCTGCTGTTTCTATAATTAACATCTGGCACCTGTTAGGATTCGTCTTTTGCAAAGGTCAAATATGTAACACAAAGCTAGCATCTTAATGTGCTGGCACACCATGAAATAAGTAAACAGAAGTTATATATGTATATGTGTGCATATGTAGATTGAGAAGTAAATAGAGAAAAGAGAAATGTTGGCTTTAACTGTAGAACTTGGCTGGCAATTCAAAAGAGCTGAAGGGAAGTAGGCATTCAACTTTTACTGGGAGTAATGGGGTTTGAGTGCCTGATTCCCTTAAGTGACATTAAAGGTTCCAACTGTAAAAGACAGTTTTTATTTGATCAAAAATACAGGTAAACAATATCCAAAGATTATACTTTTATGCCTATTGACTGGGTTCTGATGAGGAATATGTAGCAGTAGAATTTTATTCCACATTTCCAATTTAAACTGAATTATTTTGAAAATGATTTTGATAATCCCATTTTTTTAGTCTCCTTCCACTTATATTTGGGTTAGAAGAAAAATAGCGCCTGCCTTTCCTTGTCCTTATAAAAGCAGTTTATGAGTTTACATATTTCTAAGCTGCATTTTTAATAAAGTATTAGTTTGGATTTGTGAAATCCATAGACTAGGCAGTCTTCTATTTTTGATGCATATGCAGAATTACCATGCAACTTGTTTAGTCATTTGAACATGGTCTAGTATAACAGTTGAACAAATGACCAAGTCCTTGAGCCTACACACACTTGCCTTGAAGTCAGGTAAGCAGATGCATACAGTAGGTGTTGCAGGATCAGAAACAAAGACACGAAAGTGATAGAAATATGGGTACAGTCTTGATTTTTTTTAAATATCCTTCATGTTCAGTGACTAAAATGGTTTTCAAAATGAGATGCTAACCCATTAGTAAATTAGTTAAAATTATTCCTTACATGGTTCTAGTTTAGTCTATAATATCATTTTTGTCAGACATCTGAATTTTGGTGTCCACAAAAGCTGGAAGCCTGGATTGTCCCTTCCGGTAGTTGTTGGAAAAGTTAATTACTTAAAATATATTGATATTACCCCAGGAGGTGGGGGTGGGGAAGCATCTAGTATAGCTACACTGTAAATGGAACATGTAAGACAAGGTTAGGTATTTTCTGCGGAGAGTTTTGGAAAAACAAAAAGTTTATCATTTCTTACATCTTTTTAATGGAAATTCGCTGGTGGTTTGGTTAAATTTCTTTTATTGATTTTATGTATGTATGTATGTATTTATTTATTGCTTAAGATAAATTCTCTGTGAAAGTTTTTTTTTTTTTTGGGAGGGGGTCCCCACAATCATTTTGATCCCATCCCATCCCATCCAGTATGTAGTGTGGTCTGTTTATTCTGTTGTTGCTGTTTATAAAGTGATATCTTGATGATTTAAATTACATTTTATACATTTTCTCTTAAATATTAAAAAAAAATGAAGAATACTGGGATAGCAGCTGAAAGGGATCTGCAGTAATGTAAACGATGTCATAATGACTTGCACCATAAGGGTGATTCATTTTGATCCTGATATATCTGGTTGGGAAGATGTTGCTCTGAGTCGTCTTTTCCATGGCTTTTGCTAGGATTTTATCTCGAGTCAGGAAGAAATCAGTCTGTAATATGAGTACTTTCCCACTCTATCCTAGAGTCAAGATGGTTCCTGTTGCATGGGAAGACATATTGTAGTTTGTGTGATAAGAGGAAAGCACAGCCCCAGGAGGATTGGGACTGAATCCTGCTTGGTTGCAAGACTTGCAGGGGAAAAGCCTGTTGTGCAGCAGAAAGCAGCCATTAATTTCTCTGTATTTCAAACTTGCCCATCTATATTTCCCATGTGCCTTTCGTCTTTTCTAGCCAGTGGTAATCGGTGCAGGTTTTTGACCAGTGATATGTGAGCAAGCGAGAGAGAGAGAATTACAATTTTATGATCATCTCTTCTTTGCAGATACGCCAGGCGCTTGCAAAAAACAACGAGGCGGTTAGTTCCTGACTCTGAGGTGCGATTCCTTCTGTCTGAGAGTGGCAGTGGAAAGGGTGCTGCAATGGTGACTGCAGTGGCATACAGGTTGGCTGAGCAGCACAGGCAGATAGATGAGACTCTGGCAGAATTCAAGCTTACCCACGAGCAGCTGCTGCAGATTAAAAAAAGGATGCGATCGGAAGTAGAAGCTGGGCTGAGGAAGAAAACCCACGAAAATGCAAAAGTAAAAATGCTGCCCACATTTGTTCGCAGCACACCAGATGGAACAGGTAGTTTCATTATAACTGATGCAAGACCAGCACGGTAAATATATTGCAGACTACTTCCAGCCAAACAGGATGCTGGGGTGCAAGAAAACCAAAAACATAAGCCTGAAGCTGAAATGCCGGTTTGTAATTTAGTGAATTGGATCCAGCTAATTGATTTGTCACTGAAGTAAAGTCTGTTTACTACAAACTCAAACTGCCAAGGAGAGGAAATTCTAAGGTAGACCCATCATTTTTTGTGAGCTAGAGTGGCAGTTGTGAGTCCAAACATAAATTTAAATGCAGCTCTCTCTCCCACTGTCATAGATTATGCTCTGTTACTCAAGAGTTTACAGGTACTTTTGTCTCATCTAATACTTGATTCAAAATAAGCAAGGAGGCTTGTGGCACTTAGACTAACAGATTTATTTATCACATGAGCTTTCATGGGAGAAAATCCCACTTCATCAGGCGCTTTGAAGAGGGGGGTCTTACAGAATGGGATCAAAACAAATGCAGGGGAGTTTAAGACATGATTCAAAACGTGTATGTCAGTGGAAGTGTTTCAGTGAGCTTTGAATCCAGTCTGTGTAAAGTGGCATTATAGTCTCATCTGTCCTGTACAGCAGTTGATAGCCTCATTTTCCTTGTTCTCAGTACACAGCAGAGAAAATGGCCACTCCCTTCTTCCCCTCACCTCCACTATCTCATCTCAAGCACATGTATTGCAAAAGACCACCCTTTGCAATTGCTGGCACGGTAACAAAGCACCATCTGCTGGCTTCCTGGAGAATTCTTCTCTAGAGAATGTGTAGTTCCAGAGGGGTAGTTGCTTTGTTGGCAGAATGGAGTGGGATTTTCTCCCATGAAAGCTCATGCGATAAATAAATATATTAATCTTTTTGTTCTAGATAATGTGTAGTTCAGCAATGAATGTGCAGTGGCAAAACCCACGATTTATTTCCTTTTGGAGGAGCAGCAGTTGTGTAGCAATGTATTTATTCTGCTCTTTTCAGTAAGCATGGAGAAGGCTTAATGAAAAATGTTAGTAAAAAATCATTAAACTCTTGAGATGGTTGAGAGTACTTCCAGAGTGTTATGCCAAAGCATCTGCTGGGGAAAAGAGAATTGGACACCTTCTTAGACTTGGTTTCTATGTTCCTAAAATGCATAATTATTTTGTTACAGAAAATGGAGATTTTTTGGCTCTTGATCTTGGAGGAACAAACTTCAGAGTTTTGCTTGTGAAGATCCGTAGTGGTAAAAGGAGGATGGTTGAAATGCACAATAAAATATATGCCATACCAATAGAGGTCATGCAGGGCACTGGAGAAGAAGTGAGCATTTGTATTTGTTTTGTGCATTAACACTAATTTTCAGAGAATGTGTGTATCTGTATTAATTAATATATTTAATTAAATTTGTTTGTGTTTCTTTTTTAAGCTGTTTGATCACATTGTTACCTGTATCTCAGACTTCCTGGATTACATGGGAATAAAAGGTGCACGACTTCCCCTTGGCTTTACATTTTCCTTCCCTTGCAAGCAGACCAGTTTAGATGCTGTAAGTTCTATAATATTTTGTTCTTTTGAATTTGTCATGTAGTGGCTTTTCAGGGTTTGATTCTCCACCCTCATTAGGCTGTATAATACTACCTGAGGAGTTCTTCTATTAGAAGTTGCAGTGGGTGTGAGAAACTGCTCATATGAGTAAGCACTCCTCAGTCTGTGGAAGGAGATGCAGAATTAGGTGCCCTACTAGAAGGGTGACATTATTCTATTCAGCAGTCATGTAGAGAGATGACTTACTCTACCATATTTTCAACTACAATTTGACATCTACCACACATGGTTATGTTCTGTGTGGTAGCATTCTTCCCTGTAATGTGATTTTGGTTCAAATGAGGTCACAAAATCATCAAAGAGCAAAAAGCTCTTTATCTGGGACAGCAGCACCCCCATTTCACTTTTTGTCTTGCATTTGCAGTGTTGAATAGCATATGAAACAATTTAATCAGTAGATTTTTTTTTTTTTTTTTTTTTTATTCTGGAGATTGTCATTAAATTGCTATTGGTTGCTTTAGTTCCTATTAAAAAGTGTATCCACATTCTAGAACAGGAAAGAAAACATCTCTCTATACTGTATGTAGCTTTGCAGTAAAATATTTGAAATTTGGAATAAGTAGAACAATATATATAAAGTTTGTACTGAAAAGAGGAGTATTCGTATGTAAAGAAGGGCACTGATAATAGCTGCACCATGACTTCCTTTGAATCCTTTAATGTTTTTTTCACTATAAAGTGCCTAGGGGAGTATTTGTCTACATCAGGTCAGCTTTTTTAAAGTTAAAAATAAAGTTATAACATGGTGAGCTCTATCCAGGAACTACAGATGAGGGTGAACTGCCTATGGTGTCAAGGAATAGAATTCATTGTCTGCTGCTCAAAAACCAGTTCTCTTAACAAATGGGTTAAATGAGCTGTGCTAGCAAGGAGACAAAGCCTGAGCATGACTGAAATGCACAGCATATGATGTTCAGTAGGAGTAGATGGTACATTCCTATACTTCTGTCGTATTTCCCTATGAATACTGCAGATGTTCTTTGTTTCCACACCCCCCATGTGTGGTTCACAGGTGTACAATCCAACAACAGGGTTCCAGTCCGTAGGATCATAGTTACGCGTGATCATCACCACCATCTCCATTTAATGTGGCATCAAAATTACAACGTAAAACCTCTCACAGTGGAAGTGTTGTTTTTCCCATAGGTTTAACTGCTGTTTTCGACAAATATATTTGATATGTTATATGCTTCTATGTACTTTTGTTAAGTCTTATTTGTCTTTCAGAATGTTTTTTTAACAGGTCATGTTGTAATGAATGACATACTCAGAAACGTAATGAAAGCCCTTTTCTTCTTTTTAGGGTATACTTCTCAACTGGACCAAAGGCTTTAAAGCTACAGATTGTGAAGGAGAGGATGTAGTATATTTGCTTAGGGAAGGCATTAAAAGGAGAGAGGTGACTTTTCAATATTTCATTATTGTTTTGAATTTATCTGTGTGATGGAATTCTTATGCCTCTGGCATTCTGTTCCTGAATTTGTACACATCTTGGTTTTTGTATTTACACAAATGGTGAGCATCTTACAAATGGGTTAGGACATACACAAGAGAAAGAGACTGGCCAAACAAAGCTATGGTACATGCTTCTCTGTGTTTGGTTGTTTTGTGAGGATAGAGCATGTGCAGTCCAGTGGCATGTAGGAGCTAGGAGGGAATGGAGCATGCTCAGTGCAAATGGAATACTCAGAGAGTTTATCTGTCAAATTCTAGCATGTTTCTATTAAGCATGTGTGAACTGAGATTTTTCTGAGGCTTGTAATTTGGGCAAATTTAGGTGAATTTTCATGAGAATGACATAAGGGACATCCCTGCAAGCAAGGCACCCCCCCCCCCGTCAAATTTCATGTGCCTGCTTCAAAGAATGGAGATACTAAGGTTTCTCAACAAAATGCTTGTAAGACTTATTTTAAATATGGGCAAAGCAACACATTTTTCACCAATTATGTTCTTGGAAATGGCAGAAATGTTGTAAGCAAAATTTTCTAGAACAATTCAATTTGAAGCAACCAGAAGTGAGGAAAACTTCAGCTTGAATGGTTTAAACTTGGCAAAGTTAGAACAACTGAAAGAGAGTCTTATAATGGAAAGCGTTGGACATCCTTCACTGCGCGCGCGTGAGAGAGAGAGAGAGAGCGCGCGCGCGTGTGTGTGTGTGTGTGTGTGAGAGAGAGAGAATAGCGAATGCTATTTTATTCCCTTATAAGAAGTTAATATTAGAATGTCCTAACCTAAACTGGTGTTTGCACTGCAATAAAGTAGAATACTATGTAGTTTCAGTCCAGTAAGTCAAGATACCTGCATGCAAATTATATTGTTACTTCTGGTTTTAAAAAAAAAAAAAATCTGTTGATTCTTGAATATGATGTTCATTTTTGAGTCCATTTGTATTCAACACAGTTTAGACAGTTGGTTTACTCCTTATGGTCAAAGATTGATTTGATATATCGCAAACAAAGCAATACCTTTCCTATAGAATTACTGTTTTTATTTCTGTTGTTCAAAGGAATTTGACTTGGATGTTGTGGCAGTTGTAAATGATACGGTTGGCACAATGATGACTTGTGCATATGAAGATCCAAATTGCGAAATAGGACTCATTGTGGGTGGGTATTAGTTACTTTTTATTTTTATTTGAAGTGTAATTGTTCATTTAAGACTATTAGGAGACATAGTCTGATGTGTTTTGTCTAATTCATATAGCTAACTAAACCCTTTATCTGGGTTGTTTGTGGAGTCTCTTCAAAACAATGCTGCTTCTTCTGATGAATAGAATAATAGCTTCCTGTGAAAAGGGTAAACTGAATCAATCCTTGTTTCTAAAACCTAGACTTGAAATATATATATATGTGCGCGTGCACACACACACGATTAACTGGAGAAATGGGTTGTTTCCCCCATTACTATTTTTGCCTGTTTCATTTTAAGACAGGAAACAGATGAAATACATTGTATGGCTAATATTTCCCAAAGCTATCTATTTATGTCAGTAAAGTGCAAAAATTAACACACACATTAGTTCTTGTTGGCTCAATCACTAGAAATATTAATTGTTTAAAAAGTAGGAACCAATCAAGACTGGCTATTTTAACTTGAGAATCAATCTGTTTCTTGGAATTAATGCCAAGATCGGCAGATAAAATTGCCTGTTTTTTTAGATTAGTTTATTAGTTTATTCTGTAATTGGTGCTTCTAAGTCACTAGGTAGAATGACCCACAGCTTACCTTGATTACATGGTCTTCTCAAAACAGACGTGTAAAGCAAAGTACACCAGTTCCTAGTAGCTACATATTCTGCAACTTTGAGAAGCAGAGTACAGTTTAATACAGCTGTATCCCACACAGAACAGCAGATTTAGGGCTGCCAGTCCTTCCAGATTGTCCTGGGGTCCCCAGGATTTAAAGATTAATCTTTAATTAAAGATTGTCACATGATGAAACCTGCAGGAATACATCCAACCAACATTGACAACAGTAGATGCAGTAATGTCACAGGAGACTTGATTAGTTCAGGCCAAAAATGGCACTGTGGGGATGTAAGTGAGGGTATGTGAAATTCCAGAGCTTCTCCTCCCACCCCACATCATCTTTTTTTTTTTCCCCCCCTTTCCTTTTGGCCCTAGGTTTATATACTCAAGAAGGCCAGATACCAGATATTCCCCATCCCTATGGGAAAAACTGTCAGTTGGAAGCCTAAACAGAAATTTTAGATTACAAAACTCATTCTGTCTGTTGTGAACATTTATGGTAAAATGCCAGAAATTTGATATCTAGATAAAACTTGCCAAAATATCAACAATTAGTTGATGTCATGCAGTTTGGGCAAGTTTTTGTTTGCAAATCTCTGACTGCAATTTCTTGACTACAAGACTGCCAGTAGAAAGGGCAAATTTTCTTTGGAGTCCTCAAAGTCTACTTTTATAAACATTCAGTGCTGTTGTAGCCATATTAGTCCCTGAATATTAGAGAGACAAGGATCACCCTCTGTGGGTGGATGAGAGACAAGCTTTTGAGCTTGTGTAGAGCTCTTCTGGTCAGAGAAGTGTACTCAAAAGTATCACAGCTAAATACAAGGTAGAACAGATTCTTCAGCATAAGTGGCTATCACACGTTTCAAGGGACCATTCAAGGCCATGGGGACTCAGAAGAATGATGGGTGAACACTTTTCACAAAGCAGTCATTCCGTGTGTGACCTCTCAGTCCTTCTCCTTAAAGGAGAACTGCATACTACCTGAAAGAGCCTGGGAGCTTAACTTACAGCTACAGTAGAGACACTAAAAATCATGGACTGAATAGAGACACTGGATTTATAGTTAATAACAATCTTTAACCCACTAACACCACTCACTGCCAGCAAACCTCCCTTTCCCATCCATACCTTTTTCCTCTTAAAAGGGTGTTAATGGAACATTTCACCTGGAATGGTCCCTGGAAATATGAGTTAATTATTTGTGCTAAAACATTTGTTCCACCTTGTATTTAGCTGTGACACTCTGGCATGGTATTCATTTCAGAGTTATGCATAAGGCAGCTTATGTTGACTTAACTCTGTAAGCGTCTTCACCAAAATGTAGCTCCCACCAGTGTAACCTGCCACTATGCGAACTTAGGCCTTGTCTACTCTGGCACTTATTCCAACAAAACTTTAATAAAATAAAATATTCTATTGATAAAATTAAATAAAAATATTGGGGAAATAAAATATTTTATTAATGAAAATAAAAAGAAAATAGGGGTGCAGTTGAGCGTGACCACCATGGTCCAGCCAGAACACCTCTTGGCCCTGGGGAAAATGGGCACTACTCTCCAGCCATGACAGGATGCTGCTGGGCTGTGTGGGAGGAAAGAGAGGAGCTGGGAGGGGGGAGTGGCAGCCCCACTCTGTGGCACCAGCCAGACCCAGTTAGTGGGGTGGATGAAAGGCTGAGGAAGGCTTTGTGCGGCCTGTGGGACCTAGTTTGCCAACCTCCGGCCTAGTGGCAAGTGTAGTCCATTTGAAAGCTGGGACAAATCTGTTTTATTTAAAAATTGAATTTCACTATGTTAGTGATGTTTAGATCAGTGGTTCCCAACATTTTCTCTGCCGTGGCACACTTCGCTACCTTTTATTAATTTCTGGCACACTACCATATAGTTTCAAAATGAACTCATGAATATTCATGGGCCAATCCAGAGCTCTTTGAGTAGTTTTTCAAAAAATTCTGTGGCACACCTGCTCAGACTTGATGGCACACCTGTGTGGCAAACACTGGTCTAGATGCAGTATTTAATAGGGCTTTTGGAGGACCTAGTCTGATCCCAATGAAGGACAAAGGGAGTTAAATTATTGAATCTTCTGAAGCAAGATACACTTTTTGACCCACTAGGATTATCTAGTGTCCATAATATTTGGCAGCAGTGTGGCCTAGTGCATAGGGCATTAGCATGGGATTCAACAGACCTTGGTTCTGTTTACTTCACTGCCAGTGGCCTGCTGGGTGACCTTGAGCAAATACCCCTTTTTTTTGGCTGTCCCTTTGTAAAATGGAGATAGTAATATTTATTGCCTTTGTAAGGCAGCAGGAAATTAATGGCTGAAGAGTCCCACAGAGCAGTGGTTTTCAAACTTTTTCCTTGGGTCCCAATTGAAAAAGAAATCATTAATGTTTGCGACTCAACAATTACATCTTTCAGCAATGCATTCTAGTCTTTTAGTGGTGACAGCAGGGGGTGCCGCAACCCAGTGCCTGAGGGCCTACGACCCAGTATTGGGTCCCAACTGTAAGTTTGAAAACCACTGCCACAGAGCAGGTATTAACATTGTTAATGTGACTTATTTCATCAAATTGTGTTGAAATATGGATTTCTTCCATCTCTGTTTTGTCTGTTCTTTTACAACTGCATGACCATTGTATTCCTTATACCTCCCCTGTCATTGTCATGTCAGAGCTCTTTCCAGTAATGCATTAAGCAACGTGATTATCATCAGTGGTGTCATTTATTTGGTCATCCTCTCCCCAGAGAGCAAATGGTCTGTCCAGTGGAGTATTTTCTTTTCTTGTCAGAAAAGACTGGAAGGAAGAAGCCTGCCTTGTGCTTACTGTAGAAAGTGATGAGTTGTGTGCTGGTCCTGTGCTGGCTTATTCCACAGACTTGGACCAATCCCAGAGAAATCTTTCCCATTCACAGACCAGCTTTGACTTTATGGTAGAAGGTTCCATGATGCCTAGATGAGGATGCCTTCCCAACCTTTTTAGTTTGAGGGCCACAGATATCATTTTTACAACCCTGAATGGCCAATGTTCCCTCTAAGGTTTGGTGGCTTGTGTGCAAAATTTTCAACCCGTGTGTAGAACTTTTTCTGAATAAAATTTTTGTGCAAATTTACGTGATGGAAATTATTGGAAAGTATAGAACAATGAAAAATTAATACATTATTTAAAATTGTTTTTATTAATAATTTGAATGTATTCTATGCTTACATGACAAGTCTCATCAATTCTTCAGTACTATTCGTCTGCCTTTGTCAGTTTTCCAAAATGAATAAGCACATAAAAAAGTGAAAGCAGCTAACTTGCCTCTTGTTTTTCATTTTGCACAGCAGCTCATTTTACAATTTAAAAAAAAATTGTCCGAAATTGTTTCTAGTCAGTTCAAATGTGTCTCTATTTGTTTTACTTAATTGGTCACTATTAGTAATTTTAATCATGGTACACTTTATTTTCCTTCATTTTATTAGTGTTCGCTATATATTTTTCCCCCCAATTTAGCCCTTCTCTAAGAAGCAAGAGGCCAAAAGTTAAAAAAAAACCCAACGCAGGGCTTGAACCCATGACCTTGACATTGTAAGTCTGCTGATCTACCAACTGAGTTATGGAGAAACCAGCTGTCTTAAAAAACAAAACAAAACAAAACAAAAAACAAACAAAACAAAACAAACAAAACTTTGTACTCCACTGCCCCTTGATATTTTTTCCCTTCCCTATAAACTGCTCTTTGTTTTTTGTTTGCTTTTTCAACATTCTACATATCAGAAATGAAAAACTGGACAATCACCTGTTTTTAGACTGCCTGGGGGAGGAAGGACAGGAAGGTAAAAAGGAGCCAGTGGATATAGCTCAGGAATAGCAGCTGCAACACCCCCCCCCCCCCCAGCTGATCCTCAGCTGAGTTTCAGGCCTGCCCCCTGCCCAACTTCAGCCGCTGTCCCAGGCTGCTGCCCCTCCCCCAGCAGATCCTTGGCCATGGTTCAGGCCTGCCCCCCCTTCCAATCCTCAGCCACTTTGCCAGCCTGACCCCCCCCCCAGCCCCAGGCCGATCCTGAGCTGCTCTGCTGCCCTGGCCCTGGCCCCGGCCCCGCTGTCCCCCTGCTCAGCCCTTCCCTCACTGCTGCCCCTGCTCCCTTTTCAGTTCCCTGCTGTTGCTTCCCTGTTCCCCAACACCCTTTCCATCCCTTTTCCTGTCAACCCTGACCCCTGCTGATGCTCTTCCTGGCCTCCCAGGCACCCCCCACAAATCCCCAGTCCCTGTCGCCTCTTCTCTGGGCTCCCCGAAACCAGGCCTTCCTGTTGCTTTTCCTGGACTCCCCCACCCCCCCCCCCCAAATGCCCAGGCCCTGCCACCCCTTCCCTGGCCTCCCTGAACCCCTCCCCAAAAAACCCTGGGGCCTTCTATCACTATCCCCAACCCCCGGTCCCTGCCCCCCTTCTCTGGCCTCCCTTGATCCTCCCCTTAATGTCCAGGCCAACCCCCCTCCACCCCAGGCCCCCTTATTTGGCCGCTCCAGAAGCCAGGGACCCTTCCTTCCTCCAGCCCCCGGCCAGGCCGACTGCCCAAGATGGCCGCCCAGCAGCACTGCGGCTCCAGCCCCACGCATGGTCAGGGAAACTGCTGGCTGGGGCTATCTACTGTATTCTCACGAGTATAAGCTGAGTACCTGTTTTGAAGCCAATTTTCAGGCACAAAAATCTCGGCTTATACATGATGATATACGGTATATATTCTCAGTGGGTCAAATTGTTAATTCACAATTAAGTTTAATATTGTGATTTCTGGCAGGTAAACTAGAGATGTAAAATGGAAACATTAACATGAGGACTACTCTTGTATGGGATTTATGGCAGTTGTAGTCTGAGCATCAGTTAAGCTACCATATCTAACTGGGTTTCTGTTTTTTCACTGAGCAGTGGGCCTTTTCTGTAATAGGGCTTTTTACTGTTCTTCCTCCAATCAGAATTGAACAGCAAAAAATAAATCTGTTAGTCTTTAAGTGCCACACAACTCCTTGTTGTTTTTTTACTGGACTAGACTAACATGGCTATCCCTTTTGAAATTGACAGTATGGGAGGGGTTGCACATACAGAATAATTCAACAACTAGTCATTAATACTGGCAGGTGTACAATTTCTGTAATCAGGACTTGATTTAAAGCATACTGGGGCTCTAAGCCAGTGGTTTCCACCCTTTTCTCTGTGGTGGCACATCTTAATGCTTTAAATTATTTTGAGGCACACCACCATATAGTCTCCAAACGAACTCATGAATATCCATGAGCCAATCCAGCGCTCTGAGAAGTTTTTCAAAAAATTCTGTGGCACATCTGCTCAGGCCTGAGGACACACCTGTGTGCCATGGCACACTGGTTGGGAAACACTGCCCTAAGCTATGTCAAGATTCAGAGGCCCATACCATAAAAAATAAAGAGAAAAAATGTATTACATTATAACAGAAAGGGTAATGAAAAATAAATGATAAACTGTTATATTTACATATATACATAGGCAAAGATGCAATGAAAAACAACTTAAAAACATGCATCTTGCAAAAAGTCTTATTTGCATTAATTTCGGTTATGATAAATCATCTTAGTTATCTCTGACATGTTTAAAGACCCCTTTATAATGTAAGGTCCTAACCCATAGCTTACTTGGCTTGTGCCTTAATCCAGCACTGCCTGTAATTTTCTTTTTTTAAGATTTATATGGATGTCAGTTTTCAAAAAATATCCTAATGTTAAGCCAAATACTGAGCTCCTTATTCAGGTGAAATTCCTGTTGAACCCAGGGTTAGTTTTGGCTTTAGTGAGAGTGAGTCAAAGCTAACTGGTAACTTCAGGATTGCAATTTTGGATTCAGATGCCCATTACCAAGAGTCACATATTGATATTCTGTTAGATGTTGTGCTACTTCCTGCTTGTATAAAAGTTCTTAGGAAGCGCTAACCCAAATGGAATTGAAGAGACTGTATTTATCTGTTCTTAATTCTGTCCCATACTGCACAAAGCTTGCTCTTCAGTGCTCCTCTTAGCCTTCTCCTGTGCAATTCAGCCCTGGCCAACAGGAGTCCTTTTGCAGAGGAGTCACTGTATGGGTAGCATCCCTGTGCCTTGCTGTAGCACTGAGGTGAGTATTCAGTATAATTTCTTTGTAAGTATCAAAAATGTATCATTATTACAACATGAAATGATTTGATAAATATGAAAAAGCAGGTAACAGACCCCAGGAGGGCTTCTAATGCCTGTTGTGGTATTTAAAAAAAAATAATAATCTGTTCATTCACTTGTTTTAGGCACGGGCAGTAATGCTTGTTACATGGAGGAAATGAGAAATATAGAGATGGTAGAGGGAGATCAAGGAAGAATGTGTGTGAACATGGAATGGGGTGCTTTTGGGGACAATGGATGCCTGGATGACATCAGGACAATTTATGACAAAGCTGTTGATGATTATTCATTAAATGCTGGAAAACAAAGGTATTTAATACTGAATTACAGCAGAAAATATGATGCAAAATTTATGGAATACTGATATGTTAGGAATAACTGATATTGCTTTCAGCTGGTTTTAAAAGGCAGTGTAATTAGATCTCCCTTTATTGGAAGAAGGCAGGATTAAGACGACGTAATGGTTTGCACCTTCACTGTCCCTTTGTGGACCGCCCTTGTTCCAGGTTTTGTGATGGACTTTTTTCCATCTGTGAAAGAGTGAAGTGGTTGCAGTCTTTTCTTCAGTGTGAACTGTGCTAGTCATCCATGTCTTTGTCACCCGCAAGCCATTAAACTGCACTATAGTTTGCTTAGCACTGTCTTCTCATGGCTGCTTGGAAGGTGCAGATGCAGCTCTCCACTTTTTAAGTGGGGTGAGCTGTTCCATGCCTAGAAACATCTGCCTAAAACTCTGTACTGGCCTCCTTTTTCTGACCACTTTAAATTACAGGTTTTGGTCAACCCTGTGACATAGGAGTACATCAGAGCAGACCAAGAAACTCTTAAGTGCATTGTAGCAGGGTTTGCCCAGTGACTTTGTGCATGGAAGACTAGTGCACTGCAGGTTCATGCTGAAGTTTGATGCACACTAACTCGCTGTGTACACAAGGTCTCCTATGAGTTTACAGTGCTACACATAAATATAATTGAAGCATAAAAACACATGAGCCAGCACAGAGAAGGTGGCAGATTTTTACCTGAGAAGCTCCAAAATGTGAAGGTACCGTTTGAAGCCCATAAAGCAGGGGTGTCATACTCAAATCACCATGGGGGCACCATGAGGACTATTATGTTAGCCCAAGGGCCGTGCCACGCATGAGAACTAGTATGGTAGCCCAAGGGCTGCACCACTGAAACCCTTTTCATACAACAATATTGCAAATATTGATCGTGATAGCATTGTTGCAGGCCACAAGAAATAACTTTGGGGCCATGAGTTTGAGACCCCTGCCATAAAGGATTGGCTTCTGTGAGAGGTGCAAATCCAGAGTTGTATATCAGAACCCCCACTTAGTAATATGAAATCTCAGTGCATCATTGTCTCTGTTATTGTTATCACTGCCGAGAAATAAGAATTGAGTGCTGGCTTCTGTGTGTCAAATACAGGGTTTGTGTATGAGCAAATTAGGAATTAGCAAAATCTTAACAAATTGGTACTTGTCAAATTCATTAAACAGAAAGATCATGTTAGCAATTCAGCAGTAGCCAGGAGCTCTAACAGGATATGTAGTACTGAAGTCTGGATGCAAAATTGGTAAGAAGTTACAAGAACTGGGTAAGGAAATTTGTTAAGCATAGGATCTAATAACAAACAGTATTTCTATTTCTGTGAGACCTTTCATCTCAAGAACTTGGCATGATTTGAATACCCATCTAATAATGCTTCACAACACCCTTACAAAGGATAAGGATAAACAAAATACTCCTCTGGCTGTATGTATACCCAAAAAGGGCAATCAAACTGAATGTAAAAGGATTTCTTAGAGAATACAGTCATCCCTTTTTAAGGCCTGACACAACTGTTTGTTGTAAACAGCTACAATATTATTAAATAGTTAGTTTAGAACAGAGATGCTCGGCCTTTGCCCAGTTGAGCATGATCTTTAGCAACTTCATAGAAATTCTGAGGAATCAAAGATAAGATGGATAAAATGGAATAAATTGCATCTTTTACAATCTTTAATATAGGGACATGCCTTTGAGGAATTGCAGGTTTCAACATGGATTGTTTGGATCAAGATGTTTTGTTGTTTTTTTAACTCAATGTTTTGTTATACACTGTGACACATACCCTGTTGTCCCCATATCTAGGCGTGTGCAAAGATGAAGTGCAACAGGCATAGAAACATTGAAATAAAAACACTGTTCATACTTTCTGAGCGTGCTACACAGTAGTTTCTGCTGTTCATAGCATTCCTCTATGAGATAAGATGGTGAACTGAAACTCAGCTGTAAACAGAC
Source organism: Podocnemis expansa (assembly GCA_007922195.1). Lineage (NCBI taxonomy): Eukaryota > Metazoa > Chordata > Testudines > Podocnemididae > Podocnemis > Podocnemis expansa. The sequence continues at coordinate 24,142,980 of ML681981.1, read as the reverse complement.
ATTGTTTGTGCAGTCTGTCAACACTGAGGCAGCTCCATTTAGTGTTCTAAGATTCCCGTTATGAGAGAGTTACCAGACTTATCAGGACTGTCCTGCATATCCATGTCACTATCTGGGTTATTTAGAAATAACACTTCTGAACTGCACCATTGTCTTTAATTCCAGGTATGAGAAAATGATCAGTGGAATGTACCTGGGCGAAATCGTTCGCAATATTTTGATTGACTTCACTAAAAGGGGGTTCCTGTTCAGAGGTCAGATTTCAGAGACACTGAAGACAAGAGGTATTTTCGAAACCAAGTTCCTTTCACAGATTGAGAGGTAAGAGTGATGTACACAGTAGAATTGCTCCAGCTGAAATAGTGCATGTCTTATTTAATAACGGTGCTCGAGGGTAGGAAACATCTAGAAGTGCAGTTGAATTCTGCTTTTCACTGTAAGGTGTCTGTACTGTGATCTCATTAAAGAGCAATGACTATCAGCTGATCTTGTTATTTCTAGAATTAAACTGTGATAGGTTGTGCAACATGTGTCGTCATTAACTAAATATGATCAAACGCTTAGTGTTCAATTCTGACTGACGCGCACACTGGTTTGTAAACTTTAAGGCCCTTCTTCTGCAAATATTCACTGGTGTGCTTAATTTTACTCGTGTAGCTTTACCAGATTCAGTGGCCTGTCTTCCATGAGTCAGGTTAAACCCAAAGGCAAGTGTTTGCAGAATCAAAACCTAAATTAAGTAACTCAAATTCTTTGGTATTAAAACTAATATTAACTAACATTAATAACGGTTCAGTTGCTCATAGGTTAGTGATTATGGATAGCTTGCCATATTTGACCTATAACATTTATATTTACATAAGGTAGATGTTACTGTTTCTCTTTTCATAGTCTGTCATCAGGAGATTTAAATTACCACAGCTCACAGAATTTTAAACTAATGCTTTATTTCCTCTTATAATGTGTTTATAGCTAAATCATGTGTTTTGATTCTTTTACATTTTCTGAAAATAAGGTCCTCTAGCAGTTTAGGAATTCTAACATTTATAAAATCCAACATTTGCATTCTGTAGCTTCATACAGTAGTTTTAACTGTTCAACTGAATTTACAGGTTATAACCTGGAAGGAAAAAAATTCACACCAAATTAGCAAAAACTATTTCCAGAGTACAGTAATGAAATGGAAAGTTCACTGTAGAACTCTAACTTTTTCAGAGGGAAATAATGGGATCAGGAAACAGAAAATATTTTTGTGCTGAAATGTTTCTGTAGACATGAGAAAAAATATTTTGTTTTTGTCTTACCAGGGAGGCCTACACATGCTTCATGTAGAAATTTTTTAGAATGTCATCTCAGTTCATCTGAGTATGTCTAACTAAGTTATAGTGATAGTAATCAAAGATTTTATTATTTGTATGTTTAAAAACAATTGTCTTCTTATTGAATACATACATAGTGGAGGCATAAGTATTAAGCTGTATAAGCTATGATTACTCATTGATTATTTGTATTATATTAGGGCCTATGTTGTCTATCAAAAGTTTTTTCAGAGGCCAGTTGATGATACAGACTTTATGAAAACGTCCTTTAGAACAAATGATGAGGGCAGAAAAATGCAAAAAATGCAAAATCTCCATTCTGTCGAACCATTATGACTTCCAAGTAGAATATGCTGTGACTCTTTTTATGGTTATTGATGCATGAATGTAGCAGCATAGGGTGGAAAAATGAGCTTAAGATTCTTCAACGAGCAGTGCTCCCGACTGCTCCACTCCGGGGTGCGTGCGCCGCACCGCACTCTGGATCGGAGATTTCTAAGCAGTGGCTCGGATAGTGGGGAGGGGAGGCAATCACGGCATCCAGCGCTGCTTCCCGCCGCTGGTGACGTCAGCAGCCTGCTCTCCCCACAGTGCTCTCCTCAGTTCCTTTTCTACCGCCTCCAGCTCCGGACGGAGTCAGTGGTGGCTCTTCGTCAGACGATACTAAAACACAAAGAGACAGTAGTTAGTCAAAGGAAACACAAGAACAGGAAACTTCATACCCCAAAAAAACCCAAAACAAAACAAAAAAAACACAACAAAGCACCAGCGCGAGCCAGCGATGCCTAACTCAGGCTTCAAACGCTGCGCCACTTGTAACAATGCTATGCTGGCCTCAGATGGCCATGAAGCATGCATAAAATGCTTAGGCGAAGGACATCTGCCTCTCAAATGTGACCACTGCCGCAACCTCACCTCACGGATGAGGAAAGACAGGGACAGGAAGCTCAAGCTCCTTCTGTTAGAAGGCTCCCTCCGTCCCGCCTCAGAACCGACTGCCTCTCCTCAGATATTGGAGGGAGGACACAAGCGCCGCTCGGCGCTCTCTTCACCAGTACCTCAGAAAAAATCCAAGAGGACTGGTTCACACCAAAAAACCTTGCAGCTGGAACCCAACCCTAAGAGGGTGAACCCTGCAAGTGCGGGAACCGCTGGCTTTGTGATGACAGCCACGGAGTTGCAAACGGCACCATCGGACAGTACGGAGCCGACCCCGCTGCCGCAGCCAACAGCGCCGTTGCGGTCATCACCGGCGCCGCTGCCTCTCTCTGTGCCAAACACAGCACCACCCTCAGTGCCGGTCTTTTACCCCTCACCGGCACCGCCGCCACTATCTAACACGGTGCCACCACTACCGCCTCAGTCAGGCTTATTGATCCCAGCACCTCCAGCACCGCAACAACTCGTGCCCCAGGAGCCTACTGTAAAACATACCAAGCATGTCACAAAGACAAAACACATTGACCTGGCACAAGACCTGACAGTTCACTCGGCTCCAGAATCGCCCCTCTTTCAAACACACACTTCCTCGGGCAGTCTATCCACCAGGTCTAACTCATCAGCAATCTCTCCATCATCTGCCTCTTCTAGCTCAACACCTGATTCTCCCGTTCCCCAGCAAATTCCTCCGACCACAGTAAATACGGCTTATTATCCTTGCCCGCCATGGATGTTTTATCCATATCCTTCTGGCACAGACCTTACCAACTGGCCAGGCTACCAGCTATTCCAGTACCCACATAGCTGGGCTCCTGCAGCTATAGTGGCAGCACAGGCTGCACCAGTTCCATCACAGCAGCCTGCTACCTCAGTTTCAGCAGACGCTCTTCACCCTGTGAACCCCACAACCGAACAGCAGCCCCGCGCAGATGACCTAAAGCAATTCAGAGAATTGTTCAAGCGTGCAGCTGACACTATGAGCATCTCCCTCAACAATAACCCTACGCCCCACCACAAATTGTACAAGATTTTACAGGCACCGGGTTCTGATAAGTTAGCCCTACCCATAGATGAGGGCATACTGGAATCTGCAATGGAAATATGGCAAGCCCCTGCTTCTGCGCCTCCATTGACTAAGAGAATTGATAAAAAGTACTTTATTGCTCCGAGAGGTAACGAATTCTTGTTTAATCACCCACAAACAAATTCATTGGTGATTGAGACGGCGAATCAACGTACCAAGCAGTCATTTCAAAGTCCAACCCTGGTACTAAAGAAGATAAGAAATTAGACAACCTCGGCAGGAAAGTGTACACCTCTGCAGCTGTTCAGTTCAGAGTTGCAAACTACACTGCCTTGCTATCCAACTATGATTACGAGTTATACTCCAAACTCAACAAGTTCACTGATTCCCTTCCACAAGGCAAGCGAGAAGAATTTAAGCTTCTAATCACTGAAGGCCAACTCGTGGCACGAACGGCTCTTCAAGCCTCGCTTGACTCGGCCGACGTCGCTGCCAGAACACTGGGCACAGCCATCGTCATGAGGCGCTCCTCATGGCTCCATGTGGCAGATCTGCCAAGGTCAATGCAACGCACCATTGAGGATCTACCATTCGATAGGGACAGTTTATTCGCCAAGTCCACTAACGATGTGATGAATGACTTAAAAGACTCGCGTGCCACATTAAGAACCCTTGGCATCTTCCCTCCTTTCTCATGTCGCAAATCCTACAAGAACCTATCATCTACACCCAAATACCACCAAAACCAATCCAACCGTAGGGTCGATAATTACAGGAACAAACCTCGACTATCCCGTAGAAATAAACAACCAAACCAAACTCAACCTGCACAGTCCGGTAGCCTCAAACAACAGTTTTGATGGTCCTTTTGAGGGAATTACCAACCAACCTCTGCAAAACCTGCAACAGTCACCTACATTACACCTGAGTTTCAGGGACAAATTGTGTCCATTCCTCCACCAGTGGCGAACAGTCACATCCGACAGATGGGTATTAGAAATTATCCAAAAGGGCTATTCTATTCCTTTCCTATCCAAACCAAAACCCCAACCCCCCTTCCCGTCCCTTTTCAGGGACCCCTCTCATGTACAGCACCTCCAAGTCGAGATCCATCACCTTCTTCACACAGGTGCAATAGAACAGGTCCCAAGACATCAGATGGGAAGGGGCTTTTATTCCCCATGCTTTCTAACCCAAAAGAAAACAGGGGGTTGGAGGCCGATATTAGATCTCAGACATCTAAACGGATACATTCAAGTAAAACGCTTCAGGATGGTGACGTTGCCCAACATCCTTTCCTCCCTTCAACGTGGAGATTGGTTGGCCTCCCTCGATTTAAAGGACACGTATTTTCATATCCCGATACGTCCATCACATCGCAGATTCCTTCGGTTCCTATTCCTCAATCATCATTACCAGTACACGGTCCTTCCCTTTGGACTCTGTACAGCACCGAGGACTTTTTCCAAGGTAATGGCCCCAGTGGTCGCCTTCCTGCGCAGACGCCAGGTGGCTATATTCCCATACTTAGACGACTTTCTCGTAAAGGCTCCAACGCGACAACAGGCCAGGGCAGCCATCAATACCACAGTCAACCTCTTCCGCTCGTTAGGTCTCACTATCAATATCACCAAATCATGCCTAACACCAGTGCAGGAAATACACTTCATCGGGGCTCGCATTCACACACCATCATCGACTGCCTTCCTTCCCTTGGACAGATTTCACAACATGCAACAACTAGTCACAACCATCCAGAACTCAGCCATCACTTCAGCCCGGACCTGCATGCAATTACTGGGTCACATGTCAGCCACAACTTCTGTAGTCCGTTATGCATGTCTTCACATGCGTCCTTTCCAACTGTGGTTCCTCTCACAATTCGAGCAAAACCGACACTCCCTCACGCGACTCTTATCCGTTCCTCTGGTGATCAAACATTCCCTGTCATGGTGGACGGATCCCAACAATGTTCTACACGGTGTTCCCTTTCTTCCACATCAGCCGGACTTAACGATTACCACAGACGCCTCCCTCGCCGGATGGGGAGCACACCTCCAAGACATGACAGCACAGGGCAAATGGGATCCAGTGGAAGCTCACGCCCATATAAACCTGCTCGAATTAAGAGCAGTGGTAAAAGCGTGTCATCGATTCTTATCCGCAATCGTGGGCAAAACAATCAGAATCCGGACCAACAACAGGACATGCATGTTTTATATAAACCGACAGGGCGGCACAAGATCCTATGCCCTTTGCCTAGAGGCGATGAAATTGTGGAACCTATGCATTTCCCATTCGATAGATCTCCTGGCAGAATACCTCCCTGGCAAGGACAACACCTTAGCGGATTCCTTGAGCCGGTCCTTTCCCAGCCATCACGAATGGGAGATATGTTCCGACATCTTGCAAACAGTCTTTCAACAATGGGGTCTCCCTGAGATCAATCTGTTCGCTACCGAGGAGAACAAGAAGTGCCACAACTTTTGCTCCCGAGCAGGAAAGGGTCACGGCTCATCTGGCGATGCCTTCCTCGTCCACTGGGGCACGAGACTCTGCTATGCTTTTCCTCCAATTCCATTAATCCCACGAATCCTCCACAAGATTCAGCAGGACAAGGCTCGCATAATCCTCATAGCACCTACATGGCCACGCCAACCGTGGTACACACTTCTCCACATATTGTCGACAGCGCATCCCATCACCCTTCCTCTAGTTCCCGATCTCCTATCACAACGCCGCGGAACCCGTTTTCATACTCACCTGCACCGATTACACCTAGCGGCGTGGAACCTCGATGGTTCACTTTCCTAGAAACTCGATGTTCTCACAGGGTCAGACATATACTGTTGAATAGCAGAAGACCTGCCACACGGAACACTTACCTCCAAAAGTGGAAGCGCTTTTCCTCCTGGTGTACTCGACAATCCATCACACCGGACACAGCTCCTCTTCCGTTGGTCCTGGAGTATCTCGTAGATCTAAAAGAAACAGAAGTTTCGGTTAATACGGTGAGAGTACACCTCGCTGCCATCTCCACATTTCACGAACCAATACAGGGCTATTCGCTCTTTGCTCACCCTACCTTTAAACGCTTCATGCTCAGCCTACAGAACCTCTACCCACAAATTCGGCCACCCGCTATTCCATGGGACCTCACAAGGGTACTTATAATGTTGATGAGGCCTCCCTTTGAGCCACAGCTACCTTGTTGCATATGTCCATGAAGGTGGCCTTCTTAGTGGCAATTACATCGGCCCGACGGGTGGGAGAGAGAGCTGCTCTTATGGCACACCCTCCATACACCATCTTTTACAAGGACAAAGTCTCATTGCGTCCCCATCTGAAATTCATCCCTAAGGTCTCATCATCCTTCCATCTGAACCAAACCATCAACCTACCGGTCTTTTATCCTAAACCGCATGCAACATCGCAACAAAGAGCACTTCATACCCTTGACGTCAGACGAGCACTCTCCTTTTATCTCGAGCGCACAAAATCTTTCAGAAAGATGCCTCGTTTATTCGTTTCAACTGTTGAACATTCCCAGGGTCAACCCATCTCAAAGAGGAGGTTATCTACCTGGATATCATCCACTATCAGGACCCCCTACAATATCTCTCAATCAGCGCCACCAGCGTCAATCCGCTCACACTCCACCAGATCAATGGCATCCTCCATAGCCTTCCTGACGAAGGTTCCAATCCATCTTATCTGCCAGGCAGCAACCTGGTCCTCCACTGACACATTTGCCAAGCACTACGCCTTAGAACAACTCTCCTACATGGACACGGCACTCGGCCATGCAGTCCTAAACTCGGTCCGACTGGGGCAACCCGAAGTACCCATCTCCGGTCATGACAACTGCTAGATAGTCACCCAGAGTGGAGCAGTCAGGAGCACTGCTCCTTGAAGAAATGGAGGTTACTCACCTTCGTGCAGTAGTCGAAGTTCTTTAAGATGCGTGCTCCCGACATGCTCCGCTACCCGTCCTCCTCCCCTCTACTTCGAATTACTCCTTTGTTCTGTAGGTAGTCTTCGTTGTAGAAAAGGAACTGAGGAGAGCACTGTGGGGAGAGCAGGCTGCTGATGTCACCAGCGGTGGGAAGGAGCACTGGGTGCCGTGATTGCCTCCTCTCCCCACTATCCGAGCCACTGCTTAGAAATCTCCGATCCAGAGTGCGGTGCGGCGCACGCACCCCGGAGTGGAGCATGTCGGGAGCACGCATCTCGAAGAACTTCGGCTACTGCACAAAGGTGAGTAACCTCCATTTGTGAGAAACTCAGAGAATGGTCTTCACTGATGGTAGCATATTTGCTGCCATCAGATTGATTTATCCAGATGGATTGAGTGGAAATGAAGACCCACTGAAATGATCCAGAAGTCAATTAAAATAAAATCGCCTCCAAAAGAAGCATAGTTCTGCATCAACAGATTTGCATTTTCCATCAGTGTAGCATAGTGGAGGTGGCATGCAAAAAATAATTTAGGAAGTTGACATAAGTTATGCAAGGTACTCTGTGTAGCTTGTGCAACTCCTGTTGACTGCTGCTGAATTTCCTCGTAAGTATAGACCAGGCCCCACTTGAATCCTAACCTGGCTTCAACCATAAATACTTGCTAGATGTGCCTGTGATGCTTTGGGTGTTCATCCAGACCAATAAGAAGTTCCATCATCAGCTGCTCTGTAACCCTTGGTGCCTCTAATGCAGCTCTGTTTCAGAGCCATGGTGCCAGCGGCATGCGCACAGCAATGGTGGTCTCTCCTGGCTTCCATCAGCCCAGTTGCTTTTTGGAGGGTGACTTCAGCAGTCTTTTTTGTCTCAGATTTTCCCAAAGCCTTTGCAGCATCCAGTCCCTCTTACTGGATGCTCATTGATGTAACACCAGGTTTTCAGCCTCCAAAGAACCGCTTGTTAGCCCATCTGCAGTGATTCTCTCCACTGTAATGCAAAGCACTGAGGTAGCTTGTAGGAAAACTGAGAATAAGTTTATTATCAAGGAATATAGATGTAAGTGATTTCAGGTAAGGGCGAAAGCAGTAGGAAAGGGTTACAAATAAAACAAAAACAACTCTTTAAAACTTAATTCTAGCAACAAATAGCTCTAACAGAGTTTCTTACTACATGTTGTAAGCATTCTCAGGTCTGTTTTAACAGAATGATCCAGCTTTTAAAGATAGAGGGCACTGGCTTCTTTGTCTCCCAGGTGATGGATGATTCAAATATCCCTTTGCTCTATTATATTCTCCCAAAGTTCCTTGTTTCTGTTTCAAGAGCCAGGAAGGCTTCCTGGGTGTGCAGACTCCATCTGCCATGTCATGTCCACCACTTACTACCTTTCTGGCTTTGTTTACTTTACACGTAAACGTAGTTTCCATTGTCCTCAGGATTAGACAGGTAAATGCACATTCCATTCCTAGGGCAGACTGGGCTTTAACGGCTGCCTGTCAGATGCCTTTTAAGGACATCTTTCCACCCTGTGTTTCAAACTCATTGTACACACCCTGTACATACATCACCAAATGGTTTTTGGCACGAGTGCATTACCGTGATACTTCACATGACTTCTTTTAGGTACAGATTATGACACTAGTATGTTGGGGCAATGAGTGTCTCAGGCCTAGTGTGAGTTATGGTATTTAGATGCTCCCAGGGTCACAGTGTTTCATAAAGGGGTTGTGAGACTGTATTAGGTGGTGTTTTGAAAAATGCTAAATGCTATTAATGGTAAAGGATTCATTCAGTGACCTGGTCAAATATCTTGTTTTCCTTTCTTTTCAGTGACAGATTAGCATTGCTTCAGGTACGAGCCATCCTCCAGCAGCTGGGTTTGAATGGTACCTGTGATGACAGTATCATTGTAAAGACGGTTTGTGGAGCAGTATCAAGGAGAGCAGCTCAGATGTGCGGAGCTGGAATGGCTGCGGTTGTAGATAAAATAAGAGAAAACAGAGGATTAGATCACCTAGAAATAACAGTTGGTGTAGATGGGACTTTGTATAAACTACATCCACAGTGAGTATTTACTTTTTCTGCATTTGTGTGCTATCAGTGCAACAGGCTCTTCTCTGGAGCATCTGAAACTGGTTTCTGTGAGAAGGACAATAGTCATTTAAGTTAATAGCAAGCAAAACCAGAGCTGGAAAAAACAATTATGGCAGGAGTGTTGTAAGAGGAATAAGAAACTGTAAAAAGGAATAATGAAGTACAAATAGTTAGAAGTAATATACAAAATGAAAAGTAATAAAACTCATTTAGTAAGTTGGAGGTTAGAACTATGAAAGAGCAGTAGGGCCATTAAATAGGGCAAAAATCCCAAAGGTATTGTTTTTTTTTTTTTAAAGAAATGACAGAAGAACTGAGTTTCTTTGTATCAGAATTTGATACTGTATCTTAGGAGGGTGTTTGCATATAGCAGGGATGTTGCTGGTGCCAGGCACATGGAACACAAGCCCCAAGTCCCAGTGCTAATGCCCTGACCCCATCTGGGAACCCGGGTCCGGGCTGTTGGCAGTGATGGGATCGAGTGCCAGCCCCGACCCCGGCCGGGGACCCAGGCCTGGGGCCATTGGCAGCAGTGGGATCCAGCACTAGCCCTGACCTCAAACAGGGCCCCCGAGGGCAGGCCACTGCAAGGGGTGTAGTCTGGCTTCAGCCCCAACTGTAGATGGGAACCCGGGGCTGGCATGGCAGTGGGCAGGGCCCAAGTCCCAACCTTTCTTTGGGGCAGTCACCACCCGGCATATAGTAGTTTGACATTTCATGAAACAGTGATAGGCAAAATTAAAGAAATATAGAACAGATGACTTCCATGGATGATACGACACAAGCTGTCAGATAACAATTAACTGCTGCTGTTACTTTAATACTGATGTTGCAGTAGTGTACAGGTACTCCAGTCAGGGTTTGGAACGCTACTGCGCTAGGCAGATACAGGGGTCAGCAGTCTAAAAGATAGGAAGAGCCATTTTAAAAAAATTCCTTCAATAACCAAGTGTTTTGAGAGTTGCAGTGGGTGTAACCTCCTGGTAGAAGGAGGTGGGAGCCAGGCCAGGGTCCCCTGGTGGGGTGGGGAGAGCCTGCAGCTGTGAGTGGGCCCGTGCAGGGTCCCCTGGTGGTGAAGGGGAGCCTGGAGTCTGCTATGGGCGACCTGCAGGGCCCCCAGGTGGTGGTTTGGTCGTTGGGGGGAGGGCAGCCATGAGCCCAGAGCCGCAAGGAGGCAGTCAGAGCCACATGTGGCTCTGGAGCTGCAGGTTGCAGAGCCCGGGGCAGATGGGGTGTATGCAGATAGGATGAAGACACAGTCCTTGCCCCAAAGAGCTTTGTATGTAATTATTTTCATGTTGAGAATATATCAAGTAACTGGAAAATGGCAAATATGTCTCCAGTGTTTTAAAAGAGGCTAACCAGTGCGTTTATAATGTATATAGTAGGAGAGGGGTTTAGAGATGCTACAGCTGGGAAGTCACTGTGGATTTGTGAAAGGTAAATTGTGTCAGAAAAAGTCATAACTTCTGCAGAGCTGTGAGGAACTGGTAGATTCAGTGTATCCCTGGTCAAAGGTGAGTGTGATGGATTATCACATGAAGTGTCTAGTGATGGGGGTAGGTAATAAATTAGTAAAATTATTGATCCCCAGCCCATGCTTTGTGTACAAGTTTAGCTGAATGTCTGTCATATTTTGCCCATAAATGGTGTATTTTAAAAAATATACTTACATTTATGGATCCCAGAATCCCCTGCTTGCATAACCCCACTCTCTGCTGTGACATCAGAAAGGAGAATGCCTTCAGTTACTGTGATGTTCCAAGATGCAGTCCAGACTAGTGAGGGACTGTCATTCCTGCCCTGCAAACTTGAATGCATCACAGAGTTTTGTATCTGTCTCACCTCGGCCACTGAAAAACAGCCTGCCAGCATGCAGATACCACCCTGAATGTAACAGTGGATCAATGTTCCCTCTAAGGGGAGAGGGCAGCTGAGCAACTCCGGTTGCTCGCTGCGCTCCCCCTCCCCCCGCTCCTGACAGCCCCGCCCCCGCTGCTCCTGCTCAGCCCCCCCTCCTGGCAGCCTGCCCGCTCCCGCTCGCCCCCCCCCCGCTGCTCCTGACAGCCCCCTCCCACTTGCCCCCCCCCCCCCCCCCCAGGGCCCCCCCCCCACTTATCTTAGAGCTGGACTGGAGCCAGAGGGCCCAGCCATAACTCCCAGGCCAGAGGAGCTCTACGGAGCATGCCCAGATTTTCTGGGCATGCTCCGTTGGAGCTTCTCTGGGCGGGAGTTTTCAAAACTCCCAGCCCCAGAGGAGTTCTGTGGAGGCTGCTGGCAGTGCGCTGCTGGCAGCTTTTGCTGCGCTGGCAGCTGTGGCGGGCTGCGCCACAGCGCGCCAGCGCAGCTTAGAGGGAACATTGCAGTGGATTAGTTTTGATTAAACAATAAAATAAAACATGTTTGTTTAACTACAAAAAAGAGATTTTAAGTGACTAGAAGTGCAAGGCATTAAAGTCAGAAATGGTTTGAAGAGAAATAAAGATAAAACCCTTCTTAGAACTAAACTTAAACTAAACGAGGCTCAAGGTGAAATACCACACTTTAGTAACATTGCTGATTGAATTCTCAGACAAGACTCTGTTCCTAAAGTCCAACAACTGTTTTGTTTATCTTCTTAGGTGAAAGAGAGATAGATAGGAAGAGCTATCCTGGGTTGTTTTTTGCTTCTCACTCTTATAGTCCAGTCCCCTTGGAAGTGCATTTTCCTGAGGGTTACCCCTCCGGGTCATGTTCATTCCTGCTATGAGGTTGGAGTCCTAGAGCTTTGTGGTGAGAGGTTTTATGCAGAGCTGCTTGTTCCTCTCCTCTATTCCTTGCTGAAGAATGGCCACTTGATAGATGATTTTTCGTCAATGATGAGGTGTCAACTTATTCTTTGTCTGTGAGAGACAGGGTTACCCATGCTTGTCTAGTAAACACATTTCAGTCCTAATTTCCACTGTTGTGTATAACTTTACATATAATTTTGCCACCCATATTTCATCATGATAACATTAACCAGTGAGAGATTGGTTTTGAATGATACCGCACAAGGCAGAGATTATTACAATAGTGTGTAGAGTGTGAATATCAGGGTGCGTGTGGTCATGATTGCATCACAGCAGCAGTGGTGGGAGGCAGGAGGAAGCAGCCCAGGTGCTAAAGACAACTCTTCATCAGGTGTGAGCCTTAAGGAAGCTGCCCGTAACCTGCCCAGAGCCAGTGAGTGTGTGCAGAGGGAGAATCAATCCTTCAAGCCTCAATCTTGCAGTGATGGAAGTAAGAGGGAAGGGCAGAGCAAGGTGTCTTTCCTCCACCCCCAGGGGTAAGAAAGGTTCAGGCAGCAGTATTCTCAACAGCTAAGGGGTGGAACTAAGTAGTTGTCATCTAAGCTGCTTTTCTTTTCGTAACTGTCCTTGGTCCACTGTCTCCCGATTGCCTACACTCTTCAGCAGCGTTCTTCATCCTTTTTATGTGCCTAGCCAACATTGAGAGTTCTCTTGGACTGTGGTGTGATGGCAGAGTCCAGTAGTGTTGCTGCGACCCGGTGATGGATGCCAGCTTATATTTATATCCTTGTCTGTTTTTCTTTGTAGCTTTTCACGGGTCATGCACCAAACAGTAAAGGATCTTGCACCAAAATGCAGTGTCACATTCCTTCTTTCGGAAGATGGCAGCGGGAAAGGGGCAGCTCTCATTACTGCTGTGGGATGTAGACTTCGTGATGCTGAGCAAAACTAAACTCCAGAACACTGGCTTTAATGCTGCCTTTCGAGCACTTTCTTATAAAGCAGCGACTCTGTAGTCTGAACTGGTAGAAGACCAGAATTCACTGCTTTATTGAAAAATACAACTAATGACATAAAAAAATAGGATACAAAATAGAGTGTGTGCTGTTGATAATATCACTCATCTCTGGACCCCAATCTGCATGTTTTTTTCCCACCTAATTGGTACATACATTCCCCATCTCTAGGTCATTAAAATTGGTTTATTATTTATGCAACTGTCAAAATAAGTTACTGTTTGAGATGAAATTACAGCCAAATGATGTACATTGAGAACTACTGTTATTTCCCATGAAATATTTTTCTCTCCAGAGGATACTGCGTCCTAGTTAAATACACCATTGATAAGCCGAATATAAAATCAAGGTGTTTTTGCTTAGAGAAGCAGAAGTAATAGTTCCCACCTGCATTTCTGCCTAATGTTGTTGCATTTAGAATGACTGGAAATATTACAGTGTACCAGCACTGGGTGCTCATGTAACTCTATAGTGGGATTTACAGTGTGGCTTTTTTGGCCTTCTTGGTTCACGTTTTGTCATGGTAAAAGTAAATGGCTCTGGCCCACAAATCTGGTACCACTTGCATTTCCCATTGCTTCTGTGAACAGTGTTGTGTTACCAAGTACAAAATGTATTGTTTAAAGAGGAAAATCTTTACTAGTAAAACCAAGTGATTGATTGGGGTAATCCAAATCTCTGGACGTGGAAATCTGATCCATATGCAGATTTTGCTGGGTTTTTTTTTCCCCCACCAGAGCCTAAGGTTTCTTGTAGAGGTTTTTCACCCTTTCTTTTGACTATATAAATCAGCATACTGCTGCTGTTTTGCTGTAGCAAAACAAACTGTAACACCATGATAGAGAAGGGTAAAATTCCCACTTTTACTTTAAAGACTGTTTTGCTTCAAAGCAAGTTTTAATGTTTAAACACCTTCTCAAAACACAAACACCCAGCTAAAGATAATGATCCTAAGGGAACGTCAGGGTCTGGCTTTTGTTTTGAGGTTGAGGACCCAGGTTTGGAAACCAATTTGCTGGGCCCAAATATATATATAATGTCTTTTGGGTGTCCCCTCTTGTGTTGAATCAGTTCTGTCTTAATTATTTAGCACATCCATATTTTTAGACCTGAGGAAAAAAGTTAAGACACCCTATCTTAAATAACTTTTGCATGTCACGTTTTTTCCTGGAAAAACAAATAAATAAATAAATTAAATAAATAAATGAGTCCACTGTCGTCCTTTTCTACAAATAATGAATCGAAGTCCCTGCATGGTTTTTTTTTCATTCTCTTATCCTGTAGAAAATCTAGAGATACAGGTTGCTCTGTCCTCTTCGTGCTCCCCTCACCCACCACAAGATTTGGATTGCCCTAGCTGTTGATAACATTTCAGTATGCATTATGATGCACTGTGATTGAATGTTGTAAGGTAATGTGAGTCACAGTAGTACTTGCAGCTTTAAGTGTGTGTGTCTACCTGGAGAATTGCATGCCTAACTGGTTTTGCAAAGGTAGAAAGTCTTTTTACTTTGCTCACTAGTGATACTAGTGATAAGTGATACTTGTGAAAATATTAAACTTTTTTTTGATGTGTGTTAACTGGTGTCCCGTGATTCTTTCTGGAAGAAGGTTTGCAAACCTTGCTATTTTATAAAGGTGTAAAACTAATCACAGTGATGTCAGGGTTTTTGTTATGTTCCTATGTATTTGATCTCTAAGGGGTCCAGAGGCATGACAAAGATTTGGCATATTGTAGTAAAACGAACATGATTAGAAATACATTTGGTCAGCTGTTCAGCCCTGGGCATGATGAATGCACCTCTGTAAAACTGCAGTCCTCTTGAGCCCACAACCTCCTTGTTTGTGACACCATCTGACATTTGTACACCCACACATTTACACACATTCGCTGGTTTGCATGTGCAGTTAATTGATTTGTATGTAGAAATGTCATTTTGGTATGCTCTTTTGCTCTCACAGGTGCACTAATTGTGCCCCTGGCTGAACCTGTAACTAATAATCTCTCCATAGATGTCAGTTGCCAAGGCCCAGATATGTGTCTGTCATCCAAAATAATTGATAGAATAAAGTGGGACGTGATCAATGCTGAACAGAGTTTTTGTTTTGCTTGTTAGTGTAAGTTACTTTTCCTATCATTTTAATTTCACAAATCTTATTTATGGTGTGAGGATTCTTTTGGAGATGGTCTGAGCCGTAACGTTTGGATGTGACTTTTGAGTACTAGAAAATTTGGGTCTGTTTCAATCCAAGAATTTAGTTCAGCCCAGTATAGAAAGACTGAATGGCAGCAAAATTCAATTCTGGATCAAAAAGTTTACACTGTGAAACTAATTCCCCTAAATTTGGAAGCGCTTAGGTATGTGGATTTTTGGTTGGGCCTATCTTCATAATTTTATAGTAAATAAGGTGACTTTGTATTTATAATAGTGGAATTTTCCTCTATTATAGAGGATAGTTGACATGAGATTATAAACCCTAGTTCTTTTCTAAGCAAAAGATAGATGTAAGCAGGACTTTTAATCTCTAAACTGCTTCTTACCTATGAGAAGTTGCTAAGAATGAAGCACAAGTCTTGGTTGTGGTTTTTTTTTTAAATGTCTTAAATTCCACGTTGTCCAAGCAGTAATTGAGATGTCTTTACTGTCCATTACTTAAAGATTTGTGGCTTGAAGACTAAAGCAACAGTCCTTACTTTGTGAGATGTTTTAAGTTATTTAAAAATGATCATATGAACATTTATAAAACTTACTATAATATGAAAGTGTCATTTACATACCTATGTTATGCCATCTGCTCGTGCTGCTACAGTTGAGGGTCCTTTAGTATTTCTCTTACAATGATTCCATCAGCATTTTAATGTTTTAAAACAAGCAATTTTTGTTCTTTTTAAATTAGCAGAAGGCAAAAATAAAGTGTTTCCTATTTGTCAAACTAATTTGTGCTTTTTGTTTCTTCATTTTGTTGGAATTATGAGATTCTTCAGACAATTTTTCCTTAATGACTACAAGGAACTCCTTTTTGATATTTAAATCAACAATGACTTTAAATTGCAGTTCTCAGTAACTGGATGTTTTAATTGCAGTACAATATTTAATCATTTCTATAGCTATGTGTTATCAAGAATTTTATTTTATTATTGTGGAGACCTGCCATCTTGTTACATTCAGTCGCTATAAATAATGTAACCTGCCTTACACTGCACTGTCTTATTGCTGTGTCTACTGAACAATGGGGAAAAGTCTTCACATTCAAGTATTACATCAGTGAAGTGGCATATCTTACCAGAGTTCATATTCTGATTCCTACATAGAAATTTAGCCATAACTTCTGAATCTGAAGATATTCTCTAAGTACGAACCAGAAATAGACTAACAAAAATACTAGTGGTCTGATCCATCAGAAAACAGCTGCAGCCTTTGTACTCGTACAAATAATGGGGTGGTGGTGGTGCTAGTTCTGTAGTATGCTATGCCATTCTGTCAAGAGAAAGGACAGTCTGACCCACAGAGGGGAATCTGCTTCCTACTCCCTCAGTACAACACCCTTCAGTTCTTTACTGGGATGTTATAGAACAACAGTGGGAGGAGAATGTGTTAGTCACCTAATGTGCAAGCAATTGAGTTATATGTCAAGAAGAGATGGAAGATGAACTGCCTTTCTGGAAGAATGGTTATAGGTCATGGTGGATTTCCATCACTGACCATTTTAAAATCAAGATCAGGTTTTTCTAAAAGATACGTTCTGGGCATCATATTGGATCACAATGGTCCCGTCTGGCGGCTGAAATCATTGGCGAGTGCGGTAAGTGAGCATGTGCTCTCAGTTTAGTCTAGAATCAATGTAAAAATTGCTTGTATCAATTCAGCAAGAAGTGTCTTTAACATTCATGTGGAGATAGTTTCACATCATCACAGTTAAGTTAGCAGAGAGGGCTAACTTAACAGTTAAGTTAGAGGAAAGGGCAGCTAACACAGTTGTCTAGGGGACACAGGTTGTTAATGGACTTTCCAGTAGTATTAGTCTAACTTGGTTGAAAAAGGGTCTTTTAACTAGGCAGACCTATAATGATGTACAACTCGGGCTTGAAATGTGGGGGAGAATGAACCAATTTCTTTAGAAAAGAGTCTCTCCTAAATTGCTTTTATTTCCTGTAGCAGGGAGAGTCATGGTGATTCTTGCTAAACAAAACTGTCTTTATTTCAGTTTCTTTTAGACTGCTTGTCAATGAGTGCATATGTGTTGCAAAAGCAAATAAGCTTTCATTTTCTTCCTCTTCTGTTAAATCTTTAAAAACAAAATCTTTGGAAAAATGCAGCAGAGACACAGTCCAAAGTCTGCAGCTACATAGCTGTAAACCCATGGAACTATGGGGTCACACTAGTGCAGTTCCCACTGGTTGCATGACAGCTGGGATTACTAGGCAGGTACTGAAGAGGTTCCCATCCCTTCCCCTCCGTAAAACACAATGATGTCCCTGTCTCCTTTGTAAATTTTATTTACAACCTTGACTTCATTGCACTTTATTTATTATGGCCCTGATCCAAAGCCCACTGAGGTCAATAGAAAATTAGTAAAATAGGTTTTGGATGGTGTTTTAGTAATTCTGTTTTTGCAGAAGGAAGGGATTCTGAGCCTTTAGGGTTCTTCCTCACCTTGTTAATACTTGGAAGATCGCACATTAAGTTAGAAGATGGGATTTCTTTTTCCCCTTTTTATTTTGTGAAGTTACCATCCACCCACTCATTTCACAGGGTATAAGCAAACCAAACAACATAACAAAAAAATGCCCACCATGCATGTAACTGGGTTGTGTCTGAATATAAATATAAGCATTCATCTCTATAATATTCACAAGTCCTTTGATTTAAATGATTGAAACTTTGTCATTTGTTCAAAGGATGATTTCACTTTGATATGTTACCAAATTACCGACACGGTAGTTGGACAAGTAAGTGAAAATCTGAATGTTATTCAAGACATGCATTACTGACTTTATAAACAGGCAATCCAACTAAAGACTACCATGTTGTGATGAAATGGCCAGTGAAGTCTAACTATTTCATTAGGGTATGGTTTGTGGGTGTGATTTATTGGGGGGCCCCCCCCCCCCCCTTCAAACTGCTCTTCACATAGTACTTGCAGGTGAGCATCTATGGTATCAGGTTTTGTCACCATGAATGTGGGGGACCTGGCATGTATCATATGTCTTTTATTTGTTCCTCACGCACAGCTGCATTCAAGGAGTCTAGCTAAGCATATGTCCCATTTCTATTGCTACAAGGACTCCAAGAAAGAAGTCTTCATAATTTGCAGTTGCACTAAACCTAAAGGTTTTTTTCTCCTTTCTCTCTTGTTGTTCCACCTGAGTAGAGAAGGACAAGGAAGTCCTAGTCCTCTAATCCAACACTTCATATCCTCTAAGCTCTTAGAGCAAGGATGAAGTGTTTCCAAATGATGACAAACTGGAAGGCGTAAATAGAAAAGGAGATAAATCTCCTCAGGATTTCCCTTCACTGCCATGGCAAGGCTCTTTAATGTTAGAGAACACCAGGCTTCTGACAGAGAAGGTGCTTCTATTCTAAACCCCCTATGTTTGTCACTACTTTTTTTGCCTGTGATGAGTTTGTTGGGCTTAATGTCTCCAGTTTTTAACATGGCATCACTCACCTGTTCACTTTTGCAGGGCCGACGCTAGGCGGTAAGCAGCCCCTGTGTTGCAGTGGTGCGCTGGCATTTGAGGGGCACCAAAAGGGGACATGCCCCTGATGATGATACTTGTCTGCACTGGCATCGCTTTGCTGGGGGGGGGGGGCGCCACAATCCTCAGCACCAGCCGTGCACCTTTGGTTTTACTTTTAATACAGGAATGGAGGAAGGTGTGAACAACTAATCTGGAAAGGGAAAGTCTGAGTAGTCTGGGACTTAGCACAGGAGCTGAGTTGTGTGCAAGGGTGATAGTACATGAGTTAGGAGTGGTTCTCAACCACTGTGTGAGGACCCATTACTGTGTTGCTACACAGTAGTAAGTGTGTCACGGAGAGCCGGGGAGATGGAAGGATTTGGTCAGTGGGGATGGAAAGAGGGCTGGTGCGCCCTGTAGGGTTGCAATATACAACCAACTCTCTCACAACCTGCAAAAGGCTGAGACCCACTGAAGGCAATCAAGATGTGTGGATGATCAAAGTAAAGAGTTCAGGGCAACCACACTTGTATTTCCCCTCTGTGGTCCAGAAAGAGCACTGACCCTCAGGCTTCCAGTTTCCCCAGCTGTTGGCTTTCTTGACTGGAAACCTGTCTTACTCTCTTCTGACTGGGGGCATTCCCATTCCTGCCTTTCCTGTGTTATTTCCTGCAGACAGTGTGCCTAAGCAGACCTGTTTGTTTTCTGGCTAACAGGTGTGACTGCTCCAGTAAGTTAGCACACAGCATGTCCTAGGCAAGCCTACTTCATTCTTAATGTAAAAAGATCACATAGAAACATTAAAAACAGTAAAAGAACCTATACACATGCTAATAAACTTAACAGAGATCACCCAACCCTAGTATGGATTCTGGCACCAGCAGTCCTTCAACCCGCCAGTTCTTGTGATTCCAAGTTCACTTCAGCTTTGGGTCAGAACAAGCACACAGTCCTACATGGCCTTACCAGGCCAATTCCTGCTGATCCTTCCCTAAGGCCTCTGTGGACCTGGGATGCAGACCATTAGCTAGATCAGGAAAATGGCCCTGAGCTATTTTAAAGCAGGCTATTTTTTCAAAAATCCTTTCTCTGCTTGTCGGTCCCTGGAGAATCCTGTTTCAACTAGCAAACATCTTCAGGAGGCTGGCCTTAAAGGGCTGCTAATGTCACTTTTCTGATTTAGCATCCCTCTCCTATTAGAGCAGGTACATACAGCACCGTGCTAGTACCTACACAATTGTAGTTTTAATATGCTGGATTCCAGAGCTATTAACCCTAATTCAGTAAGGTTCATTTGGGATACTGTAGGAGACTGTCAGTCTGTCACAGTGTCAAGTTGTGCCTGGAGGATTAAAGCAGTTTTTACATAGGCTATTAATTTTATATTAAGCCACCTACTAGCCATGGTGACATTTGCTTGTTTATGTTAGCTTGAATGGTGGACTGAAGATGTAGCATCCCTGCTGAGGAGCAGAGAACATTGTTAATTATACTAATGAGCAATTCCCAGCCCATAGATCAGATAGCATATATTTGAAATAGCTGCTGGTGAGGAGGGAGATGATAAAGCCATGCAGTTTCCAGGAAGAGAGGTTTTTCCTTCTAGTGATGAAGGACTTAAAGGCTATGTCCACACTTACACAGTTAAATCCATTTAACTTATCGATTTTAATAAAATCAATATAAAAATCATTAAATCAATTTAAGTTAAATCGATTTAACAGGTCCCCACTAGAAACTCAAATCAAAATAGCATTTCCATGGACAGGACTTTCTATTTTGATTTAGGAGAGAGGCACCATGGGAGGTGTGGCAACCTGACCCATTAGAAGGGCCATGCCCTCACCCAATATATAGAAAAAGGAAACCACCTAGGAAGGAGAAGGGCAAAAAGTGTTAAATCGATTTAACACCTACATCGAAATAACATGTCTGCACTGTGTTATTTCGAAATAACAATTTTGATTTAACTGTCATATCAATATAATACTAAGTTTTATTATATTGATATGACTTTCCTTATATTGAAATGAGGGAGCTCTTCATTTCGAAATAAGGGAATGTCGTGTGGACCTACCATTTTTTAAATCGAAATAACCAGCATTAAATAGTAGGCACTGCAATGCAGCGTTCCAGCTCCATTTTCTATTTTTAGGGGCTTGGCGAACGCTGAGTCCCTAAAAATAGCAGGCCCTGGAGTGCTGTTCTGGCATGTTCTGGCAGGAAGGGAACTGCTTTGGGCTGAGAGATTTTAAATCTCCCACCCTGAGCTGGCTCTCTCTCTGAGCATGCTCATGAGAGCCAGCTCAGGGCTGAAGCCTCAGCCCGGGCCGGAGTTGGGGCCACTCAGCCCTGCTGCCAGTAAGTGGGCCCTGGGGGTGGGGGGTTTGGGTACAGGCAGGCTGGCCCAGCAGGGAAAGGGCACAGGGGAGGGGGTCTGCGCCAGGCAGTGGGAGAAGGTGGCGTGACATGGCGGGGGTTGGGGAAGGGCTGGGGGACCAGAGGTCAGATGGGGGCAGAGGCTGGGGAGTGGGAGGTGAGCCTGGACATATGGGAAGAGAACCTGGATGTCGGGGGGGAGGGGGCAGAAATTTAGGAGGGTTCCAGGGCCTGCCAAATTATACTTTAACCCCTGCAGCTTTGCATCCTTAATCTGGAACTAGGAATTGAACCCAGGTTCCTGTTCTGCCAACTGAATGCCCTAATCACCAGCCTGTTGGCTGTCGTGGATGGCTCTTAATCTATTTAGCCACTTTGCATAAAATAGTTGAATAGTCATCGACTAGAGAGAGAGCAAGCAAGTGAGCACACAACCATGTGCCTTTGGCTATACAGTAGCTGGGGGCAGGGCCATCCTTAGGGGGTGGCAAAAGGGGCAGCCACCCTAGGCCCTGTGCTTTTGGGGGCCCCGGGCAGCCACCCCGCTACCCCCCAACCCCATGCTGGGGACCGGGCGAGTGGGCAAAAGGCTGGTCCACTGCTGCAGTGCTGCTGCTGGTCCGCCGGCCCCCCCCCCCACTACACACACTACTCTGGGCTCCATGCTGGAGCAGCGGAGAGGGGGCGGGAGGCAGCGCGGAGCCGGTATTGCTGCTCTGGCAGGGGGGGCGGACTGGCAGCACTGCAGTGGTGGACCGCCCTTTTGCCTGCTCGCCTGGTCCCTGCTTTGGGGGGGCAGTGCAGGGGTCTGCTCCTCCCCTGGGCTGGCTGGCCCCGCCCCCAGTGCGGGGTGTGTGTGGAGGGGGCGCCATGGAGGGCGATTCGCCCTGGGCCCTGCACCCATGGGCGTCCCTCTAGGGACATCTCTGGCTGGGGGGCTCACACATGGGTGTGGGAGACCTTGGTTCAAATCTGTGTTCCACAGCTGGGACTGAAACGTGGGATTTCCTACACCTCAGGTGAGTGCCCTAAATACTGGGTCTAAGCGGCATGTTGCTGTTGTCATCTCCATGTGATGTATGTACCTTAAATCCACTTGTGAAGCTAGACCCAAAAGTCCAAATATTGTTTCACTAATGGTGAAACAACCCACATGGATGTTTCCAAATCTTTTTTTGTTTCAATTAGAAAAGTTTGCCATTATCAGCATGAATATGTTAAATCTTTTGATTGCCTTGAGTGTGCATTTTTTGGCAAAAAGTAAAAGAAATGGGGGGGGGGGACGTAGACTGAACAATTCCACACACCTCTGAATATGATCAATAAGTACAACTTTTATTCTCTTTCAGTGTAGATGGCATCTGGCAAAGGATGGTACAAAATAACCAATGAAAAAAGATCTCAGGTGTCTAAAAGCCACAGCTCTGTCTTTTTAACTATTATTTGATCAATATTCCAGAGCAACGGTTCTCAAGGGTATGCATATCCCTGCTGGTACACAGAAGTCTTCTAAGGAGTGCCACAACTAATGGAGAATAGTGTACAGTATTTGCATGGTTTCGGTTACATTAAAAGCACTTAGCAAAGTCAGTACAAACTAAAATTTCATGCAGATAATGTCTTGCTTATACTGCTGTATATGCTATAGACTGGAAAGTAGGTACAATATTTATATACATATTTATGATAAAACTGAAAGGGCAATATTTCACTAGCAGTGTGCTGTGACACTTTTATATTTTTATGTCTGATTTTGCAAGCTAGTAGTTTGTAGGTGATGTGGAACCTGAGTGTAGGCAAGACAAATCAGACTCCTGATAGCGGGTGAGCGAGAGCCACTTTTCCAGAGCATTGAAATAAAAATCCAAGTGTTAAATACCTGCAGGTTAATGAAGTCTTCTTTTTCTCATTTCAGTGTGTGTTTGGTTTTTGAATCAGATTTTTTTGGATGGCTACTGCGGATCAGCTGTAAAGTTGATGGGCAGGTAAGTTTAAGTTTGTCTCCTTCTGCTGCTCTTATACACGGGCACCATTGGAAAGCTAATCTGAAGCCAGAACGAAACCTGCAAATGTGCACAGGTGCAAAAATTAAATGAAATGGTACAATGATCATACTAACTGCAGGGAGAGAGCTGGGCCATGTTCCACCTTGAATGAGCATGGCGATAAAAGGCTTTCACTGAAGGCAATGAGAGCCATGTGATCTTGTCTGAGGGAAGAATTTGGCTGTTGAGGGATTGAATGCATAAGAGGAGGGAGACACTCACTGCTCACATGGACAAAGCAGCAAAAAGTCTCCTTTTATTTTAGGGAAATATACAGCACACTGACCAGTTATCAAGGAACAGAAAGTTCTAATGAACTCAACCTGTTTAACAAATAAAAAGTTAGCTACTGTTAAGGCTTTTAACAGTGCCCCCATTTCTACACAGACCTGACCAGCAAAGAAGAACATCTAATTTAGAGAGTGTACAGCTACTAAAAAAAAAATGAGACTGTAATTAATAAGGAGGCTCTCCCATTTCTGCAAGAAGTAAAACAACCTTGGGCTCTCAAAATGCTGCAGGATGCAATAAATAAATCTGTTAGTCTTTAAGTGCCACAGGACTCCTTGCTTCTTTTGCTGAACTAGGCTAACACGGTTGCCCATTTGGAACATGCCCCAATATTATATCTGTATTTTAAAATTTGAAATAGAACTTTTTTTAATAAGGGTGATATTAAAAAGTATAGTATTATGGATAATGCTTGTAAGAAAAGAGTCTAACCAATTTCTATCTCAGGTAGGAAATATGGGAAATATAGACCCTCTTACTGGCTGAGACAGATGTTTTGCCTGATGATAAATGACAGTAGCAGGGGAGCATATATCTCACTATTTGAGCCACAGATTTCTGGATCACCAATGGGGAGGAGGGGAAAGGAAGGTGTCATAAATCTAAGTCAACAGAACAAAGTGGTAGTTGGAGATGATATTTGTAGGATAACCCATGTCGACTCTATGTGATCAGACAAAATAATTTGTTTAAACTCCTTCCACAAAAAGAACCCCCCAGAACAAAGAAACAAAACCCCATTCATATGCAGATAGTTATTGGTAACGTGGAAAGTGAATGGTAATAACTTTCTTTTTGGTTTTTATGCTACTCACTGGACAGACCAGGGAAGGATTACAATCCTAGAAAATATATAAATTCCTAGAGCCACATTGTCAGTGTTTGAATCCCCTGCCATAAGTATTTGATGCATTAAAGAAAAATGTATTTATTTTTTTTCCAGAGCTCACAGTGAATTTTACCTGCTTAAGTAAAGGTTTGAATTAGATATACAGAGTGGGCAAGCTGGAAAAGAGAAATAATCAGTATGAAGTGAAAGTTAAAGCCCTGATTCTGCAATTAGTGCACCTAGACGGACCGCAGAATTAGCACAGAACCCCATTATAGTGAACAGGGCTCAGCACAACACAGAGGTTCACCAGTTCACAACACATTGGACTAGCAGAGCCTGAAAAAAGAATGATCTTCCCTTTGAAAAACAAAACCTCTACAATGTGGGGTTGGGGCAAATTTGTTCTAATGCTAGTTTTTCATTTGGACATATACTGATGTAATGTTGTTGATGTAGTTCCCTCATGTTTAATATATTCATTAATAAATGCTAAATACTGAGACCCATCTTGAGAAAATTCCAGTTTGAGATACTACATTAGAGGAACTGTTTTGAATAAAGAAGAGTTGCTATTAAGCCTTTATTTTGCAATCCTGTGTAAGTGGATACCTGAATAAGTAATGCAGATGACTACTGCTGCTGTCCTCTTGCCTCCTATTATTATTTTTTTTCCAACTGGAAAAATCTAATAATTTTTTTAAATATGAAGAGATTTGTTATAGAATTATTTGCCTGTGATTTATGCTGTAGGTAGCCATAGCTAGAGGCACCAGTGTTTGGAGTTTTACTACATCAGGTAGGCAAACAAGATGCAGAGAAAGCAAATACTATTTGTTAGTTATTCTGTCATAGAATGATCCTGAATTATGGAAGTAGATGAAGATTAATCACTTGATCACAGAGTTACTTTTTGAACCTTCCTGGGACAGAAAGTTCTAAAGCTGGTTTAAAACAGCTAGTAACATGCAGAGAGCATTCAGAAAATAGAGAGCTAAATTCTCTGCAGATGGGAATGGGACAGCTCCATTGAATTCAATGGCACGCCACCCACTCACCCCAGCAGGGAATTTAGCCAGTTATTTATATAGAATGATGAGAGGTTTTTGTATTTTGTTTTCTTTTATACTAACCTGTGGTTAAGACAGCAGTAAATAATTGGATTGTACATCGTAGAACTCATAGCAAGCAGAAAGACTGCAAGATATACTTGCTGAATATATTTTTGCTGATAGATGTCTTCCCTGAAGCTCCCCAGGAGGAAGTAGAGGTGATAAGGAAACCAACAGGTAGCAAAAGTTACCACGACGATGACCATGGTTCTCACAAACTAGAAAAATAAAAGGAATAATTTACTTCATTGTCTCTGTGCAATTACCTGAAGTTGCATTTGTAATTGATTTAGAACAATACTGTTCTCCCTCCTGAATTATTAAATCATTGCACATTTTTCTCATATGTTAAGGGCCTTATTGTGCCTCAGATCAATAAGAACTCCTTCTACACTACTAATGCTGACAGGAGTTCTGTGCCAGTGCAGATAGTGCAAGGGCATATGATGACACTAGGTACTGTATGTTTCTTTGCATTAATACATGCCAGCAGATTAAGGCAGTCTGCTCCATAGGAATTGTTTATAATCAGATTGGGAATGTGAGGGAAAGGGAGACAAAAAATTTTAGGAATATTAGAGACAAGTAGGTAATGACACCATCCATTGAACTGGTGGTGCTGTATAATGGACGGAGAAATTTCTTGTCTATAGCCTATGGATCTTATTTCCTGAAACATAAATCCACTGGACACTACCACCTTCATTCCATGTAGCCTCAGGCAAATTAATAAATTCCTCATGTCTGCCTTATGGGAGATCATGGCTTTTCACACTTGTTAGGAGGTCTGTGAAAAGAGAACCTCAGCTCCTCCTCCTAAACTATTTCATCAACGTTTTTAATACATCCTTAGTATGCCAATGTGCAATCACGCAGCACAGCACGACTTCGCATAAAAGTAAGTTACATTTCACAAAGTGAGCAAGACAAAGACATTTATTAAGTTTCCTTTCTCACCCTTTTTTTGGCAATAACTTGATGGTGATGATTGACTCTATTGGTGTGGTCTCCAGGAACTGTCCCATGCCAAAGAGTAATTCCTATAATGCTATATGCAACAAACATCACTATTAAAGGCAGTAAGTAAATTAGCACAATCACCGTGATGTGATACCTGAAAAAGAAAAACAGGTACATCTTCACATTTCATGTACATTTCAAAGAACTTTTGTCTGAGCATCAAATACTTCCCTTGAATATGTGTGCAAGGTTCCCATTAACTTCCCTGGGAGCTGTGCACCTGCATCTGAGAACAGAATGTAAAGTATCAATACAGATTGAAGGAACTCCCCAAAACTGTAAAAACACATTGCTTTCATGTTCCAATGATCTTTCTTTTAGTTGAATTATCGGCCGTTTTAAAAGGACAATATGACTTTTTAACAGTCAGTCAAATTTCATGTCAACTTATTTAGGGTTCACTGCCTTGCTGGGGTCATGAATGAGGGATTTATTGCATTTGTGTTGGCCACTAATTATGGAAGATGTAAACTCAAAATTCTATAAAATCATAAAGTACCTTGCAGTACATAAGGCTTTTAGTCTGACTTGTAAGATTCTTAATCCTGCAAAACTCCAGCAGAAGTCAAGGAATGTGTTTTGTACTTCAAACTTTAGTGTGTTCAAAGGCAGTGTGGCTAATTTTAAGAATGATAATAGGCAATATTCTTTGTGGAGTTTTGAGAAGCAGAATGGCACTCAAACTTAAATGATTATTTATATTGGTTTTTGATTTACAAATCCATAACAAAAATAAATACTACAGCCAACCGAAAAAGCCGGCCACGCAGCTATTGCTAATGCTGAAATTGAGAGCATCTGCTTTGCCTCTGTGTGAGATCCCCATCTTATGTTATCCAAGAAGCTTCAGCTCATGGAAGGAAAATATAAACGTCATGCTTGGTATGATTATTTTAAGCAACCACCATTTATGGGGAAGGGAACAACTGACTGACTCAGTTACAGAGAAGGTCATTTTAACATAAACAGTGTAAAAGGAGGATTATGCAGGAGGACATTGGCACACGCTTCTGACTTTAACTACAAAAGGCTGTGTGTATCTGTCATCTCAGAATGCTAACATGATGCAATTATTCGCTATATCAAAGTGGATTACATTTTTTTAAAATTAGGTGAGCCCTAGATTCTAAAACAAACTAAGAGTCCTGTGCCACTTAAAGACTAATAAATTGATTTATTGCATGAGCTTTTGTGGGAGAAAATCCCATTTTGTCAAAGTGTCTGATGAAGTGGGATTTTCTCCCATGAAAGCTCATACAATAGATAAATTGTTACTCTGTAAGTGCCACAGGACTCCTTGCTTGTTTTACTGAAGTAGACTAACATGGCTGCCCCTTTGGAACCAGATTATAAGAATACTTGTGGGAAGGGGAATTCACTGGAATCTATTTATCATCTATTTAACAGACTTAACATTCTCATCACATTTACACAACATGAGCCACCATTTTCATCCCTATCATTGTTTCCATCTGCATCATCTGCTGGGTTACAACACAGATTCTCTGTTTAAGGAGGTAAACTAAACTACCTTCTCCTAGATTGCAATGCTGTTTTATTTCTGGCTAGTAACTAGTGCTCCATGTGACTCCCCCCCACCCCCCACCTCATGCAGTCAGACAGGGTATCACTTCCTTATTGCTTAGTAGCAAAAATACTAAAATCAGAAAAACTTTCAGTCAACTTTTAAGTGATGCTGCATGAATTTCTCATTCATGTTATACAGTATCACAGGAATTGCACATTGCATCTCCCTAGACAAGGCTCTGCAATACTTCTGGTGTTCGTGTTCTTGTATTCTTTATCACGTCTCTGTTGTAGGAACACCTGCACAGAATTCGCTTCAATAGGCCTCAGTCTTCCTTCTGCTACAAAACAAGGAAGTAACTGGAGTTATACAACTGAGAAATTCTTATGTGAGCTGATGCTTCCGTCCAACATCGTCTGGCCAGGCAACAATACATTTAGTTGTTCCATTATCAGTCATGATCTCAGCATAAAAGCACTGTGGGAAAGCAAGTCCAAAAGCCAGCAACCATATTATTCCTATAATTACTTTGGTGCTCACAGCAGGAAGTTTGGGCTTAAAGGGATAAATTATAGCCATATACCTAGGAGAAAAATGAGGGGAAAATAATTTTTACCATTGTGTCAATAAACTACTCAAAACTGTAATGGGGGGGATCCCAAATTATTTATTAATAAATAGCCAAAACTACATATTTCAATTGGTATGGTTATTTATTTTTAGTTTAGTAATGAACATTGGAAAGAAAAATTGAAACATTTTATAGCAAGTCACTGTTAGTTTATCCTGAAGGAATGTAGTAATGTGTGTGAAATTTATAATGGCTTGTATAATAAGTGTCTTTCTCTCTTAGTACAAAAATATTCCTGGAGAGAGAGAGAAATTATTATGCGTAAGAGTACATGTCAGGGGTTAAAGTAAGCTGGAACACACCGGGATGGCATTCCGGGGCTCACTATTTTTAGAGACTCAGCATTCCGGGGTCCCTAAAAATAGAAAATGGAGCCAGAATGCTGGGTTCTGGGGCCCACCATTTAAAAATAACAGACCCCGGAATGCAGCATTCCAGTTCCATTTTCTAATTTTAGGGGCCTGCTGAATGCTGAGCCCCTAAAAATAGTGCATCCCAGAACACTGTTCTGGCACTTTCTGGCTGGCAGAGAGCTTCCCCCAGGCTGGAAGATTTTGAATCTGCTGCCCTGAGCCTGCTCGGACTGAGCATGCTCAGAGCAGCCTGTGGGGTGGCCGCTCCGCTCCAGTGGCCAGGTAAGGGGCCTCAGGGGTGGGCCTGGGCTGGAGGAGGAAAGGAAGCTAGGAGTGCAGGGCTGAGGCTGCTCCGGCTCCACAGACCCTGGGGTGGCAAGGTGGGCCACAGCTGGAGCTGGAGTCAAGAGCATTGGGGCCAAGGCTGCTCCAGCTCCACAGTGCAGGCCCCCAGGGCAGCAAGGTGGGCTGGGGCTTGGGCTGGGGCTGGTGTGGAGAGTGGTGGGGCAGATTCCCTCCCACTGGGCCAGCCCTGATTAGGGTCTCCCAGCTCCCCACGGCTGCAGAGGGGTGCTGGGTGCGTGAGTGGCCCAGTGTCTCCTTCTCATATTGCCCCAGTGCCCCGACTCCCCTGCTTCCACCTTCTACCGCCATCCATCCCTTCTCTGCCCCTTCTCTTGCCCATGTCCCTCTTCACCACCCTGATACTTCCTGCCTCCCACCTTCCCCTTCTCTGCCCCCCCTCTTCTGCCGCTGCCCCCAGCCACCCCTTCAACACCCCCACCTGTTGCCACTGCTCCATTCTTCCACATCCCATGCCCTCATCCTTCCTGGGCTGGGGCTTGCACATGTGGGAAGGAGCCCACTGATTAAGAGGGTACTGGGGCCCACCAAATTATACTTAAACTCCTGATGGATATTAGGTTTGCATATCCTCCTTCCTTCTAATCTTAATTATTGCCTCCTTCCTAAATCATATACTTTGCTAATTTGGAAGGCTTAAATGAAATTAAGATAAATGAACCTTTCTGCAAAGATTAACACAGACTATAGCCTGTGAATGCATACAGGCCACCTTAAATAATGAACGCAGCTGAGCTGACTGTGCTGCTCTTGTGGAATTGATGTTAGACTCAGCTGAATAATTGCAAAGCTAACTCAATACAGGAGAATGATTCGCTACATCGTTGCAGCTG
Source organism: Podocnemis expansa (assembly GCA_007922195.1). Taxonomy (NCBI): domain Eukaryota; kingdom Metazoa; phylum Chordata; order Testudines; family Podocnemididae; genus Podocnemis; species Podocnemis expansa. The sequence continues at coordinate 24,112,796 of ML681981.1, read as the reverse complement.
TCGCTGTCTGGAACCAGAAAACTATTTAAACTGTAGCAGTGTGTGTTTGGTCTGAATCTTGGTAGCATGAATTGCATTCAAATTTTCAGTAGCAGACATATACGTGTTATTCTTTTTGAAGCTTTGAGTACTGTCCTGCTTTGTTCCATATTGATTTTAGCAGTGGAAACACATTTTCTCACCTTCCTCTTTCTTTACCGCTCTAGCACTTGTGTTTACAGTTTAAATGGTAGGCTGTTGATCCTTTTCACTCACACCTGTTCAGAACAGTCATGCCAGATATCTGACTGTTAAAATTACTTGGAAGAGCAATGCTATGTGTAAAAATGCAGCTGTGTCCTAGAGAGCAAATAATCAATTACTCATCCCCTTGTCAAGTGTCTTTTAGTCTTTATGATCATTATTTCAAAGTCTAACTGAAACGGAAAACTCCAGTTACTTCCTTGTTTTGTAGCAGAAGGAAGACTGAGGCCTATTGAAGCGAATTCTGTGCAGGTGTTCCTACAACAGAGACGTGATAAAGAATACAAGAACACGAACACCAGAAGTATTGCAGAGCCTTGTCTAGGGAGATGTAATGTGCAATTCCTGTGATACTTTGTTTCTTTAGCTTAAAGTATATTAAGTAATACTTGCTAGAACCTGGCCAGCAAAGAGTCGAACAGTAAACAAAAGCCCCTAAACGTTTGCTTACAAAAACTTATGAATCTGTGTTCTATTCCATTCTCATGAGGAAAAGCAACTCTGAACTGGATCTGTCAATGAGGAATTGAAATTGCACCAAGTGCTGGAGTAATGCAGAACAGATTAGTGAGAGGATGGTTTTAGAGAAGCACTGACAAGTTTGGACACTTCCAAATCTACTGAGATTTCTTCTTCCGCCCCACCCTCCTTACTGTATCCCTGAGAGTCCTCTTCTCCTACTTCTGGCAGGCTTCCAGTTCATCGTGTCTGACTATGTGACTGACTACCTACTCCTGCAGGTGCCAAACTCCCATCCCATCCCCCCTCCTGGTAATAACACTGAGACAAAACAACTTGCTCAGTTGCATAAACTGTATATATGAACGTGATGTGCTTGTGAACTTTTCCAAGGGAGCCTGGAGGGCTTATCTGGCAACTTGAATTTCCAGCTATAGATACACATCTATCCAGATGTGTAGGTGTAGTAGCTTGTCTGAATTAGAGATGCTCTGCAGAGTCAACAGGTACTGTGCAATATACAGTGCAGCTGGAAATATTCGGAGATCCTTTGGCTGCTGGCAAGAAAGGAATAGCTCAGTGCTAAATATTGGGACAAAGTCAAAATGGAGTCTTTCTGATAATATGACTAACAGAACTGTAAGTGACTTTTAGCTATGCCACTTTTACTTTGCCACTTTAAGATAAACTGTTGTAAATTACAATGTTTCATCTACATTAGACAACTGAGTTTGAGCAAACATAGAATAGCTGTTACAACCAACCTTTGGCTTAAGGCATGAAAGCAAATAGTGATTGGATTTTAAAATCAAAGTACTGTTAGCTCTTACCGTATTTACTTCTATTTGTACTATGGGCTTATTATCAAGAGCACCAGTCTATGTCCTTATTAACAGCATACAATGAAAACATTTAGTGATTTTAATATGTTAATATCTGTTAAAATTTGGAACTCTGTGTTAAGCAGGTCAGGCTTCCATTTTGTAGTATAATTTTCAGCATACATTGCATATGTAATGTTCTACAAGGGCATAATGGCTTATTTTGCAAGCTATGATGCAAGCAGATTTGTTTATCCTGAACTTAATTTTTCTATCAGTAGGTTGACAGGACTGGGTGTATCACAACAGTTAAACAAGCAAGGTGTCTGGTGGCACTTTTAAAGACTAACAAATTTATTTATCACAAAAGCTTTCCTGGGAGAAAATCCCACTTCGTCAGATGCTTTGAAGATGGGGAACTTACAGAATGGGAGGAAAATAAATGCAGGGAAGTGTAAGTCATAGGATCAGGTCACAATGTAACAGCAAATCAAAGCAGTTGTTAAGATTCAAACCCTTGGGAACAGCATACAGAGTAGGGGTCTCAAACTCAAATCATCATGAGGGTCACATGAGGACTGGTATATTAGTTCAAGGGCTGCACCACTGAAACCTTCTCACACAATGATATTCAAATATCAATAACAATAGTGTCATTGCAGGCCACAGGAAATAATTTCAGGGGTTGCACATGCCCATGGGCCGCACGTTTGAAACCCCTGATACAGAGGAAGCTGAGGTCAAATCACCTATTGTAACGGGAAGAGAATGGACACAAATCGGACCTAAGCAGTAACAACACTCAAAAACCAACAGGGGAACACTTCAATCTCTGTGCTCACTCCACTGATGATGTGTTAATAGTTGAGTTGTGCTCAAACAACTGGATAACAAACCAAAGCTTCAAAGAGAAACTGCAGAATTGGAATTCATATGCAAATTTGGCTCTGTGAAGTCAGGACTGAATAAAGGTTAAGGATTCTTTTCCCATTACAATAGGTGATTTGACCTTACCTTCTTCTATATACTGTTCCCCAATGTTTGAATCTATACTGCTTTGATTTGCTGTTACAGTGTGACCTGATCCTGTGACTTACATGTCCCTACATTTATGTTCCTTCCATTCTGTAATCTCCCCATCTTCAATGCATCTGACATAGTGGGACTTTCTCCCATGAAAGCTCATGTGATAAATAATTTTTCTTAGTCCTTAAAAGTGCCACCAGATTCCTTGTTTGTTTTCCTGGACTAGACTAATACAGCTGCCCCTTTGGAACTTCACAACAGTTAAACTCTCTTAGTTCTGAGCCAGACTGTGAATAGCAGAAGCTGATACGAAGGCAGCTCCTAATGATTGATTGATAAATGCCTTTGGAAAGGGCCTCGAGGGAGGCTTGTCCTAGCTGTAGGTGAGGTTGCTTCTAGCAGAGAGAATTGGCAGGAGACTTGTATGTTGCCCTTGTTTGATGGGGAGGGGGTAGAATTTTGTCAGACATTGCAGTCCCAGGGAGACAAATAATTGAAAACCCATGTATTTCTTGAACTATAGACTCTGGCTTGTCTACACTACAAAATTAGGCTGACCTATAGTTACTGCAGTAATTCAGTCAGCTGTTGTACCAACACTTCCCTCCTTCTGCTGGTGGTGCATGTCCTCACCATGAGCACTTGCATGGACTGAAGTAGGGCATTGTGGGGGCTCTGACAACCGTGCACATCTTACGGCTGGAGCCACCCACCCACCCCTGGAGGTGGCAGCCTATTGACATTCTTGTGGTTTTTTTTAGCTGTCTCTGGTTCAGAGCAGCCTGGGAGTCACAGCTGGAGCTCTAAAACTGACAAAAATGTCAGTTTTTCTGCTGGTGGGCCCCACGCTGTGAAGCTGAACCTTCCACCAGGCTCATAGCTCAGGTTGCTACCCAAGGGTGCGGAGAGGGGCTCCAGCTGTGAAGCCAATGCCTGGATGACAGCAGGGAAAGAGTAGCAGCAGGATGACTGTCTTGAGATGGTTTGGGAAAGGTCAAAGATTGAGGGAAGATAGGAGGGGAAAGATCAAAATTGTTTGTAGTGCCTGGTGGAGAATGGAGCAGACTGGGGAGGAAATTGATCCAAAAAAGATTAAGGAGAAAAGAAAACAGGTCTGGAGGAAACTGGAGAATTTGGGAGTCAAGTTTGCCTCCTTTTGCTCTTTTTCCTTGATTTAAAGATAATGCAAATTAACTTCCATTGAATTTAGACTATTTCCTAGTAAAGAAAAATGTTAGCTTATTTGGCATGTGAACCATAAATACTTGCAAACCTTATAGGTTGCTCCTATTGTGAAATAAACTTTGCAAATCTAATGGAAAATTTTGAAAATATTTAACTTATCTCTTACATATCAGAGACCTTCAGGACCACAATTAATACAAGCAAAGTTTTGTTCTTGAGTAATAGATCCTAACAAACTGTGGATGTTAAGTCTAGTATATGAAGTACTTTTCTTTGTCCCGTCTTTGTAGTTGCAGCTGAATCAGAAATAGCATTGTGGATTATCATATTTTTACTGAGAGATCACATAAATTCCACTTATGATCAAATGATGGGTCTTGCTAAGGGAGAAAGAAGTGTGTCTATTTACATGACAATCCATGTACCTCCTCTGATATTTAACATTTAAAACCAAACCAAGAAATACAAAGCACTTTTCATTCCTTATAGACTCAGGTTTGACTGAGATCAATGACTTCACTTAGGAGTGATGGGGTTTATATCCCATCACCAATCCCCCCAAGCCATCCAGTCCCTCAGTAAATGTGTATGTAGATATTAAATATCCTTTTTACTGCTTAAACCAATGAAGCAGCAGATTGTAAAATTCTTCCATAATCAAAAAGTCTTGCAATAAAATAATCTTCCTTTATCTTAATTTTTTTTTTTAGTTTACCTATCCATTACATTTCTTACCTCTCAGCGGCGATCGCTGTCATAGAGTAAATACTCACAAACATTGCAGTTATAGGAAAAAAGTTCTGAAACCTGCAGAATTCCTTGCCAAAATACCAAACATTGTGGCTGGCATAAATAAAATTGAAAAGTGTATTGAAAGCAGCTATAAATAGATCTGAAAGAGCTAAATTAATAATAAAATAATTGGTGACGGTCCTCATTCTTTTGTGAGCTAGGATAATCCAGATGACAGTGACATTGCCAATAATTGATGCTGTTACTATGAAAGAGTAAGTGATAGCCCAAAGAGCTATTTGCCATCCAGGCTGGGTAAATGTTGTTGCAGTCCAGTTGTCATCATCTTTGAGAGCGTTAGCCAGCGAAATATTGTTAAAGTTTAAAAAGGAAGCAGCGCTCATTTCTTTATTCAGGTAAATGTAGAAAACCTGTTTGGTATTTGATGATTTCTTGTAATGGACAGTGATTTAGATAATATTTAGATCATTAGAAGTAATTAACAGTATGTATCAGATTTAAATACATAACACGCTCTTGGCTTGTGTTTCAAGTAATGTAACATAGTTCCAAGAGGAAATTTAAATATGAAATACCCACTATGCTAGTCCTTCAATTTATGACATATTTGAAAAGATTGGAAAAAAAAAAGACGTCCACAATGATTTAAAATCTGTTTGTAGTTTTTTTAAACAATTCCACACCTGTGAGTGAGAATCTTCCTTTAGCTTTTCAGAGGTTAAAAAAAAAAAAAAAAAAAAAAGTCAAATCATAAGAAATTCTAATCCAAACAGAAATCCTTTTGGTTCTGAAAAGTGAATCCTTGATATTACAGAATGAGAGAAATAGAAATACTGGTAGAAGTGATGGTATTTTGTTGTCATCTCTGCATGTGTAACTGTTTCTTGTAAACCGGCAGTCTAACTGGTGTAAATTTCTACAGCAGCTTACAAGGACTTTGAGAGAAGGTGGAGACTGCTGCATATAAAAGCTAAACAAACAATTTTACATCAAATGAAATTTCAGGAGGTGGTGCTTAAACTTTTTTTTGGGTGGATTCTTCAAGTAATCTCTAAGATTAGTCTTGTCCTGTCAGGTTTTAGATCCCTAAGTGCAGATGGTATCATTTTACTAATCCTGCATTCCCTTTCCTTCCAAAACACTCATTGATGTCAGTGAGCATTTCCCTGTTCAAGTCGTGCAGAAATGGGCCAGTACAATACTACAGATATAAAGGGAAGTGAACAATACCAAAGCAAAAATGTGCAGAAGACATCAGAATAGTTTTATAGCAAAAGAGAAACTTAAAAGTTGTGGGAAGTTTATTCAAAACAATTAGCCAAGAGAAGCAATAATTTGAGAGAGGTATTGTTTGTCTCTGAGAGGCTGGTTGGGTCACTGGCCTGAGATGTGAGTGACCTGGGTTCAGTACTTTGCTCCACCAGAGGCATCATGTCTGACGGAACATCTCAGTGCCTCAGTTCCCCTTTGGTAAAATGGGAGTCCCAGAATGAACACAGATATGCTGGGATAAAACCTTGCCCATTATTGCCTCATACAGCATGATGACAATTTAATGTGTGGTATTCATATTTTTTAAATGATTATATTTTAAGTTACTGAGGCTTGATCTATGCCTAAAACTTATATTGACATAGCTACATCATACACAGCTGTGTAAAGTGTCACATTGTGCAATGTAGTTAGGTCAACCTCACCCCCACTGTAGATGTGGCTAGGGAGGTGGAAGAAATCTTGTATTGACTGAGCTACTCCCTCTCGCCAGGGTAATTTTCTACAGCAATGGAAAAACACTTTCCCTTGCTGTAGTAAGTGTCTACACTACAGTTTTACAGTTGTGCCACTTCAGTGCTTGTAGTGGAGACGTACAAAAAGTGTTTCCTCTCAGGGTCAGTGTTTTCAAAGTCCTGCCTCAAAGAACTTATGGTTTCAAGTTACAGCTGGGGCGGTCCAGGCTGGATATTAGGAGAAACTTCCTTACTAGGCGAGTGGTGAAGCATTGGAATAAGCTGCCTAGGGAGGTGGTGGAATCTCCATCTCTGGAGGTGTTCAAGTCCCAGCTGGACAAAACCCTGACTGGGATGATCTAATGGGAGTGGTCCTGCTTTTTTTGGCAGGGGGTTGGACTAGATGACCTTGTGAGGTCCCTTCCAACCCTATGATTCTATGAACTTAGTCCTAAGGCACAACATGTAAAAGTTGGGAGTGTCAAAAGTTCTCAGTCCTGGCTTTACTCTGCTCCATTGGTGTAAATCATCCTTCAGCTAGAAATTGTTGCCCTCTCTGTCCCTCCACAGCATATGCTTTTCTAGGATAATAATTTAATGTGGGGAAAATGTAAAAAATACCTCTCTCCATTTGACTTCCACATTGTCATAATGATATTCCAAGTATTTATAGTTTATGAGGTTCTGTACATGCCTGTCAGGCTCCTCTGCAATGGAGCAGTTGCTATTATTTCATGATCTTTTTTTTTTTTTTTTAATCAGAAGATCCAACCACATAGACTCAAATTAGTTTATCTTACTCAGTTTTTTGTTTTTGTTTTTGTTTTTTTTTAAATAAAAAGCATGCTGGTACTCTCCTTCCCCTTGCTGACTCTACCACCTCTCCCCGCCCGGCCGGCGGGCCCCCCCCCAGCAAGGCAGTAGGGCCAGCAGAAAAAACGGTGCCGGCACTCTGTACCACTGTGTACCATCACAAAAAAGCACTGCTCTTGCTGTATTAAGATATGAAGAAAGTCTCGATTTAATTGCATGATCACAGCAGATTTTCAAAGCAGATCTTCTGTGAGACAGTATGAAGAAAAGGCATTATGTATAAATAAATGCATACAGAGCTATGCATACCAGGCCATTGTAGCCAAAGAAAATTGCACTTTCTCTTTTCATAGTGAAATCTACCCTAATTCACTCCCTCCACTTCCTTCTCCAGAAAAAAATAGACATTACATTTTTATATGCCCTGTCATACAGATTACACATCCATCTGTTTCTTCAAAAACCTGTTCGAAACTTTACCAAACATCTTATGAGCCTAAAACTTTCTGCACATCATACAGAATAACTTTTTATCTATTTTGTAGCATAGCTTCAACTGTTAACAGTATTCCTCAAGGTTTTTCATGGCCTGGCTGGAATCACATCACATTCTAAAGACAATTTGAGCAAGATTCTTAGCTGAGGTTGAGAAAACAGAGAAAAGTGCTGTGTTAATTGTACCTAGAGATTGCAGAAGGCAATAAAAGATTAATAGCCAGAGTGCAATTCCAAGATGAAACTAAATCCATGTGGATTACTTGAAATTCTAAAGTGACCAGGGTGTCAGTCTCTCTCATTATACTCCACCAATACAATAAAAGGCTTCTTCCATGCACAAAATGTTCCATTACAAAGGTTTTCAATCTGGCAGCAACCAACCTTGTGTCAACACTTCATCATATTAGCCACCTCATAGCTTCGCTCTCATTAGTACACTCCCACCCCCATTCGTTTTCTATTTGTGTAGTGCCTACTTAATTGCACCAGAGTCAGACTACTGCCAATTACACAGATTGTCTTCTATGGGTCAAATGATTTCCTGGTGGGTGCACTGAAAAATGTTAGTAATACTGTAAAACCTGCTCCAAAGTATTTGCCACAAGCCCAAACCTCCTGGTTTATATATTGCAATACCTACTTGCAACACAAAGGAGGGCCCATGCAGAAGACCTGAAAACTTACAGTAAAAAGGAGAGAATGATGCTTACCCCCTTTGTGAAGCACTCTTTGTCATCTATTGATGAACAGAGCAGTACCAGCTGGGTATTAGTAGTAGTATGTATTTATTTTATTCATAGTGGAAGAATGTTTAACTCTTGTACAGTCTTTAAGTTCCCAATTCTAGAGGTTATTATAGCAAAAAAAAAAAACCAAAAAAAACCCAAACCAGGCGTATCAAAAGTTCAGTTGCTGAGCAGTAAAGCATGAGTCATGCTTGCTTTCTTGGCAAGGTAATGCAAGATAACTAGAGGAAGCAAGGCTTGTTTTCATAGCTGTTACTCATATCAAATGCTTGTTGACTTTTTAGTAGGTCTTTGTGCACGTATCAGGCCCTGGGGCCTGAGCTGCCCACTTACTTTGAAGCTGCCCCAGTCCAGGGTTCTGCTCCCCCACCCCCATGCCCTTACCACTTGGGGACCCTTTCCCCAGCCATTGTGGGGCCCCCTCACCTGGGGCCTGACCCCAGACCACAACTGCCTGGGGACAGGCTGGCACGGAGAGGAGATGGGGGTGAGGGCAGGGCCGTAGGGCCAGAGACCAGCGTGTGGTGCTCTCGCCCCCTCTCCCCTGAGCTGGTTATTCCGTCCCTGGGAGTGGAGCTGGCTGGTGCACGGGGCAATAATAAGGGCGCACTGTTGACTCATATCCAGTTTCTTGCCACCTGTAACCCCCAGGTCCTTTTCTGCAGAACTGTTTCCTAGCTAGCTGGTCCCCACTCTGTAGCAGTGCATGCGATTTTCTGTTCTATGTTCAGGCCTCCGCTCTTGATCTTGTTGGACCTCATCCATTTTCTTTTGGCCCAGTCCTCCAATTTGTCTAAGTCATTCTGATATCCTATCCCTAGCCTCCAGGGCATCTACCACTTCCCCTCATCATAGTGTAATCTGCAAACCTGCTTAGGGTGCAATCCACCCCATTATCCAGCTTATTAATGAAGATGCTGAACAAAACTAGCCCCAGCACTGATTCCTGGGAAACTTTGCTTATTACTGGTCACCAACTAGACACTGAATCATTGATCACTACCCATTCAGTACGATGCTCATTCTAGCCAGCTTTCTGTCCACCGTATAGTCCATTCACCTAACCCATACTTTAACTTGCTGAGAAGAACACTGTAGGGTATCATCAAAAGCTTTGCTAAAGTCAAGGTATATCATGCCCACTGCCTTCCCCACAGCCACAGACCCAGTCATCTCATCATAGAAGGCAATCAGGTTGGTCAGATATGATGTGACCTTGGTGAATCCACGCTGACTGTTCCTGATCACCTTCTTCTCTGCCAAGTGCTTCATAGTGAATTCTTTGAGGACCTGCTCCATGAATTTTCTGAGGATTGAGATGAGGCTGACTAGTCTGTGGTTCCCTAAATCCTCCCCTTCCCCTTTTTTGAAGATGAGCACTATATTTATCTTTTCTCAATCATCTTTGACAGGGGTTGGCAACCTTTTAGAAGGGCCATGCCAAATTCAGTACCCTGGCACTTTCCCAGAGCTGGCAGCCATGGCTGAATGGGAGGAGGGAGGGGGTAGTGGGGGAGCAGGAAGCCATGGCACAGGGGTGACAGGTGGGGTGGCAGGGCAGGATTGATAAAGAGGACACAAATGGGGTGGCAAGGAAGTGTGGAAGGGCAGAGGTGCCTCTTGGGGAGTTTGGCAGGGCAATGGTGGCAAGGGAGGGTAGAAGTGGTGTGACAAGGGTGCATGGCATGGCAGGCAAAGGTGGCAGAAGAGTGTGGGGAGCAGAGAGGCAGGGACCTGCTAATTCCCCTCCCCTCAAGCACCTTTCCCAGCTCCCCAGCCACTGCTGCCACCCCCTACTCCTGAGCTGCTGATGCTGCTGGCCCCCCTACCGTGGTCCTGAGCTGTCCGCGGGAGCCTGTACCGTGGGCTCCCAGCTCCCCTGCTGGGCTGGGCCCTAAGCCCAGTCTGCGGGCTTCCAACACTCTGCCTAGCCCCCACTGCCATCATTAGGTGCCTGGGCTGTGGGCTTCCAGATTGCCCCACTGCTACCAGGAGCCTGGGTTGTGGGTTCCTGGTTCTCCTGCCACCACGTGGCTGGGCCCCAAGCACAGGGAACAGGCTTCTGGCCCCGAACCGTGGCCTCCCTGCCAGGCATCTCCCCCCAGCTACCCTTATCCCCCACCAGGCTGCAGGCTCCCAGCTCCACCACTGGTCTTGGCTTGAGCCATGGATCCCCTGCCAAGCTGCCCCAAGCCACATCCCTCCTACCCTGCTTGGCCTACACCTTGCTGCTGGCTCCTTCAAGACCCACTGCCCCACAGTGATCCAAGGGTGCTGACCCATAGGCACCAGGCCTGAACAGCACTTTGTTTGGCCATGCCTGGGCTGTCCTGGGGCATTTTAAATTTCTTGCTGGTGATGCAGTGCAGAAGATTTAAAAAGGCCCTGCCCAGTGCATGGAGCAGGGGGCTGGAAGCTGCAGAGTGGTGCAGCAGGAACCCATCTGCTGCTGAGAATGAGCTCATGTGCCCAGGGCGCGGGAGCGAGTGGGCGATTGTGCCTGGCCCTGCAGGTCCATGGGCTACTGTACTGTCATGAGAAGGGCAGTATGGGGCCTGCACTGCTGCCCCACTGCCCTCAGCATGGAGCTGAAGGCAGCATAGGTTGGGGGAAGTGGGGGCTGAGAACGCGGAACTGGCCTCTGTTTTGGGCCAGCCCACTCTGACCTGCCCCAGGAGTGGGAAACAGCCAGCCCAGGTGTGGAGCAGGCCGGCCCAGAGACTGGGCTCTGCTCTCTGGCCCGTCCCCTGGGCTGGCTGCTCCACCCTCGGGATGGGGAGGGCCAACACAGAGGTGGGTCAGGAGAGCAGAGCCCAGTTTCTGGACCTGCCTGCTTCGACCCTATTGCCACAGTGTTTTGCTCAGGGGAGAGCAGGGGGCGTGAGGCCAGCCTCTGGGCCAGCCCTCCCTGCCCAGCACAGGGGGGTCTCCGCAGGCTGATTGGCTCCATGCCCCACACCACCCTAGGGACAGCCCTGCATGTGCCACAGTTTGCTGCCCCTGATCAAGGATATCCTCCAATTGCCTTGGGTTTTCAAGGATAATGGTCAGCGGCTCCACAATCATACCAGCCAACTTTCTAAGCACTCTGGCTATGTCTACATTGCCACAGATATTTCAAAATAGTTATTTCAAGATAATTATTTCAATTTTATTTTGAAATAATTATTCAAAATAACATTATTTAGAAATTGTTATTTCAAATTAGGAGTCCGGGAAAGATTCTCTATTTTGGAATAAGGCAGGAGTTCTTATTCTGAAATAGAAAATCTTTGCTAGACTTTCTATTTTGAAATAAGGAAAGGCAATATAAAGTATATGGCTATTATTTTGAAAAAAAAGCCAATTCCATGGCTTAGAATGGCTTTTTTCGTAATAGCTATTTCGAAAGAATAAATATTTCAAAATAAATCCAGGTTTTAGTATTTCAAAATAGCACTTCATTATTTTGAAATAATGAAGCGCTTATTTTGAAACACCAAAATGCTTCCATGGACAGGCATAAATTTTTTGTCTCCTTATTTTGAAAAAGCTTTACAGTGTAGACATATCTTCTGAGATGCATGGCATCCAGCACCATGGGCTTGCACATGTCCACACCTTCTAAATAGCCCCAAACCTTTTTTTTCCAGCAGTGAGAGCTGTTCACTTCTTCCCCATACTGTGCTGCCCAGTGCAGTAGTTTGGGAGCTGACCTTGCCTGCGAAGACAGCGGCAAAAGATTCTCAACCTCTTTCAATACAGCCAATCCCCGCGCAGGAATGGATGATGTTAAACTGGTTTTGTGTATTCCTTTTTGACAAATCCCAAAGGCTTTGACTGGCAGCTTCCATTTTAAATGTTCTTACATGTGGAGTCCACACAGTTTTGAACAAAGCTAGGCTTGGTGGGATTCAATTCTTTCTTTCTTTCTAAAAAAAATTTTAATGGTTAATATCAATGTTGATTTTAAAACATTTTTTCAATTTTTTCCAATTTAAATCTTCACCATGCAAAATTATAAGTTTTAAGCATTGTTTATCATCACCTAAAATGTTTACAGTTGTGGGAATTAATGGAAGGAGGTCAGACTTCAATTACAACAGACACTGAGATTCAGAAAATTAAAGCTTTATAATCACCAAAACAAATTGTCATTATATGTCAAAATATGTAAAGTTAATAGCTTTTAATCAAACTCTAATGCACTCTCAAGCAGCATTTTTCATACTTTGCCCATTTATAAATGTTGATTATTATTGATGGAAATAGTTTTCATCTATTGATGCATGTACCTTGAAATTGATGTTCATTGATATTTGCCAATAAAAGTTGAACCCTTCTAAGTATAAACTTAGTATAAAGTTTTGATTATTCACATCCAAGAGAAGATGGCAAGGAAGACAATCAGACCATGAGCTCAAATGCAAGTAGGCTTTGAATGGTGTTCAGCTGTATGTATCTTTCTCATGAGAAGCAGAAAATATCATGCCACAATGGCCCCAATAGCTGTAACAGACAATAAGCACTTAGTCGGAAAGTAGCTGGCTTATCCTTAACCTGGATAAACATGTAACAATTTACCTAAGGAGAAAGAACTTCAAAATTGTGACACAGGCAAACCAAGTGCCTGCTCATACTGAGATTGTTGGTTAATATGATAAAATAGGTATTTGAATAATAAGGAAGAGTTTAGTGTGGAGACTCTATTGAATTATTGTGAGTTGCATGCATTAATCTTCTTGCAATGTCTGTGGTGCATATTGTATTATAATATTTGAGTGATTGTACAGTGAATCTCTGCAACTGTATGAATCACCATTCAGGACTGCGATAGTAATTAATATGAAGAGCTAATCTTCTGCAGAAATTGTTACATCCCTGCTCGCTCTGAAAGAGGAGCCCTATCAATAGCAGAGAGCTATGGGTGGATCTTACAAATGAAAACTCCCTACATCTGGACAAAGGAACCATCAACAAAAGGACTAAAGACTTTGAGGCTATGTCCACACATACATCATTATTTCGGAATAAGTTATTTCAAAATAAAGTTCTTATTTCAAAATAGGTTAATTCGAATTAAGAAAAATGTTAATTCGAATTAAGAGAGAGCCTGCTTTCGAAACAGCTGTTATTTCAAAATGGTTATTTTGAAATAACGCTGTTTGGACATATTGTTTCGAAACAGTTGTTTCAAAACAATGGTGGTGTTTCAAAACAACATGCCCAAATGGCGTTATTTCAAAATAACCATTTTGAAATAACAGCCATTTTGAAATGAATGGGGTTTAAGCTGTTTCAAAAGGACGGTTCTTATTTCGAAATGACAGAGCCTGACATTTTGAAATAAGAAAATGTCACGTGGACGTTCAGTTTTTTATTTAGAAACAACCAGTGTTGTTTTGAAATAAAAGGCTCATGTGGACATAGCCTGATTGTTCTGCTCTCCTCCCTCAAAAGATGAGTCATTAACAGGGTTTAAATTCTCAAATATTATTTCAGGGATGGGTGCTCCCCAGTTGGGGCTTTGGATTTTAGTCCTGCAGGTGTGTTGGGGAGGGGGGGCCCACCCATGCGGGAAGGGGCCCACCCATTCAGGAAGGCGGCCCTCCTGATTAGGAGGGTTCCGGGGCTGACCAAATTATACTTTAACCCCTGCACATGCAGCTCCTGAGCCACAGTTTGGCCACGCCTGCTATATTACCCTTAGAAACCTGAGGCCATAATTTATTCACGTGTCTGTTTGGTTGCTTTAACTTTGTAAATAACTCTTTAATTTCTTTTTCCTGTTTCATAAGTCTTCATATGGTTTACTGTAGGGTTGGCTAGCACGGTCATTTTTGTTGTCAGATCTGAAACACAATGACCTGCGCCTGGGGTAAGAAACTCAGCCTTCTGTGTATAGACAGGACACCACACACTGTGAGCCACTAGGCTGAAGTACTTCCACAATGTCTGTCTAATGGTAAAATAGGAAAGGCTACTTTATTTTAACACTTAAACCACTATGTTAGTTTAGTTGTTTTCTCTGTTACATCATGCACTTTTAATCGGTCAGATGTAGCTGATACTCTTTTAAATTTATTTGTACCACTATATACATCACCTCTGAATTATATTTGCTGGTGACTATAATTAAATTTACTGTGAATTATACATAGGTTGTTCACAAATTACCCCTTGGTACTGATTATTCTACTATTTTGAAGTAGAAACACAATTTTTCAGAAACCTGTTTTGATTAATTGGGCTGGCACTGGTTCCTGCTAAGGACAACAGAAGCATGGGTTAGTTCCCTTGTGTGAGTTATCCTTTTCAGAATGTCCTACCTTCAAGTTTTGTTTGTGGAAATTAGAGATGCATAAGACAATGGGAGTAAAAGCTGACATTCTTACATCAAATGGTCCATCTCACCTAGGATGCTGTCTTCTAGCAGCCTTGTGATTGGCCTGCCCCCTGTGTGACTAGCAAGG
>ML681981.1:24071515-24098063 GCA_007922195.1 Podocnemis expansa | reverse complement strand
AAGGGCTGACCTAGGCAGAGAAGGCCTTTAAAAGCCACTGCTAGAGCAACCAGAGGGAGCTTGTGAACAGGGGACAACAAACAGGGGAGTTTGCGAGGGAGTTGGGGGAGGAGTTTGGTGAGGCCAGGATGGTGAAGAGGAGCCGTACTGCTGGTGCCAGCACCCCTGCTGTTTCCTTTAGCTCTGTTTCTACCCAGACAGACTGTCTGTCCATGGATATCTCCACCCAGATCCTGGTGTGGATTTGCAAGGACTGTGGCCTTCATTTTCCTGCCACTGATGATCAGGCTAGGGAGATGAGCCTATGTGATAGGTGCCTTCTGGTGGCATCTCTCCGGAAACAGGTAGGAGAGCTACAGGAGGAGGTATCACGCCTCAGGGGTATCCATGCCCTAGAAAAGTTCCTTGACAGTGTCCACGATGAGACCTGCAAGGAGGAGGTCCCTATCCCTGTGCCAAGGGCTACTGCCACAGCTCTGGAAATGGATGGGATGCCTATGGCAGAGGGAGGACAGTGGCAGCTGGTCACCTCTGGCAGTAGACGGTGCTCCACGCCTGCTCACATCCAACCATCCCTTGTGGTGAGGAACCGTTATGCGGTGCTGGACACGATGAAGGAGGTAGAGGAGATGCCATCCACCCCAAAGGCTGGTCAGATCACAGCCATCTCACCTAAGAGGAAGCGTAGGGTTGTGGTGATTGGGGACTCACTCCTGAGAGGAACGGAGGCACCCATCTGTCGCCCTGACAAGGCCTCTAGAGAGGTATGCTGCCTGCCAGGTGCCCGTATCCGAGATGTAACGGAGGGATTGACAAAAATCATCCGCCCCTCAGACTACTACCCCATGCTGCTTATCCATGTGGGTACCAATGATACTGCGAGAGGTGATCCTCAGCAGATCAAAGGTGACTTCAGGGCTCTGGGAGTGAGGGTGAAGGAGTTTGGAGCACAGGTGGTGGTCTCGATCCTTCCAGTCAAGGCTAGAGGCCTGAAGAGAGAGAGATGTATTCTCGAGGTGAATGCCTGGCTGCGAAGATGGTGTCGTCAGGAAGGATTTGGGTTCCTTGACCATGGAGTCCTGTTTCAGGACAGAGGATTGATAGGCAGAGGTGGCCTTCACCTGTCCAAGAAGGGGAAGAGCATATTTGGGCACCGACTGGCTGACCTAGTGAGGAGGGCTTTAAACTAGGTTCAACAGGGGAAGGAGACCAAAGCCCACAGGTAAGTGAGAATGTGGGTGATCTGGGGGAAGGGATGGAACTTGGGGGGTGCTGGGACTGTAGCACCAGCAATAAAAGAGAAGGTAGTTGGAACATAGGGGGGGAATCAAACAAATGTCTTAAGGGCTCTACTGAAGCCCCAGTACGCGAGGAGAGTGGGGGAGGAGAACTCCTAGAAAAAATGCAAGGAGGTTTACGTAATAGAATTGGAAATCAACATGACAAAATAGGGCAATCGGCCGGGTATCTTAGGTGCCTATACACTAATGTGAGGAGCCTGGGAAATAAGCAAGAAGAATTGGTAATACTAGGGCAGACAGGGAACTATGATATCATAGGAATAACAGAGACGTGGTGGGATAGTCTGCACGACTGGAGTTCTGCCATGGATGGTTATAAACTGTTCAGGAAGGACAGGCAGGGAAGAAAAGGGGGAGGAGTAGCACTATATGTAAAAGAGCCCTATGACTGCTCAGAGCTCCATTATGGAAGTGGAAGCAGAAGCATGCCAATAGAAAGTCTGTGGGTTACATTGAGAGGGGAAACCAACAGGGGGGATGTTGTGGTGGGTGTCTGCTATAGACCACCAAACCAGAAGCAGGAGGTGGATGAGGTGTTCTATGGACAACTAGTGGAAGCTTCTAGATCACAGGCCCTGGTGCTCATGGGGGACTTCAATTACCCTGATGTCTGCTGGGAGGCCAATACAGCAGTGCATGGGCAATCCAGGAGATTTTTAGAGAGTGTTGGGGACAACTTTCTAGTACAAATGCTAAAGGAACCAACTAGGGGCCTTGCACTGCTCGACTTGCTGCTCACAAACAGGGAAGAATTGATCAGGGACGTAGAGGTAAATGGCAAGCTAGGCAGTAGTGACCATGACATGGTTGAGTTCAGGATGCTCATTAAAGGAAGGAAGGAAAGAAGAAAAACAAAAACCCTGGACTTCAAAAAAGCAGATTTTGGCTCCCTCAGGGAACTGATGGGCGGGATCCCTTGGGAAGCTAATCTGAAGGGGAAAGGAGTCCAAGAGAGTTGGCTATATTTTAAAAAAACTCTGCTAAGGGCACAGGAAGTTGCCATTCCAATTAGGAGAAAGAACAAACATGAGGCAGCCAGAATGGCTTAGCAGAGAACTCTGCTCTGAGCTTAAACATAAAAAGGAAGCTTACACGAAGTGGAAGCTTGGTCAGATGTCCAAAAAGGCATATAAAGATATTGCTAGGGACTGCAGGGATAAAATCAGAAAGGCCAAAGGACAAATGGAGTTGCGGCTAGCGAGGGATGTAAAAGATAACAAGAAGGGGTTCTACAAGTATGTTAGTAACAAAAAGAGGATCAGGGATGGTGTAGGCCCCTTACTGAATAGGGCAGGCATCCTTGTGACAGAGGATGAGGAAAAAGCTGAAGTGCTCAATGTATTTTTTTCTTCAGTTTTCACAGGCAGGGTCAGCTCCCAGCCCACTACCATGGGTGTGGCAGATGGGAGAGAAGAAGACAGGCCCTTGGTGACGGAAGGCCAGGTTAGGGACTGCTTAAAGAAGCTGGATGTGCACAAGTCCATGGGGCCGGACGAACTGCATCCAAAGGTGCTAAGGGAATTGGCCAACGAAATAGCCGCACCGCTGGCCGTTATTTTTCAAAACTCATGGAGAACGGGGGAGGTGCCAGAGGACTGGAAAAAAGCAAATGTAGTGCCTATTTTCAAGAAAGGGAAAAAGGAGGATCCAGGGAATTACAGACCAGTCAGCCTCACCTCAATCCCTGGAAAAATTATGGAGCAGATTCTCAAAGAATCCGTCCTCAAACACTTAGAGGAAAATAAAGTGATCAGGAACAGTCAGCATGGATTTACCAAGGGTAAATCATGCCTGACCAATCTCATTTCCTTCTATGAGCAGATGACTGGTTTTCTGGATGCAGGAAGCACCGTTGATGTGCTATACCTTGATTTTAGCAAGGCTTTTGATACAGTTTCCCACAGCATTCTCATTGGCAAATTAAGGAAGTATGGGTTGGATAGGTGGACTATAAGGTGGATAGAGAACTGGCTAGATCAACGGTTTCTGCGTGTAGGAATCAATGGTTCCATGTCTAGCTGGCAACCGGTCACGAGTGGTGTGCCCCAGGGGTCAGTTCTGGGGCCAGTTCTGTTCAACATTTTCATCAATGATCTGGATGATGGAATAGACTGCATTCTCAGTGAGTTTGCAGATGACACCAAGCTGGGGGGACCAGTAGACACTTTGGAGGGCAAGGACAGGATTCAGGGAGACCTAGATAAATTGGAACAGTGGCCCAATAGAAATCTTATGAGATTCAATAAGGACAAGTGTAAAATCCTGCATTTGGGACAAAAAAAACCCATGCACTGCTACAGGCTGGGAAACATTCAGCTAAGTAGCAGCAGTATAGAAAAGGACCTGGGGGTCATGGTGGATGGGAAGCTGGATATGAGTCAGCAGTGTGCTCTTGCTGCCAAAAAGGCCAATGGCATACTGGGCTGCATCAAAAGAAGTATTACCAGCAGATCAAGGGATGTGATCCTTCCCCTCTATTCTGCATTGGTGAGGCCACATCTAGAATACTGTGTTCAGTTTTGGGCTCCCCACTACAAAAAGGACAGGGACATGCTAGAGAGAGTTCAGAGGAGGGCAACCAAAATGTTTAAAGGGCTGGAGCACAAGCCCTATGAGGAAAGACTGGAAGCATTAGGCTTATTTAGTCTGCAGAAGAGAAGATTGAGGGGGGATTTGATAGCAACCTTCAACTACTTGAAGGGATGCTCTAAGGAAGATGGAGCTCGACTGTTTTCGGTAGTAACGGAGGACAGAACGAGGATCAATGGTCTCAAGTTGCAGTTAGGGAGGTCTAGGCTGGATATTAGAAAAAACTTTTTTACCAGGAGAGTGGTGAAGTCTTGGAATGATCTGCCGAGGGAGGTGGTGGAGTCTCCATCTTTGGAGGTGTTTAAGGCTCGGCTGGACAAAACCCTGACTGGGATGGTTTAAGTGGGAGTGGTCCTGCCTCTGGCAGGGGGTTGGACTAGATGACCTATGAGGTCCCTTCCAACCCTATGATTCTATGATTCTGAAAGTGACTAATGTGAGGTGCTTCAGGAAGAACAGAACATATCGTCAAGTGATCCGTCCCATTGTTCCCTCCCTGCTTCTGGCAAACAGCCTAGGGATACTTCAGAGCATGGTTTTTCATTCCTGCCCATCCTGGCTAACAGCCATCGATGACATACACCCCATGAACTAGTTCTTTTAAAACTGTTATAATTTTGGCCTTCACAACATTTTCCAAAGCATTCCACAGATTGACTATGTGTTGAGTGAAGAAATACTTCCTTCTGTTTGTTTTAAACCTGCTGCCTATTAATTTCATTTAATAACATCTAGTTCCTCTTCAAGTGATTGCTCATGTCCATTCCAATTCAGGTGTGTGTGTGCTGCATGCACGGATTGCCAGAAAGTTTTCCCCTAGGCTACCTGCAGGGTTGGCTGTGGCCACTAGGGGTACCTTGCAACCCCTTATATATATATATATCCCTGCTGACCCTAGCCTCCTCAGTTCCTTCTTACTGCCCTGATGGTTCCTGGAACAGTTGCTTGCTCATTCAGCTAGCTTCCCTTTTGTCAAGTACCTGTTAAGTAGTGTGATAATTAGTCTTTGTTATTCATAGTGGTAGTGATTAGACTTAGTTAAAGACTTTCAGCTCGGCTTATCAATGCCCCAGGCTGCAAGGCCAAGGCATGCCTGGCTTCAAAACCTGCTTGGAGTGTAAAAAGTGTAAGCCTAAGGATGACCCAC
Organism: Podocnemis expansa; assembly: GCA_007922195.1. NCBI lineage: Eukaryota > Metazoa > Chordata > Testudines > Podocnemididae > Podocnemis > Podocnemis expansa. Next base: position 24,093,026 of record ML681981.1, on the reverse strand, counting down.
GTGTTGTGTCTGAGGTGCCTGGGTGAGTCACTCTTGTGAGCCAAGTGTAAGATTTGTAAGAGTTTTGTGCCTCGGACAGAGAGCAGAGATACGGCTGATAATGATGGAGGAAGCACTCTGTCCAGCGGAAGCAGGGGACTCAGACTCCGGAAAGGTGGGCTCAGTACAGAGCGCCCCAGCGTGAGTTAATAATAAGGCCTCTGGCAAAGAGCCCTGGCACCAGCCCTCTCCAGCACTGGCAACAGTGCACTGGCACCGTTCACATTCACCGGCACCTAAGAGAAAGATGGTGGAGAGAGGACACTCCCTGATGGCCAAGTTGGCAAAGAGTGGGTCTAAGGTGCGACCCGAGGTGGGCCACTTGACCCCAGCACCATGTCCTATGGTAATGTTGACTCTGGCCCCAGAGGGGGGTACGCTGAGTCTAGTGTCGGTGCTGTCTCCCATCCAGGGGATCCTGGAGGACGATCTTGAGTTGCCCTCCACCCCTGAAACCATTCTAGATCTCCAAGGACTGAACAGGTTTCTTTGCAAGGTGAAATTCCACATGGTCTCCTAGCCTACACTATCCCTTCCTTGGATGCCAGAGACTTGTATGCCTCCCTTGATTTAAGGGCCTCTTATTTTCATATTGCCATCCTCCCTCGCCACAGATGTTTTCTCCACTTCATGGTTGGTGTGTGCCACCTTCAGTTTATTGTCCTTCCATTCGGCCTTGCCACGGCTCCCCAAGTATTCACAAAATGCCTGGCCATAGTGGCTGCCTTCCTGCAAAGGCAATGGATCTGGGAGTTTCCCTACCTCAATGACTGGTTGGTCAAAGGCAGGTCTCATCAGGAGGTGTGGAATCAAGTGTGCATAATCTGTGACACCTTTGACAGACTTGGTCTCCTAGTCAATGAGGCCAAATCCACGCTGACCCCCACACAATGAATAGTTTTCATAGGGGCAGTTCTGGACTCAAAGTTAGTGAGGACCTCCCCCCCCCCCGACCACTTTTTTTTACGATAAGGTCACTTGTTCAAGATCTGTGCAAACACCCCCTGACCTCAGTCAGAAACTGCTTGAGACTACTAGGCCATATGGTGTCGTGTACATATGTGGTGGAACACACCCACCTCCCTCTCAGGCCTCTGCAGGCATGGCTGGCTACTGTTTATCGCCCCAGAAAGGACTCGGTGGTGATGCTGGTGTCTGACCTGGTTGGGGTACTGGATTCCCTACACTGGTGGACATAGGGCAGCACTATGTGTGCTGTTCGCCCATTCTGGGAGCCAGCACCATCCATTACACTGGTTACGAATGCCTCGGATTTGGGCTGGGGAGCCCCTCTAGGGGACATCAGGACTCAAGGCTCTTGGTCAAGAAAAGAAATTTTAATGCCCATCAACGTGAAGGAGCTCAGAGTGGTGCACATGGCCTGCGTGGCTTTTGAGGACAGATTGTCTCACAGGACAATGTTGGTGCAAACAGACAACACCACAGCAATGTGTTATATAAACAAACAGAGTGGTGCTCGCTCCTCCCCCCTATCAGGAAGCCCTCACTCTATGGGAATCCTGCATCCAGCATTCGATTTGCTTAGTGGTAACCTTTCTGCCCAGCTTCCAGAATACTCTGGCAGAAGACCTCAGCGGGCGCTTCCTATCTCAAGAGGGGTCCCTCCAGGAGGATGTAGTGCGATGTGTCTTCCAGAAGTGGGGGTGTCCCCAGATAGACCTATTCACGTCCAATGTCAACAGGAAATGTGGCAGGTTCTGCTCCTTCTGGAATCATAGCCCAGGGTCTCTGTTGGACATTCTGATATGCTGGATGTACCGTCTGCACCATGTATTCCCTCTGATGCCCTTGATTCACTGGGTCTTACTCAAAGAGAAGCAAGACAAGGCGTGTCTGATCCAGGGGCGTCGCTGCCCCGGGCACCGGCCCAGGTTATGCCTCCTGGCCGCAGGCCATGCCCCCAGCCAGGGACAGGGCCAGGAGTTGCCTCTGCAGCTGCAGGCAGGTGAGCCCCAGATCCCTGGCCAGGGACAGGGCTGCCATGGCCGTGGCCAGCTGAGCCTCCGGATCCCCAGCTGGGGATGGGGCTGCTGCCGCCGCGGGTGGCTGGGGCCTGGATCCCTGGCTGGGGGGAGGCCAGGAGCAGCCTCCGCGGCTGTGGGTGGCTGAGACTGGGAGAGGTGGGCCCCGCCAGACACAGGGCACTGGCGCCGGGATTTGGGGCACATGTGCCATGTGCCCGGTGCCAGCGACACCCCTGGTCTGCTCCTTATTAGTCCGGATTGGCCACACCAGCATTGGTTCCTGTTGCTCCTGGACCCCCCACTCCAGCTCCCCATAGTCCCAGACGTGCTCATGCCAGATTGAGGAGTGCTGAGAAACCCCAACCTTTGGGCTCTCTATCTCAAGGCTTGGCTGCTCAGTGGCTGAAGCGCGAAGTGAGGTAATGCTCTATAGGGGTTCAGGAAGTCCTACTTAATAGCCAAAAACCTGCAAGCAGGTTGTCTTATCAAGCAAAATGGAAAAGGTTCTCCATCTGGGCACTGGGCAAACGTGTGCCGGCCCACCAGGCGCCAGTGCCATTGGTCTTAGATTACTTACTGGAACGGAAGTGAATGAGGCCTAGCAGCAGCAGCAATGAAGGTTCATTGAGCAGCCATCTTGGCCTTCCATGAAGGCTCCTCCAAGGGTATGCTATTCTCAGACCTGTTAGTCAAGCATTTCCTGAAAGTGCTAAACAAACTGTTCCCGTGTCACTGGCCCCCGGTGGCCCAATGGGACCTCAACCTGGTCCTCTCTAGGCTGGCAGGGCCCCCATTTGAGCCTCTAGCCTCTTGCTCCCTCTTTCTACTATCACGGAAGATGGCCTTCCTTGTGGCAATCACCTCAGCTAGGAGGTTGTCGGAGCTATGTGTGCTCATGTCAGAGCCCCCGTATACCCTGTTCTTCAAAGATAAGCTCCAGCTCTGCCCACGTCTGTCCTTCATCCCAAAAGTAGTATGACAGTTCCATATGTCCCAGGACATTTATCTGCCAGTATTTTATCCAAAGCCCCATGTCACCAAAAGAAAGGCGTCTTCATTCGCTGGATGGCCTCAGAGTGCTGGCTTTCCATGTTGACCGCACAAAACCCTTCTGCAGCTCTTCGCAACTCTTCATAGCAGTCTCTGATAAGATGAAGGGCCATCCTGTCACTTCCCAGTGCCTGTTGTCGTGGATCATGGCATGCATCAAGCACTGTTACGTGCTGGCCTGAATTCCTCTGCCACGACTAACGGCCCACTCGACACAGGCCCAGGCCTCATCAGCAGCGTTTGCAGCAGAGGTGCCTATTCTGGCCATTTGCAAAGCAGCCATGTGGTTGTCTGTCCACATGTTTACCATGCATGATGCATTTACCCAGCAGTTGAGAGATGATGTGGCAGTGGGTGCAGTTGTGCTGCAGTCAGTTCAGCAGTAGACTTCCATCCCACCTCCCAGGTAAGACTTGGGAATCACCTGAGTTGGAATGGGCATGAGCAATCACTCGAAGAAGAAGTTATTTACCTGTAACTGGTGTTCTTGGAAATGTGCTGCTCATGCACATTCCAACACCTGCCCTCCTCCCCTCAGCTGGAATTACGGCAAGAAGGAACAGAGGAGGCTAGGGTCAGCAGGGATGTCTATAAGGGGTAGCGAGGCATCCCTAGTGGCCACAGCTGACCTTGTGGGTAGCCTAGGGGAAAACTTTCCAGTGATCCATGCGTCCAGTGCATGCACACTTTAGTTGGAATGTACATGAGCAATGCATATCGAAGAACACCAGTTACAGGGAAGTAACTTCTTGTATTATGAGTAAATAACACTTAATTACTTTCTCCACATCATTCATTATTTTACAGACATCTATCATATACTCTGATAATCATCCCTTTTCTAAGCTGAAAAGTCCTAGTCTTATTAATCTCTCTTCATATGGAAGCTGTTCCATACCCTTAATTATGTTAGTTGCCCTTTTCTGTACCTTTTCCAAATGGGGTGGTTAGTTCTGCACACTGTATTGAAGAGCTGGGCATACCACAGATTTATAAAGAGGCAATATGATATTTTCTGTCTCATCATATATCCTTCTCCAAATGATTTCCATATTCTGTTAGCTTTTTTGACAGCTACCACATGCTGAATGGGTGTTTTCAGTTAATCACCCATGATGATTCGAAGATCTCAATCATTTTGTATGTATAGCTGGGATTACATTTTCTGGTGTGCATTATTTTGCATTTATCAACATGGAATTTTGTCTGCAGGGGTGGAGTTTATCAGAGGCATGGGGAGGCTTTGCCTTCCCTGATTGGCTGCTCACTTTGCCTGTTCCTTCCCTACTGAGTCAGCAGGCAATGAGCAGAAGACTTCCAGTCCAGCAAACTTTCACTTTCATTTTAGCCTGGCTGCTTCCTGTGCAAGACTGCTTGCTGTATTGCCATGCTGCAACCTGCTTCTTGTTTTGCTTCTACTCTGCAGATTGTGGTTTGATGCTATCACTGTGTGGCTTTGCCTGCCCTATTGCTTTTCCTGTGGTGCGTAGTTGGTTTCAGTGGTTAAAGTATGATTTGAGGGGCTGCAGAACATTCCTAATCTCTGGGCCTCCTTTCTGTATTGTCCACATCCCCTTCATGCATGTATGGGCCAAATTTTTCTAGATTCTGGAATCTGGGCCCTGGAACTCTGGCCTGTCAGATTTGTGGGTGCCGGAACTGTGTTCCGGGGTGTTCTGGCTTCATTTAACCCCGGGTTGGTTTCGTTATCGTTCAAAACCTCTTTTTTGAGTCTGAGTTCTTGCTCCCTCCCCCACAGCACTTGCTTCTACCATCTCTGACCCCAGGGGCATTGCTGCCCTGTAAAAAAGGCCCTGCCATGCTTGCCCCATCCCTGGGCCTGATTCCCCACCACGCTTCCGACCCCGGGTCGCTGGCTGGGGTCATATTGGGCTCCTGCTGCCTCCAGCCAGCAACCGGGCCCCGGCTCCCAATCCTGCTGCTGGTGGCCCGACCCCAGTTCCTCAGCCATGGTAGGGGTTGGATCCTACTGCCAGTGGCTTGTGAAGGGGATGGCATAAGTCAGCAAACTCCATTTTGGACCTTAAGACACCATTTCAGGGATCCAGGGTGTTCACGTCTCACCTGTCCCCCTCCCTGAGGTCAGTTACATGGGCCATGGATCAGCAGATGAGGTAATGCCCCATATAAGGAAACAGCCCACACCTAGACCAGGTGGGGTGACAAGCCATGTAAATTGGCTCGGTGCCAGCATCTCTCAGACCTGACCCCCTTCCTCTAAACTGAACTATATAACTCATGTTATTGTTACCCTTGGGGAGCCAGCTTCCTTAGGGAACTGCTCCACCAGATCTGGTGGGTAAATAAAAGCATATGCTTGTGTGACCTCCTCTGCTTCTGTGTATCTTGGGGCCACTTGGGCCAACTCAGGAAGTGCAAAGGCTTTGGGCTCGTACCCTTGGCCCCAGTCCTGGCCAGGGGTGGGGCCAGTGGCCAATCCTGCCACAGTGGGCAGCCCAGCCCCAGGTCTCCAGGCAGAGTTGGAGCCAGCACCAGATCCCAGGTCCCCCACTGGAGTGAGGGCTGGAACTGAATCCCACTGTTGCGGGCGGCCCACTGGGTATCGCCCTGGGGTCCTCGGCTGGGGCTGGGACTGGTGCCAGATCCTGCCACCGGTGGAGGCCCGGCCTCAAGTCCTTGGCCAGACTCAGGGCACTGGTGCTGGGACTCAGGGCTTGTGCCCTGGGTTTCCAGCATCAGCAAAGCCAGTGCCTGACCCTGTCCCTAACTAAGTGGACTGAGCCATTGTTCACAGGAACAGGGAGCAGACTGATCCATTTCTCCAGCAGGAAATCCTAATCTGTCAAGGGGGTGGGGGTGGGGCCTGCAGTCAGGGAGCTCTCAGCAACACTGGGGGGGGGGGTCAGGGGGATTGCTGAGACCCATCAAACCCAGGGCCCAGCTCAACAGAAGGAATAAAGGGTAGGGTGAAGGGTAGAGGACAGGGGCAGGAAGTGATGGGGTGGGGTGAGGGGGGAAGAGAGGAGGTAGGGGATGGGATTGGGTAAGAGGGGCACAAGGGTGGCTCCACCCCTGCTGCCCCCCCCCAAGCTAATAAAAGACTTTTTATTTTCACAGTAGGGAGCAGGCTATGGGTGTGGTCAAAATGATGTTATACTTAGTGGCCAATGAGCATTTGGCATGAGGTATAAGATCCCCTCCTCTCAAAGTCAAGGTGCTGCCTTCCCCAAGGAAAGCTCCAAAATCTGCCCATGTTTGTCTGCCATTTTGTTGCCTGGTCACCCAATTCTGTGAGATCCCTTTGTTACTTTTTGCAGCCTGCTTCAGATTTAACTATCTTGAGGAGCTTTTTTCATCTGCAAATTTGGCCACCTCACTGTTTACCTCTTTACATTGAACAATGCAGGTCCCAGAAAAAACTCCTGGGGTATATCACTGTTCACCTCTCTCCATTCTGAAAACTGACCATTTGTTCCTACCCTTTGTTTCCTGTCTTTTAACCAGTTACTTGATCCGTGAGAGGACCTCCCCTCTTACTCAATGACAGTTTATTTTGCATAAGAGCCTTGGTAAGAGGTCTTGTGAAAGCCTTTCTTTAAAACTAAGGCATCATGTCCATTGGCTGATGTTTGTCCACATGCTTGTTGAACCCTCGAAGAATTCTAGTAGATTGGTGAGGCATGATTTCCCTTTATAAAAGTCATACTGACTCTTCCCCAAAAAATTATGGTCATCTATTTATCTGGTAATTCTGTTCTTTACTGTAGTTTCAATCAATTTGCCTAGTAGTGAGGTTAGGTTTACCAACCTGCAAGTCTATGAAAGATAAGAGCAGACTTTTTTTAGTTTTATATTTTTTTTAGTTTTATATTTTCACTGTTAAATTTGCAAAAACTAAGGAAAATGTTATGTAAAGAAGAAATCTGCCCAGCTATATATAATACAGTAGACTTTAATGTAAAAGTTTGGTATCACATGCAATGTAATTTTATTGAACAGAATCTGACTAACAGATTTCAGGCATAAAATTGAATAAAAGTTTAAATATGTGATCTGGAAGACTTATTTTTTTCAGTGTGAATGTGGAACAATAGTTAAAGTAAAAATAGACTATTTACATACACACTAATACTATATTTCATATATTCTTCCATAAATGTAGGGAATTTCCAAGTGTAATTTTCACCAACCGTACTAGGAGAAACACAGGTAAATCATTTGTGGATTAGTTTGAAAATTAGAGTTCTTGATACGTTAAGAGATGAATGTTTATATAAAAAGCTATTTTACATATGATTGACATATCTGTAATTAGATGAGCTATTCTTTGGCTGGCATGCAAGCTGAGCAGGGATTATCATTTATAACATTAACACCTACATCAATACATTACAACTGTTCATCTCAAGGGGCTATACATGCCTCATTTCCTCACATTCTATCTTTCTTCCACACATATACAATGTCACTTGCACTCATTGTTCTCTCTTTAGGCCAACAAGAAGATGATCAGGGAAGGGGGGGACTTAATGAATTGGGAAGGCAACCTAGTGACAGATTATGTGGAAAAAGTTGAAGTATTCAATGCTTTTTATTTTTTTTGCCTCTATCTTCACAGAAAAGGTCAGCTCCTGGACTACTGCACTGGACAGCGAGTATGGGAAGAAAGTAAGCAGCCCTTGGTGATGAATGAACAGGTTCAGCATTATTAGAAAAGCTAGACATACTCAAGCACATAGGGCCAGATGCAGTGCATCTCAGGATGCTGTGGGAATTGGCTGATGTGACTCCAGAGCCATTGGTCATTATCTGTGAAAACTCAGGGTGATCAGGAGAGGTGATTTGAAAAAGGCAAATATATTGCCCATCTTTTACAAAAGGGAAGGAGGAGGCTCTGAGGAATTACAGACCAATCTGCCTAACTTTAGTTCTCAGGAAAATCATGACAGAGGCCCTCGAGGAATCCATTTTTGAAGCACTCGGCCGAGAGGAAGGTGATCAGGAAAAGTCAGCATGGGCAAGTCATGCCACCCTCACCAACTTGATTGCCTTCTATGATGAGATGACTGGCTCTCTGGATGTGGGGAAAGTGGTGGACATGATATATCTTGACATCAGCAAAACTTTTGATATGATCTACTGCAGTATTCGTTCCAGCAACTTAAACAAGAATGAGTGGGATGAATGGGCTATAAAGTGGACAGAAAGCTGGCTAGGTCATCTGACTCGATGGCTAGTGATCAATGGTTTGAGATCTAGCTGACAACAGGTATCAAGCAGAGTGTCGGGGGTTTGTTCAACATAGTCATTAGTGATCTAGAGGATGGGGTGGATTGCAGATTCAGAAAGTTCGTAGATGACATTGAGCTGGAGGAAGTGGTAGACACATTGGAGGGTAGGGGTAGGATATAGAGTGGTCCAGACAAATTGGAGGGCTGGGCCAAAAGAAATCTGATGAGATTCAACAAGGAGAAGTGCAGAGTCCTGCACTTTGGCCAGAAGAATCCCAGGCAGTGCTACAGACAGGGGATCGACTGATTAAGGGATATTCTTGAAGCAAAGGACCTGGGGGTTACAGTGGAGAAGAAGTGGATATGAGTCAACCGTGTGATCCTATTACCTAGATTAGAATGCTAACAGGATATAGGGCTGTGTTAGTGGGAGCATTGTGAGCAGGCTGAGGGAAGAGATTATTCCCCTCTGTTCAGCATTGGTTACACCACATCTGCAGTACTGTATACACTTCTCCCCCACAAGGCTGTGGACAAATTGGAGAAGTAAAATCATTGGAAAAAAGAGAATGCATTTAATTGATTTAAATAACCAGGGTATCAGCCTGTGTTTTGCTGGGAGCATTCTGGGCCTCTTATCAGAGGAAAAACTCACAGACGCTCAGCTGTTAGAAGGTGCTAGACAGCTCTGCTGGGAGCTGGGGCTTTCAGACCAAAAAAGGATTAGTTTTACAGACGTGAGCTCTTTTGAAGAACATTTAGGAGTGGTTATTAAAGTTGTCTATCATGAAAAGGGGTCTTGGCACTTTTTTATGATGAGTGGGGGGGCATTACCCCCAAAATGATTTTTGTTCTGCTACACGAAGGGCATTATTATGGGATCTTGAATATTAAAGCCTTTATAGGCTCAAGGTATTTTTGTGGCTACTGCCACGCTACATACAGCCACAAACACAAGCATGCCTGTAAAAATCACTGCCGTACGTGTAATAGCGCAGGGTGCCTCGAAGTGCCTGGGGAAAAACAGAGATGCCCTAACTGTAAGCTGTTTTGCAGGTCTGTGGCCTGTTTAGAAAGACACAGAGCATTGGCCTCAGATGGTAAAGCTGACTGTGAAACCAGAAGTCTTTGCAATAAGTGTGGCTTCTGTGATGTTAAAAAGCACCGCTGTAAAAGCACCAAATGTCCCCAGTGTTATCAAGAGACAGACAGCCTAGTGGGTCATGAATGTTATATACAGACTATCCGCTCTCCCAAAGAGGGAGAGGATTATGTGTTTTATGCTTGTGAATGTATGCAAGAAACAGGGGTCCATGTGCCAAATTACATTTATGCTTTGCATTTAGAAGATGGAAACCGCTGGGAATTTAAGGGGTCTGATTGTATCAGCAAATTTGTTCAGACTTATAGACACCAAGTTTAAGGGATACACTTTTATTGCTCACAATGCTAAAGGCTACGATGGTTATTTTATTCTTAGAGAACTGATTAAAGAGAAAATGACCGTCAGCCTCATAACACAAGGAGGGAAACTAATGTGTGTGATGGTGGTGGACTTAAACATCAGGTTTATAGATTCTTTAAACTTCCTTCCCATGAAACTGAGTAAACTACCCAAGGCTATGGGGTTTGAGGATGTCAAGGGTTATTTTCCCCACTTTTTTAACACCACTTAAAATCAAAAATATGTGGGGCCTATGCCAGGGATAGAGTATTTTGGAGTAGACTACATGATGCCAGAAGAAAAAAAGGAATTTCTGAACTGGTACCAGTGCAATCGCCACAATGAATTTGATTTCCAAAAAGAACTGCACTATTATTGTCAGAAAGATGTTGAAATTTTGCGAGAGGCTTGTGCCCAGTTCAGAAACGAGGTCATGAAAATGACAGAGAAGATTGTTAAAAATCCAGGGAGGTATAACGAAGAGGTGCTGACTAAGTGCATAGACCCCTTTCAGTACCTCACCTTAGCCTCAGTTTGCATGGCCATGTACCATTTTAAGTTTTTAAAAAGGCGTGCCATACCTCTCTTGCCCTTAGACAATTACCACAAACAGCAAAAAAGATATTCCACACCTGCCATTCAGTGGCTGATGTACGTAGCCCACATGGAGAACATTCACATCCAGCACGCTTTGCAGGGCGGTGGGGAGTTTAAAGTGGGGACCTATTTTTTGGACGGTTATGCCCTCATAGACGGTAAACCTACAGCCTTTGAATTTAATGGTTGTTTTTTTCATGGCTGCCCATTTGCCTTTGTGAAAATGATTACAACCGTCTCCTTAGCGTGACCTACGGACAGCTGTACAACCGAATGGTGATTAAGGCTGAATTTTTGAAGAGTCAGGGGTTTGAGGTAAGGACCCTGTGGGAACATGAATGGAAGGCCATGCTGGCTAGTGATGCCAGGGTCGGGGCTTTTTTATGTGAAAAAAACCTGCCGCAGCCTTTGGTCCCCAGAGATGCCCTTTATGGGGGAAGAATAAACGCCATCTGTATGTATTACAAACCACAGCCCGGGGAGCAGATTCATTACTATGATTTCACCAGCCTCTATCCTTTTGTTAACAAGATGAAACATTACCCCTTGGGTCATCCCGTTATCATACATGACAATTTTTTGGGATATCAGACAGTACTTTGGCCTCGCCAAAGTTAAAGTGTACCCGCTGAGAGGCCTTTATTTTCCTGTTTTACCGTACAGGGTGGAAGGCAAGCTGATATTCCCCCCTCTGTGCCTGTTGTGCAGAAAGTAGACTGAAGGACCCCTGTGTGCACAGTCAGGAGGAGAGGGCTTTAACGGGGACTTGGTGTACGATAGAACTGACGGTGGCTTTAGAAAAAGGGTATAAGATTGTTGAGATTTATGAAGTCTGGCACTTTAGAAGATCCTCTGACACCTTGTTTTCAGACTACAGTAAAACACATCTGAGACAAAAACAAGAGGCCTCAGGGTTCCCTCACTGTTGTACAGACGATTTGAAAAAAGCTCAGTACATTAAAGAGCACAGTGAAAGGGAAGGCATGCATCTGCGGCGACATATGATCAAGGAAAACCCTGCTAAAAGACAGATCTCAAAACTGTTTTTAAATTCCTTATCAGAAAAATTTGGGCAGCAATCAAATCTTTCTAACACTATCATAGTGACGGACTCCAATGAGCTCTTCAAGTACGTCTTTGTGCCTTATTATGTGTCATCGTGCGAGTTTATTGATGATGACATGGCCGTGGTCTCCTGGAAGTATGCAAAAGAACGCAGCAAACATTGCACCAACACTAACGTATTCATAGCGTGCTTCACCACCACCACTTATGCCAGGCTAGAGCTCTATCGCCTGTTAGACCGCTTACAGGAGTGGTGCCTTTACCATGATACAGACTCTGTGATTTTTGTGAGTAAAGAAGGGGCATGGAATCCTCTGCTGGGGGATTATTTAGGGGACCTGACCAGTGAAATACCCCAGGGCGAACACATTGTAGAGTTTGTGTCTGTGGGGCCTAAAACGTATGGGTACAAGCTGTCTGGCGGTAAAACGTGTATGAAAGTCAAAGGGATCACACTTAACTCGGGAAATAGTGAAAAAATTAATTTTGAGAGTTTAAAAGACCTTGTCTGTGACTATCCTCGGGGAGATCCCCTAAAAGGGATCGTAGTTCAGCAGCCAGGGATTGTGAGGGTGAAAAAACACTGGTTGATAGAAACGAGAATCCTAAAAAAACCCCCAGAAAGTGGTTTACGACAAAAGAATCTTTGAGGAGGACTTTAAAACCTTGCCGTATGGGTACTGATGGTGATGGGGAGCTATGTTCAGTTTGTACATCCCTCTTCCTGTTTGCTGTGTGGGCCTTCCACTTCTGGAAAGTCCTATTTTATAAAACAGCTGTTAGAAAATAGTAATAGACTGCTTTCGTGTATACCTGAAAATATTGTGTGGTGTTATAGCTGTTGGCAAACGATGTATAAAGAGTTGTTGCAAAAACTTCCATGTATTACATTTTCAGAAGGTTTACCTGAATCTTTTAGCAATGAACGTTTATTTCCTAGTAATAAAATGAATATGGTTATTATCGATGACCTCATGGAGTCTGCTTCTGAAAGCGGTAAGATTGAGAGAGCCTTTACAAAATACATGCACCACAAAAACCTGAGCATCATGTACATTGTGCAAAATGTGTTTTGTCAGGGGAAAAAGAGCCGGACGATTAATTTAAATACAAAGTACATGGTTCTCTTTAAAAACCCTAGAGATAAACTGCAAATCACCACCTGGCCCGTCAAATGTACCCTGGTAAAACGCAATTCTTTCTGGAGGCCTTTGAGGACGCTACCAAAAAGCCCTACGGTACCTGCTGGTGGATTTAAACGCTTCCACGCCCGAGGCCTACCGATTAAAACCCGGCCTCTTCCCCCCGATTGGCCCTGCGTCTACACTCCAAAAAATCTCCATAAAAAGTAGCCTGTTTTACCATCTCCCAGTCATTATAAAAGCAGACCGTCCCTGTGACAAGCATGTCGAACCGCGTGCAGAGGAACTTGGCTCTTTTAAAACTCCTCATCAGAGCCAAACCTCAGCAAAGAAAGGCTATTCTCTGCTTGGCCTCTGACGACCTGGTAGCGGCCATTGCAGAAATAGCACTCAACACTTTAAAAGGAAACACCCCCGTGAAACCCTGTCAAGAAAGCGTGCTAAAAAGGGGCCTTATTAAAAAACTAAGCGATAAAAGGATCCCCCTCAAAAAAAAGAAACTGTTGGTGAAACAGGTCAGGGGCTTTATCGGACCTCTGTTGAGCTTTGCACTTCCCCTGCTGTCTGGACTTTTAATTAACAGATAATGGGGCATGCTGAAAAACTGTACCTCATCCCTAGCCACCAGCTGGAACAAATGAAACGTGCTTTTAGTGGTGAAGAAAATATCAGAATCACCGCCACAGATCGGTTGGATTCTGAACTGAAAGACATTCTTCAAAGAGTTGGACTGTCCGACTACGAAAAGGCTAAACTTTACAAAAGGGTCCTACAAAAACACCTGGTGCTGGCTAAACAGGGTGAAGTGGAAAAGACTCAGATAAGTCTCCAGCTCCCCGAGCAAGAATGAGAGCCGGAGCAGACGCGTCCCCCTGAAAACAGAGAGGACTACATCGCTTGGGAGGTGCTGGAAGGGGTCAACCCACGCTATAAGAAAAAAGCCAAAATATTGTTAAATAGACTCAAACAGAACGGAGGCGTTTCTTCCTGAGATGATAAAGGAAACTTTGTGTACCGGCGGGAAGCAGTGGCGGGATCTCACATGCTCGATTTAGTCCGGGGGGGTTACCGGTTCTTATTCTTTTGCTAACAAAAGGGCTCCTAAAGGCTGGAATGTTTTTATGAAAGCTTTGGCTGAGTTGAACGTGCCTATGTTTGTTGTAGGTCACGTTTCCAATAAGCAATTTTTAGAAAGCCTAAAAGCAGGCCAGCAGTCCGAACATATCATTCCCCCCCCAAGAAATGAAAGTATGAGTGGTTAACACTGTAAAATAAAAAGTCTGAAACAATGCACATTTTACTGTTTATTTTTATTGATGCGCCTCTTTAAACGCACGACAAGACAGACATGTCTGGACATGTTGAAACATGCTCAGGGTGTGCTGGGACGTGCCTGGCGTAGCCCCTTTGACAAACTGCACCACCATGTAATCATTTTCTAATAAATCACCGGTATATAATTTTAAAATCTCATCAAAAGATAAACTGTGGCCGCGTTTCTTTAAAAAGAACACACAATGATAGCCGCAGGTCATGGCCAGAGGATGCTGTAACGGTCTCTGGTGAAACATCAAGCTGTTAGAGTTACGGTTTAAAAAAGTCATAATAGCTTTAGGGGAAAAATGGCTGTTTGGGGGCAGTCCATAGGAGTCAAAGAACTCAACCGGCCCCTGTTCGGGTAAGTAGATGGCCAACCAGTGTTCTTCCGGTAAATTTTGGGGGTGCGTGTTTACAATGAGGCCCGAGGGTCTGCTGGAGTGGGGGCCTTTGGGAGCAGATCGCTAGGAAGCACATCTACAAAAGAAGCATCCTTTGATAAAAGGCAACTTAATTGCACACTGTTCATAATCACATATAGTCAAACAGGACGTTCCTTCTATGGTTCACTTCCACCACGTTATCGAAAACTCCGCACACGATCATGTTGACCGTAGAGGGTAGTGCTCTGGTGAATCGCACCTCTGCTCTCCGATTCCCAGTCTTAATCAGAGAATAGTGGTCAGTGCATTCCTGGTCTGGGGTCAGATTGAAGGCATACCAGCATGTACCCCTGGGTAAAATCCTCACAGTTGATCAAGATCGTGCAGTCTTTTATGTATTTCCTGGTTGCTTGCACAAATTGCATGTACTCCCTCACGTGGTTCCTGTTCTCAATATCGGGCTGCAGGGGTTTAGTCGGGACCTGTTTACCATCCACGTACAAAGACACAAAATTAATGTGCTAATGCTTAAAGTTGAAAGGGTTTTTAGTGTAATTGCCACTGAAGGCATTGTTATCTACAAACCCGATAACGAGCTGCTTGGGTAGCTGTCCCAAAAAGAGATTTTCCTGGTTACTGATCCGACTCCCAGCCGGTATGCTGAACACCTTTATGCCTACCCGGTTGATGGGGTACTTGGCGTTGGCGGCCATGAGAGCCTCTGCATGTCCCAAATGTACCCCTGGGGCCACTTTCACCTGCTTCACAAATAAGGACGCCGAGATGATGTGTACTTTATAGTTCTCATTGCCATCTCTGCTCATGAGGCAAAAAGTGTCTTTGCTATGGGTGAGTTTGATTTTCAAGTCCACACTGTTCAGCAGCAGTTTTTCTTGAAAAAATGTCGCTGTGTAGAGGGCCCAGCAGGTCCAGCTTCCTGCTGCGTGCTATCATTGCACCCCAGTGTATAAAACCATCATTAGCCCTGTTCAAGGTGGTGTTCTCATGGGCCCCTGCCGTATCTTTTTTAAATCCTCCAGTGGAAAACTGCGTCTTGAGGGTGCTGTGGCTGTAGTTCAGAATCAGTTCTATCACAGCTCTGGATGGGTAACAATTGTTGCTCTGGCTGATCAGACGGTCACTTAGAGTGACATCCAACTGGTTAAAAAGAGTGGCGATGGGGTAGTTTGTTAGGGCCACCCGGGCATCATCTTCAATGTCTGACCCGTCGTCTTTCATGACCTTGCAGCACACGCATAGCAAAGTGTTGTTAAGGTCTAGGTAATGAGCTCCATGCCCTGAAATAAAAAATTCTAAAGGGGCATTCGCTGTTAAAGTGGCCAAAGGGGGCACTTCCAGATAAAAGCTGTTCTCAAGCTGGTTTGTGTGTGGGCCATTTGAAATAGATTGCGTTCTGATTTGGTACATTCTTCAGACCTGCAGTGGATGAAAGCCATTTTAAAATATATCCCTTTTAGCATACCTGACGCTCCGCTTCCTTCTCTTAGGATGCCTTTTGGGCTTGTGTCTGGGGTTTCTTCCACGTGCTTTTTTTTTAAAGGGACTAGGCGGCCCCATCAATAGGCAGCAGCGGGAGGCCAGTCTTTTCCTTCTCATCACCATGAGACTGGAACCTTCCTGTGGACTGTCCGCACCTATTTTGTTTATAACGGCACTGGACACATGGTTCACAACGTTTCTGGTTATGTTTTTAGTGGCGGTTTTCACGTGAGGCTTAATCATTTCAAAGTCCCTTCTCAAAAGTGGCACAGCTTTTCTAAAAAAACTGTGAAATATCTCACCTAAGCTGGCTCCGTACATGACAGGCAAACCTGCAAATCTGGGCAGCCCACAGCCGGCCTGGACCTTAGAGTAGTTCTTATAGACGATGGGGTCTCCATAGGCTTTTACGCCTACCATCCTTTGACTTTCCTGGGACGCAAATGCAGTTGAATGATCACCTTCCCAAAACTAAATATGACGTGTTTATTCTGATCTGTCTTTATTTCAACAGTGATGGTCCCGATGTGCTGCTTGCTCACGGGCATGTAGTGAGGTTTGTCATAGGTGATGGTGACGTACTCATTGTTTTTGCCCTGTACGGGTACACAGCGCAACAGTGGCATGTAGGAGTCCCCCACTAACTGATGTTCCACGATGTCCGTATACATGTATAAAGTGTTAAACCCCCCTGTGATGTCTGCGGGGTGAGGGGCTATACTGCACGGTTGATTTGAATTTACGCCCAATACGCAGGCCAGTTCTCCTCAAACAGAAAAGAAGTAATCCTCATCAATGTCTTTTATCCGTACTCTCCTAGTCACCTCGTTGTAAGACAGGGTGGCGTGCGGTTTTTCGCTATTCTGCAAGTGCCTATTGATGGTGTCCACTAAATGCTGAATGATAACTGCCTTCAATGTTATATGACCGAATGTCTTTATTTGACACTATTACAAACCACTTATCCTCAGAGAGCATGTTCCATGAATGGCAATAATGAATATCTGATAATCCAGCCTCCCAAGGCCTGGTTAAATTTAAAGGCTTGGCCACCTCTACAGTAAAATTGGAGCTTGTGTTTTGAGGAAAAGGCTTTGCGGAGGTGTTGCTGGGCAAGGTCCCATAAAAACCCCTTTCAGCCATCATCTTTTTTAGAGGTCTTGTACCTGAGACGCTTTAACCCAACTGTTAAATTTTTCAGGCCAACCCCTCCATTTCACCAAAAGAGACTCATTCTTTCCCCAACCTTTTTTGTCTAGGATCTTGTCTATCCTGTAAACGTGGTCCTGGTTAGAGTTTACTTTTTGTAATTCTTCAGGGTAAAAGGAACCTGCAACTTTCTCTCCCCCATAATCTTTTAATGCGTCGACTGGTCTTTGCCCCCATAATGAAACTCCAGACATGATAAAAATTTCATCTGGAAGGGTCTGCTGATAACCCTTTTCAAAAACACCTTTTGTTTTTGATACTCTTACGTGATCATGTTTTTTAAAAATCAGGCTTGGAGCCTTGGTTTTAAAGCTATCGCTGTACACTGATGTCCACAAGCTCAACGAGTTAGCATGAGTCACATCGATCAGTCGGGCTCTGATTGTTCTGTGATAACTCCTGTTGTAACTGTCTAGGAAGGCCTGCAGCACATCTATGTATTGAAAGGTGTTCCAGGTGGCAAAATACCTCCACATCCTCAATTTTAAAGTTCTGTTAAACCTCTCCACTACCCCCGCCTTGACTTCGTTATTGGTAACAAAATGGTGTACCCCGTAATGCTTAAACAAATTCTTTAAAGCTTTATTCAAGAACTCTTTTCCTCAATCTGTCTGCAATTTTTGAGGCATGCACCCTTGTCTAAAAACTGCTTTAAAGGCTTTTGACATCTCTTCCCCAGTCTTTTTCTTTAGGGGAACAGCCCAGGCATATTTAGATAAAATATCTATCACTGTTAAAATATATTTACGGCTGTCGTTGTGTTTAGAGTAGGGGGTCATGTTGACCAGATCAGCCTGCCATTGTGCATCCACATCAGAAACCACCATTTTATTTCTTTTAAATTTGATTCTTGCTGGCTTATGTAAAGTGTAAGCCTCTTGGTCCGTAAGCCATTCTGCAACCTACTTTCTGGTCAAAGATTTAACTTGCTTTCTAGCGGCCTGAAATAAGGGATTTATACCTCCAAAACTCCCAACTTCCCCTAGAGAATAATAGATTTTCTCCAACAGCCCCAGCATTTCTGCCCTGCTCTTACTGTAACCCCTTGTATATATGTGAAGAAATCACAAAATGTTTTCTTTTTTTGTTTTTATTGAAAAGTAAAGGCAAAGGTGAAAATAATAAAAGCTTAGTAATAGGTGAAGCCTTTTTAAAATACATAAAAGCATAATAAAAGGTGAAGTGAATACATATAAAAACATAGTAGTAGGTCAAGTATTTACACAGTCTCTTAATCACCGGTTGTATAAAGTCTTATAAGCTATCTGCGGGTTCGCCCTGCACATCAGGTCTCCTACTTCCCCCGGCACTGTTATTGAAAGTTTAAACATCAGTGCAATCAGATCTACGGCACCTGATACCTCTCTAATCAGCCTGGTATCTTTTTCTACTGTTTTATAGGATCCATTCATAGACTTCAGCTTGTTACTTTCTTTCACAATTAGATCTTCCACTTGGTATGGGTTCAAATTAGAACAAATGTCTCTAATTCTTGAAATCATGAATAGTTGCCCATAGCTCAAGCTATACTTGATAATATCATTGGGTTTGTCTACCTGGAAGCGCCCCCCATCATCATCTCACCTATCAGGCAATGATAAACTGTTTTTATTACTGCTGATTTAATCAAGGCCTCTTCATACTCCTGACTTCAAGCTGGATTTTCTTCTTTTTAAAATCTGGACTTGTGCAAAAAAAGCAAGTGCAGACCATGTTTATGTCCCTCAGAAAACCGTCCTCTTCATCCTCTGCAGTTTCCTGTCAATGGTAAAGAAAAAAGTAGAAGTTAAAATAAAGCACGTTGCCAACTTTTACAAATAAAAAAAAGGGAGACAGCTTTTACTCACGCTACCTCATGCATTCTGTTGTCTGAATCATCACCAAGCCCACAGACTGCTCCATTGGGCATTGCATCAGTGCCCTCCTGTTAAACACAAATACATAGCTGTGCTTATCCTCTCCTTTATCTATCTCTATATTTTCTCTTAGAATCCTTTAAGCTATTTTTACCTCCATGGGGTCGCTGTCTTCTGCGTCCGATACAATCTCACCATCAGAAGATGACCTGCTAATTGCCTGGTCTGTGGTCCTGCACGGTTCTGGCCTGGTTATCTGTCAAAACAACACACTCTCTGTGAAACACATAGTTGTAATCGTACCTTTTTACAGCTGTACAGAAGACCATCCAGCAGTGCTTACTGCAATGATGGAACCATCACTCTGTGTAGAAGGAATGGGGTCCTCAGCTTTGCTTTCCTCCTCCGGCGGCTCCTGATCTGCCATCTCCTCGTACACAGGTTCTTCCTTCACCACCTCCTACAAAAATCAAAGATGCTTAATTCTAAAAATATTTTAAGTTTTTCAAACAGCTGTAACTATATTGTTCTGAACATCTTACCTTCTCCCTTGAATCTGTCTCATCGAAAAGCGGCAACAGATTTCTCCACACTTTATCCTTTTCCTCCTTTACAGGCCTTGATGCACACTTCAGTCCTATTTCAGGCGGAGGTGCAGCCTTTGATTGCTCTTTGGAAAAACTGGACCTATCCCTCAGCATAAAGTTGTTTGTTGCAACCCATCTCCTTGCAGGGAGCTCTTTCTCGTAAGGGGCTGGCCCCTTCAGGATAAAATGGGTTGGTCCCACACAGTCTCTTTCGGGGGTTTTACCATCTGTAGGTGTCTTGGAAGAGCCCATGGTTACCCACTTTTCAGCCCTGTCACATGCTTGCAAAAAAAGCTCCGTTTTTTATAGACTGCAATCTGTACTCATTGGTTAGCATTTTTTTCATAGAAATCTTCTCTCATTGGTTCAACAAAAGACTCGCTCCTGATTGGCTCAGCGGAGAGGAGGGGTTTGAGCTTATGGCATGCTGCCCCCAGACAGGCTCTCAGTTCCCTTCCAGCTGCTGACCTGGTAACATCGCCTCTGCAGACTCTCACTGCTTTTACTCTCTCCTCAGTTTCTCCTCACCCAGTCAAAACCATCAATGCCACCCAGCCTCTCTCTGTGCCCTTGGTCCAAGCCCAGGCTTATGTGTCCCAGCACAAGCACTACACACACAGACATTTTCTCCACAACCTGTCAAAATGAAGGATGCCACCCAAACTCTCTCTTGGTCCATGGGCCAAATCCTGTCTTGTGTGGCCCAGCACAGGCACTACATAAGACCAAAAACACAAAAGCACACACCCTGAACAATTCTGATATCAAATAGATCTCAAAATGGCCACTCAATCTTGATATCAAGTAGATATCAAAATGGCCACCCAATCTTGATATTGAGATTGATATCAAAGGCTCACTGTAAACACCAGACTGGAAACCGAGCTGTCAAAATTTGTATGGTGATGAAAGCTATGGAGGTTTTTACCACTCAGTTTCAATAATCCTGCAAGAGGCTCAGAGCTGGAGATGGTTTGTGATGCTTTTTACTAGCAGCAGGAGCAGTCTCAGAGTGGCGGCTGCTCAGAGACTGCTTCTGCTGCTTGTGAAAAGCTGCAGGGATTGTCCCTGGCTCCGAGCCTCTTGCAAGAGGTTTCAAGAGGTTAATGGTTCTTGTGGTTTCTCACAAGCAGTGGGAGCCATCTCTGAGCGGCTGCTGCTCAGAGACAGCTCCTTTCATTTGTGAAAAGAGACAGGGACCAACTCCAGCTCCAAGCCTCCTGCAGCAGGCTTGAAGCTGGATTGGACCCATGCTGCTGCCAGCAAGCGGCAGGAGCCGTCTCCAAGCCTCCACTGCTTGCTGGAAGTGGCCTGGGATCTGGATCAAGCCTCTTCTGGCTGAGCTGCTGGCCAGAGATCCAGGGCCCATGTCCTGCTGGCCCCAGCACAGTGATGCCTCTGGAGGAGAGGCTGAGGGAAGCGGCTTATTTAGGGCATGTTTATACTGACAGTGGCAAAACCAGCGTGATGTTCTGGGCGTGATTCAGCGGTGAGTATGAACCTGCTGAATTGCTCTGGAAATCACTTCAGCAACTCCAGCGCTGGAACTGGAGTTGCTGAAAGCCAACCCCAAGGCATTTGTGGTTGGCTTCCCCTCGTACGTAAAGACAGCTTAGAAAGTAGTTGGGAGATAGACAAGCTATTTTATGTGCCTTGTGCATCTGCTGTTGACTGCCACTGAAAAGCCCAGAAAGTGTAGAGTAGGGCTTAGTCTGCAGAAGAGTGAGGGATTTGACAGCAGTTGACAGCAGCTTTTGATGCCCCACAAAGGGGGGTCCAGGGAGGCTGAAGCTAAGCTGTTCTCAGTGGTAGTGGCTGCTATTAGGAGTGACGGTCTCAAGTTGCAGAGGGGGAGGCCTAGGCTGGCTGTTAGGAAAAATATCCTCCCCAGGAGGCTGCTGGTGCAAAGGCATGGCTTGGTTTCCTTGGGAGGCAGGAGAATCTCCACCCTCAGCAGGTTTCAAAGCTGGCTTCACAAAGCCCCAGCTGGGATGGTCTCCGCAGGGTTGGACTAGGCTAGAGCACCTAAGGTCTCTTCAGCCCTCATCTGTGATTCCTTCCACATGCCCACCCTTGTGTGTCACACTCCACACCGGGCTTCTCTCACACTCACACCCCCACGTG
>ML681981.1:24024090-24071505 GCA_007922195.1 Podocnemis expansa | reverse complement strand
ACCGGGCTTCTCTCACACTCACACCCCCACGTGTCACACACCACACCAGGCTTCTCCCACACTCACACTCCTGTGTGTCACGCTCCATGCTGGGCTTCTCTCACACTCACACCCCCATGTGTCACCTGACACACCAGGCTTCTCCCACACTCACACTCCTGCCTGTCACACTGCATGCTGGGCTTCTCTCACACTCTCAGCCCCATGTGTCACACTCCACACCTGGCTTCTCACACGCCATGCCAGGCTTTTCTCATACTTACACCCATGTGTGTCACACTCCACACTGGGCTTCTCTCACACTCATGCCCCTGGGTGTCATACTCCACACCCGGCTTCTCTCACACTCACACACTGCTGCATGTCACACTCCACACTGGGCTTTTCTCATACTCGCAGTCCTGTGTCACACTCCACACCAGGCTTTTCTCACACTCACACACTCCTGCATGTCACACTCTGCACTGGGCTTCTCTCACACTCACACCCCCATGTGTCACACTCCATGCCAGGCTTTTCTCATACTTACACCCTTGTGTGTCACACTCCACCCCGGGCTTTTCTCACACTCACACACTTGCTCTGGTCTTCTCTCACCGCCACGCCACTGGGTGTCATACTCCACACCCGGCTTCTCTCACCCTCACACTCCTGCATGTCACCCTCCACCCCGGGGCTTTTCTCACCCTCACACTCCTGCGTGTCACCCTCCACCCCGGGGCTTTTCTCACACTCACACACTGCAGTCTGGTCTTCTCTCACACTGACGCCCCCGGGTGTCACGCCCTCCCCCTGCGTGTCACACTCCCCGCCCCGCGGGCACTCACTCCGGATCCCGCCCAGCGCGGGGCGGCTGCAGGTGGCGCCGAGGGAGGCGAAGCAGGAAGCGGAGCAGGATGGCAGCGGGGGACTCGGAGCAAGTCCGCTACTGCGCGCGCCTCTCCTACCTCTGCCTCAAGTTCACGCTGGTCACCTACAGCACGCTCTTCTGGGTGAGGCGGCGGGGGTCGCGCGCCTCGGGCGGGGCGGGGCGGGGCGGGGCCAGCGGGGCTCGAGACCCACCGGCGCGCGCGCCTCGGGCGGGGGGCGGGGGAGTCTGGGGCGTGAGCGGGAAAATCAGGGCGCTCCCCTCAAGAGTCGCTTAGCCTTTGGCCTCGCCCCCTGGGAAAGCTGCTGTTGTGGGACTAATGCCCGGTCATCTCAGTGCTTTTACATGGGGGCCGGTCCCTGCTTTAGCCAGAGGAGGGGTCCAGCTGCCTTGCTCTCTTCGCTGGTTCTCCTGGGGCTGCCGGGTACCACAGCCTGGAAGGGAGGACGGGGAAGCACGAAGAGGAAGACGTCGTGTCTACACAGCACTTTTATTTCAAAAGAACACTGGTTATTTCGAAATACAAGATATTTGGGCCGCATGACGTTTTCTTATTTCGAAAGGATGGATCCTGTCTTTTCGAAATAAGAGCTGTTGTTTCGAAACAGGTTAAACCCCGCTTGTTTCGAAGCGGCCGTTATTTCGAAATGGTTATTTCGAAATAAGGCCGTTTGGACGTGTTGTTTCGAAACAACACCATTGTTTCGAAACAACTGTTTCGAAACAACGTGCCCAAACGGCTTTGTTTTGAAATAATTCGAAATAACAGCCGTTTCGATAGCAGGCTTTCCCTTAATTCGAATTAACGTTTTGTTTATTCGAATGAGCTTATTTCAAAATAAGGACTTTATTTCGAAATAACTCATTTTGAAATCCTTATTTCAAAATAACGATGTGTGTGTAGACATAGCCATGGGGGTATGTCTACATGGTAACGGTTATTTCTGAAATAACCCATTTCAAAATAAAACCCTTATTTTTAAATAAATTAATTTGAATTAACAGTTTGCTTTCAAAACGGCTGTTATTTCAAAATGGTTATTTTGAAATAAGGCCATTCAGACATGTTGTTTCAAAACAGTTGTTTCGAAACAACGGTGTTGTTTCGAAACAACAGCTATTTCGATTTCCTGCTAGGTTTAATGGTTTCGAAACAACGGCCATTATTTCGAAACAATGGGTCCCATTGTTTCGAAATAACGGTACATCGGGTGAACATGAGAAATTTTATTTCAAAACAACTGCTGTTGTTTCAAAATAAAACTCACATCTGAACACAGCCATGGGGTATGTCCACACTTATCTTTTAAATTGAAATAACACTGGTTATTTCGAAAAAAGATTAGGGCCACATCAACGTTCCCTCTCATTTTTTGTAGGCTGTGTGCACAAAAGGTTTCTTTGTGTGTGCAAAAAATTTCGTGGGCGTTAATTTTTTGAATTATTGAACAATGGTTGATTTTTGGTGCTAATTTTTGAATTATTGAATAATTGTTGAATTTTTTTGTGCATGCTTTATTTTGCTGTGTGCACGCGCACATGCACACAGCTTAGAGGGAACAGTGGTCCACGTGACGTTTTCTTGTTTCGAAATGATGAGCTCCATCATTTCGAAACAAGAGATGTTATTCCAAAATAGCTTAAATGTACTTTAATTCAAATTGTCTGTTATTTTGAAATGGTTATTTTGAAATAATGCTGTTTGGACGTGTTATTTCAAAATAACCGTTATTTTGAAATAACACTTTTGCCTTTCTCCTTCCCAGGGTGCCTTCCTTTTTGTATATATTGGGTGGGGGCATGGCCCGGTGAGGGGGCATGTTGCCACACCTCCCAGGTTGCCGCCTCTCCTGATTCGAAATAGCAAGTCCTGTGTCTGGACTTGCTATTTCGATTTGAGGTTTTTGCTTATTTTGATTTAAGTTAATTCGAATTAAGGATTTTATTTCAAATTAGCTTATTTCAATTTAATTTAAATTGAAATAAACATGTATGTGTGGACGTAGCCATGGAGAATATGTAGTATTGATGTCACATTTGTTCATTTTTAGAGGGCTCTGGAATGCTTTCCCCTAAAAATAAGATATTCAGCAATGTTTCAGTATACTTTAACCCTTATGAGTAAAAAGCCTGACAAAATCATGTATTTTAAAATGCTTGCCAGACGGAGGACATGTCCTCCTTTTGTCTGACATCTGGTAACCCTATACAGAAAGAGGTACTTTCAACAAACTCTCTGCTGGGTGGTGTTTCTATTTCTGCAAAAGCAGCAGACCAGTCTTCATCATGCCTAAGAACATTGTTCAGGCTTGGTAAGTGAAGGGAAGGAAGTTTATTGTAGAGCTTCTGTTTTAAGAGACACCAACATGATTTTCTCCCAGAGAAGCTCATGTGCTAAATAAATTTGTTAGTCTTTAAAAGTGCCACCAGACTCCTCGTTTGGTTTTCTGCTGAAAAATGTCAACCTCACTTTTAATAGGCATCTTCATTACTGAATATGAAGATGTTCAGTGATGTGAACACTCATTTAGAGGGACCAAAATAGCAAAATTCCATAAAATAGCAAAGTTCCATTTTCAGGGTGTGAAGTTTTGGTTTTGCAGTAGGAACTGCTGGATTGTTTTTTTCTGCTGGGAGACCTCACATAGGTGGACATTTCAGATTCCTAGATTAGTTTTGTTTCTGTACCAGAGGAGTAGCCATGTTAGTCTGTATACAGCAAAACCACCCAAAGTCCTGTAAAACCTTCAACTTTAAGGCTTAAAGACTAACAAATTTCTTTGGGCATAATCTTCCATGGGTTGCAACCCACTTGCAGCCCCTGAAAACTTATGCCTGAAGAAATTTGTTAGTGTTTAAAGTGTCACAGGACTTTTGTTGTTATTGTTTCTGTTATTGCCTTTAAAAAGCTCCCAAGTCAAGACTGCTGCAGTTTTGATTTGTGAGCTCTAATAATTTTTTCCTAGTTGGGACAAATTTGTTAAAGTAATCCTTTTTCTCTTTGAAGCATGACTTGGGAGCATTTTATTTTGGGTTTATGCTGAAGAAGCAATTACACTTTGGGGAATGTCTGAAAAATCAGAATTTAAAACACATTGCCTTTATTTCAGACTTTTTGGGGTATTGGATATCTTTTACCCTTTTTTGTTTTCAAATTACAGTATTTTTGTTTTTTAATGGACCTTTTAAATTAACCTTTTCAGACCCCTAGTTTCATATAGTAATTATTCCACTAAAAAAAAAGGGAAAGAAAAAAAAAAGTCAGTGTAACAATAATTGTAGCCTTCCCAAATTAGGGTAGTTGTCCTAGTAATAACATTTTACCAATTTTGCTCTGTTCTGTGTTTAAAGGAGAAAATAATGAGAGTGCTGTGACACCTTAAAGACTAACATTTCTTCAGGCAAAACAAACAAGGCAGTTTTAAAGACTAACAAGTTTATTTATTGCATGAGGTTTTGTGGGAGAAAATCCCACTTTGTCAGATGCTTTGACCTTGGGGAAACTTACAGAATGGGGGGAACATCAGTGCAGGGGAGTGTAAGTCATGGGGTAGGTCATACTGTAACAGCAAATCAGTGAGGAACAGCATAGAGAGGAAGATGAGGTGAAATCACCTGTTGCTTTTGTGGGCAGCAAGCCACTAGGAATTCATTAGTCTTCAAAAGGTGCCACAGGACTTCCATTGTTTTTGTTTCTGTTATGGCCTTTAAAAAGCTTCAGATTCAAGACTACCACAGTTCTGGTTTGTGAGGTCTCATACTTTTCCATAATAGGGACTAATTTTTTGAAGTAATCCTTTTTCTTTTTGAAGCATGAGGAGGGAGCATGTTATTTTGGGTATGTTGTTTTGCATATCTGATGAAGCGGGTTGCAGCCCATGAAAGCTTGTGCGCAAAGACATTTGTTAGTCTTTCAGATGCCATAGGACTCTCATCATTCTTGCTGTATATAGACTGACATGGCTACCCCTCTGGAACTTGTGGTTACGTTTGAAGGGTTTCTAATAAATTGATTTATGCAAAGGTATGCCTTCCATTCTTTCTTAAATACCACAATATCCCTTTTCCTGTAAGTAAGCTCTCTGTGAAGGCACATGTGTTCTTTAGTGACTTGTCCATTCCTTCATTTGTCATGGAAGCCTTGTTCTAGCATGGTATAATATACACGACCTACTAACAGAAAAGTCAGTCATGGCATCAGTGAGTAGCAGACCACAGTAACTTTTAAACACGTTAAGAAACTTAATCTTTATTTGTAATTTCTCCCCTCCTATCCTCGTAGGTTTTCAACTGGGAAAATAAGTCAAACCTGTTCCTCCTGTCATATGTCAAAATACTTATAACGTGTAGTCTGACATAATGGAATAGTTGTTAAAAGGAAATTAGATACAATGTTTTGGTAATTATTATGTACTAGGCTTTCTAATGTTGGTGTGAGCTAACATTAGTTAATGTGAATGGAATTTGCAAAAAAAATTGCAAGACAATCATATGTTAATGAAGGAAAGTTTATGCACACTACATCTTCCTTTAAATAATGCTTTGTCACCGCAGTACATAGTTCAGACAGGTTTTACCATCCCGTCCTCACTATCAATGTTCCAAAGATGAAAAGCTATAAATAACAGACCTGCAAATATAGAATTTGCCCAAGGCATCTCTATTTTAGTGACACTGTTATTTTATTTAATCTAAATGTTTAACTCAATATATTTCAAAAGCAGCTTGGAACTTGAAAGTAGGACAGAGGTCACAGTGAAAGAGCTGGTGGAGGAGGAAAGGGTGGGGGCTGATGGCATTTGTTCTTGCAAAGGGCCTCCTTTGTTAGCATAATTGTCTTTCACAAACTGAATGTATGATACAGTGTTTGAAATGTCACGGACTTGTATTGCCCCTAAATTCTGAAGTCTCAGACAAGTAAAACCAATCTTCTCAGTTGTCCAAATGTGTGAGAAGTACCTAAGGTTGATTTCTGTTATGCTGATACAATCCCACTGACTTCTGTGAAAGTGGAGTTTTGTTCTTTATAGTAAACTACCCTTCTAGCTTGTGAAGGAATTCACTGGAATCTTTAGTGACTATGTTTCAAAGGGGCAGCCATGTTGGTCTCGTTCAGTAAAACAAAAAAGGAGTCCTGCGGCACTTAAAGACTACCAAATTTATCTATTGCACGAGTGTTTGTGGGAGAAAATCCCACTTCGTCAGATGCTCTGAGGATGGTGGAACTTAAAGAATGGGAGGAAATGAAAGTCATGGGAACAGGTCACACTGTAACAGCAAATCAAAACGGTTGTAAAGATTCAGACACTGGGAAACAGCATACACAGGAAGATGAGGTCAAATTACCTGTTGCAATGAGAGAAAAATCCAGTGTCCTTAGTAGGTCCTGAGGCAATGCAAATGAATTTGCAAATAAATTCAGTCTTGGCAGCTTCTCTTTGAAGCCTTGATCTAATATTTTCATCTGTCTAAGCGCAGCAATTAGCAAATCATTAATGGATTTGCCTTTACAGTGCAACCTGTTCCCTTGATTTACTCTTCTCTACATTGATTTCCTCCCGTTCTTTAAGTTCCACCATCCTCAGAGCATCTGACGAAGTGGGATTTTCTCCCACAAACGCTCATGCAATAGATAAATTTTTTAGTCTTTAAGTGCCACAGGACTCCTTGTTTGTTTTAGTGACTACATTTAACTGCTCTGTACTTTCCCTTCTATTAGAGTTCTATTTTGTATGGAGCTGTGCACACATACACATCCTGTTTACTTCTTTAGTTCTTATGAGTACTACTGTTTTCAGTGCAGTCATAAAGCAGCCAGAAAGCTGGCTTAATGGGGCAACTGGGAGTTCCTCTGGTGTCAGAATTTTGCTAACCTGCGCTAGAGGCTAAGCAGGCTGGCACTGTCAGGGTAAAATTGAGGAAAAGGTGATATAAATCTACATTCATCCCTTCTTTTTCCTAGTAACTGCCAGAATTAATGTTCTCTTCACTGGTTTTTTTTGACATGAAACAATGACCTTTCTTTTGCAATAATGGATCAGGACTGGAGCATTTAATTAAATGCTAACTATAAAATCTGTAAATTGTGAGAATTTTTTTTCTCAAATTCAAATTTGTGGGTTTGATCAAGTAAATGGGTCTCTAAAAATCTAATCCTATTGTTTGCAATGTATGCATTTTACAGATCTTCCAAGACACATCTGTTTAAATAATCAAAAAATTAATTTTTGCTTGTGACAATGATATTGAAGATGCACAAAGCAGAATAAAACTAGCCTGGAAAAATGTGTTTTGACTGTCAAAATAAATTTGTTACAAGGTCCTGTCACAGCTGTAGCTTTGATTGTTCATTTAAAATTCATTAAAAATTGCTGCCACCATGAGTTTTCTAGACAACTGATTTACAATACTTACAGCTAATGGGATAGTGGCACAATTTCTTTCTCCAAGGTGCAGAAATATCTGTGCTACGCTAACTACAGCAACATTATCAATTCTCTTCTTCTCCATGACCTACATAGGGGTCTCTTAACTCAAATCACCACGAGGGCCACATGAGGACTAGTATGTTAGCCCGAGGGCTGGACAACTGAAACCTTTTCATACAACAATATTGCAAATATTGCTAATGATAGTGTCATTGCAGGCTGCAGGAAATAGCTTTATGGGCTGCATGCGGCCCACGGGCTGTGCATTTGAGCCCCCTGACCTACATCCTAGGTTGACCTGTGGTAAGGTGTGTAACAGTAAGGTGTGAACATGAAGCATTTTACAACTGTTAGAATTGGCCTCAAACATTAATACGAACTTTAATGTGCTCAAGCCTTAGGCATTGATACAGTTTCAAAATGCTATTTTTCCTGAGGCTCTTTTCTAACTACAATTATGTTTTAAAATAAAAACCATTCCCCCAGTCCACCAAGGTTTCAGTATGAAAATACATGGTACTGAAAAGTCAAGGAACATGATACACTTTAACTTTTGTATGTAGATTTAATTGTAAATTTAGGTCTGGGACCAGTAGTTAAAAGCAGCTTTTCTTCTGCTTGAAGAAGTGACTTAATTCTTTTCCAGATGCAGAAATCCAGAGTGTGTCCTTATCATACAGTAATACATATTCAGTTAAAGAAATCAAGGCCAAATCACTTCTGGTGTGAATAAAATATGATTTGCCAAATTCAAAACCAGTTGTGAAGGATACAGGATGCAAAATATACATATGTCTTTGTGCAGTTTGGACATCTACCAAAAATCCGCAGCAGCTGGAAGGGGGAGAAGGGTCAACACTAGCAAGAGAGGGTAAGGCAATGCAATGGTGCTGTTGTTCTTAGCCATCTAGGCTGTGAGTTTTATTTTTGATATGTCAGTTGGATTAATTCTTCATTTTTTTTTTATTATGGAATGAGTACAGGACATAAAGCTAGTTTATTGTGAGCATTTTGTATCATGATGCAGTCTGTATCTAAGAGAAGTGCACACAAGGACTTGTTTATACAAGCAATAATGACATGGCCTGTATACTCCTGCTAATATAGGAATTTAAAAATTTCACATTTAAAACTTTACAAGTAAATATATCAGCATAAACCACATGCACAAGGATTTTAATAATGCATTTATTCTTTCTTTAGAAATTTCCACTACTAGAAGAAGTCACATGTAGCATGAGATGTGTGTGTTGCATGATAGTATAGTATAAACATTTTATTAGAATTATTGTAGGAAGGTTGCGTTACTCCCAAGTGGCAAATCTACAAATGAGTGCCAATAAATGCTTTCTGCCTCCCATATGAGTTGTTGGCTGTATGCTATATTTTGCGGAATAACTGTTTGAGAAATGTTCTGTGGAGATTTCATACATTTTATTGGGATGAAATTTTGTAATTCTCCATCTGTAAAGTGCCCCTACTTTGATTTGTGAAATATTGTAAGCTTTCAGGATTAGAGGTAGGTGCTGCATGTCCTATTGGAAAGTGTGGCCTGTGTTCGTGTGTATAGTTTGCATTGCAAGTCTTAATGGATTCTGAGCGTATTTCAGCTACTAGATCAATCAAACCCTCAAAAGTTGTTGGTTTGACTATACATGCTGACATCTTAAACCTGATGCTGTACTGTTTTGTGCGCAGTTGCTGATGGTTGTATGTAGTAAGATCTACCAACCAGGCTTTTCTTAGCAGAATGTACATAGCCTAACTGCCAGGCTATATTAGGTTTAAATTACCTGCAGTGGGGTCATGACATGTTAGTAGAATTTACAGCTACCACAGTGCATGCATACATCTGAAATTGGTTTTTCAGCTCTTACAAGGTATATACATTTAAAGAGATTATCATGGAAAAAATTTTTATTTCATTTTTAAACAAATTAGTTCCAAAGTAGAAACACAGTATACCAGATTTCACCCTGGAGTAGATTTTGTTGTTGAGCCCCTGAAAAGTTGGAATTTGTAACGGAAAAAACTGACACAGCCTAAGTAGCATGGCTTGTAAAGAGGCTTTGATATAGCAGAGTATAAATCAGGCCTGTGAAATCATGGCAGATCTGTAGGTGCTGATTTAATCGAATTCAGATTTAGCTCTGTTGTACAACAGCAGCAGCATGTCACAGAAAAAGCAGTGCTGTTTCCGGGCAGTAATACTCTGGACTTTATTAGCTTAATGGTGAGTTCATCTATTCTTAAAAAGGCATGTTTTTAACTTTTTATTGTAAATCAGTTTCACTGCATATTTATTTTTAAAGTCGTGGATAGGAGGAGGATCAAACACACAAACTAATATAAAACTGTAAGCCAAGAAAGGAATATAAAGCTGTAAGGCTACTCAACCGAGATGTATATATTATAACAAAAAAGACATTTTCTAGAAGTTAGTTATATTAATATGCATGCTATACTAACAGAGAAACCTGCAATTTATCTATTAAATTGGTATCCAAGATTTTTGATAAGACATTGTTTAAGAAGTGAACTTGAGAAATCATATACAATTGTACTCAAGTGATGAGAGAGAGATTTTAAGTAAACACAAGACTAATCTACGGTGTGTTCTGTTACTGGCTTTTAGTGAACTATTTTTACCATTTCAAAGCTCTTTGTAAACTACAATAACATGAAAGCATTATTCAGTATCAACATTCTACTAGAATAAGATTAAAATTCTGTTGCATAATAATTCTTTTAGAATTAATTGACTGCAAATCTTCTGTTATACAATTGTTTTTTTTAAGGTTTTTTTTGAAGAATCTTTGGGTTGTTAGCCAGTGTTCCGAAGTTTCATTCCAGGTAGAGTAATATGAATTGTTATGATAATATAATTTATAACTGATAATTCAAAACATTTTGTGTTTTGAAAACTAAATTAATGTCAGTGATCAGCCTTGTAAAGATGTGAACCAGTTCAAAATAGCCACAGTAGAAAAGGTCTAGTAACTTAAATAGTAAAGTTGAATAAATGCTGTCTGTTTTATTTTCTCTTCTGTGGTTCATAAACACCTTTATATAATAGGAGCTCTGAATTAGGGGAGGGGATGTTAATGTGAATTCAGGTTTGTTGAAATAGTTATTTAATGGCAGAATTAAACAACACAGTCGTAAGTATTAATGCACAAAATGCCTGAAGTGCACTATCTATAGAAGTTTTGTGTGGGTGAGCTTTGCTATGACAGCAAAAGGATGAAGAATTTACAGATCTAGAGCAAGTTATGTAGTACTGCTCAGAAAGATAATAGAAAGTTTTGACCAAATACTCATGGCCATAGCTACTGTGAGTCCAAATGCAATCATCTGGTGGGCTGAGTTTTACATCTTGCATAGGAAATTTGGATTGGCAGGGTGAAATAGCCATCAAAGAGCAAACAGGACTAATCTTTTTTCCTGAAAGTTTACAATGCTGATGTAAAGGGAAAAAATTGTTAATCACAGCAAAATTGAATTATTAGAGTAACAGTCAGATTTATAGTTTAAATACGCTTTGTTTTGTTACAGTTGGGAGGAGTCAGTCCTTTCTCCTGCTTTTGTCTGTCTAAAGCCAGATTTTATTTTGGGATACTATGTTAAATGGCCGATCACATGCTGGGGAAAATGTTTGAAAGAAATGTGGTCACTTAGAATGGTTGCTCACCTTTTGTTTAACATGAAGTAATATACAGTTTTTTTTTTTTTTTGTAATACTGACATTTAAGATTTCATCTGCAAGGAGCATAAAATTCTCTCTTCAAATTCTGTTAGAGGAGAGAAGGAAAAAAGCAGGTTGGTAACACTTGTGTAAGCCTTTGTATGTTTTAAGCAGAGATTTATTAAGTGGAAAAGTGCCTGTGCAACTGTTCTTCTCAAAGTGTGGACCTATTAGACTGGCTCCCAAAACAAGTATTGTTTGCTAGAAGTGGCCAAGATTTATCATATTAGGTGAAAAATGAAAAGGAGCCTTTGCGCTGGAAGATAATTGGAGCTGGGTGGTGCTTAACCAGATGTTAGTTCTCCTTTTCCTCTAAAATACTCCATTGTACTGAGCTTAAGCAGGCACTGTAAGTTAGTATGGGTTTTGTTTATGATGCCAGGGAGTGGAGTTAGGTCCCATTTTGTGCAGTAAATTTCATTAATTTTTCATGATTATTCTCTTGACATGAAGTGGTGTGCAAATGATTAAGTATGTGCAGGGTTATTTCAATTTTTCTTACTTACAGTGTACTTTAATTTTGGGGTCTTCATGATTTGCAAAGAGAACTTTGTACAAGAAGTTGTAATTTATAAGACCTTTGTAGTGTATTCAATTTCATATCAATAACAAGCTCAAATAAAGTGAAATTTATGTGCACAATTAAAAAAATTGTCTTCCTTTAGTAAATTTTAAAATTTCAATAATGTCATTTTTTCTAACCGGGAAAGTTAGAGACCAGTCCTTTTAAGTTTTTGTTGAACTAGTGCAATGTAGACATAAATAGTTGGTAATTCATTCCAATGTAATTAGTGACAATATTTGTATATGTCAAGTAATGAGAAAGACAAATTTAATAGGAGTCATCAAATGACTTGTGTATTTAAGGTGAATATTATTTGAAAAGACACCGCCAACTTTTATCTCTTTTTTTTTCTATTGCAGTTGATAGGAGGACTTATTCTTGCTATTGGAATTTATGCAGAAGTTGAAAGACAGAAGTATAAAACCCTTGAAAGTGCTTTTCTAGCCCCAGCAATTATCTTAATACTCCTGGGCATTGTAATGTTTGTTGTATCCTTCGTGGGTGTATTGGCTTCTCTAAGAGACAATTTATGCCTTCTACAAGCAGTAAGTACTCTTGTTTTATACTGGATATCTTTTATAGCTTTTCTATTTTTAAATATTATTTGAACTCAAGCTCCATAACAGTTTCTCCATCTGTCTTCTATGTCATTGTGTTTAAAAAAATAAAGCAGTTAGTACCTTTCCCCTTCCTTCTATTAAATAATAGAGAGGAACTATTTAGCATGAGACTGGTACACATGACTCTAGAAGCATTACAATCAAGTCACTTTTCTTCCATTAATTATACAGTACATTGTAAAAATCCTTTAGGATCACAGAATCATAGGGTTAGAAGGGACCTCAGGATGGTTTATTCTGATGAATATTTCACTGTACAGGTATGTTTGAAATGAGTCATCTGGATTATTGTTTAATATGCACAAGTCAAGTGTGATTTTCAAAAGTGCTCAGCATTGGCCTAACTCTGCTCCCACTGAGATCATATATTGACTTCTGTGGGAGCAAAGGTCAGCCAAGGCTGAGCAGTAATCACTTTTGAAAATCTCACCCTAGGCATGCATAATGCCATAAGTGAACAAACGATAAATAAAAATGTCAAGTATTGAGAGATTAGGTAGCTTATTTATAAGTAGATTTAATTTTATGAACACTTAGTATTTTCTTACTAATAGTGAGATGATAAGATTCACAGCATCGTGGTATCTGAACTCACTTTATATATGCCAAACAACGTCTTCTAAAAACAAAGAGGATTCTTTGTAGCCTCTTGTGGCAGTGATCTGTATCAGATGAAAGTTGTCATAAACTGTTCTAAGACATTCCAAAGTTTATAGCTAGAGAAAAAACTAAATAAAGGTATTTCCAAAAGATTTCACTTTAAAAGCAGGTGAATGCTGGTTGATACTAGAGGACCCACTACAATGAGGTCTTACTACCCAGGCCCATAACTAGGGTGTGGGTGAGCATTGCAAAGCCCCGGTGCTGAATTTTAGAGGGCACCCAGCAGCTTAAAGGGAACAATGGGCGCCCTCTGAAATACGACCTAGGTATGGTCTAGCAGGAGTTGCGGGATGCCGCTTCTCCAAGCGCTGCTTCCTGGGTGGCTTTGTCTGTGAGGCCATGCTGGGGCATGCTGGCTCTGACCTGGCCACGCCACAAGGCACCTGCGACCAGAATGGCCCTGCACTGGTGGCCTCCGCATCTAGACAGCAGGGAAGCCGGCATGTGCGGAAAGTGCCCCACTGGGGGACCCTGCCAGCTGACAGGGAAAATACCCTGACAGGGGACTTGGCTGGTGAGCCAGCGCACTCCCAGTGGTGGAAGGGGTTGTATCCTGCTCCCCGCTGATGGCTGCAGCTGGAGTGGGCTCTGGCAGTGGGGCGCTTTTGGGACTCCTTGCCCCAGGCACCAACTTGTCTACTTCTGGCCCTGTTACTACCTCAGACTTTTGTGAGCTTCATCCTTGAAAGAGTTACAGAAGCATTCTTTCAGTGTGTGGTTGATGTAACTTGGAGAGAATTAGTTTTTGATGAGATAAAATTAAGGGCTTTGTAAATGATAATCTGCCTCTGGAACAGGCAGCCAGCGTTGATTGCATTGACTGAAGTTTACAAATAGCCTTCAAAGTTAGTCCCAGGTACACTATGTACCATTTATCTTGCCTAATGATAACAAAGGCATGTACTGTTGTGAGGACAGAATTTGAGAGGAATTGGCACAATCTCTTGGGCGGTTTGAAAATAAATACATAAATAAAAATCTAGCCACTGCTGCTTTCTGTGAACAGAGAGAAGTCTAGTAGAACCTTGAAAGTGTGAACAACTTTGATAGATGGAGTAAGACATTAAACTGAGGTGATATTTGTCAGGAGAAGCATTTTGAGGAAATGGTGGATTAAAGCTGAATCTAAACAAGTTGTCTTGCATCCAGATCTCTGTCTACCATTCAGTGGGGAAAGCCAGGGGAAATGTTCTGTGAGGGACATTGAGAAGGAGATGTAGAACTGTGTGTTGCATATAGTAATGACAGCGCCGACTGGAGTTGAGACCCCTGAGCAGGAAAAAGTAGTAACCTAGAACTTCAATGAAAGAATGAGTGCAGGTATTTGAGGGCAATTCCATTCACCTGTGTAGTATGCTGTGGTCACAAACTCAAGTTACAAAAATAAATTACAATAAGGGAAATATATAAACATAATTTTA
The DNA here is from genome assembly GCA_007922195.1 of Podocnemis expansa. Classification (NCBI taxonomy): domain Eukaryota; kingdom Metazoa; phylum Chordata; order Testudines; family Podocnemididae; genus Podocnemis; species Podocnemis expansa. The sequence goes on along the minus strand of ML681981.1, from coordinate 24,057,195 downwards.
TTCGCCTGCCAAATTTCATTAATTAAATAGTTAAATGTGATGTGTAACATGGGCTAAAAAAATAATGGGTGATTGGGAGTCTGAAAAGCACACTGGGAATTGACTCAGAAGACATTGAACTCAGAGCTGTACAGGTAGAGATGAAGCTGTTGAGAATCTGAGGTTGTATGATCATAGTCACCAGTTCTAAAGCAGTAGCACTTCCCCGTCTATGGCAGAAAAGTTTACCATTCTTGCTGCTTAGAATTATTCAACTCTGTTCATGGATTTGAACAATGAAGGTTCATGGTGTCTCTTTCCTAGAGATTAATTCTGTCTGTAACAGAGGAAAGGACTTCAATCTGTAGTAGTTCCAGGTCATTCCTAGCAGTCAGAGTAAGCTCAGTTTACTACAGGGGGGTTGTCTGCAGTATTTGCTTCTTGGTCTTGTTCACCCTGTCTGTGGGTGTGTATTCATGATTGACAAACTGTATTTTCCTGTTTGAGGACTGGGAGAGTAAAGGAGTAGGTCAGAAGCAGGAAGTACAAAATTTCCAGTGCTCTATTGACATAGTGCAATGTCAATTTTTTCAAAAGAGGAAGCTAGTAACAGTTAACATTGACCCTCTTAAAATGTTCTCACTACCAGCCAAAGTAGCACTATCAAATGTGCTGGGTCCTAGCTATGACTGACTTTAAATACTACTGATCTGGCATTATCTTTTCAGGAAGCACAAAAACATAATGTTCTATGTTTTTTAGCAGTTCCTCAATATGCTGTTCCAGGAACTATGGCTTCGTCTACCTCTAACAGCTTAGTTTGGACTTGCTTAGTCTGAACTAAGCAGTTCTGAGTTAGTTCAACCTAGCTGCAGGTTAGGTTGAACTAACCAGAACTTTTTAGTTCAAACTAACCGTGTTTTTTTGGTTCAAACTAAAAAGTTAGTTCACACTAACTTTTTAGTTTGCACTAAAAAAAATGCAGTTAGTTTGAACTAACTGCTTAGTTCAAACTAGCATGTCTACATTGTGCTAGTTCAAACTAAAATTCAAATTAAGTTTGAAATAAGCAGTTAGTTAGTTTGAACTAATCTTTGCTTAGTTCAAACTGAAAATTTTTTTAGTTCAAAGTAGGCAAAGCCAAGCATAGACAGGGATCAAATTAGTCTGGATTAATTTGCTAGTGTAGACATAGTTTATGGTGCTGGAATAAGAGGTCTTTTGGTATGATAAATGCAATACAAGTGTTTATATAAAAAACCTATGTTAAGTACAGTTTAGCTGAAATCAGGAAAATAATCAGTTTGCCAAGTGGAAAAAAGATGCAGCTATTAATGTGGAAAAAAGGATCTCTCAAACCAGTTCACTATGTTAAAGGCTAAAAATTCTTGGCTTAAGAAGGATAATTGAAGAAAGAACTGAAGAAATTTCATCCTAAGCTTATTTAGGATATTTTTTTCAATTACATTTTGCAGTTTATGTACATCCTTGGTATTTGTCTGTTGCTTGAACTGGTTGGTGGAGTTGTGGCATTGCTCTTCAGAAATCAGGTAAGCAAAACTAGTTTGAATTTTACTCTTTAGTAATGTTACATACAAATGCATGGCTACATTCTTTAGAGGGTAAAAGTGTTTAATTTTTCATCTGAATACTAAAAGGCAAAGGATGCAAGAAAGGTAGTGATTTTAATTTTTTTTTTTCAAATTAATAGGGAAAAATGGAATTATCATACCTGATTGATCTTGACTCTGAAGAATAAGGAAAATGGTTGTGTGTTATAACAATTTCATTTGTATGAGGTTGTATTTAATCCATATTTGGTATTTTTTTCATGTTCATTTTACCATTTAATTGTGGTTTGAAAAATATCACATAATATTGAAATTTCCATCCTTTTAAAAAATAGGTTTTATATTATCCTCAAGCTTCTGATGAAGCATAGCTGCATGGAGATCCAAATTTTTTATTCAGCCCAGTGTTGTTGAACATGATGTGTAAAGGTCTAGTTCATGCAGATTCTCCTGCTGCAAACTAATATTTTATATTTCCTGAAAGTAAGAAGTACACTTTATACTTATTGCTGGTGATTCATTAGATTGTAGCCTGAAGGTGCACTACCCTTCATTTAACTCTAAGTTTCCTATGGTACTGACAATATTGAGGATTTGACTGAGCCCAGGAAGCATCCTTTCTGTTACCTAAATAGCCAGAATATTGGAAATATGAAAGTTTGGTGGTATTTAGATGTAAGATATACATATCTTCCAGAAAAAACATCATCTTGTCTTTCTTCCTACTTCTGTTTGCCTGTAGAAAATTGTTTTATTGCTTTCTTTTGTGCAGCAGAAATGAACTCATTAGGACAATAACATGCTGCCTCTGGAACTTCATTCTTAGCCAGTGACAGATCCCAGTTGTATCTCAAACTTCTGAAACTTTATTCCCTCTGTCCCTGAGCAAAAAACTACAGTCTTTTACATATATCAGATGATCCCCTTCCTATGCCCTTGTACTCAGGGGATGCACAGTCACAATTAACTAAGAGAGAAATAAGTGAGGATTTCAAAGGGAAAATGGAGATTGCTGGAATGAAAGAGATGCAGTGATCACTGAATCATCCTTTTTGGGCTTTGTAGGCAGTTGGCAGCACTTGATTCAGCTGCAGGGCACTTCCTGGTGGTGGCTCTGGGGAATTTGCTCAATTGGTCTCCCTGCAGGTGTCCAGTGCTCCATCCTTTTGCCATGCCAGACTCCGATTTTAAGTTCTTTTCTAAGGTCTTAGCCCTCTGGCCAAGCCGTTCAGTCCATCCCTTCTAGGGCATGCTCCAGCTCACCCTCTCCTGATCACTAAATAAAAGCAGTCAATGGCCTGCAAGCTTGTGTCAGTCTTGGCATGCATGCCGCTCCAGGCATGCTGGGGGGAGCAGGGTGGGACACAGGACTACCTATTTCTCCAGGCTCCAGCCCAGGGACCCTAAATGCCTCCAGTGAGGCCTTTTGCCTCCTTCCACTCACACCACAACTGTCTATTCCCTGGGCCACTTTCCCTGCAGCCATAGTTGCACACCATTGTTTGCCACTCCAAGGTCCAACCACCATCCATTCCTCAGCTCCTCATCCCAGATCACTGCTCTGGCCACTGCTGCAGTCTAGCTCTGGCCTGTCACTCTGGAGTTCCACTTACTGTCCCTCCAGGCCTCCTCGCCTCTGGACTACTGCACGAGATATTCACTGCTTCTGGCTTCAGATTGCCCAGTGCTGGTCAGCTCACAGTACACACTATGAGCTTTCCAGGTGCTGGTTCCTATAGCTAGCCAGACAGTGAATCATCTCCCTTGGGCTTCCCAGGACAACTGACTGGGCTAGTGCTGCTGCTCCCTCTATAAACTGGCTGCTTGCCCCTGATTGGCTCAGCAGCCCTATCACTCTATTGGCTGCTGCTCCCCAGGCCAGTTAACTTTTTATGGGCCAGAATAGGGAAAACAACCCCGCTACAGGCGTGGTGTATACTACAAAGATAGGCTGATGTAAACTGCCCCGTATGCAAAGAGCTGCATGCCATACTTGGTGGAGATTCACTACCATTCTGCAGACCACTGTGCATATTTCAGAGGAGCCTGTGTCACAAGCCTCTGCTGTGAACAGCAAGAATGAGGAGGAAGAAGATGGGGAGGAGGATACCATAAATGTATGATTTGATGAGAGGGTATTCAGCTTTTTATCTTTGTGAATGGCAGGGGCCAATGAGGATAAAGATAGGAATTAAAATATTTTGTCCAAGTGACAGAAACTATATTGAACCCTTTTAGCTTAAACCAGTTGTTTTCTAAAGGTGTTTGTCCAGGCAGCAGTGAAGAGGAGAGGCCATGGCTTCCCCAACCTGTTATTGGCTTCCCCCTTTTCAGTGCTCAACGACAGAGAACATCCTAACATATTCTGGCACAAAACAAGCCCATGTTACTCCAGCTATGTCTACACTAGCAAATTAGTTCAAATTAAGGAGCCTTGATTAGATCTAGTTCGCTCCCTGTCTGCACTAGGGTTTGCTTAATTCGAACTAAAAATTTTTTAGTTTGAACTAAGCAAAACTTAGTTTGAACTAGTTATTTTGAACAGTAAGTTTAAACTAGCTGCTTAGTTCAAACTTATTTCAAACTTTAATTTGAACTAGCACAATGTAGTCATACTAGTTCGAACTAAATAAGTTTGAACTAACAGTTAGTTCGAACTAACTGCGTTTTTTAACTTTGAACTAACTTTTAGTTTGAACTAGCTGCACTTTTTTAGTTTAAACAAAAAAGTTAGTTTGAACTAAAAACCTGTGGTTAGTTCAAACTAACTTTGAACTGCTTAGATCAGACTAAGCAAGTGCGACCTAAGCTTTTAGATGTAGACATAGCCTCTAAGACCTACCAAGTCCTGCAGCTCTTCTAAAGACAGAACAAGGTCAGTCTTGTACAGACCACTTCATAAAGCCTATGTAATGATCATGTCTTACATAAGCAGTATTGCTGACTCAAGCATACAAAAATTGAGTCAGGCCTTGTAAAATGAGTTTCTTGTACAAAAAATTCAGATCCACTTATTTCCCATTTGTTTTTTCAGCCTTTAGGATTCATGTTTTCAAGCTTTTCTTTGCAACCTTGAGGGTTAGAAACTTTAAATGTGGAAGCTGAGAGGCTTATATAATTACATGGTTCCAAGAGCTATGTATTTAAGAAAAACATATAGTGCAAGGCTTGTAAAAGATGATGTGAGTCAGCAACACTTTCTAAGTGCCAGGGCCTCCATCCACATCTAGCCTGTTTGGTTTGGAAAGGTGGGCTGGTACCAGCATACCAGCCAGGGGCATTCCTCTAACTCCTGACCTCTGTCGGGGTGAGAGCACCAGTCACCTGTCTCTAATCATTTCATCACCTGAAGGGTAAGCTAACCCATGCTGTTGGGGCAAACCAGCCAAAACCTGTTGTTTTGCAACTCAGAGACAAATAAATTCTATCACGTGTACCCATCCAGTTGCATCCAATCCAGAGATGTCCACAGCATGCTTTTGTAACCCAGTGCATATAATCAATCCCGAATAGAAAGATCAATAAGAAACAAATACTTCATTCAAGGAATCACCCTGAAGGAAGGATGTGAGAGAGGATGGGATATGCAGCTGAAAGGAGCCTGATTCTACTTTGTGCCTCCTTTTATGGACTGTGTCTGGGTCCATCCAGCTAATTCTATCAGTTGTAAGTGTAGACATAGATCTTGCCGGGCAAGAGTACACCTGCATGTAGCTTGATTTGAGTGCTAGGGTACATTGCAAACAAGGGTTTGAGAGGTAGTGTGATGGAGACTGTTTTTGGGCAAGTTGAGATTTCAAGTGGGAACACTCTGAAATGATAAGCTTGTAATGTAGATAAGATGAGGACATAAGCATTTGGTCCTGACACCATCTGCAAAGTGACTGGTCCTTACATGAGCCCTACGATGTCCAAACCAATTAGATTCAAGTATAGTTGTTAGTGTCTTGGAAAAATGTGTAGGGACTGTAGAGGGTGTGAGATGATTTGGAATGATAGTACAACCTGGAACCTAAACTCCCTGTGTCTTGTCCTGGCCAGGATGGACGGAGAGTTGTTACATCCCTACTGAGTGAGTAGCCAGAGTTGAACTGAGCTTTTGGATCCCAGAGAACTGGTTGAGGTGTTTTCCCAGAACTATATGAGATTTTCTGGGTAAGCTGAGTGGAAAAGGCCACAGAGGAAATTGTAAAAATATGAAATGCTGTGAATTCACCACTTGCAGCTCTAACTAAGGAGGGTGGTCTTTAGCAGGCTGTTGCTCTGGAACTGCCAGGGATGTGGTCCATTTCCCAATCCCACAATCTGAGCTGTCTTGTTAAGTATCAGATTGCACTGAACTGGGTCTCTGGAGACTGGGTCTCTGGAGACCAGGATTCTGGCTCCTGTCTCTGCCACCAGTCTGCTGGGTGAGCTTGGACAACTCATGTCTTCTCGTGCCTCAGTTTCCCCATCTGTAATTGTGTATAATGATAAATACCTTCTTTGTAAAGTGCTTTGTGTTCTACAGCTGAAAAGTGCTATGTAAGAGCTATATAATTTGAATCATTTATATTATAGAAAGGGACTTCTAAGGCCCTGATTATCCACAAAAAAAAAAATGCACATTTTTAACTTTAAGCAGTAATGTTAATGGGATTACTTATGTGCTAAAAATTAAGCAATAGAGTAAGTCTTTACAGGATTGGGGCCTAATGTAGTTGCTATCTGTATCTATTTTGACAAAATATCTGTTTATGTTAGCTTTATGCACATTGGTTGCTTTATCAACAGGTGTTGATTCTTCAATATTCTTTAATGTTAATATAGATTGTAAAATATGGTAAGTGATAAATCTTATTTTGCTTTTGTCACCTAGACAATTGACTTTCTCAATGACAATATTCGAAGAGGAATTCATAATTATTATGATGATCTGGACTTCAAAAACATAATGGATTTTGTTCAAAAGCAGGTTTGTTTTTTGTGGGGATCAAATTAAAATTAGAAGGGGACGTATGCTGTGCCATGGAATTTTTTGAAAAACTACTTGAAGAGTTCTGAATTGGCTCATAAAGATTCATGAGTTCATTTGGAGACTATATGGTGGTGTGCCTCAAAATAATTGGAGGTGTCAAGGTGTGCCACAGCAGTTGGGAACCACTGTTCGAGGAGGCATATAAAGCCTCTTTCCCTTGCAAGTGTGAGGAATGCAAATTACAAACTCTACATGTGTAAGTGTGAATCTGGGCATAAGGGCGTGATCCAAATCCTTCTGAAGACAATATAAAGATTTCCTTTCATTGTAGACAAGTTCCAAGGGGGTGGCTGTGATAGCCTCGTTTAGCGAAACTAACAAGAAGTCCTGTGGCACTTTTAAAGACTAACAAGATCATTTTATTGTATTGTAATATAATGAGCTTTCATTGTAATGGGCTTTGGGTTGGGCCTCACAACTGAAAGAAATACACCTGTAACTATAATTCAAACATTACATTCAGTACAGCTGAATATTGTTTAATAGCATACATGGTTGACTCATAGCCTTTTTTAAAACTGCTGTGTTAAAAAGTTTGCTGGATTACTTAAATGTTCTGGCATATACTTCTCAGACTATAGAAGAAACAGCAAATGTTCAGATGTGCGTATTGGGAGTCTATACAATATATAGATTTTTTTCTTAAAGGGTTCTAGATGCTGCACAAATTTTCTAACCTCATTATGGAAATACCTCTTTACTTTAAAAAATAAGAGTCAACATGGAAAGAGTCTTCAAAAACAAACCATCTTTAAGATATTTGGTCATTTTAGTTCACAGTATGCTGGGGGTTCCCATGTTCTACAAATAGTTCTGTATGTGTACAGTGAAAATAAGTATGAATGATAGACAAACACACACTTTTTTCTCATTTTGAAAAAAGCAATACCCAAGTGGATTTTTTAATTAACTGGACTAATGTACATTTACAATATTGGTTTGGTTTGCAGAATAACAATCCTAGTCTCTTAATAAATCACTTTGAAAATGTTCTGCTGTTTTTTATAATTTGCAATAACATACCTAGATAATATTTTTTTTAAGGAAGAACCCAATCAAAACCAACCAGCTCAAATTTCAATAAAGAAAGGAATAAGTTTCGTGTTGTTAAGATCTAGACCAAAAAAACAGAGCTGGGACTAAGAGCAGGTCTGCACTGATGATGGCAAATTTGCCAACATCTCTTTGATATTTTTGGATTGATTGAGTGGTCAGTAAGACCTGCTCAATTGATCTGGCAGTCAGTGCATCAAGACCACTCGTTAAAGAAGAGGAGCGCTGAGTTGAAGGGAGGGCATTTCCCTTCGACTCAGTGCAGTGTAGACACCATGGTAAGAGATGCTAGGAAGTTGAAAGGAGATACACAAGTTACTTTACATAGCTTGAGTATCATCCTTCGATTGCTGTCAAAATCTGTGGCAAAGGTGGGCCTGGCCATAGTGTCAATGTCTTTACTGTGAAATCTAGAGTAATGGCTTGGTGAATGATGGAGGGACATGACATGAATCCATAATACTTCTAGTCATTTTGAATAGACAGAATATTGAAGCTGAATGTCTTGATAACCTTTCTGTTTTGAGGAGCAATGTAATATACCCCTCCTCCCCCACCCACACACCTGCTATTCAAAACCTAGCTGATAGGTCACATTTTAGTCCTGTCAACTTCAACTTTACCCATTAATGGCATATGTACATTAACAGCAAACTGGATCTTTCAATTTAGCTTTTCCCTGTTTGTCAGTCAGAAGCGTTCCTGTGGATACAATTTTATACAGAATATAGTACTGAACCACCTCTACAAACAGGATAAGAGGTTTTCTTTCTCTACCTCTAATCCTATGTTTTTATTGGTTTCTGTAAATTATATATGGGCTTTTTACCTGAGACTTTGAATCTGATCAAATGCATTTGAAATCTAATTTTCCCTTATCCTGCTTATTTTATTTATGAACATAACTACAATTTTGGGACATACTCTCCTATTACTTTTGCTAATGACAAGCATACACCTTGGTAGCTGCTGTCTCTTTCCTCACCAATACTTGAGCTTTCTTAGAATTAATTCATTATTATATTCAATTCATTCTGCAATTATTAGAACATTTTCATTAAGACTTTTTTTTTCTTTTTTAAGTTTAAGTGTTGTGGTGGGGAAGATTTTAATGATTGGGCACAGAATCCATACCATGAGTGTTCAGCACCAGGACCGCTAGCCTGTGGAGTGCCTTACAGCTGTTGTGTCAGAAATAAGGTATGAATGCTCTATCTGAGCTGATTATTTTGTCTGGTTTCTGTTAAATCTCAATGATTCACAGAAAAATGATTGTCCTAAATTACTCATCATTCTCTTATGTCTGTTTGTGACACAAAAAGGAACAAATTCTTAGTTGCTAGGTTTTTGAGTTAAGCATTGCCTCCCCAGTGTTGTTCTGGGGCCAATATTGTAGGGTATGGCTTGAAGTGAGAGGTGGTGATCTGTGACTCTGGAGCTTGACAATAATTCAGAATCGCTTTGTGACAAATGCTTCTTTTACCCTTGCTGATTTGTACATCACCTCTAAATTCTTAGAACTGTTCGTGCTTTGCTTTTAGCATTATATGTATTCTTGTAAGTTGTGTTCCAGTGTGTGTACACACATGCTGTTAATGAGCAGTTCATCCCCAATAATGAGAAATCTGAATGCTTACAATGAGAAACTAACCTCTTTTTTTCTCAAATGGCTTGACACACAGCAGGAAATTTGGCTTGAATACCTCAGAAATAACCTTGCTCTTTTTGCGCCCTGAACAGCGAATGTCAGCTTTCTGTCAGAGACAGGCAGAAACCAACTTTTCTTTTTTTCATCTGAACTCTTCAAAAGTACTGCTTTGGTTAGAGTTTTGGAACAGTTTCTAGTGTGTCTTACTGTCAGAGGCATTTTGTAATCAGTGCTCTTAATTTGAAGGTTAAGTATAACACTAAATTTGATAAGGAAATAGTCCCCAATTTAAAAAATCGTTGGAAATGCCTTTCTCACTTTGTTTCCATCTTTGGAAGTGAGGCACAAGAATGAAAATAAGGTACGTATGTAGTTCTTCAGCTTTGCTCACTGTGCAGGGCCGTGCTTTCCTTATTTGTGCCTAAATTCATTTTGAAATAAGGGAATTTGGCATTAGCATCTGTACTTGATGCACGCATCCTTTCTGCACATTTCCAAGTATTTGTAGTTCTCCAACTTGGATACAAGGCTAACAGGCTGTTTTTTGTCATACCAAATCTAAATTTTTGCCTTCGGTACTGTTCCAGTCAAATATGTATTTGTAGGTAACTTATTTTCACGTGATATAAATAACCCTTCTTTGTAGTGCACCTATAAAGAACTTTTTGTTAAAATTGTTTGTAAATGGCTCAGAAGTCTTGTTGTATGTTGTTTATAGCATTCATGTATTATATAAAAGTCTGTATGTTTCTTTTTTTTGTGAGCCTACGTTGTTTTTGAAAATAGAAAGGAAAATATTTAAATATGTATCTAGCTTGGATAGACTGGTATTCAGAGTTCAAAACTAAACAATTAATATTTTAAGTCTTATCTGTTTGAGAGTGATAAATTTAATTGTATGGAAGTACTGTAGGTTCAATATTTAGCTGCGCTGAAGTTATTTGATTGCTGCATGGCCCAGGAACTGACCCAAGATGCAGTAGGATGGAGATGAGTCTGACCAATAAACAACAATCCAGATTTTTGTTAATTCACAACAGTATTTTTATTTACAAAATACAGGTCTAAATTGCAAGCCACTTTTAAAATCAATTACTTCACATTTGTGCAAGAACAGTAATAGAAACTACACAATAGTGGCTACTCCCATAAAAAAAAAGCTCCATAATTATTCAGTAAAATTTATTAATACATTCATTTCTGGTCAGCTTGTACTCCTCTGTTCAATTTTGCTAATATTTGAGTGATGTGGTTTTTTTTTTTCCTGGCATGAATAATTTGCAGGACAGTATTCTGAAAACTGTGTGCAAGAGTTTTCCACAGGAAATGTTTTCTTCTTATCTCTTCAGGGAATGGACACAGTATCATGCACCTTTCCTGACCAGTCACAAATAAGCAATGCATCATGGATTCTGAATGAAAACAATCAGTCTACAGAATATTAAAGAAGAAAAGAATAACTTTAATACTTAAAATAAGAAATGCAGTCCATGGCTATTTTATGAGCTGAAAGAGGCTGAATTCACAGAATAAATCATAGAATCATAGGGATGGAATGGACCTCATGAAGTCAGCTAGTCCAACTCCCTGCCAAAAAAGCAGAACTACTCTCACTAAATTATCCCAGCCAGGCTTTTGTCTAACCAAGCCTTAAATATCTCCAAAGATGGAGGTTCCACCACTTTCCTAGGTAGCCCATTCCAACGCTTCATTGCTCTTCTAGTAAGAAAGTTTTTCCTAATATCCAACCTTGACCTCCCCAGCTGCAACTTGAAACCATTGCGCCTTGTTCTGTCCTCTGTTACTAGTGAGGATAGCTCACCTCCGTCCTCCTTGGAGCATCCCTTCAAGTAGTTGAAGGTTGCTATCAAATCCCCCCTCAGTCTTCTCCTCTGCAGGCTAAATAAGCCTAGTTCCTTCAGTCTTTCTTCATAGGGCTTGTGCTCTAGCCCCTTGATCATTTTTGTTGCCCTTCACTGGACTCTTTCTAATTTGTCCATGTCCTTTTTGTAGTGGCGAGCCCAAAACTGGACACAGTATTCCAGATGCGGCCTCACCAGTGCCAAATAGAGGGGAATGATCACATCCCTCGATCTGCTGGCAACACTTCTGATGCAGCCCAGTATGCCATTGGCCTTTTTGGCAGCAAGAGCACACTGTTGACTCATATTCCGCTTCCCATCCATCAGACCCCCATGTCCTTTTCTACAGTGCTGCTACTTAGCTGATTGCTCCCCAGCCTGTAGCAGTGCATGGGGTTTTTCCATCCCAAGTGCAGGACTTTGCACTTATCTTTGCTGAACTCATGAGATTTCTGTTGGCTCACTGCTGCAATTTGTCAAGGTCTCCCTGAATCCTGTCCCTGCCCTCCAGCATGTCTACCATTCCCCCCAGCTTCGTGTCATCTGCAGACTTACTGAGTGTGCAATCTATCCCATCATTCAGATCATTAGTGAAAATGTTGAACAGAACCAGCCCCAGGACCGCCCCTGGAGCACACCACTCATTACTGGTTGCCAACTAGACATGGAGCCCTTGATTCCTACTTGCTGAAACCATTGATCTAGCCAGTTCTCTATCCACCTTACAGTCTGCATATCCAACCCATATGTCCTTAACTTGCCGACGAGAATGCTGTGAGAAACCATATCAAAAGCCTTCCTAAAGTTAAAGTATATCACATCAATGGCTCTTCCCACATCCACAAATCCAGTCATCTCATCATCAGGGCCGTCCCTAGGGTAGGGCAACAGGGGCAGCCGTCCAGGGCCCTGCACTTTGGGGGGGCCTGGTGGAGGCTGCACCGCTGTCCCCCCCCCATGTCAGGGACTGGGCGAGCTGGCCAAAAGTGACAGCCCAGTTCACAGGGCCAGCTTGCTTCAGGCAGCATGTTGTAATATAGTAGATCAGGGTTGCAGCAAAGGTGAGTCATTAGGACTTATGATGAGTTGCTAATTGTTGTTCAAACAACCTCTGTGTCTCCTCTCTGAGTCAGTATCGCTTTGGGCTTCCCTCATTCATATGAAAAAGACTGAGGTCACTGGCAAGCAACCTTTGTGATTTTTTGTCAGTGGACCCAATGAAGAAAAGAAAAAAACTGTGAATACTGCCTTATTCTACCATTTCTGGGATATGGGGATTGCAGTTATTTTTGCAAATTAGGACTTGCCTCTTTTTTCAGTGGGTTGAGAATTCCTTTGCTCACAACAAAAGTTATATCTTGTAGATTTTAATAAAAACTCCAGAGATTTTTTTAACTGATAATTAAAAAGAGAAGAGAAGAGCAACTGTTCTAGTAGGAGTCTGTGTTACAAAGTATGGTATTTTTTCTGCAATTAGAAAGTCTAAGTAATAAAATCCAACTCAGGGGTGGATCTTCTGGAAGGAGAAGTTATAACAAGGTCCTAATCTGAAGGGGGGAGTGGATAGCCCCATTGTGTTGCTGCTTTATGCACACTGCCAGGGGTCACCAGACCAAGCAGAGAGGGCTAGCACCCCTCCAATCACAATAGTGTGGACAATTGTGTGTTCATGAAAACTCATGAAGACTCAGAGAGCAGTTGAAGTGCAGAGGTGAAAGTGGAACCCAGAGGGGCTGCTTTAGTTCCTGGAATTTGGCGGTGTAGAAGGGAGCGGGACCTGGAGGGACTTGGACAGGCTCAGCAGCAGACAGAATCTTCCAGGACCTTTCTTTCCAGCCTGGCATTGGCTCTCTTCTCCTTTATCTTCATTGGCAAATTAAGGAAGTATGGGTTGGATAGGTGGACTATAAGGTGGATAGAGAACTGGCTAGATCAACGGTTTCAGCGTGTAGGAATCAATGGTTCCTTGTCTAGCTGGCAATCGGTCACAAGTAGTGTTCCCCAGGGGTCGGTCCTGGGGCCAGTTGTGTTCAATGTTTTCATTAATGATCTGGATGATGGGATAGATTGCACACTTAGTAAGTTTGCAGATGATACCAAACTGGGGGGAACGGTAGACACCCTAGAGGGCAGGGACAGGATTCAGGGAGACCTAGACAAATTGGAGCAGTAGGCCAAGAGGAATCTCATGAGGTTCAACAAGGACAAGTGTAAAATCCTGCACTTGGGACGAAAAAACCCCATGTACTGCTACAGGCTGGGAAACATTCAGCTAGGTAGCAGCAGTGTAGAAAAGGACCTGGGGGTCATGGTGGGTGGGAAGCTGGATATGAGTCAGCAGTGTGCTCTTGCTGCCAAAAAGGCCAATGGCATACTGGGCTGCATCAAAAGAAGTATTACCAGCAGATCAAGGGATGTGATCATTCCCCTCTATTCTGCACTGGTGAGGCCACATCTGGAATACTGTGTCCAGTTTTGGGCTCCCCACTACAAAAAGGACAGGGACATGCTAGAGAGAGTTCAGAGGAGGACAACCAAAATGATTAAAGGGCTGGAGCACAAGCCCTATGAGGAAAGACTGAAAGCATTAGGCTTATTTAGTCTGCAGAAGAGAAGATTGAGGGGGGATTTGATAGCAACCTTCAACTACTTGAAGGGATGCTCTAAGGAAGATGGAGCTCGACTGTTCTCGGTAGTAACGGAGGACAGAACAAGGAGCAGTGGTCTCAAGTTGCGGTTAGGGAGGTCTAGGCTGGATATTAGAAAAAACTTTTTTACTAGGCGAGTGGTGAAGTCTTGGAATGATCTGCCAAGGGAGGTGGTGGAGTCTCCATCTTTGGAGGTGTTTAAAGCCCGGCTGGACAAAACCCTGACTGAGATGGTTTAAGTGGGAGTGGTCCTGCCTCTGGCAGGGGGTTGGACTAGATGACCTATGAGGTCCCTTCCAACCCTATGATTCTGTGATTCTATGATGATCTGTCTCAGCACTTCCATCTCATTTCTCCACCCAGTAGCCCCCCTCACCCCCATTTGCAAGGAGCTCTAACACACACACTCCAGGCTACTCCATGCAATTTTAGAGACTTGACATTCTTTGTGGTTTGAGACAGGAGTATGGCATGTGGCATCACCCTCTGCATGTTCCATGTAGATGATCTCAAATTAGATGTGTGGATTTCAGAGATGCAATAGAAGCCTCAAGAGAATGCCACCCACCCAACCCCCCTCCCCCTGCAGCCATGGTCACTTCAATTTCCTGGCAGTGGCTACTTTTCTTCAGTGGAGGGTTGCCTCATGGCAGAGAGGTCCGGAGCTAGGTCCAGAGGGAAAAAGTTTGACAATCACTGGCATATGGGTGGCTGAGAAACCAGACCCTGCACTCCAGTTCCGCTGCTTTTGGCCTGCTCGTCTGGTCCCTGGTGTGGGACCGATGGTGCAGAGGCCTGCCCCTCCCCAGTGCCAGCTGGCCCCAGCCCCCAGTGCCCAGGGCGGTTGAGTGGGGGGCCCTGCTGAGGGTGATTCGCCCAGGGCCCCATACCCACCTAGGGACGGCCCTGCTCATCATAGAAGGCGATGAGGTTGGTCAGGCATGATTTACCCTTGGTGAATCCATGCTGACTTTTCCTGATCACTCTATTTTCCTCCAAGTGTTTCAAGATGGATTCTTTAAGAACCTGCTCCATGATTTTTCCAGGGGTTGAGGTGAGGCTGACAGGTCTGTAATTCCCCAGATCCTCCTTTTTGCCTTTCTTGAAGATAGGCACTATATTTGCTTTTTTCCAGTCCTCCAGCACCTCTCCCATTCGCCGTGAGTTTTCAGAGATAATGGCCAGTGTTACTGCTGTTATGCAAAGAGCACCAAGGATCTTTTCAAGGGGAAAAAGGCAATATGCCATATTTATTATAAGAGACAAAATGAATACCTATCTTAGTATTACACACACACATATACACACGCGCGCCCAAACACACCAGTAGATGTTCTGCAGTTGATAGTTACCAGTCCTGATCGTGGTTTGAGACTGCAGCTTGGGTTCGTTGCTGGGGTTCGTGGGCTGTGGCAGCTACCTGGCCAGGAAAGCTGGGCATGAGGGAGGAGTGGGGGTCTTTGTCGGGTGCACACCGATGCTCCTTTCTTCCAGGTCTTGTGCAGAACAGTTCCCCAAAGCCTTGTGATCTCACCCAGTCTTTTATACAGTTTTGACTTCAATGGAAGTCTATGAGTACTGGTGGGTCACCTCACTTCTGTACCACCACTGATTGCTGGACAATAGAAGGCGTGACATTCAGTTTGTTAATAAAAGTCCATGAGTGCTGCTGAGTCACACTGCTCCTGTATGACCATTGATTACTGGACAATAGCAGATGTGACTTTCAGCTTGTTTTTGATGGCTTGGTTAAGTTTTAGTTGTTTTGTTTCTGGGGTGGATCCTTTTCACACTCTTCAGCTGTTGGATGGACTTCACACCTCATCAGGATCAACTGGCAGTTTGGAACTGGTTCACACGTACATACATTTCACATGTACATACATACACCCTCCATCCACACCTTGTTTTTATCAGCTAAGAGTTTGGTACAAGATGGAGTACAGTGATCAAAATGGAGTTTCACTTACAATATGGAGTATGGCTTAGAAGAATAACATTATTTTGTATATTATAAAGATCAGGTAAGGGTTTGAATACAGCTACTAGTGATGAAACATATAGGCATGAATTTTCACACCATTGCAAGCTGGGAGTGAGTGGCTCAGGGGAAAAGACGTAGGTGCTTTCCCCTTAAACAGCAAGGTAAAAGGTCAGCAGCTTGAGTCCTGTGCTCCCCAACTAATCAATGTAGTTGCAAGGAGATGGATGTAACAAATGGCAAGCATTATACTTATAACAAAGTTACAAATAGTAATTAATTATCAACATACAAAGAAGTCAATCTTACAAGCAACCATCAGGTCTATAAGCACATATAAAGATTAATACAAATAAAGGAAAGAATCAATTATAAAATCTACACTGGTATATGAAGATTGACACAAATAATAGAATGAAACAATTAAGGTTATGAATGAATACCATGAGTAGGTTAACACAGTTATGTGTGACTTGGCCCACATATTCTTACACTGCTATCTCATCAGCCAACTCCCTCAGCACCCTCGGATGCAGGTCGTCCAGCCCCATGGATTTGTGCACATCCAGCTTCTTTAAGTAGTCCCTAAGCTGACCTTCCGTCACCAAGGGCCTCTTCTTCTCTCCAATCTGCCATACCTGGTGTAGTGGGCTGGGAGCCGGCCCTGCCTGTGAAAACTGAAGTAAAAAAAGCATTGAGCACTTCAGCTTTTTCCTCATCCTCCATCACGAGGATACCTGCCCCATTCAGTAAGGGATCTACACCATCCCTGATCCTCTTCTTGTTATTGACATACTTGTAGAATCCCATCCTGTTATTCTTCACATCCCTTGCTAGCTGCAACTCCAATTGTCCTTTGGCCTTTCTGATTTTATCCCTGCAGTCCCGAGCAATATCTTTATATACCTCCTTAGTCATCTGTCTAAGCTTCCACTTCCTGTAAGCTTCCTTTTTATGGTTTAGCTCAGTGCAGAGTTCTCCGTTAAGCCACACTGGGTGTCTTCCACATTTGCTGTTCTTCCTGCTCATCGGAATGGTATCTTCCTGTGCCCTTAGCAGGGTTTCTTTAAAATGCCATCAGCTCTGTTGGACACCTTTCCCCTTCAGATCAGCCTCCCAAGGGATCCTGCCCATCAGTTCCCTGAGGGAGCCAAAATCTGCTTTTCTGAAGTCCAGGATCTGCGTTTTGCTTCTTTCCTTTCTTCCTTTGATCAGGATTCTGAATTCTACCATCTCATGGTCACTGCTGCCCAGGTTACCATTCACTTCTACTTCCCTGATCAATTCTTTTCTGTTTGTGAGCAGCAGGTCGAGAGGTGCAAGGCCCCTAGTTGGTTCTTCCAGCATTTGTACCAGGAAGTTGTCCTCAACACTCTCCAAAAACTTCCTGGCTTGCCTGTGCACTGCTGTATTGCCATACCAGCAGATGTCAGAGTAATTGAAGTCCTGCATGAGAACCAGGGCCTGTGATCTAGAAACTTCTGCTAGTTGTCCATAGATTACCTCATCCACCTCCTGCTTCTGGTCTGGTGGTCTATAGCAGACACCCACCATGACATCCCCCTTGTTGCCCTCCCCTCTAAATTTAACCCACAGACTTTCAACTGGCTCGTTTCCACTTCCATAATGGAGCTCCGAGCTGTCATAGAGCTCATTTACATATAGCACTATTCTTCCTCCTCTTCTTCCCTGGCTGTCCTTCCTGCACAATTTATACCCATCCATGACAGAGCTCCAGTTATGCAAGCTATCCCACCACGTCTCTGTTATTTCAATTATGTCATAGTTCCTTGTCTGTGCCTGTACTACCAGTTCTTCCTGCTTGTTTTCCAGGATCCTTGCATTCGTGTACAGGCGCCTAAAATACTGGGCCGATTGCCCTACTTTCCCCTGTCGATTTTCAGTTCTATTGCATCTACCTCCTTGCATTTTCTCCTGGCATTGTCCTCTCCCACTT
This sequence comes from Podocnemis expansa, assembly GCA_007922195.1. Taxonomy (NCBI): domain Eukaryota; kingdom Metazoa; phylum Chordata; order Testudines; family Podocnemididae; genus Podocnemis; species Podocnemis expansa. The sequence goes on along the minus strand of ML681981.1, from coordinate 24,039,479 downwards.
GCCTCAGGCATTAGGGCTTCACTAGAACACCTAAGACAATTATTTGATCCCCCCCCCCCCCCCCCAAATTCCAACTACCTTTTCTTTTATCCCTCGTGTTACAGTCCTGGCACCCCCCAAGTTCCATCCCTTCCCCCAGGTTTCCTACATTGTGACTTATCTGTGGGCTTTGGTCTTCCCCCTTCAAACCTAGTTTAAAGCCCTCCTCACTAGGTCAGCCAGTCTGTGTCCAAATATGCTCTTCCCCTTCCTCGACAGATGGAGTCCCTCTCTGCCTAGCAGTGCTTTTTCCTGGAACAGCACCCCATGGCTGAGGAAGCCAAAGCCCTCCTGACGACACCATCTTCGCAGCCAGGTGTTCACCTCCAGGATGCATCTGTCTCTGCTCAGGCCTCTACCCTTGACCAGAAGGATTGAGGAGAACATCACCTGTGCTCTGAACTCCTTCCCCCGCACTCCCAGAGCGCTGTAGTCACCTTTGATCTGCCAAGGATCACCTTTCTCAGTATCATTGGTTCCCACATGGATGAGTAGCATGGGGTAGTAGTCAGAGGGGTGGATAATTCTCGACAGTCCCTCAATAAAGTCTTGGATATGGGCAGCCAGCAGGCAGCACACCTCCGGAGAGGCCTTGTTAGGGCAACAGATGGGTGTCCCCATCCCCCTCAGAAGAGAGTCCCCAGCCACCACAACCTTATGTTTCCTCCTGGCTGTGGTGGCTGTGATCCTCCCAGCCTCAGGGGTGCATGGTGTCTTCTCTTCCACCTCATCCATTGTCTCTAGTGCCACATAGCAGTTCTTCACCACAGTGGAGGGAAGGATGGGAGCAGGGGTGGAGCACTGTCTGCTGGCAGAGGTAACCAGCTGCCAGTGTCCTCTTTCTGCCATAGGCATCCCATCCTTCTCCAGTGGTGCAGCAGAAGTCTTCGGCACCTGGATAGTATCCTTCTCCTTGCATGTCTCCTTGTGGATGCTATCGAGGAACTTCTCCAGGGCATGGATACTTCTGAGCCTAGACACCTCCTCCTGTAACTCTCCCACCTGCCTCCTGAGAGATTCCATCAGAAGGCACCTGTCACATTGATTCATCTCCCCAGCCTGATTGCCTGTGACTGGGAAATGCAGGCCACAGTCCCTGCAAGTCCACATCAGGATCTGAGTAGAGATATCCATGCTCAGGCTCGGGATGTCTGTCTGGCTACAGGCACAGGTGGAGGAGACAGAAGGGGTGCTGGCGCAAGCGGTGCAGCTCCTCTTCACCATTGTGGCCTTCCCAAACTTCCTCCCAAACTCCCCTGTTTTCAGTCCCCCTGGTCTCTCAGCCACTGGCTTTAAAGGCCTTCTCTGCCTAGGTCAGCCCTTGCCCCTCGTTAAACACACAGGGGAAGGATGATCACAAGGCTGATTGAAGCTGGTGGTGAAAGGTGGGCAGGGAACAATGGTCCAAACAGCCCCCAGACAATCACACAATCACAGTCCTAATTCCCACAGTAACTGACAATTAACAGAAATCACCTGTAGGGGAAGACACAAACAAACAGTTAGCAATTCACTCACCCAGGCTTCGCTCTCTCCCTTGCTTCTTCAGCTAGGGGCCTGGTGGGCCAGCCTGTATGCCCCCTCATTCCAAGGCCCGCCAGGGACATCAGTTGGCGGCTCCTACATGGAGCCGTGAGCACAGGCGTGTACTTGGCGCGGTTCATCCCTTGTCCCGACACCTGCCCCTTTTGCGGTGTGAGGGAGACCCTGGCGCATGTCTATCTAGACTGTGCCAGGCTGCAGCCCCTCTTCCGGCTCCTCCAGAGCCTCCTCTTGAGGTTCTGGCTGCACTTCTCCCCACACCTATATCTTTATGCACTCCCCATCCGTGGCCCCACAAAGTCGCGGGACCTCCTCACCAACCTCCTCTTGGCTTATGCAAAAGTAGCCACCTATAAAACCCAGGAGAGGAGGTTGGCTGAGGGAGGGACCTGTGACTGTGGGGCCTATTTCTGGTCCCTTATCCGTGCATGTCTCCGGGCGGAGTTCCTCTGGGCGGCGTCTGCTGGATCCCTTGACACCTTTCGGGAGCAGTGGGCGCTGTCCGGGGTTCTCTGCTCGGTGACTCCTTCTGAAACCCTTATTTATAAACCTGTGATCCTCACACCCGTCCCTGTTATTTCTTGATTTGTCCCCCAAAATCATTTGGAAACCAGTTCAGTGCCATCTCCCCATAGGCTGGAGGAGGGCTTTAGAAGCGGGTGGGCTTACGCCCACCCACCGCCTTGGTTTTCAATAGGTTCTTCAGCTAGGGGATCACCTTTGCCTCCTTCTCAGGGCTTCACCAATTCCTTCCCTCTCAAGCTCCCCTGTTTTCAGTCCCCCTGTTCGCAAGCTCCAATGTAGTCTTTGAATTATTTGCTCAGCTCCATTTATCAAGCAAGATTTAGTGAGATCAAACTTCACAGCAAAATGCAATCTGTTGATTTTAGGATAGATCACTGGACATGATACTGTAGAATGTTCTAAGGTGTTTTTTTTTAAATGTAAAAAATAGAAGAATTTTGAGTCATGAATATGCCACTGTATACTCTGTGGAATCTTGCAGCACTGACTCTTTGATCTGATTAGTATAAAAGACATTACCACCATGTCCGTAGAGGGCTAGTCTTTAAAAAAGAAAAAAAAAATCAAAAGATTAATCAAACTTGTATGTTTAATAAAGGTTTCCAAATACAGCATAGTTTCTGTATGGAAAACTAGGATTTTGGTTTGTAATTACTCATTCATTCTGTGGGCATGGAAATCTTCTGTTAATGTGTGAGGGCCAGATTCTGATCACTTGGAAAGCTGCATATAAGTCCTAACTTCTGACCTCTGTTACACTGAAGGAGCTCAATCAGAATGAAAATAGTCTTTCCAAATTCATAGCATTTTTCTGGTGCATTTATCTTAAACTGCTTTGTTTTAGTCAATATTATGTCTAAAATTAAATGGTTTAATGATGGTCTGTGTTTGTGTATTCATTTGGCTAAAATGTTTTGAAAAATATTAAATCACTTGCAGCAGAAGTGATATCACATTTATGGACCTAGTCCTACAAACCTTTACTTTTAGTAGGGAGTGGTGTATGCCTCCGAGGCAGAACAACTGGCCTAGAGGTGTGGAATGAGTGCTACAGGTGGCTGTGACCACTGGCCCCAGGGCCCTGCCCTGCCTCTAGGTCTCTGTGGCATGGAGTTGGGGCCCCAGGTGGGGTGCCCAAGCCACAGGCAGAAGGACCCCTGGTGGGGCCCCAGACTGCTGGGGGGGGGGCACAAAAGTGGCAGCCCAGGGCCCAGGACCCCTTCATCTGACTCTGTTTAAAAACTGATTGTTCTGTAATTTTTTCCAATGTCTTTTCAGACATCAAAGTTAGATTGACTGGCCTGTAATTCTCCAGGTCCTCTTTGTTCCCCTTTTTAAAGATAGGTCCAATATTTCCACTTGTCCAATTGTCTGGAATCTCACTCCTCCTCCATGAGTTCTCAGAGATAATCGCTAGTGGTTCTGAAATTGCTCCAGCTAGTTCCTTGTGTACCCTAGGCGAATTTCATTAGACCCTTCCAACTTGAAAAAAAAACCAAACCTTGTCTAAATATTCTTTAACTTGTTCTTTCCCTATTACAATTTTCATTCCTTCCCCCATGCAGTTAATATTATTCTATTAAGCATCTGGTCATAATTTACTTTTTTCGTGAAGATTCAAACAAAACAGGTTTTAACACCTCAGCCATCTTGGTGTCTTCCATTATTAATTCTTCTTTCCTGATAAATAATGGATCTACACTTTCCTTTAGCATGGTCTACATTACAAAGTTAGGTCAATGTAAGTCATCTTGTGACAACCTATCTTTGCACATATCTATGTTCAGTTTGTCTCTAGGTAATGTAAGTGCTTCCTTACAGCAATGTAGTAAAACCACTTTCCTGAATGGCATAAATCCAGGGCCAATTTACTGGGACTGATAGAATGCAAGTATGTATATACTCTTGTGACTTGTGTCTAACAGTCCTCCAGCAGCTGTATCCCAGTGCTCCATTCCTTGTGACAATGACTTTGTGACTGGTCAAGGATCAGAGATATCAGATGCCATCCCCTAAAAAATACTCTTGAATTTCTTAAATGTATTTTTCTGATTACCTGCCTTGGCAAGCACATTTAGCGTTGACTCTGTTGTGCAACTGCCTAGCCAACTATGTTTGTTAACCAGCCATGCACAAGATATGATCCTACTTGGACAAGGATTGCCTGTAAGGAGAAGAGACTGTGTAGGCACAGCTATAGTTTCACTGCAAGTTTTGAAGTTGTCTTTTTCATAATTCTGATAAGTGAAAAGAATTACGTGAGTCCAGCACCAGTGTGGACACAAGAATAAATAGATACAAATTGTCCATCAGGAAATGTAGGCTTGAAATTAGACATAGGTTTCTAACTATCAGAGGAGTAAAGCTCTGGAATAGCCTTCAGAGAGGAGCTGTGGGGGTAAAAAACGTAACTGCCTTTAAAAATGAGCTTGATAAATTTATGGAGGGGATGGTATGATGGGGCAGCCCAATTTGGCAATTGACCAGTTTTTGACTACTGATGGTGGATGTGCCAGTGACCTGAGAAGGGACATTAGGTAGAGTGGCTTTTGAGTTATTACAGGGACTTCTTTCTTGGTGTCTGGCTGCAAAGTTTTGCCCACATGCTCAATGTTTAACTGATTGCCATATTTGGGGTAGGGGAGGAATTTTACTCAAGGGCAGATTATCAAGGGTGCTGGGGCCTTTTTGCCTTCCTCTGTAGCATGGGATGTGGCTCACTTTGTAGTGGATTTTCTGTACTTTAAAGTCTTTAAATCATGATTTGAAGACTTTAATAACTCAGTCATTGGTTTTAGAGGTTTATTACAGGTGTGCATGGCTAAGGTTTTGTGGCCTGCATTTTGCAGAAAGTCAGACTAGATGATAATATTGCTTCTTTCTGATCTTGGAATCTATGAATCCATAAAAGTAATTAAAAAAAGGCTTTTGTGATTATTTTTTCCCAGTTTTTGATATTTATATTTTCTTTTCAGACGGATATTGTGAACTCTATGTGTGGATATAAAGTTATTGGCAGAGAGGTAATTTAAAAATCTCTACCATTTAATTGTAAACTATGTCATATTTCTTTCTTCTCGATTTTGCTAAGGTTAAACAAATTATTAACGTGATGCTTACATTATTTGAACTTTTTTTGCCAAATTTTTAAATAGAAAGAAACCAAGATCAATCTGATTCATCTGCGATCCATTAGGAAACATGGGACTTGCTTGTGAAATGCTCTCTGACTTCTACCTATAAGTTTGCTGGTTTGACTCAAATGAAAAATTTCTTTCCAAATGCAAGGAATACAGCCCCACTTCTAATACTCCATATTCAATACACAACAGCACTGTCAGCCTTGGGGGGAGTGGGTGGGGCTACCGCCCGGGGCCCACTAGTCTGTGGGCTCCGCTGTGCTGCCTTCCCCTCCACCCCTGCTGCCTTTGGTGGCAAGCTGAAAGAAAGGGATGGGGTGGGAGCATGTAGCCTGGCCTCTGGGTTGGCCCACCCTGTCCCCAGGGCATAGCAGCCATGTCACGGGCTGGGTGGGAGTGTGGAGCTCGGCTTCTGGGCTGAACGGCGCTGCCCCTCCCCCCCCATCATAGGGATAGGCAGGGGCCCCCACAGGCTGATTGGCCCTGGGCCTCACACCCCGAGCGGTGGCCCTACACAGCAGACTATTTCAGTATTGCTGATACCATATCTAGACCCAAGAAATCTTTTTAGAAAAGCTTCTCAGTAAATAAATCCCCAGTTTTATTTAAAAAAAAAAAAGAATAAAATCAAACTTTAGTTCTTACTATCTTTCATATCCCATAATATTTGGTGTAAATATAGAAGGCTCTACAAAATAATGGAATGTGGGGGAGGAAATAGGATGTGCCATATTTTTGTGGGCAGGCTTTTCACATGTAGCTGTGACATATGGCCTGTTCCCGCAGACCTCACTCATGAGAACAGGCCTTTAACTTACAGACTGTAAGGCTTTGTTGGGAGTGCTCAGGTGAGGGAGCTGCAGGCTCAAGCCTGTAGCAGCAGAATGTGTAATGAACAGAAGCCAGTAACTTGATCTGCCACTGGTCTTCACTGCACAGGCTTGTAGAACAAGGGTTTCTGTTGGGCTAAATACTACTCTTACAAGCACTTAGCATAAAATGCCATTTTTTATTTGTTCATTTGACTGGCAATCACTTTTAAATATGACTTTCCCCTTCATTTAGTGTCACTGAGAGGATTTTATCCTGCTAGCTGCTAAACAATCCAGTCTGGCCCCAGTGTAGCAAAGCACTTAAACATGTGCTTAACTTTAAGCATGTGAAGAATTTCATTAATTACAGTGGAACAATTCATGGTTTAAATGCTTTGTTGGTTCAAGTCTAGAGTGCTCAGACTCTTGTAGGATTGACCCTTACAGTCTTTTGACTCAAGCCTAGTTGGAACCTATTACAAGTTAGGATAGCACATTGTCTATGGTTTTTTTAATTTTGTGTTCCAGCAGTAGCACCTAGGAAAGCTGGAGTGGAAAGTGGATAGATGCCTCCATATTCTATATGTTCTGAAGTTAGAATTTTTTTCAGTAAAGTATAAATGGAATGTAAGAAGCATTTTGTTTACACTTGAAACATTTCACAATACAATATTTGAGGGTTGATCCGAAATTCTGTGGGGTTGCATGTGAAGAGGAAGAATTTAACCCTTTATAGTCCAAAAATACATCTTTGCCAACTTCTAATTGAATTGTTGTTTGAAGGTATTTTTCATTATTTTACAGCGCCTGAGTGTTCTAAACATTATATATATCCGAGGATGCACAAATGCAGTACTCATTTGGTTCTTAGACAACTACAGCATCATGGCTGGTGTCTTGCTTGGCATATTGTTGCCACAGGTAAGTCTAGGTGAATGGCTCTCATCCTTCTGTGGGTCGCAACACACTTGGTGGCATATCGCAACCCTAAAAGACACACCAGCCCACTCCCCCCCAGGCTGAATCCAGCCATTTTCCTGGCTCTCCGAGACAGAGTTACTGTGTGGTGACACAGTAATGTGTCCCAACGCAGTGGTTGAGAACAGTGTTCCCTGTAAGCTGCGCTGCAGCGCAGCCCGTCGCAGCCGCCAGTGCAGAGAAGGCTGCCGGCAGCGCATGGCTGGCAGCTAGAGTCCTTCAAAAGAGCTCCTGTGGAGCAGGGAGCTTTGAAAACTCCCGCCCAGAGAAGCTCTAACCGAGCATGCCCAGAAAATCTGAACATGCTCTGTAGAGCTTCTCTGGCCCAGGAGTTATGGCTGGGCCCTGCTGCTCCAGTCCAGCCCCAAGGTAAGTTTGTGGGGGCTCGGGGGGTCGCTGGGCATGGGGGGGAGGCTGCTGCCAGGAGCAGGGGGGCGAGTGGGAGCGGGGGCGTGATGCCAGGATTGGGGGGTGATGCGAGGAGCGGGGGGGCTGTCAGGAGCGGGGAGGGGGTTGAGTGGGGGGGGTGATGCCGGGAGCGGGGGGGAGGCTGTCAGGAGTGGGGGGGATGCCGCCGGGAGCGGCGGGGGGGGCTGCGCAGCGGGCCCCATGGGGGGGGGGGGAGCACAGCGAGCAACACGAGTTGCTCAGCTGCCCTCTCCCCTTAGAGGGAACATTGGTTGAGAACTGCTGATCTAGGTGATTACGTTATCCATTAGAGAGAATAGTTCATTTATTGCATTGGTAGACAGACTGGGATTTGATTAGGAGTTAATAAAATAAGATTTTACTTGAAGTTTATGAATTATGTAAGCTTATGTGGCTAGACTTTTGCACAGAACAATGCTGATTTAGTGAGAGCAATTTCATAGTTTGCATTTCATGCCCCCATATCACCTCACCTGAACGCTCCCATGAATTTGTCTCTAGCAAGACTTATTTCTAACATTCCAAACCACACAGTGACTTCAGTCAGCCACTATTGTCTCCTTTAAAAAAATCAACTGATCATAAATATATTTCCTTCATTCCTCTCAAATGTGAATTTTCCCTTCTCCAAGATTATACCGACGTGAGGCCCTAACTTTTAAATGTAAAATTTTAAAGTGAGAGGAATTGGATAGGCAGTAATTTGTCTCCTACTTACAACTGCTGTTTATTTTACAGTTCCTTGGAGTGTTGTTGTCTTTACTTTATGTAACGCGTGTAGAGGATGTCATTGCCGAACACAAACTTCAGGAGAGTCTTCTTGAAGGAACACAGCAAAACTCAGAAATTCAATTTTCAGGCACAGGTTGCTGTATGTGTTATCCTGAGTTGTAGCTACCATGCAATACCTCAAATACTGTTTAAAAAAAGAAACACTCTTGTGCTGTGGCTTGTGTGTATTTCTGCATATCTTGAAAATCTTGAACATCATTAATCTGTTAACTTTTTTGATTATTTTTTTAAATTATATTTCAAACACAGAATCTTAACTCTCTCTACCTTGTGGTCTTAACTATTTTTCCTGTTTATATGAGCTTTAAATTTTCACAGGATCTCTCAGACTTCACACTTTGGGGTATTTCATGCCTGTGATGGGGTGGCACACTCCCCGCTGTACGGGCACCTCCTGGTGATGCTAGGAGAGAATAGCTTAAGTGGGCAAGCCTGATGTGAGGGCTATGCTCTGTCATCTCAACATTGTTTGGGTGGCATTCTCAACTCAATCCCAGCACCACTATGTTTTTCACCAGCCTCAGCCATCTGGCAGAGCCACAGTCAATGTTCTCCTGCCCTTCCAGGGGCTGTTGGACAGCCCTGGCTCACCACTTTCTTCAGTGGTTGCAACAGAACATCATCACCATAGTCCTAGTCTGGGAGATGCGAGGAGGGTCCCAGCAAGGCAACATTAATGGAGGGATTGAAGCCCAGGGTCCCAGGCTAAAGGGAGGCCCCCAAAAATGTAGCCCCTGCTGGCTGTTCCCGCTCCCAGGGAGGCACACTTGGAGGGAATGTAGGAGTGTCCTTTCTCCATTGCTCCATATAGCATAGCCTCTCCAGTCACACCCAGCAGCTGCAGGGGGAGAGGACTGGCTCTAAGCTGCTCCCACCCAGTTAGGCAACAGATTCCTTCTACAGCCAACCCCCAAGCTGCCCTGCTTCTGTCTTTTGGAAGATGGGCGATGCAGCCTGCTCCAGGTTTGACTCCTGGGAGCCAGCGCTGCAAAAGGGTTGGAGGGGGGCTGGGTTGGGGGGGTAACAGGGATTCAAAGGGTTGGAGGAGGTGAAGGGGGGCAGGACAGGACAGGAGGAGGGGCAGAGGGTGGCTGGAGGGCAGGTGAGGCAATGCAGGGGAAATCGGGACAAGAAAGAGGCTGGAGCAGAGGCAGACATGAATGCGGGAACATGGAGATGGGAGGCTGGAAGGCAATGTAAGAGCAGAAGACCCACTTCCGAAGCTGTCGCAGTTCACAGACAGCCAGGGTGTTCGCCAGCCCTGACCTGGCCATAAGAAGGGACCCACAGAGAGCCTGTCACAGCTGTCTCACCACCCCTACAGCAGGGGGAGAGCAGAACATCGGCCCACAGATTCTCTCCCAGCCCATGGGGTGCTGATGGGGGGGAGAATGGTTCATGGGCCCCCAGACCCCTTCCATCATGTGCTGCCACCAGTGGAGGCAGGGAACCAATATAAATATGCCACCCCCCACAAGTCCCCACTTTCCTGTCCCTAGGATGGCTGTGGCCAGCCAGGTGCCCCACAAAATCTTATAGCCCTGGGCCCCCAGCCCATCCAGTACTCCAGGCCCCAGCCCAGGGACTCTTAAGTGCAGCACTCTCCATTACCTGAACCCCCAAGTCTGCACACTTTTTCCCCTGGGCTACTTCCCTTCAGCCCCCCAGTGCCTTGCTGGCCTTTTCTCCAGGACGTTGGCTCTTTTCCAGCCCAGCAGCCAGCCACTGAGCTGTCTGGAATCCTAACCTTCACGCTCCAGAGGGGAACTACCCTGTGCTTCCAGGCAGCTCCCTCTTATACCAGGTCACTGGACTCTGATTGGCTCCACAGCAGCATCCTCTGATTGCCTGCCATGCTCAGGGCTCTTTTAACCCCTTACCTGCCAATGTGGGGCAACTGACCTGTCACAGTGCCTGTAGAGAGAGTGCTAGATATCGTGAGAATTAAAAGATAGGACCGATAATTCTGTGTTCGTCAAAGGAGTGGGGGTTTTGCAGAAGCAGAAGTGTTGCCATCCCATACTAGCTCAATTCAAAGATTTGTTTTGGCACTTTTCCCATCTCTGCTGCCCAAGGTGGCTTTTTGCCTCTAACACAGGTCCTGTGTCTCCTTTCCTGTCCTCATTTATAGCTAAGGCAGCACATGGCCTCCAAGGCCGACAGTGGTCAGCCGTGGATGTTTAATTGCAGCATAGACCTACATGGCACAAGCCTGGGGCCAACCCTACATGAAAGTTGTTGACTAAATATTTTTTAATTGCTACTGAAGGGTGTGGGGTGAGAAATACTTTTGTTGGGAGAAGAGAGCGCTAAACATCTTTGAAAGAGGATTTGTACTAGAGTTTGATATATTTAAATAAATTTATTTTCATACTGATTCCTGTTCAAAAGGAAGACCTCCGTGTCTTTGTATTTTGAATCAAAATGCTGTATCAGGTATATGTTTAACAGGATTTTCTTGCTGGTCCTGACTGATTTACTGACAAAGAAATATAACTTCATGTAATGCAGACCATTTTCAGAAATGAGTCTTTTGTGCCTTTTAATAATTAGGTATATGTCAGTATTTGAATCAGTTAGGTAATGCTTTGATAAGCATTTTAATGCAGTTTGTTACTGTATAGATTTTGTATGTGAGTTATTGGATATTTGACTAACTTGAATTTTTGTAAGTATTGAATTTTTTCTTCCAAGTAAATTAACTAGATTGCCTATTGCTTTTGGAAGTTGTTCTGTTATGTCCAGATATTTCATTTTGCAATTGGATTGTTTTTGTAAACAATATTTTTATGGAGTTATTTTTTAAAAACACATGCCATATTCAAATCTGATTTCAATCACAATTTTAAAGAAGATCTGTTCAGTCATGAAATTTAATAGATTTGAGATACTACAATGTAAAATTGTCTCCATAATCTATTTTTCATGAACTTTCGGGGAAGTGCAGAAAAGTTCAGTTTTTATGCAGCTGCATGGCTTGGGTTTATATTTTGGTGTTATATTCAACTACCTGCAATAATAAGATTTGAAAAAACAACAGGATAATGTGGTCTGGGTTTTTTTTTTTTTTTTTGTGGGTTTTGAAGATTTGGACATTAATAGTCTGCATAGTAAGTAGCTCATTTTTTTCAGATAGGGAAAAGTATCTTAATTCTCTTTGACTTTATCATCTGCAACACCATGCAGGAGAGAAGCCTGTTCTCTCTCTTCTTTTCTTTGTTTTAATTCTGTGTTTCTACAGAGGTGTAATTTAGTGAGCTGTGCAGAACTGGGAACCAGAAGTATCTGAATTTTAATCCTGGCTTTGACAGTGATTTGTCCTGCAGTCTTGGGCAAGTCAATTAGCATGTGTGTCTAAATTTTTTTCTGTGGCTATGTCTACACTTAGATTGCTAAATCAGATTAATTTAAATTGAACTAATAATCATTAAATCGAATTAAGTTAAATTGAATTAACATGGCTCCAGTAGAAACCCAAATTGAACTAGCATGTCGATGGACAGGACATGCTAGTTTGATTTAGGAGAAGAGCACCATGGGAAGTGTGGCAAGATGTCTCCCAAGAAGGGCCATGCCCCCACCCAATATATAGAAAGAGGAAGGCACACTGGGAGGAAGAAGGTCAAAAAGTATTAATTTGAAATAATGGTTAGTTCGAATTAACACAGCTACACTGGGTTAAATTGAACTAATAAGTTTGATTTAACTGTTGTTTCAAATTTAAGGGAGGTTTTATAATTTCAAAATGACTTTTTTTTATTTTGAATTGAGGGACGTCCTTATTTTGAACTAAGGAAAGCTAGTGTAGGCATACAGTACCTTAAATTGAATTAATCTTCATTAATTCGATTTGAAGGATAAGCGTAGACATAGCCTGTAAAATGGAAACTATTTTTGAAGGTGTTGTTAAGACTAATCCTTTTTTTGGGTCACGTACCTTCTCTGAAGCATTCCCAGCTCCTGCCATTCTCAGAGGCAAAAGGGGAAAGTGTTCTGGACGTTTTGCAAATAAAGAAAAGTCTAGTGTCAGGCCAGAAAATCCTTTTCTGTTGTTTAGTTTTTGCCTTCATGAATCCTTCCTTTTTTGATACTTTAAGTGGCAAAGCAAAAATCCAGCACCATCCTTCCTTCTTTACTCCACTTCCATTACTATTTTATTTCCTTTCTGTTCACTTCTCTTGTTCTATTTGCTCACTTCCCCCATTTTCCCACTTGTTTCTTCTTAGTTTTCCTCACTCACCAGGGATCTCTAATATTGAAAGCTCCATATTTCTTCAGGAATTTCCAGAGGGGTAGCTGTGTTAGTCTGTGTACAGCAAAACCAACGAGAGTCCTGTGCCGCCTTGACTAACAGATTTTTTTGGGCATCCTTTGTGACTTTGTGCTCACACACAACCATTTCAGATTTGAGGACAATTTATACCTCCAAGTCAGTGGCACTGCTATGAGTACCCGCATGGCCCCACAATACGCCAATTTTTATGGGCAACTTAGAACATTTCCTCAAGTCTCATCCCAAAGCACCTCTTCTCTACATACGCTATATTGATGACATCTTCATCATCTGGATCCATGGCAGGGTTGCTCTTGAAGATTTCCATAGAGATTTCAACAATTTACACTCCACAATCAAATTGAGCCTGGAACACTCCACACAGGAGATCCACTTTCTGGACACTACAGTACAAATTAGGAATGGATCCATCAACACCACTCTATACCGAAAACCTACGAATCAGTATTAGTTACCTACATCCCTCGAGCTTCTTTCCTAAACACATTACACAATCCATTGTCTACAGCCAAGCCCTAAGATATAACCGCATTTGCTCTGATCCCTCAGACAGAGACAGACATCTTCAGGATCTCTATCAGGCTTTCTTAAAACTACAGTACCCACCTGGAGAAGTAAAGAAACAGACTGACAGGGCCAGACGGGTACTCCACAGTCTACTACTACAGGAAAGGCCCAAAAAAGAAAACAATAGAATGCAATTGGTCACCACATACAACCCTCAAGTCAGACCTCTACAACAGATCATTAAGGACTTCCAGCCTATTTTAAAAGATGATCCCTCACTCTCTCTAGCCTTGGGAGACAGACCTCTCCTTGCCTACAGACAACCCCCAAACCTTAAACAGATGCTCACCAGCAACTACAGACCTAACAACAGAAACATTAAAGCAGGCACATATCCCTGCAACAAACCATGCTGCCAACTCTGTCCACGTATCTGCACAAAAGACACCATCATAGGACCTAATCAAGCCAGCTACTCCATCAAAGGGTCCTTCACCTGCTCATCCACTAATGTGATTTATGCCATCATGTGCTGGAAATGCCCCCAAGCCTTACACATGGGATCAACAGGACAATCCCTACCCAGAAGAATAAATGCACACAAAACTGACTCCAGAAACCACAACACAACCCCCCCCCCCCCAAAACAAACCAGTTGCTGAGCACTTCCATCTTCCTAATCACTCCACAGGGGCACCGCTGGGGCGGGGAGGGACACGGGGCATGGGACCAGGCCCTGCCCCCAGCCAGCAGGCCCCGCCTCCTGGCCAGAGATAGGGACAGGCAGGGCCGCGCTGCCACGGGTGGCTAGGCCACGGTGGGGCCAGAAGCAGCTGCAGGAGGCTGGGCCTGCACCTGCGCCACTGTAGCCGCGGGCGGCCAGGCCCCTGATCCCCGGCCGGGGACGGGGCCACTGTGGCCGCAGGCGGCCGGGCCCTGGATTCCCGGTGGGGGACCGGGGGCCTGGCTGCCAGCAGCCCCGCCTGGCCCTATCCCTGGCCAGGGGGCAGGGCCAGCCAGGTGGCCAGCTGGGTCCTTGATCCCCGGCCGAGGACGGGGCCGCGGGGCCCTGGATCCCTGGCCCGATTGGGCCGGAGATCTGGGGCACTGGCACTGGGACTCGGGGCACGTGCCCCAGGGTGCCCAGCGCCAGTGATGCCCCTGTCACTCCATTGATGATTTGTTAACGATGGTCATCAAGAAAATTAATGGGACATCAAGACTTCAAAGAGAAACAGCTGAAATCTAAGTAATGTGCCAATTAAATTGTGTGAAAGAAGGCCTGATCATGACTATGGATTCTTTTCACATTATAATAGGTAATTTGACTTCATCTTCTCCCACGAAAGCTCATGCAAAAAATAAATCTGTTAGTCTTAAAGTGCCACACAACTCCTTGTTGTTTTTTCAATTTGACTTCACCCTCCCTCTGTGTGCTGTATCTTAGAGTTTGAATCCTTACAAATGCTCTGGTGTGCTGTTGCAGTGTGACCTGATTCCATGTCTTACACTCTCCTGCATTTATTTTCATCCAGTTCTGTAAGTTCTCCCTCTTCAAAGCATCTGATGAAGTGGGATATTCTCCCACAAAAGCTCATGCGATAAATAAATCTGTTAGTCTTTAAGTGCCACAAGACTCCTTGCTTTTTTTGCTCTACTAGACTAACATGGCTGCCCCTTTGGAACTTGGAAAAAGATGGGGATTAATATGAAAATTGAAAGGTGGTTAAGGAACTTTTTAAAGGGGAGACTACAAAGATCATACTGAAAGGTGAACTGTCAGGCTGGAGAGAGATTTCTAGTGGAGTTAATCAGAGATCAGTCCTGGGACCAATCTTAGTTAACCTTTCTATTACTGACCTGGGCGGAAAAAGTGGGAGTGTGGTAAAGTTTGCGGCTCACATGAAGTTGGAGGCATTGCCAGTACAGAGAAGGATTGGGATATCATAGATGAAGATCTGGATGACCTTGTAAACTAGAGTAATAGACATAGGATTAGATTTAATAGTGGGAAGTGCAAGGTCATGCATTTAGGGGCTAATACCAATTTTTGTTATAAGCTAGGAATGCATCAGATGGAAGTGACAGAGAAGGAGAAGGACCTGGGGGAATTGGTTGATCCCAGAATGACTGTGGCTATGTCTACACGGGGAGTGCTTGTTTCGAAACAACACGTTTCGAAACAAGCTGTTTCAAAATAATGTGTTATTTCGAAACAACTTATTTCGCTGGACAAAAACCATGTCAGCGAAATAAGGGAGTGAAATAGCAGGTCCACAGTGTGGACCTGCTATTTCGCCTGGGGAGGGGACTGCAGGCACCCACCATGAG
>ML681981.1:23968490-24023690 GCA_007922195.1 Podocnemis expansa | reverse complement strand
GGTTTAAGTTATTTCGCAAAGACCACGGCCATTTCGAAAGAAGCGGTTTGCTTCTTTCGAAATGGCCGTGCGTCGTGTGGCCATGGCACTCCTTATTTCGAAACAACCTCTGTTGTTTCGAAATAAGGAGTGTGTGTGGACATACCCTGTGAGCCGCCAATGTGATGTGCTTGTGAAAAAAGCTAATGGGGTCCTTGGCTGTACCGGGTGTGGTACTTCCGGTAGAGATAGGGAGGCGTTCATACTGCTATGCAAGGCACTGGTGAGATCTCATCTGGAATATTTTGTGCCATTCTGGCCCCCCATGTTTAAGAAAGGTGAATTCAGACTGGAACAAGTGCAGAGAAGAGCTAGGAACATCCACAGAAGGGAAAACTTGCCTTATCAGAGGAGACTGAAAGACCTTGGCTTGTTTAGCCTATTCAAAAGAAGGTTGAGGGGGAATATGATTGCTCTCTATTAATACATTAGAGAGAGAAATACAAGGGAGGGAGAGGAATTATCTAAGTTCAGTGCCAGTGTGGACACAGAAACAAATGGATATAAACTGGCCATCAGGAAGGTTAGATTTAAAATTAGATGTAGGTTTCTAACCATCAGAGGAATGGCTTTCTGTAATAGCTTTCTGAAGGGAGCCATGGGTGCAAAAAAACCTATCTGGCTTCAGAGCTGAGCCTGACAAATTTATAAAGGGGATGCTATGATGGAACAACCTTATTTGGCAATTGATTGGTCTTGACTGCTGGCCTGTGATGGACCATTTGATGAGATAGGTTCTGAGTTCTTACAGAGAATTCTTTCTTGGGTGTCTGGTTGGTGAGCCTGTCTGCCCACATGTTCAGGGTTTAATTGATTGCCGTATTTAGGGTTGGGAAGGAATCTTCCCCCAGGGCAGATTGGCAATGGCGCTTGGGTTTTTTTTCACTTTCCTGTGAAGCATGAGTCATGGCTTACTTGCTGGTGGATTCTGTCTACCTTAAAGTCTTTAAAGTTTAAACCATGATTTGAGTACTTTAATAACTCAGTCATAGTTTAGCAGTTTATTACAGGAATGGGTGGGTGAGGGCCTATGGCCTGCATTATAAAGGAGGTCAGACTAGATGATCATACTGATCCCTTCTGACCTTGCAATCTGAGTCTATGAAAAAAACAACAAGCAGTTGTGTGGCACTTTAAGACTAACAGATTTATTTTTTGCATGAGCTTTCGTGGGAGAAGATCCCACTTCCTCAGATGCTTCGAAGATGGGTGAACTTACAGAAAGGAATGAAACTAAATGCAAGGGGGTTTAGCTGTGAATCCTATGCTCTAAATTTCATCAACCAATTATCAAGTGTAAGTGCCCCCCATAACATTACAGACTTAACATAGCATCACAGATTGTTGTTTTGGGTACTCTGATCTGTCTTGTGATCTAGGCAAGCTTGCCTTTGCAGTAGATGCTCTTTCACACCATAAATGAGCAATATTTCCAGTCCCAAAGAACCAGTTGCTTCTTCCAGGTCTGTTGCACCTCAGGCCCCACACCAAAGACAACACTTCTACCCAATACCATAATAAATTATACACAGATTTATTATATAGTAAAAGCAAATTAAAAAGTTATTTACAAGATTAAAGCAGATAAATGTATATACAAACAAATGAGTTCCAATCTTAAATTTCAGAAAGCACTAGAAGATTTTGTAATAAAGAAGCTCTATTTGTCTTTTAGAGCTAAACCAGGCTAAGCAGCTGAGGATCCCTTGTTTTAGCCTAGAAACCTTGCCATCAGGGTCCAAGAAGCAACAAGATACAGTTTTTTCTTGTTAAGGGTTTTATTCCCTTCCCCCATTCTACTTTGAGCTGCAAACTCAGCTGATGGGAAGAATTTACTTGCAAGACTCATCTTCCAGGATAGGAGGAGAGTAAACAAAAAAATATTTAGTTCTCTTTAATGTTTTGTTCTAGTATGCCTGCTGCTGATAGGCTTTCCTTGTTGTGTAGGACATAACACCTTGTGCTGGAGACTGGCATTTCATGCTACTTAATGCCTCTCTCATCTCTTTTGATTTACACAGTTACAGAGGCTTACAGTGTGAATTCTCACGTATTACCATATAACAGTGGTTCTCAAACAGGGGTGCATGTATCCCTGTGAGTACCCAGATGTCTTCCAGGGTATGTCAACTCATCTAGCTCAGTGTTTTTCAACCGGGGGAGGTGTGTCGCAAACCTCAGAGGGGTGGGTCACGG
Source organism: Podocnemis expansa (assembly GCA_007922195.1). Lineage (NCBI taxonomy): Eukaryota > Metazoa > Chordata > Testudines > Podocnemididae > Podocnemis > Podocnemis expansa. Next base: position 24,021,455 of record ML681981.1, on the reverse strand, counting down.
GACATGTTTAGTGGCATAGCAAGTGCAGGGCTCAGAGTGGGGGAGGTAAGGAAGCAGGGCTGTTGCCTGGAGCCCCATACCACAGGGCGCTGTGCTTCAGCCCTAGGCAGTGGGGCTTAGACTTGTGCCACGGGTGGTGGGGTTTGGGCTTCAGATTCCTGGAAAGGCTACAATAGTCTGGAAAGGTTGAGGACCACTTACAATATAGGATACTGATGTTTTAAGTGAGATTAATGCAGGCATCAACTCCAAAGCATTCATTAAAGTCTAAACACTACATTCTAATATCTGTTTTAATAATTCCAACACATAGGTGAACCAAATAGATTTCAGCAAAATAGTTGTCAGTATTCAGTTGAAGCCCGGCGACCTTGGTGTGAGCTGGCATCTGGTCTGTCAGCATCACAGCCAGGACAGAGCTTTGAAGAGGTAAATGATACATGGATGAGTGGGTTATAGAGGCTAGACAGTGATGAGTTGAGGTGTTGGATGGAAGTATGGTCGAGAATTCATGTAACAGGAATGGAAAGGAAAGTGATGATCGGTAGCTGAAGACAATTAGGGCCTGGTGCTATGTTTTAGCAGAAAACTAGCCTGACCTCTGTTCACCATGCTGTCAGAGCCGTCCCTAGGGAGGTGTGGGGCCCCGGGCAAATTGCCCTCTGCGGGGTCCCCACTCACCCCCCTCCCAGCACTGAAGGGTGGGGCTGACTGGCCCAGGGGAGGGGAAGGCCCCTGCTCCGGCTGTCCCCTGCCAGAGACCAGGCGAGTCGGCCAAAAGCGGCGGCCCGGTTCAGCGCTGCTGGTCCCCCTGCACGCTCTGTGCTGGAGCAGCGGAGAGAGGGCGGGAGGTAGGGCAGCTGGGGGGGGTAGTGGTATGGGCCCCACGCTGCCTCCTCCCCCCTGCTTCGGCATAGAGCTGAATATAGCGTGTGTGGCTGGGGTGGACTGGCAGCACTGAACCAGGCCACTGCTTTTGGCCAGCTTGCCCAGTGCCTGGCATGGGGGTGGGGGGAGGAGTGCGGGCCCTGCAGGGCCCCCCCAAAGCATGTGGCCATAGACAACTGCCCCTCTTTCCCTACCCTAGGGACGGCCCTGCATGCTGTATGCATGAGATTAGCTGATTATTATGGGCCATGGATGATGATAAGAGTCTATGATCATTTTCTGTATTGAAAGGTAAACCACATTTTTATATAATAGAAGTTTTTGCATATGTGTTGATGGTTTCCAGTTTCATTTTACCTTTTCCTTTACAACCTTTCGGTGATTCAAGAAAAGAATTGCACAAATCAGGAAGTGTCTGAGTTCTGCCAGAGGACTCTACTGATAGAAAGGAAGAGGAAGTCTGCATGGCTGCTGCCCTAGTGGAAGATAACTGAAAATTGCCCAGTTTACTTCCAGCGATTGACTCTTAATAGCTGGATATAGGCAAAGAACAGGAACACAAGTGACAAGCACAGGAGAGCAACCTCATTCTCCCACAAGCCCCAGGTGCTGTAGTTGATGCCTTGCTGCTGCAAGTATACCTCCCCAGAGAGCCTGCAACAAAAAGACACATGAGTCTGGCACTGTTCAAACAAAACAATTGATTTTTTAAAAAAAAATGTTACTATGTAAGTTTTGATGGTGAGGAGGGAGAATGTATTGATTATAACCAGATGTAGCACAGGAGGGCTGTCTGTCTTTCCCTTTCCAGCAGCTTTGCTAATGCAGCTAGGCCCTGACCTGCAAGGTTGTCACTTGTTACTTCAGTTATCCCAGACTTTGAGCTACATCTAGCTCTGTCCATGGATGGTGATCCTGCCTTGCCCCTCTTCTGAACAAAGTGTCTCCTGGAGGCTATCTGGAGAATGCTAAACTCATTTGCTCTTTTAATCTGTTTCATTAGTCATATTAGGTATTAATTAGTGAAAAATGGACTGCTTTAACCTTCTGTAACACATAACTTCATTCAGAGAGAGCCAGCTTCTCTTCAGTTTACAGTTGCTTGGAAGCACCTTTGGGGAGGTGTCTGCTTGGTGGGCTGCAGTAGCTGAGCCATGTTATGCAGGTGATGCGCTTAAGGACAGCTGCCAACCTTGACACACCCACCTTGATGTGCCCTGGATGAAAAGAAATGCCTAGACAAATAAATCTGGCTCTTCTAAATAAATGAGATATCCTTGTTAAGAGGGCACTGTGTTGTTTTTAATGGGTTTTTGTGTACCCCTGTGTGTTCCATAATTCTACAGGTGGCTGTTTCTGTTTTAGCAAACACTTATGACACTATAAAACTCCTGTAAGAGTGTATATTACATGTCCTTCCGAGTTAGTTCCTATAACATGTACTGCTGAGGGGATTCAGGGAGTCTGCAGGTTAGTCATTTAGGCTATGTTTACATCCAAAAGCTTAGTTCAGACTTGCTTAGTCTGAACTAGGTAGTCTGAAGTACTAACCGTGCTTTGTTTAGTTCAAACTAACTTTTAGTACAAACTAGCCACACTTTCTTTTTTTTTAGTTCAAACTAAATTTTTAGTTTGAACTAAAAAAGTGTGGCTAGTTCAAACTAAAAAACACGGTTAGTTCGAACTAACATGACTACCTAATGCTAGTTCGAACTAAATTTTGAGATAAGTTCAAACTACACAGTTAGTTTGGACTAACCGGCCAAACTAACTATTTTGAACTAAGCAAAGCTTAGTTCAAACTAAAAAATATTTTAGTTCAAACTAGGCAAAGCCTAGTGTGTACAAAGCTCAAATTAGTTTGAATTAAGGCTCCTTAATTTGAACTAATTTGCTAGTGTCGATATGGCCTAAGTGTCTGTGAGTATTTAAATATAATTCATGTGCTCTTGCAACCTTCCGTTATTTGTGCTGGAACCTCTGTGGTGTGCCATGAGTGCTCTGTCAGTGCCCTAAATTCCGTAAGTGCATAGTATGTTCTTGTTCTCTTGCTACATGCCTCCTTTGCTGCTGAAAAATACCACAAAAATGCCTTGTAATTCTTGATAGCTGACCTGAGTGATATCCATGTTCTCTGTTTCCTGAAAGTGCTTATATCCTGCATCTGTCCTGACAAAGTTTGGTAGAGAGGTGCAGATTATTTGCATGAGGAACAGCCAGAACCAAATTCTAATCAAATAATTATTGGCTTGCTTTATTACTGTGCGTGCAGTTTTATGAAAGAAATCTAGCGATATTTACAGATTCACTCGCCCTTGGGTGAGGGGAGTAAGACCTCAGTGTAGACACTGCACTGACTAACACACATCAGCAAGGTTAAAATATTGCCTAAATGCTGGGCTAGGAGTAGCAGTAGGATCCTGAGATGCTGCTCCCTTGCTCTTTTCTGTTGAAGCTGCTCCACTGGCATTACAGAGTTGTTGGGCCCAAGGGTCCAACCGAGGATCACTGTGTGGCCTTGTGGTTTGAGTACTGTGCTGGTGGGTGTGTGGTGGTTGGCCTGAGTCCTCTCTTTGCTTGCTAAGAAGGGATTTGAATGTTGGTTTCATACTTGTCAAGTGAGTGGCCTAAGTCCTGGGCTAGCCTCTGTTCCAGTGTGCTGGCTCCCTCAAAGTTTCCTCTTGAAGGTGGGCCACTGTCATTCCACACCTAAATGGAAATTGGGCACTAAGCAGGACTAGCATCTCCTCTAGTTCTGTGGCCTGGCTTCTACCCTGTGGCTGAGGCAGGCGCTGGTTCAAAGCCTGTTCTTGGAGCAAAGGGCTGATCTGTTCTGTTGAGGCTGCTCCTCTTCTACCTATTAACTGGAACCAAGAGTTCTTGCAGAGCAGAGCACTCTGTGCCTTGGGGGTCAGAGTGCTTGCCTAGGGCATGGCTGACCTGGTGATTGGGTGCCTGCCTTGGAAGAAGATAATAGCCCTTGTTGTGGGATTAGAGGCATTTCACAGGCGCTCTTGTTTCTTTTTTCTAAAGAATTAATGTGGATTTATGCCAAAACACCCTACTCACTCTTTTGTCTTTTGTCTGCAATCAGGACACACCCAGGCTGTGGCAGACCTCAGAGCACTCCCTTTCATCACTGAGAGGCATGAGCTGGGGGCTCCCACCTCAGATGAGAAAGTCTCTGGTGGGCAGCCCTTGTTAAAGACCCCTTCCTTTCCCATGAAGACAATGGCTCTTGGAGACAGAGGGCTCAGAAAGGCTGAACCATCATAAAGGATGGTTGCCACAGCAGCTGGAAGTTCCAGCACAAACCCCTTTTGAACAGGAAGATTGGGAATTTGAACCCAGCTTTCCAGTAACCTAAGTATCCGAACCACTGGACTAGAGAGTAAAGTTAGTGTTTGGTCTTGCCCAAAGCATATTTAACTAAAGTGGAATGGCTTCAACAGGCAAGAAAGACAGAGGGAGCCCCCTGCCAAAGGGCTACATCATGAAGCAGATGGTCTTGCCACTAGGGAAGATGCAAACCCACAGCTCCTACAAGCCACGCACAGCACCTAGCCACTAGACCACACAGGAAATAACAGGCCAGCCTTTTCCTGCATCACAGTTAACTAAAGTGGAATAGCGTCAACAGGTAAGAGCACAGCCCCTCCTCCCAATCACTAGATGCAAAGGACAAGGAAAACAATACTGGGAGCTTTGCACCTGCCACAGGCCAGGCGATAGGCTAAACACTGGACTATGCAAGCTGTTGCTATCTTGGGCTGGCCAAATCCACATTTCCTTAACATGGGACACATTCAAGTGGCAAAAAGGAGGGCAAGTCTTTCATCACCACTCACTGATTTGAGGAGAAAGGGCCTTTATACCACACCAAGATAGAGCTTGAACCTGCATGATAAGCTAACCCCGATCCCATGGAGGAGACGAGTTGTTAGCGTGATGTGAGAGACGACACACCTAATTGACGTTTAACTAAAAGGGAACAGCTGCTGCAGGGATGGGCTGCCTGACTGCATGATGCTGCAATGCAAGCAAGCCATGCATGGGGGTTGCAGGCAGGGCAAACTCCTTTCTACCCCCTCACCCCACCCCTCTTAGCCTGGGGCAAGGGAATTTGACTCAGCCATGCCCACAGCCTAGCTGTAAACACAACCCACTAGGTTGTTACCACTCCCAAAGCACAGTTCACGGAACAACTTCAACAAGTTAGCCTAAGCAAGCCCCTGTCACCAAGTTCACAGCCCAATGATTAGGGCATTCATCTCTGCTGCCTGCAAGCCCCTATGAAGCCCTTCTTATCAGGCAAATGGGCAAGTTCACACAATGAGAATGGCCAGGCTGAGTCACAACAGTACTCCAGTGAGCCCAGCTTCCTGGCTTCTGATGGCACCCAATGTCACTTGCTGCAAAGGCACTGGGCCACAGAGGGCCATCAGCCAGCAGTCAGTGCCCTGGCAGCCATGCCCAATATTGGGCACTCCAAGGTGCAGGGGGCTGTGTCCAACCATCTTGGCTAGCAGTTGCTGCTGGCCCAAACTACCGTCAGCTTTCTCATTCTTTTTTTTCTAACCCACTGATAATTTTTGGCTCTCATGATGCCATCTAGCAACCAGATCCAAAGGGTTCCTGTGTGTTGCAGGAAAAAAACTGCTAACTTTCATTTGTTTGAATATCTTCAAGTGCCCTGGTCAGGGTCTTGCATTACATGAAGGGGTGAAATACACATCCTTATTCACCCTCTATACACCATTCATGATTTTATAGACCTTGTACTTTTCTCTCCTTTGGCATAGCTTTCCGAAGCTGACCTGGAAGCAAGGACAACCCCCTCTTTCCCAGCAGAGATAATTGCCTCAACCCACTAGTTATAGGTTGCCCAGGCATCCCCACCACTTTTCTTTCCCCTGTGGGGCCTATAGCAGCTGCCTAACAAGCTTGTACAAAATGGGTCAGGTGCCTGCAGGAATCCCTAGCTGGGGATCGCAAACAGAGTGCGCCACCTTGGAGGTGGTGGACTCTGGCTCAATTTCCCTACTCCACTGTCCCACCTGAGACAGGCATGGGAACAGGGCTCCACAGTCCTTGATGCTTGCAGTAGTTTGAGGCAGGCTGGTCTTTGCAGCATCTTGAGGCAGTGCTGCTTTGATTATACAGCCCTGAGAGAAGGTGGGACTTGAGACGCTCTCTGTAGTCCAATGATTGGGTATTTACCCAGTAGGTGGGTCATGCAGGTTCAGCTTCTCTCTCTCAGCTTACAAGCAAAGGTGTCTCTCTGAATAAGTGTCTCTGAACAGGCGTCTCCCTGCTCTTGAATAAATATCATCATTGGCCTGACAGTGGGGCTGGCCCAACCACGTGGATGAACTAGGCAGTCACCTGGGGTGCCAAATTAGATGGAAATGAATTTTTTCCTCTATTTAACAAAATACATTAATATATTATCTCTTATATCAGGATGTCAGACATGCAGCTTATAGGCTGCATTCTGCCTTCTGGCCTGTGACTGTACTCTGTAGGACCACACTCTTCCTGAAAGAGAGAGAGAAAGAGAGGGAGGTCTCGCATACCCAGCACTCTGAAGTGCTGTGGGAGTGTCAGGTCTTGTGGCATTGCAGATTGCTGGATATGCAAGAGTGCACTCCACGAGATCACACTCTCTCCCTGAGCTAGAGAGAGAGAGAGAGAGAGAGGTCTTGTGGAGCACAGTTTTGTATACACAGCACTTCGCAATGCCATGAGAATGCCATAATGTTTCGATTTATGTTATGTATGGCCCATTTTACATATATTTAAATCAAATCTGGCCTGCCATAGCGAATGAGTTTGACACCCCTTTAGACTCATAATGTGTGGGGACAGAAGGGGCACCAAGGTCACCTAAGGTACCAAAAACCCTTGGGCTGAACCTACTTGTATGTACCTCAATGTTGAAGTGTGTCAAACACCACAGTTTCTGCCTTCCATCAACTCTATTGTTTATGGTGGTTGGTGAGCAGAGTGAGTACTTACGTGGTAAAATTCATATGGAAAACTGCTCCTTTGAGCTCATTGATGGTCAGGGCCTAAAACAGGAAACATACATTTAAAAAAATCCAATGTTAGGAAATGACAGATGAGGAAATTATACCAAGAACAAACAGTGCCTCCCCAGAGACATGGAACATTCCTTTCTGGCAGCTGTTCCCAGCCTTTTCCATACAGGAGCTAGGCTCCCTTCAGCAGTTAGGGATGTTGCAGTGGGGCCAGGATGACGTGACAACTGCTCATGTGAACCTCTGGACTATGGGAATCAGGGATGATTAGTTATAGGTTAAGGTTAATTCTCAAATGAATCTGCCTTGTAGCCTTTAAAACACAACTCCCTCTCTTTCAGCAGAGTTTTAAACTAGATGAGCATCTGGGATCCTGGTGTCTTTGGCTAACATTGGGAAGGCTCCATGGTGACAAGATGTTTGGAGCTGAGTTGAGGCAGTACAGAGGGAGGCTATGTGATGCTTATAAAACCAAAACACACACCAGCAGAAAAAAATAGCAAAAGATGGGGAAGAGATTCCTAAGTCAAAAAAGGGAAAAAGAAAACTTTCAACCACAGGGTTTTTTTTCCTGCAAATCTCATTGTAAACATATATGGGAATGTTTATTCTCAGTCCCAAAAGCAGGAAGTTAATCAATCTTAATTGAAAAGAAGATTTTGGATTCTACCAGTAGATGGTGTAATAGTTTCTGTAAGAATTATGCTTAGGGCAGACATCTTATAAACTGTGTTTTGTTATATGATACAAGAACGCTCATGTTCTGGCAGAGCTTATGAATGTGCATTTGTGCTTAATATCTGTGGCTACATTTATATTTTCACTGATTGCTTCCTTTACCTCTGATGAGTACCAATGTCTGTGACAAAACACAAGTAGCAAGTTTACAAAATAAGAGACAGACATGATGATTTACAGATATTGTCTGTCAAAGAAACATAGCAGATGGTCGGTATCTTCTTGGTCACACAGCTGGGCTTCTAGAACCTCTTTAAAAGGCATATTAGCAAAAGTAGACTGGATGGGGTTTTTTTGTGTATTAGGACATGGTATTCTCAGATGATTCTTAACAAGTAATCTTTGGCTGTGTTCACACACAGGGGGTTATTTCGATACGGTTGTTTTGAAACAACTTGTATCGAAATAACGCCTTATTTTGAAATAACTTAATTCAAATTAACAGTTTGTTAATTCGAATTAAGGAAAAAGCTCAAAGCGAAATAGCAGTTTCAGACAACAGTTATTTCAAAACAAGTCACTATTGTTTCAAAACAACATGTTTGGATGGCATTGTTTCGAAACAATCATTTCGAAACAATGTTGTTTTGTCCCCATATGAGGTTTAACTTGTTTTGAAACAATGCCGTTGCTTCGAAACAACGGGTTCCGTTGTTTCAAAACAACCATGTGTCATGTGAACAGCCTAAATCTTATTTCGAAACAACCTCTGTTGTTTCGAAAAAAGAGGGCTGTGTGAACACAGCCTTTGAGAGCTCCTGAATGGAGACATGCGATGGGAGGTGGCAGCAAGTCTTCAGGGATTTTGTATGATCAGGTGAAGATGTTCACTTAACTTCTGAACCTCCTGTTCTGCACTTCGCCAGAACTTCTACATAAGGGCTGTGACTCACATTCATTCCATAATGGAAGATGCTGATCCATTTGATCCAGGACAGCCAGCTCAGCATTGAGTTCAGGTTTACAAGGAATCCACCAAAGACCTGTAGGAGACAGTGCAATAAACCAATGTAGAACACATTATAAACTATCTGGTACATCACCTTTTGTCCCCCTGAAGCCTTGGGAATTGTTCCCCAGTACCAGACAACTTGAGTCAAATATAGCCCTCGGTCATGAAAAGGAGAAAAGGGAAATAATTTTTATCAAATATCCACTGCATTCTGAGTAGGAAAATAATTTTAAGGATTTTTATTCAGTTTTTGTTAGTAAAAAAGTTCTAGTTTAAAATAACTAGTATATTAGCTAAAAATTGTTTTATACATTTCTTATACTATTTGGCCCTCAACTTCACTAGAACTTTCTAATACTACTAGCTGCCATTTAAAATGGTTAGGCTAGAATAATGGCTAATGTGTGTGCTCAGTAGCTACTTTTTCATTAGAAAGGTTTCTAGCTGTTTTAGAATATAGTGTCTAGGGGTCTCCAGTGGCTATATGTCATTTGTATTGTGCAATGTATTAATAATAAAAGGATATTTAGTAAAAGGCCATTTAAGCATGAACTGAAGCCTTTTCTAATTGTACGTCCAGTGAGGAGGATAATATACCATTCTACTGTGACTCAAGGCATGGAACGTAAATATGGATATTCTTCATACTATTTGTCTGAGAAGTTAAAAAGTCTTTAACATGTTCACTTTTTAAACTGGCTTACAAATAGATTACAACACATCCTTTTTAAACTAGGTAAGAATTAACCTCATTTACAACTGAAAATTTGAGGCACAGTCTCTGCGGCTTAGTTAAGATCACAGTAGTTGGTGCCATAATGGAATGATAAATTATATTGTAACTGTTCAGCTGCCAGGTGGTGCTGAATAAAACCTTTTTAAATCTAACAGCCATCCCTGGCAGAGCATTCAAATATACATGCAAGCTCTGTAGACCAGTGTTTCCCAACCAGTGTGCCATAGCACACAGGTATGCTATCAGGTGTGCCACAAAATTTTTTTGTAAAATTACTAAAAGAGCTCAGGATTGGCTCATGAATATTCATCAGTTCATTTAGAAACTATATGGTAGTGTGCCTCAAACTAATCAAAGGTAGCAAGATGTGCCATGGCAGAGAAAATACTGGGCACCACTTCTGTAGAAGTCAATAGCTGGACTGTGGTGTTGGGTGAAGGGTAAATTAAGAACAGAAACAGAAGGAACAAAACAAAGTTGCAGGAGCTCATCAACATGCCTTTCTTTAGTGGCTCAGAGAACTTCAACTTTGACAAATCTTCAGAATGGACAGACTGAAATCAATATTTTGCAAGATTTCATATTTCTACATGGCTGCACAAAGAACCTGGAGATGTACAGTTATCATTTTCATGCAGTGCAGAACCAGGCAAAGCCAATGGTTAAAGTATAATTTGACAGGCCCCCAGAACCCTCCTATTCTCTGGATCCCCTTCCTGTATTGTCTGGGCCCCCTTTCATGCATGTGCAGGCCCCAGTTATAATATGAGTGCAAAACAAACTGACTCCAAACAGCTCTTTGCTCACAAATGAAGCACAGCCTCAAATCCACATCACCCCATCCTTGTCCATTAGTGCCCACATCAGAACCCTCTTCCCCATGTCCTCCTCAGCCCCCATCCCCATTCCCTAAGTTTTGGGCCCCTGAACTCCCACTCCAGCCCTCTTAACCCCCTACCCTCCAGCTCCTCCATCTTCACTCCACCCTCCTTTAGCCCCTAACCCCCTCCATGCCTCCCCAGCCCCCTTCAGTCCCCTTGTCCCTACTCCCCCACTCCATCCTCCCCAACCCACTCCACACCTCCCCAGCCCCCTCCATCCCTTAGCGCTCCCTCCAGCCCCCCAGCAGGAATATTGCTGTTCTGGGGAAAGACCCGGAGCCCGCGCCCAGGCCCTGCCCCCAGGCCTGGGTCCCACTCCCTGGCCATGATCCAGCCCCCAGGCTTGATCCGGCATCAGACTCCTGCTGCCACCAGCCTGGCCCTGGATCCCCGGCTGGGAGAGTAAGGTGCCGCTGTGGGCACCCCAGCCCTGGATCGGATCCCTGGTCAAGGCTGGGGCCAGGAGAGGCAGGGGCCACCCAGGGCACTTGGGGCACTGGTGCCAGGACTTGGGGAATGTGCCCCATGTGCCAGGTGCCAGTGATGCCCCTGTCCCCAACCTCCTCCATCCCTCCTCAGTCCCCTGCCCAGTTCCCGCTCCAGCCCCTCATTGTCCCCTCCACCACTACTGAGCCCCCTGGCTTCTGCCATCCTTCCCCAGCTTCCCCCATCCCAAACCCTTGCTCCTGCAAATTGTTCTGCTCGGACCCCTCCATTCCTAATCCCTGTCTCCAGCTCACCATGTCCACCACCTCCCGCAGGTGCAGTGGCAGGACAAGCAGCAGCAGCAGTGCAGCCAGGAGCAGCAACTGCGAGGTGGCAATGGGCAGAGAGTACATGGGAACTCCCAGCCAACCTGGCAGCCCCACGCCATGAGCTCTCCGCCTGCTGCCACCTTGCAGTCACTGCTCCTGGCTGCACTGCTGCTACTGCTTGCCTCTTCTCTTGCGGAGTCTGAGATCCCAAAGGGAAAGCACAAGGCAGTGGGGAGGGGAGGCTAAAGTAAGGGGGGGACACACACTGGAATGCTGCATTTTGCCCCATTATTAGGGGACCTGGCATGCTGTCCCATAAAATTTGTGGGCCCTGGAATGGCAGTCCAGTGCATTCCCCCTTATTTTAACCCCAGGCAAAGCATATCCTTTTAAATCCTTTAACTTTATTGAAGACCATCAGAAAGATGACTATGAAACGGTTCTGGCTATGTTTGATGCATAGTTTATATATCAGAGAAATGTTTTTCTTTTTTAATGAAAGAGCATGTTTTCACCAGGGAATTCAGGAACCAGGGGAAAATGTTAAATATTCTATAAGAATGCTGCATAAACTGGCTGAAAATTGTGATTTTTTGGGGGGGAATGCAAATGTTAGCAGAAAAAGTCTTTCACAGGAGCTACAGTTGAAGAGTGCTTTAACTCTAGACACAGCTATTGAAATACCAAAGCAGTCTGAAATGGTGAAACAGTAAAACATAAAGACAATTATTTATAGTTTCTAAATCAGCTTCATGTTTTCAATATTGTCAGACACCTGAGTTTTGAAAGGCTTTGCCATAAAACCAACTCAGACAAGGAGGAAGAATTTGCAGGTGAAAAGGGACAAATTCCAGCCTATCTGTACAAGATGTGGGAAAAGTCATATCCCAAGCGATAATGTTTGTCCAGGCAAAAGCACACACTCAAATACATCTATGACGTATTGACATTTTGCAGTTCTTTGCCATACTAAAACAGATAAGGAATTGACTTCCATTACAGCAGGGCTCATCAAAACTGGTGCCCAGCTAAGCACCTCCTTCAAAGGAAGACACATAGCTGCCTTGCCATTGCAAAGCCCTCACAGCCTAGTACAGGCACCTGTGATGTTATTTTTGGTCACCAGCAGATGACCCTCTACTGCACTTCCCCAGCAGCACCTGATGAAGGTGTCTGCTATTTTATTTTTAGTCACCAGAGGGTGCTCCTCCACTGCAATTCCCTGCAGAGATAGAAGGCAGGCTACATAATATGGGTGCTCATGGTGATCTGGTGCCCAGATTTCACTGAGCCCTGTATTATTGAAATTTATGAACCATTGTTTCTGGACCCAGTGACAGTCTGGCATGTGGGTGGCTGAACACAATGGCTAAAACAACATGGAAAAACAGGCCTCAGCTGCTTGCACATCCCTTGAGCCCCACTCCGGTGGTGGTGCGGCATTCAATTGGCAAGAGGCTGCAAAGAATCTCAGGTGCTAGGCCACCAAAAGGAAAATAGACCATTCTCTCAGTATGCACTTATAACTGTAGAACACTGATGAAGGAGGAATTGACACCTCATGACGGAGAAGACAAAAACAGCTTGCGCTGTCCTGGGTATTTTCAAAACATGACCAAAGAGGGAGACAGAGGTCAGCTGGAAGCATGGAAGCACAATCATTCTGGGAAAAGGAGAAGGCACAAGGAAGATTGAAGGAGTTGGTTTCATCATCATCAATAAGGAATGGTCTTCAAACATCGTCTCTTGCTATTTGAAGTCATCATGTGTCAGGATGCTTTCTCTCCAACTGAACCCAAACAATGCCCTCAAAATTATCCAGATCTATACTCCCACAAGTGCAAGTGCAGATGATGATGTGGAAAGAGTCTATGAGGAGATAGAGGAAGTCCTCGCTCAGAGCTCCACATACATGATTGTGATGGGAGACTATAATGCCAAGGTTGGAAGAGCAAAAGAAGGTGAAAAGTTCATAGGAAGGTATGGTATCCAAGACTGGAACGCACAAGGAGAACGACTGGCTACATTGGCAGAGACAACGAGAATGTTCATTGGCAACACCTGGTTCCATAAGATGGCTAACAGGAGATGGACCTGGATCACACCAAATGCAAGGACAAAGAACAAAATTGACTACTTTCTGGTCAACAAATGATGCATCATGCAGGACATTTCAGTAGTGCCATCATTTAACACCAGCAGTGACCATCATTTACTGAGAGTGACACTTGCTTTCATTGTGAAAGAGAAGAAGGTGCTACGTATGGTGAACAGAATGCACCAACCTGTAGTTTTTGACAAGGCAACCTTGAAGGAAAACATTTCCAGGGAAGACTGGAGCCTCTTGGAGAACTGCAATGATGATTATGAGAACTTCACCAAGAGATTGAAACAACGCATGAAATCAGCTGAGCATGAAAGCTCAAAAAGACCAAGTGGAAGAATTTCACAGGAAATGAAATTTTGCTAGAGAAGAGGAGGAATGTGAAAAGAAATTGCAGTGCGCGCTAGCCGGGGAGAGGGAGAAGGCATCCCCATGTGCCCAGCTTCCCCTGCACTGGCCAGGCTGCAGGGAAAGCTGGGCAGCAGAGAAAGGACCCCACATTCCCAGGCACTCCCACCGCTGTGCAGGTGGTGGGGAGAAAAGCCCCTGAGCCCAACTCCTGGCATGCTTGCTGGTGACAGGGGAAGGGACCCCCAGGCTGGTTAGACCTGCTCTAGCTGGGCTGTGGGGAATGCTCCCCCGGGCTCCCGGCATGCTCCCTGGGCAGCAGGGGAGAAGGGAACCCCCACACCCGGCTTTTAGAGCTCTCCCCACACACCAAAAGCTGGGCATGGGTGTCCCATCTCCCCTGCCACCCAGGAACATGCCAGGAACCAGGGGTGCATTCCCCACAGCTCAGCTACCACTGGTTGAGCCGGCCTGGGGGTCCCTTCCCCTGGCATTGGCAAGGGCACCTGCAGCTGGCTTGGGGGGGAGAGGGGGCTCTTCTCCCTACCGCCTGGACAGCGGTGGGAGTGCTGGGCGTGCAGGATCCCTTCCCCGCCACCCAGCTTTTCCTGCAGCCCAGGCAATGTGGGGGAAGCTGGATGTGTGAGGATCCCTTCCCCACCACCTGGCGAGCATGCCTGGAGCTGAGCCTGCAGGGTCTCTTCCCCTGCTGCCCACCTAGCAGTTGGGAAGCCAGGCGCAGGGGTCCCTTCTCTCCCAGGCCTGGCTGAGCCCAAGGCTGCAGCCAATCTAGGGGATGTCTTCCACCCCCCCCCCCCGGGATCCCAGTGCCCGTGGGGAATGTTTTTTTCCCCCTGACGCCAGCTCTCTCCAGGCAAGGGATTGGGTGGCACCATGGGCATGCCAGGGGGCCATGTTGCCACACCTCCCAGGGTGCCCCTCTCTTCAATCGAAATAGTAAGTCCTGTGACTGGACATGCTATTTTGATTTGGGTTTTTTTGGTATGGACCTGTTAAATCGATTTAATTTGAATCGAGTTAAATCAATTTAACTGCCTGTGTGTGGACATAGCCCTTGAAAGAAACCAGCTGCATATTTGTGCAAATTCAAAGGACATCATTACTTGGTCATAGTGGGCAATTTTTCCAGCTATATGGAAATAATGTACTTGAAAAATACAATGTGTTGCAATATTATGGAGGAACTGCAGTGCACTTTTTCTCACTTCAGTGTTCCAGAACAACTAGTGACAGTGGCCCACTATTCACTTAAGCAGATGTTAATTCTGAATGAAACATGATTTTGATCATATTACTAGCAGACCAAATTATCCGCAAGTGAGTGAAGAGGCAGACAGAGCTGCACAGAGACCCAAGAAAATCCTACAGCAGAAAGATACATTCCTTGCTCTTCTGAATTACACGTCAGCACCAACAATGGCTGCAATTGTTCAGCACAGCACTTGGTGGGATGATATCTCATAACTACCATTTTAGTTTTGGGTGAAGATTCTGTCCTATCTCTAAAGTGGCCAAATATAAAGAGAGTAAACAAATCAGATAAAAAGGCTAAATGAGTTTAACAACAGTTACATAGCAGATACAATTCAGTCGGAGACCAGGCAGAGTCTAGCATCTGATCATATAATTAGAAAATCTGTATGTTTCATAGACACTTAACAGACTGATTATGGGTGTGTGTGTGTATGAACGTCAAAGAAAACATGGCAGTGTAAATATTGTAAATAGTAAGAATTTAGAACTTTAAGAGGGATATGTAATAGAGTACTGAACTATATTATACTGTTCAGCAACTAAGTGGCTCTGTGGATAAAATCTAATAGAATCCCCTTTATATGACCCTCCAATACAGGCTGTCTGTATTAACAGACAAGTTCCAAAGGGGCAGCCATGTTAGGCTAGTCCAGCAAAACAAACGAGTCTGGTGCCACTTTTAAAGACTAACAAATTTATTTATTGCATGAGTGGTCATGGGAGAAAATCCCACTTTGTCAGATACTTGCAGGTGGAGCATCTGATGACGTGGGATTTTCTCCCACAAAAGCTCATGCAATAAACAAATTTGTTAGCCTTTAAAAGTACCACCGAACTCATTGTTTGTATTAATTTAACAACCAGTGCACGCAGGACCAGAAGCTGGTGATCTCTCCTGAGGACACTAGATGGCGCTGCAGACCCACACATTGCCATTCTCTGGCCTCTTGAAGATTATCCAAATTTTGATTACCAGGTTTTGCCCTGGTCCTGGTCCCAATTACATGGAATAAATGGGGTTTGTCTGCTGTATCTTATTTGCACTAACCTGAACCATAGCTGGCAGAGTGGTAAAGGGTCTTCTAATCAACACATCTAGTGTGTATAAGGAAGATATAGGAGCCAGCCTGTGTGATGCAGGAGTTTTAATGGGCACAAAGGCAGGATTAGTATACAGGGGTTGTTGACTGATGAGCTTGTATTCACTCCAGACCTCTCCCTTCATACCAAACATACTAACAACACATTATTTATAGTTACAGGTGGTCTGTGTCTTGTTTTCTTCTATCACAAATACTCCTGTTTTTTTAAAAATACACCTTCCCAGAGTGTCTGAGTAGTGATCCAAACCAAAGCCTCTGAGCTGAGCACCCCTACAACTTGGGATATTTGAAATCCAGGTCTGAACCAAATGTTGAGGTGTAGGCCCATCTCTCATTCTAGTAGGATCTGTCTATCCTGCAAGGCTACCATTGAGTGGATAAAAGGTTCTCACCATCATGAAGACGAAAGGCAATGCGATTAAGACATTAGCGATGGCGAAGGTGCTGACACTGGCGCTCACCAGGAAGGCCATGCTAACGGCTGCCAGATTCGTTAGGCTAAGGGAAAGAACATACAGGAAGAAAGCTCCTGCATCCTGTTTCAGACCTGTGAAAGGTGATAGAGAGGATGTGACTCAATACTGTGTTCGGATCCCACTTCTACAGTATAACATAGTTCCCAGCACAGGAATCCAACTTGGCATTTTCAGGAGTTAAGAGCCTCAGAACAAGCAGTGCAGTGAGGAAGTTCTGGATCCACAGCATATACTTCCAGGACTACATTGTGAGAAATCTCCAATTACTAGAATTTTGGGTTGTATTTTGAACATAGTCATGACAAAGCTCACTGGATCCATGATGTATTTGCAGGGTGGGTCTGTGAGTGCCAGATTTACCCCCAAAAGATTTAGAGAGAGCAGCCCTCAATATGTTTTTATTTACTAGAAAGCCTGGCCTGTTTCCATCCCCATCTGTAGTGATTCTAAAATTAGCAGTTTGACTGTCTGGGTTTGTTTAACTCTTTCATGTGTCTGAAATATCCTCAACTGTTTTTTCCTCACTGTTCCCTAAGCTAAGGGGGAACCCTAGCCTAGAAGGGCACACAGCTATAGTCCTGTCTGGAACTGATTAGCACTGCTTTGTGAAAACTCAACCAACTGGACTCACAGCTAGTGGTATATGAGAAGTAAGAAGATTTGTGGGAATGTCTCAGTATTGTGGGGAAAGAACAATGGGAATAGAGGCATGCTGTGAAGTTCTGTACAAATTTTGTACATAAGGAAAGAGGTATTTACTTCTGATCATGAACAAGGTAATATAAGCGTATAATGAAATATGATCACCATGAAAAAAATCTGTGCAGTGTAACATTTCAGTCCTGCTAGGGTTTGGTGTTTTTGTGGCATTTTCCTATTTTGAGTTTTGTCCTGAATCATTTCCTCAAAGAGTTGCTGAGCTAAAGGAAATTCAGTACTTACCCATCATGAAGTATGATATGGCAGAAAACATCAACAAGGGGATGATACGATTGGGAATCAGATCAGCAAACACCTTGGCCAGAAAATATGCTGAGGTCCTATAGTATCCCCTGGAGCTTTCATGACTGGAAAAATGAATGTAACAAACAAAAACACTGAAAATTAAAGTTGCTACTTCATATGTTTATATTTTATTCTCTAACCACTTTAACATTTCTTTTCTTTTCTTGATCCTCTCTCCCTCAATTTCACCAACTTTTGCCTCCATCAGCACTAGCTTCATCTCCAAATAGATATTCCATTAAATAATCCTTACATAATTAGCAGAACACTCTGAAACAAACTCCATCACCTTCATCTTCATCTGTGATACATCTCTCTCATTTACCATTGCTCTCAGGAACATATATGCATTCAGTTTTATCTAACACTGTTGTTGCTTCCTACTTCTTCCTGGTCTGTAAATCTGCATACCACATTTAAAACATCTCTCTCACACACAATGCTATTTTGACTTCTCTGATGAAAGAAACTCTTCTACATGTCTGTACCTCCTCTGGTCTTAATACTTGCAACTTCCTCTTTTAATAGTCTTTCTCTGACCCAAATTTCAATTTGTCCAAAACATGGTGGCCAGTTTCTTCACCCATATCTACAAATGGGAGAATATTAGGCCAGTCTTCAGAAATGTTCTCCTGCTTCAAGCTTTCTGTGTTCTTCAGAATCCAGTAGTATGATGTCTCCTTTTCAAGACAAGGTGTCTTTTACTCTAATTGATTTTAATGATCTAAGATTAGATGTTGAATTTTTTAATGAGTTTCCCTAGAACCCACATACATGTGTATGTGAGAGAGAATAAGTCCTCACTTTCCTCTAATATCAAATGCTTTTTTTCCCCCTTCCTTTGGTCTCTCCAGAGTAAGGTATCAAAGCTACTTTTCCTGTATTCATTCTTTTCTTTCTGAAATGTCTGCATTCACTTCTGTCCATTATTACCTGGCATGTCTGTAGATGCTGCTTAGGATAGTGTACTATATTGTGATGTATGGAATAGAGTGTGCCTATCTTTGCATGTGTAGATTTCAATTGGCTCTGATTGTGTTTGTTTTTAAATAATACTGAGCAGTTTACTGTTGAAAGCTGCATTGCACTTTCTCAGATCCATGATCTACTGCCCATTTCTAAGGTCCAACTGGACCTAAATTCTGCAGCAAAAATCCTTATTTCTGAGGTGTTCCAGTGTGGAAATCTGGAAATTCTGTGGAAAGGTTTTTTTAGAAAGTTCAGAATTGTTTTTTAATGAGTGAAACCTGAAATGAATAAAACTATCTATTCATGATTTCAGTGTCATTTTTATTTTGATGTCAAACTCAATTCATTTAATGCTGCCCCTGATTTTCAGCATTTTTAGGTTCTGCTGGTGCTGGTATTGAAAACAATTAAGAGTGTTGTAGAAGCAGCTGGAGGAAGCTGGAGATTTTTGCTAAGAGGACAGGAAACAGATGGGTCTTTTGGCATCTTGAGAAGGCACTGGAGATTGTTTGGGATCTGACATCTATGAAGCATTTCACACTTTTGGCTTTGGAAGAGGGGATGCATTGTCTCATTCCCTTCTTTTTTTGGATAGATGTAGAGATTATTTGAAATTTTGGGATAGTTTGACATCCTACTCCTCCATTCCAGGGGTCCTTATCAGTAACCAGCTGCCTCCTGCCCCATGGTTGGCCAATGAGTCCAATGGGGATGGATAAACAATTTCACTGAATGCTTCACTGTAAAGAAGGGGTCTCAAACTCAAATCACCATGAGGGCTGTATGAGGACTAGTACAGGCCCACATGAGGACTAGTATGTTAGCCTGAGGGCCACACCACTGAAACCTCTTCATACAATGATGTTGCAAATATTGGTAACAATAGTGTTGCTGTGGGCCAGAGGAAATAGCTTTAGGGGCCCCATGTGACCTGTGGGCTGTGAGTTTGAGACCGCTGCTGTAGTGAAATTGTTAATGATGTTGACATTACACTGTACTTATTAAATTGCATACTGTTTAAATATGCTATTTTAGTTGGCTAGCCTGCAGATTCAGGAGGAAAACACTATCCGTGTACATACAGTTACTATCTCAAAGCTTTTCTTTGAAACAATAAGGGCTAACTTTAATTTTAAATGAAAGTTAAATTCTTGGAGCACAGTTCTTTGACTGTGGGTAAATCTGCAGCAAACAAGGTTTCTGCCTGTTTCCAGTATTATGATCTAAAGGTGTTTCAGAGTCACTCACATGAAGAGTTTTCTTTCATTGATGAAGAGCTCCACTGCAGACAGATTCCCAAAGACTTGATTGATGACCAGGAAGAAGAAAGCTCCCAACCTGCAGAGAAGGGAGGAAAAGGAAAAGAGATTTGCTTGGATTTCTCTGCTGGACTTGTCCACAAAGGGCAGAGGGTGTGTTCACACAGCAGTCTTATTTCGAAACAACAGAGGTTGTTTTGAAATAAGAAACACCATGTTCACATGATGTACTGTTGTTTCGAAACAACAGG
Organism: Podocnemis expansa; assembly: GCA_007922195.1. Taxonomy (NCBI): domain Eukaryota; kingdom Metazoa; phylum Chordata; order Testudines; family Podocnemididae; genus Podocnemis; species Podocnemis expansa. Next base: position 24,001,674 of record ML681981.1, on the reverse strand, counting down.
TTCCGTTGTTTTGAAACAATGGCAGTGTTTCAAAACACCTTAAGCCCCATTCCCTTTCGAAACAACGTTGTTTCAAAAGGAGTTGTTTTGAAACAACCCTGTTGGGACATGTTGTTTTGGAACAAAGTGTTCCGAAACAACATTTGACCCTCAGCACCCTGGCCAGGGAACCCGCAGCCCCAGAAAGGGGGCTGCAGCCCCCCGGCAGGGGGCAGGGGTGAGCCGCTGCGGGGTGGCTCACCCCCCCCCCCCCGCCGGGGGCTGTAGTCCCCTTTCTGGGGCTGCAGGGTGAGCTGCAGCCCCCTGAAGCAGGTAACAAAATAGCAAGCCCACAGTGTGGACATGCTATTTCCTTTCCCGCTTTTGTGTTATTTTGAGGACGGTGTTTTTTTATTTCGAAATAACTTGTTTTGAAATGTCTTGTTTCGAAACAAGCCCTCTGTGTGTGAACATAACCAGAGAGTTCTGTCATGCTTCTTACTGCTCCCACATTACACTGTCTTGCCAGCTAGGTTTGGGAATCATATCCTCACCAAAGAAAGTGTTAAATTACAAGTGGGAAAATACGGACTCTGTCACTGTGCTACCTACTGGTAATGTTCTTTAATGTCTTCAGCAGATTTTGATTCCATATCAGGTTTGCACTCACAACCCTTTGGTACCATGATGTATTATGCTTGTTTGGGCTACTTGAAAGAAACTTGTTCTTTATCTTCATGTATTTTGTAAACGCATTGCTCCTTTCATCTGTCCACCCGTCCTCCCTTGAACAGACAACAAACTGGAGGAAGGCACTAAGGATGCTATTTTTCCTCTCACCTGTTCTGAAAGGCTTCAGGCAGAGTGGCAGGTACTTGGTAAAAAATGAGCCCCACCAACACAGAGAAGAAAGTGCCCAAAAGCAGCTGACCAATGGATGTCTGAGGATTCCTCAGGATGTTTTTCACATTGCGATTGCTCACAACATACAGCTACAGGAACACACATACACATAAATTAAATCTCCTCCCATGGAATATCCCAGGCCCATCCAATGGACTTGATTTTTTTCCTGAGGATTCTTCACATCACTCTTTTGAGTTCAGAAGTTCCCCTTGGTTTCCCTGTTTTCTCCAGGGTAAAAATGGCATGTTTCTGCAACCATCCATCCTCTCAAAGAAAACTAGTTCCCTTTCAACCCCACTCTTCAGCCCTCCACAAGGATTTCTCTTGAGTGAAGGGATGCTAAACACTGCCCCCAGACAATGAGCATGCTTGAGCCTTCTTGAACTGTGCCTGCCCTAGGAGACCAGAATGACCACTCAAACCCACACATCTTTCATGGCAGCTGTGTAGCAACATCCTGCCAGGCCTGAGGCAACAGCCTCAGACAGTAGAGAGATGAACTCTTTCAAATGAAGTAGGAGAATTTTCCTGGCTCCCACTGGGGATTATGTGCAAGCTGTAGCTCGGGAGCCTGTCTCAAGTGGAAATACCATCTTCTGTGAAATGTTAGCAATGATCTCACCTTCCTGAAGATGGCTTCTAAACGAGAAATGGCAAATGTCAATAAAACTGTCTCCCCACTGCCTGGAGCAATTGTCCATTCACCTTTACTCAAGAACAAGCCCACACCACTCAATTCCATAGAACATGAATCATTTAGGCAATGTGTCTCCCAGTGTCTATTCCTATGTAAAAATACATCAGTGTCTTCAGTAGTAGTTCAGTGCGCTACAGCAACTGTAAAGTGCAGTCTTCTGGATTATTGCTGCAGAATATAGTAAGGTAACCTGCCTTGTCTTGTGCCTTGTATGTTACATTTGTTCTGTCTCTTCTCGCTTGTCCCTCCCATCCCACCCTTCTTCCATCTCTTTCACCTGGTGGACAAACGAGGTGGCATAGGTCGTTTTTGTTGGAACTGCATCACTCTCGAATGGCTGTAGGTTCTCGAGCGCTTCCTGCAGCTGCTCATAGTAGCGGGACTTGTGGTAGTAGATGGGCAGCAGATTCTTGTCACCACAAGAGCTACTACGGGAACTAGACTCTGTCACTGAGGCTGCAGACCAAATCAGATGGTGCCGAGTTAAAACTTTGCATTCCTGCTTCAGCTTTGCTTTAGATGCATTTGGAAAGTGCTTTCAGAGACGCAACAAATCTAGCTAATGATCACACCAGCATTTTTATGCTTGTCGCTGCTGCTAACTTTCTAATCCTCATTTGCATAACCTTAAACATAATGGTCCCTGCTGACCTTAATATCTAGGAGTCCATGAGGCTAGACATAACCGAACAGTGAAAAGAACTACAGCAATTTGCATCTGAATTAGCTGATGCCTTGGCATGTCTGCTTGCTAAAGAGAAAGTTGAAATGCCCCAATGCCTTATACATTGGACAGACAGGACAATCCCTGCACAAAAGAATAAAATGGGCACAAAACTGACATCAGGAATCACAACACGCAAAAACCAGTAGCGGAGCACTTCCATCTTTCTAATCGCTCTATAGATGATTTGTTAATGACTGTGCTCAAGAAGTCAGTGGGACGTTAAGACTTCAAAGCAAAACAGCTGAATTAGAATTGATACGTAGATTAGATTGTGTGAATGCAGGATTGAATTGTAACTATGGTTTCTTTTCCCATTACAACAGGTAATTTTATTTCAGCCTCCTCTATGTGCTATTTCCCAGTGTTTGAATCTTAACAATTGCTCTGATTTGATGTTACTTTATGACAGGGGTCTCAAACATGTGACCTGTGTGCCACATGTGGCCCCCTAAAGCTGTTTTCTGTGGCTTGCAATGACACTATTGTTACTGATATTTGCAATACCATTGTATGAAAAGGATTTTAGTGGTGCGCCCCTCAGGCTAATGTACTAGTCCTCATGCAACCCTGTACTAGTCCTCATGTGGCCCTCATGGTGATTTGAGTTTGAGACCCCTGCTGTATGACCTGATCTCATGTCTCACACCCCCTTGTGTTTATTTTCATCCCATTCTGTAAGTTCCCCCATCTTCAAAGCATCTGATGAAGTGGGATTTTCTCCCACAGAAGCTCATGAGATAAATGAATCTGTTAGTCTTTAAGTACCACAGGACTTCTTACTTTTTTTGCTGGACTAGACTAACATGGCTATCCCATTGGAACTATGCTGAGACTATATGTGTATGTGCTTAACACTGGCAAGTGATTGAAGTAGAAGGGAATTAGCACCATAAATGAATGAAAATTATTCTGAGGGGAAGCCAGTGTGCTGTGTTCAGGCTCTGAGCAATTTGATTACATTCGTTTTACAATTCCAGTACATTTTTGTTGAACTGGATTTGCAAGTCACTGGCCTATTTGCCATCCATCACCTCTCTTTTTCTCACCCAATGTAATTTTCTGGAACTTACCTAACTCTGGACTAGGCTGGGACTGAATGATCTCTCCACTGATGACGTCCAGGAAGAAGTCCAAAGGATTGTTGAATGCTTCACACTGGTAACCTGAAATATACTGTTTCATGAGAGAAAACCAAAGCTGACTTCATGCACAACTAGCAATGTGAGAAAATGACAAAATCTCTCTGCTGAATGTCATCCAAAATACTATGTTTAATTTGAGGACATTTTGCAGCACAGAAATTTTGCTTCATTTGACATTTTTGGGAGAATGGGCAGTTGCATATTAAAACCTGGGAAAATCTGCATTAATGTATTTTAATATGAAAATCTGTCTTGATGCAATTAAAAAAATGTTGAGGTTTTCAGTTAACCTATTTTCACTCAAAGGTCCCCTGCAATTGAATGCAAAAGATGCGAAATTGCATGACTAAGACTTTAAAAAAATTCAGAAGCAAATGCAAAAGCTTTTCAATTCAAGAGTTCTGTATTGCCCTACATCCAGCCTAATTATTTAGCCCTTCTCCAGAAAGCAAAACAACCATTTATACTAAATAAATATCCTCATGTCAGACTAGTGCCTTATAACCAATTGCTTTCTTAGTCAAACCAGCGTTCTCTTAAAACACATCATCCAGCCTTCTCCTCTCGCAGATCAGACTTTCACAATGAACTTCACAGCTACACCAACTAACTTGCTAGTCAACACAATATGTCTCAAATGTAGCTGAAATAAACTTCTTGTTTCTTTTAAGTGGATTTGTCTGTCTTTCTGATGCATCATGCTTCTGTACCTCCTATTACCTTGTCTGAATTGGTCCTCACCTACACTGCTTGGTTCAGTTTAGAGGTATTACTGCACATTGATGCCAATCTTTTCCTCAAGATGCTTGTGGCACCTCTGAAGCACTCTTTTGTCTTCCCCATTTGCTACTCTCCCTTAATTTGCTGTCTCTTAAATACACTCAGTACCTGCTGTCTCTGTGAATTAGAATCCTGGTCTAAGATTTAAATTCTGCTTTTTATGATGATAGTGTAGCATATTACCATAAAGCAATGCGTTTGGCCCTTGGCCACTATGGGTTTGCTGATGCAGCTGGGATTTGAAGCAAGAGTTTTCCCTGGTGTCCTTGAATAGTGAACCCCCTATCTGCCTATCCAAGGTCCTGGGATATCCTTTGTTAGACCTAGGTTTGTGATCCTAGAAGCCTTGACTGCTAGACTTAAGGCGCCTGTAACAAAAATACTTTTGTAGATGACCTGTAGCAATAGTTCTAAATACATTCCGTATCCTGCTACAGTCCCCCTCCCTACCAATGCTGTTGAAATAGCCTGTGGACTCTTCAGCAGGCCCTGCATAAATTATTTCTCCTTTGGCCATCAGCATGAGATGATCAAACAGGCGGAAGATGGAATAACGCGGTTGGTGAATAGAGAAAATAACTGTTCTTCCTTTCCTGGAGAGTCTGCAAAACAGAAGAAGCAACAGGGAATATCACAGTGCCAGGCTAGCTGGAATTTAGATCTTAATATGACTTGCATTTTGGAGGAACTCCTATATTGAGGGGTTTTCTGCTAATGTCTCTAAGGACTATCTAGGTGGAAGCTACATGTCCCAGAGTTCTATCTGAAGAGACACCGGTGTGAGCTTGGTATTCGGACCATAACTTTATGGGTGTGTTCACACTTAGTTTTTAAATCGAAACAACAACAGTTGTTTCTATTTAAAAAATGTTATGTCTGAATGACATTTTGTTATTTCAAAATGACAAGCCCTGTCATTTTGAAATAACGAACCTTATTTCAAAATAGGAAATCCTAGGAAGAAAGAGAAATAGCTGTTATTTTGAAACGGTTGTTTCCAAATAACACCGTTTGGATGTGTTATTTCGAAATAACCATTATTTTGATTTAACACTTTTGCCCTTCTCCTTCCCAGGGTGCCTTCCTTTTTCTATACCTTGGGTGGGGACATGGCCCAGCAAAGGGGCCATGTTGCCACATCTCCCATGCTGCCCCTCTCCTGATTTGAAATAGCAAGTCCTGTGTCTGGACTTGCTATTTGGATTTGAGGTTTTTGCTTATTTCGATTTAAGTTAATTTGAAATAATGATTGTATTTCAAAAATAACATTTTGAATTAACTTATTTTGAAATAAGCCTCTATGGCTATGTCCACATAAGTTATTTCAAAACAAGTCATTTCGAAATAAAGCCCTTATTTCGAAATGACTTAATTTGAAATAACTAAAAGTCAATTTGAAATAAGGGAAAAACCCCAATCGAAATAGCATGTCCACTCCTCTGCTGCCCCGGTGGCTAGGGGCTGCCCCTGCCGGCTTTGCCCCCCGCATGTCTGTGTTGTACCTGCCAATTTGCTAAGTCATTCTGAAGCAGCTCACGTTTGGAAAGTGTAATAATATCAAAATGAAATCCCAAAGATCTTAATGACATGGAACATTCATGACAGAGAATGGCTCACTGGTGCAGCAGCTGCATGATGGAATTCGCAGTGTTGGCATCCAGTCCCGTAGTTGGCTCGTCCAGGAATATCAGTGATGGTGCGGTGATTAATTCCATGCCAATACTGCACCGCTTCTTCTCACCCCCGGAGACTCCACGTAAAAACTCGGTGCCAATCTGATCCCACAGATGAAGGACGGAAACACAGGAGGCAGATGAATTTAAATACAGGAGGAGGTGAACCTCTGCTTCTTCCTCACTGGGACCTGTGGCTCCCTTCCCACAGGGATTTGTGGGGATCCCAGCAGGTTCCTTCTGCTAGGAAGCTGCAGGCCCTTGGGCTCCCCACATCCACACTTGAAAAGTTAATTCAACTTTAAGTCAACCTTGTTAAGTCAACTCAGCAGAGTCAACTTAACTTTTTCAAATGTAGACATAGCCATTCTGACCTCCAGAAGCCATGCTGGTTTGTCCCTATCATATCATATTCACTAGGTGTTTAATAATTCCATCTGTAGTTATTTCAAACAATTCCCCTGGTACTGAAATAATTCTAACTGTCCTGTATTTCCTGGAATCAGGATCACCCTAACCAAGGGTCAGACAGGATACAAAGAAGTGGTTCTGATACAAGAGCTGCCTGTAAACCAAAGAGCCCACTGCCCAGGCTTCATGAGCCTAATCAGAACATAACATTACTCTCTTACTGGATCCTCCTCATGTCCTATCCCATTTCCCTGTCCCTCTCCCCTCAGAGGAAGAAGAAGAGAGAGAAATGAAAGAGGAGCCCTGGATCTCCAGTATGTACCTCACCCTAGGAGACTGTGGGACTTTGACCTTCTTTAATGGCTGAATCACATGGAACATTTGAGTTTCACTGCTATCTCTTCCAGATGAGAGACCCAGTCCTTTGCCTTAGGTGGCAGAGACTCATGTGAAGGACCCAGATTTAAACCCTACTGGTGGCTTTAGCAGGATGGATATACATGCAAAGTTGCAAAAGCAAATACCTGTGTTTGGTCTGCTCAGGCTGGTTGCACCTTGTGCATGCAAGGGATAGAATCTCTCTGCGCAACTCAAATAACATGCCTCTGTCACTGATCATGTGCGAAACAGGTTGCATCAGGTGTGCGGGGCACAAACATAATAAGGCTACTGCTTAAAATGAATGCCATTGTGAGAACATGTGTGACCTCTTCCTAGTCTAAATAAAAAGATAGCACAGTAACCTTGGTGTCAGCACACTCCTGTAGCCCCAGCTCCTGTATCACTGCATTGACCTTCAGTTGCTTTTCTGCTTCACTGTTTCGGTTCTGAGGGAGGCGCAAGCTAGCAGAGAACTGAAGGTTCTCACGGACAGTGAGTGTTCCCATCAGAATATCCTCCTAGGGGAGCACAGAACAACAGAAAACGCTGCTTTAAGAAGGAAAAATCAGCCAACACTTTGAGTGAAAAGACCTCTGAAGTGGGTCCTCAGGTCATCAACATTGTCCTAATATTGTGAAGTCTTTACAGGTAGACTGTACCAGCTGGGATTCTCAGCAGTTCTAATGGGTTCCATAGACATTCGCAATGGGATAAGGAGACAGATTTGCAGTCTCCTAAAGAAAAGACAATGACCTGAATGGAGAATTCATCTGTGATGACATGAACCATGGCTCCCTTGGGGCAATGCCAGGGTCAGGAGGCTCTAGAGGAGTGAAGTCATATTTCAGGATCCTAAAATGGTATTCTGGAGTAGTCACAGGGAATACACAGGAGTCCAACAACAAGAGTCCTTACTTCTGCGTGTCTTGGGAGTTTCAGGCTTAGTCCAGAGAAAAATCAAACAGGCCTGTGCACAGACTGGGCAGGCCCATAGATTCTGTACCGACTCACCTGTATTATGTAGGCAGAGCACAGGTGAAAGTGGGAGTTTACTGACTTCCCATCCATGAAGATTTGTCCACTTCTAAGCCCCTTAGGGTCCTTCCATCCCGCAAGAACATCGAGGAGGCTGAAGAGACAAGAGTGACTTTTTACACAGTTTTTCAGTATCAATATCACCTCTAGCAGTGGCCCCTTCAGCCTGGTCCTGGATGCACTGCCTTCTCCCCATCTGAACACAGCCACCCTTCAAGTCTCCAGCGTCATTCAGCTTTGGATTTCCCAACTCTGTTCCAGCAATAGGGCAATTGGTTTCTGAAATCAGTTTTGTCCTAGAGATATTGCCCCCTTATGTGGTGAGAGGGAAATTAATCCCAATATTAAGACTGCTCTGCGGATGTGCCAGAGCTGATGATACCACCCCGTCTTAGGGTGGATGGGGATTGAATCTCAGGCCTGGTTAATTCTTTGCAATTCAAGAGATATTGAAACTGTTACAAGATGCTTTGATTTACACAGTCACACTTACGAGGTTTTGCCACTTCCAGTTGGTCCTAGAATGGCATTCATTCCTGGCTTCATAATGCCACTGCAAAAAGAAGGTTGTGACAAGTATTATAAACTATTTAGAAAATACTTTCACATGAAAAGAGACCTAGAGTGGGCAAGTAGGGTAAGTGAAAGCAAAAGGCAGTTACTGTCTGACAGGGGAACAGGGTTTATGATATGCAGTGTGCTGTGTGTGAAAAGTAAACTCTGGGAATGGCCTGTGCAAAAATGGCTGCACACACATATGAAGTGCATTGAGCTGATCTCAGAGCAGGTACAGACACCCAAGAGGATGTTTGTGTAATGGGCTGACTAGTAGCGGAACAGCTGGAGACGGGCACTGGGGGTATGTCCACACTTAGAATTTAATTTGAATTGATGACAATCAATTTAAATTAAATTAAGTGCATGGCCACACTTGCTTTCCTCAGTTTGAACCAAGGAACTCCTTAGTTCAAATTGATGAAAGCTGACTTTGAAGTGGTCAAACCTCGTTTGACTTTGAAGTCACAGTCAATTCGAACCTGTTATTTCAAATTGACCCAGTGTGGCCACGTCAATTCGAACTCACCGTTAGTTCAACTTGACATGGGATGACTTTCCTCCCAGGGTGTATGGCACCCTGGAAGGAAGATCAGCCCTTCAGAACGTGGGGCCAGCAGCCCCAAATGTGCCTCCACCACCAACCAGCCAGATCAGGCTTGGGGGGGCAATGGGATTCCTGTCCTCTGGCTGGGGACAGGGACCTCTGTGCATGGCTCCAGCCCTGCTTGCCAGCACAGGGAAGGGATCCCCTCATGGGGCTGGAGCTAAGCTCCCCAGGTGCGGGGACAGGATCCCAGGGTGCCGCTCCATCTCTGCTTGCTGGCGCGGGGAAGGGATCCCTGTGCAGGGCTGGAGCCGCACTGCCTGTGCTTGGGATGGGATCCCAGGGCCCCGCTCTACGCCTGCTTGCTGGCACGTGGAAGAGATCCCTGCATGGGGCTGGAGCCGCGCTCCCTGTGCTTGGGACAGGATCCTCAGGTACAGAGATGGGATCCCCGAGGCCAGCTCCAGTCCTACTTGCTGGCACGGGGAAGGGATCCCCGTGTGTGAGAGTCCCTTCCCCACGCCTGGGGAGCATGGCTCCAGCTGTGTGCCAGGGTCTTGTCCCCACATCTGGGGAGCATGGCTCCAGCCACATCCCCATGCTGGCAAGTGGGGCTGAAGCCAGCCTCATGTATCCTGTCCCTGCATCTGGGGAATCCCGTCCTGAGTGCAGGGAGTATGGCTCCAGCCCCATGTGGGGATCCCTTCCCTGTGCTGGCAAATGGGGCAGAGGGGCACCCAGGGATCCCCTCCCTGTTCTGGGGAGCACAGCGGGAGCCAGGCAAAGCAAATCTCTTCTCCTCCTGCTGGGCCAGCTGTCAAGGGGATGCCCTGGCCCCGCAGTGCCCAAGGAGGAGAAAACATCCCTCACCAGGCTCTAGCCTTCTGAGCCCCATGAGGAAAAGTGCCCCCTGCCCAGCCCTAGCGGCACTGCAGATAGAGTTGAGCAGGGGATGCTTTTTCCTGTGCTGGGCTCAGAGGGCTGGAGCCTGGCAGGGCATTGGGTGGTGGCATTGCCCTTCTTGTGGGCCATGTTGCCACACCTCCCATGGTGCCCCTCCTCCAATTCAAATTAGCAAGTCCAGTCCCTGGACATGCTAGTTTGAATTGGATTTTCTAGTGTGGCCATGTTAATTCGAATTGATTGAATTCAAACTAATAATTATTTGTTTATATTGATCAGTTCAAATTCAGGCAATTCGAATTAATGCTCTAAGCGTAGACGTAGCCTCTGAGAACTGGAGGTGGAATTATGAATGTAGTCAAATGAGTGGAATTTCCAATGAAAAATATCCACTCAGGCCCATTCAAAATGCTGCGTTAAAATCAGCTCCCTGTCCAGCCATTCTGACCAAATCCTTCCCCTTTTTAAATCTCTTCACAGGTTCCTCCTTCCACACACAGCATACAAAAGCCTCTTTCTTCCCTTTAAGGCTTTTCACAGTTTACCTCCACCTGACCCTCTGACTTTATTGTATTGGAGACTGCCCTCTTTCTGATTATGTCAACACTCAGGGCTTCCCAAATTCACCTTTACATTTTCTTCTATGACTGCCCTTATGTGCAACGGCTTCCTGAAACTATTCCATGATGTCACTAGCCCATCCTTCTTCAAATCCCTCCTTAGCACCCATTCCTGCTGTGATTCTACGAAACACTGGCAGATGATATTGAGCAGGGAGCTGGGATTATTGTTACCAATATCTTCATTTAGCTGGAAACTCACCCCTTAAATACACCTCTGAACCTACAAACTGTGCACACATTTAGTGCCTGCAGAAATATGTTCATGCTACTGTCGCTACCCTTCCACCATCCCTTGATTTGTTTGTTACACCCACTTCTAGCCTCTAATCTTAAACTGTAAACGTTCTGAAATGGGGACTCTCCTCTTTGTCTGAGCAATGCACAGTACAATGGGGACCTGATCTTAGCTGGAAGCCCTTTGTGCACCTAAAATATAAATAATGGTTATAATAAACATGTAGGTCTTCTGTCTTAGCTGGAATCTTGGATTCCAGTGATTGTTCCTGATTCTCCCCAAGCAAAGGCAGAGCTGATTTGCTGATGCTGGCTATTAATGTTACTGCAGCAGATAGGCAGAGCTGATATTAGGGGAGTTTTCTGGGAGACATTCCAGCTCTCATAAAGTATACACACCAGTCTGGTCAGAGTTTCAGAGGGCAGCAATTAATCTGACAGCAAGGCACGTGCACTCTCTGCAGAATCTGCCCTTTGATACCACTAAACCTTGGAGCCCATGGCAGTGCCAGGCTCTCATGAACTGTTCATATTTAACACACGTACCACTTCCTCTTGCAAGCCTGGGATTTGGCATCTCCAACTTTGTGCCTTGGAGACCCAGGAATAACCTGAGGTCTCTGTCTGACTGGGCCACTGAAGCTCTTCAAAGACCGCTGAAGAGATGTGATGGGAGAGGGAGATGACTACTACTCTAGACATTAATGTCCCATAGTAATTGGTACATGCAATGGAACTGGGGTCATACCCTGACTGGCAGGGCATACTGAGGATGATAATAAGGATTCTTCTTATTAGGTTTGGTGTTAGAAGGCAAAGGAGATCAATGCTCTGTTGTGCCATGAGGAAAAACCTTTGTGAAATTCCCAGGCTGTCAGCTGTCCCACAAACTGGCAGGGGCTGAGGGTGTAATATAGACAACATTCTTATTTATTATTTGAGCCCCTTGTCTTAACTATTTGAGAGGCATGCTCTCCCATTTGCCTATCACAGCAACATCTAAGCACTGCACAAAAATATGTTTAACACTCCGATATTTATGCTTTCCAAAGTCCCAGAGCCCCATGACCCCCTTAATCTGGCTGTGCCTTTATAGGGAAGAACAATTCTTTACCTGACATCTCTGAGAATTTCCTTTTCTTCTACTTTCTTTGAGAAAAAGGAGCTAGTGATGGGGACAAAGTAACTGAGGTTTTGAAAAGCCAGCGTTGGCCCGGGAATATTCAGCTGAGTAACAGTTTCCTGCGAATCAGCGAGTTCCATCTCTGGAATCAACGGTCAGTTCAAATGGTGGGGGGAATGTCCAGAAGTTTCCCTTTGGATTAAAAACCGTGTCATAAAAACAAATTCCTCAGAATATTTTGTCAGCGTCCTTGCCACCACATCTCTGTCTTTCTCTGTCTCTGCTTTCCCCAGTCCTATAGCTGGGAAATCTTGCTTTTAATCTGTAAAATCTGCTGGAAAATCTTATTAGAGGCAAAGTCCTTCTTAAACCAAAACAGCAATATAAGTGTGGAACCAATGGGATGTTCAGCAGGGTTATGAATGCTATCAGACTGTAAAACATGATAGGCCAAATTCTTCTCCAATGACACTTTACTGACCTCACTGGGCTTTACACCAAGAATGAGTGTGGCCTAATAGATTCACAAGGGACATCAAAAAGCAATGGCATCTTGTCATTAGGAAATAACAATAGAACAAAATTATTTGTGAAAGGACCAAAAATGGGGAGGGGGTGTTGTGCTTTATCAAGGGAAAGTGCACCCCAATCTTTATCTGCTGCACATCTCATCTCCTCCTTGGCTTTTTCAGTCTTAGGAGTCCACACACCTTTGCCTTTTCACCCTTATCCTGCTCTGGTCTGTAGTGGTGAAAGAGTAGAACGTTTACCTGCTATGTTACCTAATTACTTGAGCCCTTCCGGAGGTCATCGTTAGCTGAAATTCAAAAGGTAGAGGGGGGAGCAAAAGTCTCAGTGTGTGACGGAAATAGCCAGAAGATGGCAAGGTCTGTGCACATTATAATGCACTGAAATTTCAGAGAGACAAATGCTGGGGAAAGAGGCACAGGTGGTTCCCCAAATTACGTGTCCTTTAGTATGCAAAGGAGTGGCTGTTGGGAGAGGGCTGTCATAATCCCATGTGGACAGCAGGTGGCACTAACTACTTATAATTCTGACCTTTACTTTTGGCATCCTCTGTACTCCTCGGGCATCCTCTGTAATCCTCCTTTGGCATCCTTGTACTCCAAGTCAATCTACTGTGCTCCCTGCTCATTGGAGGTTTTTTAATTCCCAGCCTCAAAATGATGCTAAGTAAGGACAGAGCTGCTTATCATGGTGTGAGTGCTGTACGTGTGGACTGGAGTCCATCAAGAAAGGGTGTATGTGCTTGAGATTTCTGAAGGGGCAGCTTATCCCAGGACTTTCCCTCCTCTCCTATGCATAAAAAATGGAACTCAGGAAATGAATGCAGGGGAAAAGGGGCAAATCTAGGGGTGAGGAGCTGGAGGAGTCTGGAGAGGTGCTCAGCAAAGAGACCCACCTGGTGGATAAATATTAGATTATTTGATCCAGCAGAACCTTACTATTCTACAGCAGGGAGAGACCCATTGTGATATAGGCTTCCCAACAGTTCCCCATTATGAGGGGCATTCCTTATTTAAATGGAAAATTACCTGTCTGGGACTAATTCAGCCTGAGGTCACATTTTACCCTGTATTTTAACAGAAAAGGCCAGTACTCACAGCTAACTCTTTTCACCCACCACTTGACTCTGGTCCTTCAGTGCTGCCCAGGGCAAGCAGATGAGCCAGGGGTGTGAGAGGAATGGAGGATGCACCCATAAGTGCTGGCATCTTGGGGACAGCGCCAACTGCTGATTCCAGTCATTGAGCACGTTCCTGTCTGTTTTCACTGCTCAGGCTCTGGAGCTATGTGGAAGTGTCTCTTTCTGACAGGGGGTATAGTCTCCAAGCAGGGTGCGCAGCACTACAGCAGGCAAATGCCAGACATTGGTGCCTCCAGCTATGCTCCTAGGGCTTTGGGTTATTTGCAGTATCCAGAGCTGGAGAGAGAGTAATGGTGGGTTACCAATGTAACTGTCCTTCCTCAAGATGGGCTGCTTACATCATTCAGTTACAGGTGTCTACGTGCCGCAGTGCACAGTAATCCAGAAAGTCTTTTAGCCCTAGCCAGTCAAGTCAGGGTCAGCAGCCAACGCCCCCTCCATGCTGCAATCGTGGCTATATATATGACCCTGACCCTGACTCTGACTTTCTCAGTCCCTTCTTTTTGCCACCTTCGAGTAGCAGGGATGGTGGGAAGGATCTCAATGTATTTGAGCAGCCCATCTCGAAGAAGGAAGGTTACTTTGGTAACCCACCGTCATCTTCGAGTGCTGCTGATATCATTCAGTTACAGGTGACTACTAGCCATACCCAGGATGGTGGGTGGAGTTACAGCTTACCCACACAGAATATGGCTCTGCCCAATGCAGCATCCACTCTTGCCTTTTGGACAATAGTGTAGCGCGTTGTGAAAGTATGTACCGATGACCACGTGGCTGTTCTGCAGATCTCCTGGATTAGGACCTGCGCTAGGAGGGCCGTTGCAGAAGCCTGGGCCCCCGTTGAATGCTCCCATACTCTCCCTGGGACGGGTGTACCCAACCTTCTGTATCAGTCTTTAATAAAGTTCACAATTCATTTGGAAATGCATTGTGCGGTCACTGGCTGTCCTCTCCTTCGCTCCACGATGGTAACGAAGAGTTGCAAGGACTCAGGGAATGGATATATGCGTTTGATATATCTCAGAAGCGCTTTCTGACATCCAGGGTATGCCGTTTGCTCTGTTTTACCGTGACCTGAGGGTATGGAAAAAACACTGGAAGGCAAATATCTTGGTTCAGGTGCAATGGAGTGGCCACCTTAGGAAGGATGTGGAAGTAGCAGCACCTTGTCTGCGAAAAGTCTTATGTATGAGGGTTCTGATGACAGGGCTCTGAGTTCTGAAGCCTGTCTCACTGAGGTTATGGCTACCAAGACTGCTGCCTTCCACAAGAGGACTAAGACAGTACATGAGTCCAAGGGTCCATATGGGGGCTCCGTTAAACACTGAAGCACCACATTCAGGTCCCATTGTGGAGGAAGATCCCTGGGATTTGGGTAGATCCTTTTGATACCTTTTAGAAACCTAGTGGAGACAGGGTGAGAGAAGACTGGGGCCCCTTCCACCTTCTCGTGGAGGGCTGAGGTCGCCACAAAGTGCACCTTTAGTGAGGAAGTAGACAGGCCCTTATCCTTAAGAGTCAGCAGATAGTCCAGTATAGGAGCTGACTCTGGTGGCACCCCTCTTTCCCTGGACCATAAGGAGAAATCTTTCCACTTAGCATTGTCGGTAGCCTTAGTGGAGGGTCTGCTGCTGCCCACTAGTACCTCCCTGACCCTCTCAGAGCATAGTTTTTCTGAGTCATTTAACCATGCAGCCTCCAGGCCACCAGGTGTAAAAATTTCAGAGTCAGGTGCTGTAACCTGCCCAAGTCCTGTGTTAGTAAGTCTGTCCTGAATGAGACATAGATCAGTGTATCTATGGATAAGATCAAATACCACTGTTGTCTGGGCCAGTCTGGAGTGATCAGTATGATGTCCACTCCAACCCTCTTTATCTGTAGAAGCAGCCGGTAAACCAGGGGGATTGGGGGAAATGTATTCTCATTGACAAATTAAGGAAGTATGGGTTGGATAGGTGGACTATAAGGTGGATAGAAAACTGGCTAGATCAACGGTTTCAGCGTGTAGGAATCAATGGCTCCATGTCTAGCTGGCAACCAGTCACGAGTGGTGTGCCCCAGGGGTCAGTCCTGGGGCTGGTTCTGTTCAACATTTTAATCAATGATCTGGATGATGGAATAGACTGCATTCTCAGTAAGTTCGCAGATGACACCAAGCTGGGGGGAACAGTAGACACGTTGGAGGGCAAGGACAGGATTCAGGGAGATCTAGACAAATTGGAACAGTGGGCCAATAGAAATCTTATGAGGTTCAATAAGGACAAGTGTAAAATCCTGCATGTGGGATGAAAAAACCCCATGCACTGCTACAGGCTGGGAAACATTCAGCTAAGTAGCAGCAGTGTAGAAAAGGACCTGGGGATCATGGTGGATGGGAAGCTAGATATGAGCCAGCAGTGTGCTCTTGCTGCCAAAAAGGCCAATGGCATACTGGGCTGCATCAAAAGAAGTATTACCAGCAGATCAAGGGATGTGATCATTCCCCTCTATTCTGCACTGGTGAGGCCACATCTAGAATGCTGTGTTCAGTTTTGGGCTCCCCACTACAAAAAGGACAGGGACCTACTGGAGAGAGTTCAGAGGAGGGCAACCAAAATGATTAAAGGGCTGGAGCACAAGCCCTATGAGGAAAGACTGAAAGCATTAGGCTTATTTAGTCTGCAGAAGAGAAGATTGAAGGGGGATTTGATAGCAACCTTCAACTACTTGAAGGGATGCTCTAAGGAAGATGGAGCTCGACTGTTCTCGGTAATAACAGAGGACAGAACGAGGAGCAACGGTCTCAAGTTGCAGTTAGGGAGGTCGAGGCTGGATATTAGAAAAAACTTTTTTACTAGGAGAGTGGTGAAGCCTTGGAACGAGCTGCCGAGGGAGGTGGTGAAATCTCCATCTTTGGAGGTGTTTAAGGCCCAGCTGGACAAAACCATGACTGGGATGGTTTAGCAGGTGTGGTCCTGCCTCTGGCAGGGGGTTGGACTAGATGACCTATGAGGTCCTTTCCAAACCTATGATTCTGTGACTCTATACATAAGTGCCCCCCCCCCCATGGAATCAGGAAGGTGTCTGCAATCGAGCCCTTCTCTCGGCCTCTGAGGGAGCAGACCTGATGACACTTCCAATCAGGGGCGTCGCTGGCGCTGGGCACTGGGGCACGTGACCTGAATCCCAGAGCCGGTGCCCTGGGTCTGGTTCCCCCCCCCCCCGGTCTCAGGCTCAATTGGGCTGGAGAGCCGGGGCCCAGCTGCCCGCGGCCGAGGCAGCCCCACCCCTAGCTGGGGATCCAGGGCTTGACCGTGGAGGCCACTCCTGGCCATGTCCCCAGCTGGGGATCTGGGGCTCGGTCACCCGCAGCAGAGGCACACGGCGGCTTCTGGCCCTGTCCCCAGCCAGGGGGCATGGTCTGCAGCCAGGGGGTGGGACAGGAAGGTTCTGCTCAACGAATCTGCTGTACTGTTTTCCACCCTCAGTAAGTGGGCTGCTATTGGGGTGAAGTTGTGTCTTAGGGCAAGTTCCCATAGACTGGTGGCTTCCACACAGAGGGTTGGGGAGCATCTCACTCCCTGCCAGTTCATGTAAAACGTGGCCATTGTACTGTCTGTTAGAACCTGGGCTGTTTTTCCCCTTTATCAGGTCCAGAAAGACCTAGCAAGCTAGACAAACCACCCTGAGTTCTTTCACGTTTATGTGAAGGACCTGCCCCTGAGGGCCCATGTCTCTTGGGTTGAAAGTCATTCTGAGATGTGTGTCCCCAAACCCAAGTCTGATGCATCTGTGATCAGCGTCACCATGAGATTCGAGGTCTCGAAAGGAATCCCACCCCTGGCAAAGAGTGGGTCCTGCCATATTTCGAGTGTTTCTAGGCCCTTGCAGGGAACTGATAGTGTTAGTCTCACAGCCAACTATACAGGTATGGACACTTTAATACCCATCTATCAGAGTTGAGAATGATTGCCAAATCACAAGCAAATTAAAAGTAATAATGATTTATTTAAGTTAACAGTCATAACAACAAAACAAACCGCTGCTGTAACCTACTAGGTATTAAGCTCACACTCTCGTGGCGCTTAATTATGGGCTTTCACCCCTCAGAGTGGCCTCATCTACCATTCCAGTGCCATCCTTTGAGGTCTAGGATGACCCGGGATCTGGTGTTGTCTGATCCTCCTGATGATAATTTGATCCATGGACTATGATCCTTCACCGTTTAGACTAGAAATAAATGAGCCCGCGCCACGTTGCCACTATGGCGGACAGCAACAGTCTGAGGGGAAAAAAATCAGTTTATATAGTCCATTTTCTCACCACTGTTCTTGAGTGACAAGTCCCTCAGATTCCCGTCATTTTGCCTCAATTGGCAGGTCCTCTCACTCTCCTACCACATGGGATCAGCCCTGCATTATCTGTTACACACTCTGAAGTGTAAAAAATAGCAAGGAGTCTTGTGGCACTTAAAGACTAAGGCTATGTCCACACATACATCATTATTTCAAATAAAGTCCTTATTTCAAAATAAGTTAATTCGAATTAACAGTTTGTTAATTCGCATTAAGGGAAAGCCTGCTTTCGAAATATCCCTTGTTTCAAAGTGGTTATTTCAAAACAAGGCCGTTCAAACGTATTGTTTCGAAACAGTTGTCTGAATGCCGTTGTTTCGAAACAACCTTTTCGAACCAACAGCTATTTCGATTAGATGCGAGGTTTAATGGTTTTGAAATAAGGGTGCGTCGTGTGGACATGCTGCTTCTTATTTTGAAACAACCTCTGTTGTTGCAAAATAAGAAGCCTGTGTGGACATACCCCATGTGGCGCAGTAGCTGTAGGCACCGTCTGGCTGTGGTGACTGGGGCCCTCCAGAGCTCTGAAATGATGGAATACATGGACTAAAACCTCGATTGGGGAAGTGATGCTTTCCCCTTTCTGGCGTCGGGTTGGGATGGGTTTTGATTTTGCTTGATTTATGCAAAGCCCCAGATATCTGCTCAGCCTTTTTACAGCAGTGCCACTGTGGCGAACCTGGTACTTGGACCTTCCCTTTATTAGCCAGTCATCAAGGTAAGGGTATATTTTATGCCCCATCTCTGTAGATGTGCCACCACTGCCACCATATATTTTGTGAACACCTTGGGGGCTAAGGCGAGCCTGAATGGAAGGGATGCAAATTGAAAGTGCTTCCCTCCCACTATGAATCTGAGGAATCTTCTGTGTTTGGGCCTTACTGCTAAGTGAAAATAAGCATCCTTTAAGTCAAGAGCCGCGAACCAGTCCCCTTGATCTAGTGCTGGGATGATTTGCAAGAGGGAACTTGTATGGAATTTTATTTTCCTTAGATGTTTGTTCAGTGCCTTAAGGTCTAGAATAGGTCTCAGGTTGCTGTTTGGTTTGTGAACTAGGAAGTAGTGGGAGCAGAACCCCTACCCCCATTGACTCCTTGGGACCCTCTCTATGGCCCCTAGGGAAAGTAGTTTCTCACATTCCCTTTGTATCGGAAGATCAAGCTTTAGATGCCTAAGATGCAAGCGAGGGGGCTGGTTCCTGTCTAGGGTATAGATTTGAACTGAATTGAGTATCCTTTGGATATCGTGTCCAATATCCAATGGCTGGTTGTGATGCTGGCCCAATGAGGTTGGAACCAGGGCAGTTGGTTGTTGAATAACAGGGGTTGGGTGAGGGGACAGGAGCCCTCTAGCTGCTTGTCAAAAACACTGTTTTCAGCCAGCTGATCAGGAGTTACTATTTCCTTGGTGGCAGGGCTGTCCCTAGGAGACCAAAAGAGGGGCTGTCCCTAGGATAGCAAAAGTGGGGACCACATCACTGCCCCCCCATGCTGGGGATTGGGTGAGCTGGCCGAAAGGGTGGTCCGATTCAGTGCTGCTGGTCCACCTGCTCCCCACATGTGCTGCTTTTGGCTCTGTGCAGGAGCAGGGAGGAGAAGGCGGGTAGTAGCACAGGCAGGGGGGGTAGCCATATGGGCCCCACATTGCCTCCCACCCCTCCCCACTGCTCCAGCACAGAGCTGAAAGCAGCATGCATGGTGGTGGGGTGGCCTGGTAGCACTGAACAAGGCTGCCACTTTTCACTGGCTCGCCCATTCCCCAGCATGGGACAGCTGGAGCAGGGGTCTGCCCCTCCCCTGGGCTGGCTGGCCCCACCCCCCAGTGTTGGGTGGGTGAGTGGGAGCCCTGCAGAGGGTGATTTGCCCCTGGCCTCACATCCCCGTAGGGATGGTCCTGTTTGGTGGGTTGTCTGGGCCAAGGATTGGGATTCTGAGTCCTTGTCCACTCAGTTCCCTCTCCAGGGCCCCATATTGATGGTGAGGCTGTTGGTAGGACCTCTGGAATGACCCCTGTGCTTGATTTGTTGCAACAGCTGTTGGGATTGTTGCTGGGTCTGCTGGGGCCTGAAGGAATGCCTAAACTCCTGTGGCGCATACATGCCCAGGGATTTTAGGGTAGCCTTAGAATCCTACATCCGGTGTAGTTTAGAATCTGTAGATTCTGCAAATAGGGCTGGGCCCTCAAAATGGAGGTCCTGAATGACCTGCTGCATCAGTAGTGACAATCCAGAGCTCTGTAACCAGGCTGATCAGTGCATTGACACTGCAGAGGCTATCTTGGGGGAAGCTGTGTCAGATGCATCCCACAACATAATTAGTATGTCACGGGAGGCCAATACCCCTCCCTCTACCAGTGTCTCATAATTCCTGAGGTGTTCTGTGCAAATCACATCACAAAATCTTTCTAGTGCCCTCAAGAGATTGAATACATATCTCCCCATGAAGGCATGGTGGTTTGCGATATGCAGCTGGAGAGCTGAGGGAGAATAAACCTTCCTACCGAAGAGGTCAAGTTTCTTTGCCTCCTTATTTTTGGGAGTGGAGCTTGGTTGGCCCTGTCTCTCCCTGTGGTTAACCACCTCCACTACCAGAGAGCCTAGCATGGGGTGGTTGAAGAGGAAGTGAATTTATCAGCCGGGACATGGTACCTCTGGTCCACAACTCTGGACATGTGGGAAATCAAGGAGGGGGTTTGCCACTGCGCCTTTGCAATGCTGAATACCCACTCATGCAGGAAACTGAGACCTTAGCAGGCAGGGCCCCATTCCCTATGTCAAATAGGGGATTGCACTGTTCCTTTACATCCCAAGATCCAAGTTCAAGTTTGCTGCTATGCACCTGAACAGATCCTGCTGGGCACGAGGGTCATTCCTGTATGCCAAAGGTCATTGGTAGGTTGCTTCATCTGGGGAAGAGGATGAAGGAATTTGCAGTCTATGGTACAGCCTGGTGCAGGAGTCCGGCTCATTGTCCAAGCTGTCCAAGGAACAAGGGATCCTAGTTGATGGCAGTGCTGAGGGTTGCAGTGATGCAGGTTCATCCTCCAAAGGGTAGCTGAGCCACCTGCTAGACCATCCCTGGAATGAGGGCGGGGTGGAGTCACGGTATGCCCTGGAGTAGCCTCTTTCCTTTTGGGAGCTGCCATCTCTATAAAGACCATGCTCAGGTCTTCTCCGTGTCCCCACCACTGCTGATGGGGGGTCAACAAGGGAGACGGTGCCACACATGTATGCACTTGGGTACTGAGGGACAAATTGCTTCGGTGACAGGCAGTCAGGGAGCACTTATGGTGCCACTTACCCACAGGCTTCTCTCCTGCTGGGATCGGTGCTGGTGACGATGGGGATTGACAGCTCTGGGGCTCATTGTCGGACGATGCCAAGGAAGTGGAAGTTGATATCACCTGTCTTGACCCCTGCGAACATGCTACTGAAGTTTTGCATATAGATACAGGTGAAGAGAGGTACCTGTTGGCTGACTCCAGCTCAGGTACTGGGGCAGTGCTGGTTTCTGGTACTCAGGGGGAATCTGCCATCAGTTCCTATGCAGGTACTGCCTCTGCTGTGGAGGTCCACTCCTTGTCTGAGAGGGCTGGTTTTCCCTTTGACTGCACCGACCTGCGCGGTGCTGGGGATGTCAGTTCAGAGAGAACCCTCGCCGCCGCGAATGCCTCTGGTGTTGAGGGGATAGGGATGTGCTTCAGATCCTTTCCCCAAGGTGGAGTAGCCAGCGGTGAGGTGGTACAGCACCAAGGCGGTGCTGAGTCAGAGGCTGATCGTGGCTTTTTACTAATAGCTGGAGACCAGTGTTGGGTTTTTTCCAGTGCCCATCTGGCATGCAGTGCCAGCTAGTCCTTAGGCATAGTGGGTGTAATTATTTTTGGTTGCGCCGCCCGATCCTGGGTGATATTGTGAGCCTTTGCTCCCTGTCTTTGTGTGTTCTCTGCTTAAATGACTTGCATATGGGACATTTGTCCACCTTTTGTGACTCACTGAGGCAGGAGATGCATTTCTCATGGGAGTCATTAATCGGGAACGCCTTGCAGCAGGCTGTGCATGGTTTAAATCCTGGCATATTTCTGTCACAGACTAACAAGAGTAACTAGATAAGACAGGTGCTTGCTTAACAACAAGGGCAGGCTGTTCCAGTACCGTCGCTGAGGGTGGAAAGAAGGAACTGGGAGGGTGAGTGTCAGGGTCAGGGTCACATATATAGCCACGGTTGCGGCATGGAGGTGGCATTGGCTGCTGACCCTGACCTGACAGGGTAGGACTAAAAGACTTTCTGGATTACCGTGCACTGTGGCACATAGACACCTGTAACTGAATGATGTGAGCAGTGCTCAAAGAAGAACTCAAGGACACTTGGTGGTAGAAGGAAGCATTTGCCCCCAGAGGTTATGGTTAAGAACTAGGGTCATCTAAAATTTGTCTCATATTTTTTAAATACAATTTTGACAGCCCCAATGCCCATCTATATTTTGCTAATTAGAGATTCAGGGGCTAGCCCTGCTTTCTCCCTGCAAAGTGAAGCCAGCCTGCTAGCAGCAAACTAAACTTGGGCCAGGCTGTTTGCAGTGTTTTGGATGGTGGTAGTGGAGGGGAGGTGGGACAGCCTGGATTTCTGAGTCTTTTCCCAGTAGCAGATGGGGGTGTTGAGATGGGGAGCATGGGAGAAGAGGTGGCTGGAAATCATTCAATAAGGCTTGGCATGGCTGCAGGGATGGGTGTTTCTTCCACTGCTCCTGTAGCCCTCTCTGTAAAAGATAACCAGGCTACTCTCCCCACTTCCTGGCAGACCAATCATGATAGATTTTTTTGTGGGTCCTGATGCATGCTTCATCCATAGAACCTGATGGTCCTAAAAGTGGTGGTTAGCTCTCAGGAGCATCTTCAGTAGGACTGCAGAACACCGGCAGTCCTATTCAGGCTTGTGAGCTCATGGATGACATAATTTAGCTCATCAAGGACTAGTAAGTGGCCTGGCATTTGCAGGAGGAGGTGGGGTATTGGCTGGGCCCTGCTACAAGCATCCCAGGACTCATGGGTGGGGACCCTCAGGAGCCTTTTTACCATCTGCAGGTGGCATGATGCAGGGCTCCAACAAGTCGTCTAACACCAGTGGGAGAACATTGGAAAGGTACCTGACGTGCTTCCTAAGGTTTACTGGGGGACAGATGCAGGTCCCCAGCTGGGTGCCTATTCCTGTGCACAGGAGTGGATCTCACTTCACAAGGGTCCTGGGGAAGGGAGGAGGAAGACTTCCTGATATTCTGCCTCTAGTTCCCTTGCCCACCTCCTTTCCCTCCACCCATTCACAAACATCCTTTTTTCTGTGGCCTCTCCCATGACCTTCCTTTCTCAGAAAAAGAGACATTCTGGGCCAAAGCATCTCCTCCATATATAAAGAAACTGTCTTTCCTAAACAGGGCTGGCTCCAGTGGCTCTGGTGCCCTGAGCCAGCTTTTGATTCCCCCACACCCCCCGGGTGGGGGCAGAACCCAGCTGTCACTCTGGGCTGGCTTGCCACACCCTCAGGATGGGGACCAGCAGGCCCAGGGGGTGGAGCAGGCTGGCCCATGGGGCAAACCCTGATGCCTTGCCCCTGCCTCTGGGCTCACCCTCCCTGCTCATGGGGCAGGGAACAGCTGGCCCAGGAGCAGAATAAGCCATCTGATGGGGTGGACTCTGCTCTCCTGCCCTCCGCTGGGCTATCTGTTCTGTCCTGGGGGGGAGGTCCAGCCCAGAGGCGGGGTGAGGGAATGGGGTCTGCCCTATGTGCCAGCGTGCCTCACCCCCAGTGCCCAAAGCCGTGGCCTTACTGGCTTATGGCTTGAGCCAGCCCTGTTCCTAAAACACTAAGGGTATGTCTACAACTTCTATCTTGCTAGTCCGAGCTAAAGAAGTTTGAGCTTAGTTCAAATTAACCCGAGGTTAGTTTGAACTAAGCAGGAACTTTTTAGTTTGAACTAACAGCATGTTCTAGTTTGAACTAACACTTAGTTTGAACTAGAATATGTGGTTAGTTCAAACTAATGGCTTAGTTCAAACTTCTTAAGCCCAATTCCACTTCCAAACCCACTTCCAGCTCCAACCAGAAGCTGCCCACCAGCAGGGGAGAGAGGCGGCCCTGGCCAGGACCTGGAGGCTGAGGGGCGAGGGGTGGCCCCAGAGGCTGTGGGGCAAGAGGTAGCCCCGGCTGGAACTCAGAGGCTGCCTGCTGGTGCGGGTGAGACGTGGCCCTGGACGGGACCCAGAGGCCATGGGGTGAGAGGCAGCTTCTCAGGGGGGAACCAGAAGCCGGCAATGGTCCTGAACTGGAGGCCTGGCCCACCCCCTTTTGGCCCTGCACCTGCCACCCACAGAAGGAGCAGGGGGCAGGGCTGGCGTAGGGGCTGGCACACGTTGCTGATCCCTGGACTTAGCCTTAGTTTGTGTCTCGCCCATGCTTAGTTGCCTTATGGTTACTGGCTTACATGTCCTTGGAGCAGAGCCATCCAGGGAATCAACAGAGGGAATGGTAGACACACTGGAGGGCAGGAACAGGATTCAGGGAGACCTTGACCAATTGGAGCAGTGGGCCAATAGAAAGCTCATGAGGTTCAACAAGGACAAGTACAAAGTCTTACACTTGGGACGGAAAAACCCCATGCACTGCTACAGGCTGGGGAGCGATCAGTGAAGCAGCAGCACTGTAGAAAAGGACCTGGGAGTCTGATGGATGGGAAGCTGGATATGAGTCAGCAGTGTGCTCTTCCTGCCAAAAAGGTCAATGGCATACTGGGCTGCATCAGAAGAAGTGTTATCAGCAGATCAAGGGATGTGATTGTTCCCCTCTATTTGGCACTGGTGAGGCCGCATCTGGAACACTGTGTCCGGTTTTGGGCTCCCCATTACAAAAAGGACGTGGACCAATAATAAAGAGTCCAGTGAAGGGCATCAAAAATGATCAAGGGGCTAGAGCACAAAACCTATGAAGAAAGACTGAAGGAACTAGGCTTATTTAGCCTGCAAAAGAGAAGACTGATGGGGGATTTGATAGCAACCTTCAAATACCTGAAGGGATGCTCCAAGGAGGATGGAGCTCGGCTGTTCTCAGTAGTAACAGAGGACAGAACAAGGAGCAATGGTTTCAAGTTGCAGCTGGGGAGGTCCAGGCTGGATATTAGGAAAAACTTTACTAGGCGAGTGGTGAAGCATTGGAATGGGCTACCTAGGAATCTCTGTCTTTAGAGAAGTTTAAGGCCTGCCTGGACAAAACTCTGGCTGGGCTAATTTAGTGGGAGTGGTCCTGCTTTTTTGGCAGGGGGTTGGACTAGATGACCTCATGAGCTCCCTTTCAACCCTATGATTCTATGATATAACTACCAGTCCTTTTTTGATGTACTTGGTGGAGCCAGCCTAGCGGCCAACTAGGCTGGGCACAAGGAGGGACCCAGGCCTCTGTTGGTTGCAATCCGATGCTCCAGCATGACAGTTGCAGAATAAGACCCAAAGTTTTCTTGTTCTTATCCATCTTTTATACTTGCTGGCCGTCAGGTAAGTCTATGGGATTTGTTGTGTCATGTTAACTCAGGGTTCCTGTGAGATCATTGGTCATCAGTCACTTGCAGACTTGATTGTATTTCATTCTTTTCTTTCTGGGATGGATCCTTCTGTTTGCTTTAATCAGAGATGTTTGCATTGTTCAGCCAGTTAGATGCTACTTGTGCTTCATCAGGACATATGGAGGTTGGGCTGTGACTACTCTGACAAACAAAATGGCCTTCTGCACAGATCTGTGGAACAACAGTGACCTTCCAAAATCAGATACGGTTATGAAAGCAAAGCATCCATCCTTCAGGCCAGGGAAGGCTTCGCTGTGTGTGTTTTAGTCAGAAATAGGTCGGTATACTTGGATTGCATTCATGCTCACATCAACTGTTACTACATTCACCAGCAGGTGCCAGATATTCTGAGATGTGTCAAATCCATTCCTGCTTTTGAAAGCATCACCTAAGTATG
The DNA here is from genome assembly GCA_007922195.1 of Podocnemis expansa. NCBI lineage: Eukaryota > Metazoa > Chordata > Testudines > Podocnemididae > Podocnemis > Podocnemis expansa. The sequence goes on along the minus strand of ML681981.1, from coordinate 23,975,953 downwards.
AAGAAAGAGTTTTGAGTCTATTCCTTACAAGCATATACTCTGCTGATTAGTATAGGTCTGATTTTGTAAAGGAGGTGGGCCTTCCACTCCAATTCTGGGAGGGATTGTGGCTAATAAGCACTGATTATTGGATCTAGTGCAATAAGCAAGGGGTGAAAAAATCAGCAGAAATGAGAAATGGCTTTTGGAAGTGACTGTGGGTCAGTGTGGCAAAAATCATCACTCTGAGTGATGATCAGCAAAACCAAATTCCAGTGTAAAGAGAAAACTGCATCCTCACATCTGGTCTGTGGGAATTAACAGCGAGATCAACTGGAGAACCTCTGACTGGCCACCTCTGTGCTGCATACGGTATCCCAGGCCTTGTTTTCTCTTCCTGTCCATTCTTTTAAATCCTGGGAAGTTTCTGAATGGGGCAGGCAGTGTCCCTGAAGCCCCTGACCCAGTGGCAGATGAGAACAGCAGGCCAGCATCAAGCCATGATTATTTCTGGGTGTCAAAAATAAATGAAAAGAAAGAGGGAGAGCTGTGAAGAGGGTCATTCTAGTGGCTCTTTCATTTTTTGCTGAGGAGGAAGTTAGAAAAGCAGAGCCCTCAAAGCCTTATTGAAAGAGGGACAGAGACGGGACAATGTGTAGGGCTGAGGAAAGGAATCTCCGAGTGCTCACCTCAGTGTCCTAATTATCTGACAACAATTACGCTTTTCAGGGTGGAACATATGGTGGATGGTTTGCTTTAACAAAAAATTACTTTAGAAACTTAAATGATGCTAGAAAATGGTGGAAATTGCTGTAGGGAGATGGGGGCAGGGAGACACACTCTGGACACGTGGGAGCCCAGCTTCACAGAAGTCAGCTGTGCTTGGTGTGCCTTGACTCAGCTCACTGGCAAGATCTGTCCTCTCACTGATTCACCACAATGTACTGGGAGCCTGAAAAATCATAAAGAAATGAATGCGGAACATCTTCACCTCGGGTCAGCTTCTGTCAAGCCATGGAATGGGCCTGCGCTGCATAGGATGATGAGCAGGGGTTTAAGAGATGCAGGATCTTTTCCCAGGTCAGCTATTGATTCCTCTTGTGAGCGTGGGTGAGTCACTTAACCTCTCTGTTCCTCTGTGTGACCCTTGACAAACACAAGAGCTTATATTTTCTTACTATGCGTATACCATAAAGGGACACTGATCTAAGGTGGCTCTGAGCCCCATATGTGGTACAAATAATGATAATGATAGAGCAGTGCAAAACATTTTCAGTGACATACATTTTCCTTGTCATGTGTCTTCTGGAAGTTGAAATGGGTTGTGGAGAGATATCAGTTCTGATGAACTCTCTGATGGAGTGCTTTCTTGGTGCCAGGGTTCTCTGGTTGCTTTCTGACCAGGGAGAGAGAGAAATTGAAAAACCTGACCTCTTCCATCTGAAAATGGATGTTTTGACACAAGTTGTCACAAAACGGAATTGTCATGCTCCACCAGCTCTCATCCGATACAAGTCGCCAGTTGGTAAATGGCGGCTATATAATCATATAGAGCCAAAAGGGAGGTTACTGGAAAGAGGGTTGTTCTTCTCATTCAAAAAACTCTTTGCAGTGAATTAGATATTCTTGACAAAAAGGGACTAACAACACCAGCTGGAGCCTGCGGTAGTTTAAGTGGGAAAAATGGAAACCTCCCAAGGTAGCTGGGAAGCAGTGCCCATGCACCTACTTGCAGAGTCTCTGGCATTCCAGCCCTGAAAGATCTCTCTCAAATCTATCAATGCTCCTCAGTCCTGACCTAGAGATCTGTGATATTCCTTCCTTGAATCCTGCCAGTCTCTGCCAATGAACTTCATTACTGCCTTGCCGGAACACCCTCTGCTGTTCAAATTTCAGGCCACCACAACACAGCCAAGCACCTCAGTCTAGACTTGCAGAATCTCCATTTGTTTGTCCTGCACCTCACACAGTTCTGCCACAGCGTCAGTCCGCCCTGTAGATCCCTACTACTTCAATTCTAAGAGGCACAGAGTCCTGCCAATTCACTATAACAGAAATGTTCGAAGAATGTACACTGATTTAACTATTAAAAAGAAACTATAAAAGACATCAATATAACTGAATGGTCTCATAAGAAATTTCATTCCAGTGGCTTAATAGCAGATTAGATTATATGAAGTTATACTTGAAAAAAAAAATCTCAACTTTAAATTAGGTATCATACATTGTTGTTTTTTTTTAAATAAGCCTGAAAGAAATTTTATGCCAAAAACTATTTTGATAACAAAATATGAAGGGTCACTGGACTAAACATCTTCTTAATTACATTAGTTTGATTGTAGTTGTACTAATAGCACACATAGGGCTCCCCCTTAAAGCTCAAAGCCCCATTGTGCTAGGCAATGCATGCATGCGGGCACACACACGAACAATGACCTCTGCCCTCAAGGAGTTTACAATGCTATGAGTATGACAGATGACAACAGGCCAATACAACACACAGCTGGGGAAGCACAGCCTGGCCACATGTAATCTGCAGTGATAAAAGCACACCAGTTTGCTATCTGTGCTTCCCTAGTATTGCCTTTCTGATATCTCTTCTTGCTAATGTCATCTCAGTGTGAACAGAGAAATGGTTATGGCAGCGGTGCATTGCAGTCCTTGAATACCTTTGTAATGAACTGTGGAACTATGGCACTGAACAACAGGTCTTATTAACCGGAACTTGGTCAAGCTGAAAGGAGAGAACATTTATACCAAGCTGCTTACTTTTCCTGTGTTTTTCTGAATGCTTCATTCTATTTTCAATTATTTTCATTTAAAAGTGAACTTCCCCCTGCTCAGCTCAGCTCCACCTGCTGCAACCTGCTATTAACACAATATGATCACTTCAGCATTGTGATTGGCATCCTATAAGACTAGGAATTGCCATAAGTAGGAAAAGCAAATCCATGTGCCAGATTAATATTACTATTCATATTATGGTAGCATCCTTAGGCTCCAGCTGAGATCAGGGCTCCAGTGTGCAAGGGGCTGTAAAAATACATAGCATGAGGCAGTCCCTGTCCCCAAGAACCTACAATCTCAGCAAGCAAGATAAAGGGTAACAGTCACAGAGACTTGCCCAATGTCACATAGCAGAGCTAAGCCTAGAAGCCAGGTCTCCTACATCTCCATCTGGTTGTCTTTCCACTGCAGCAGGCAGAAATTTGGTGAGCAGCAAATATGACAAAACTATTTACACCCAGACCTCAGGATTTCCCTTTTCCTGTCTTCTGAGTGTTTGAGTGCTTGTGAAATAAGCTGGACTGAGGCCTACAAGGACTGAAAGGCTGTGTTTGTAAGCTCCCCATCTTCAAAGCACCTGATGAAGTGGGATTTTCTCCCATGAACGCTCATGCGATAAATAAATTTGTTAGCCTTTAAGTGCCATGGGACTCCTTGTTTGTTTTTCTGAACTAGACTTATGCAGCTATCCCTTTGGAACTTATCAGCAGAGTAGTGGCAGGAAAGGAAGCAGTGCAAGCTTTTCTGCATTACCCTAATAACATTTCAAAATGGTCCTAGAGGAGGCATCCCCCACAAGGTTGTGTCTTCACAGCATAGCTAGCTTGAGTGTTAGCCCCAACGTGACTCCCCCCGCAACATTTCCAGCTCCAGCTGTGGTACTTTAAGGTCCTGCCAGCTGAGCCATCAGAGGACAGGGTGGGCAAGGGTGAGTGGGTGACTTGAAGCTGGAGTGATGCTGATGCACCAGCTAGTGATGCGGGGTGGGGGGGGGGGATGCTACAGCTCAAATTACACTAACTCCTCAGCCCCTGATCCAGGGGTCTCAAACTCAAATCATCACGAGGTTCGCATGAGGACTACTAGAGGGCTGCATGAGGATTAGTATGTTAGGCTGAGGGCAGCACCACTGAAACCTTTTCATAGAATGATATTGCAAATATCAGTAATGCTTGTGTCATTGCGGGCTGCAGGAAATAGCTTTAGGGGCTGCCTGCGGGCTGTGTGTTTGAGACCCCTGCTAATCCAATCTCTCTGCAGTGTTGTGTTGAAGCCTGGCCACTCGCACATGTGTTAGGCTAGGTCACAAGCAGTAGCCTGTGTCCAGTAAGTTGAACTAACTTTTGCAGCAAAGCCAAACCCTGAGAATAATTTAGTCACCCATTACTGAATGGAGAATTTTTGAGGTTCTTATGCCTGTTGCTTTGGGCCAATATCTGGTGTCCAGGACTGTGGTGAGCAATTAAATTAATCCAGGCAGCCGCCCTTCAGAAAGACTCAGCCTTTGCTCTTTATAAGGAATTTTTCATCCGCTTGATGGATTGGAGTCAGGCGATATTATCTGGCACTATGGCAGCAGAGCTGGGGATGGAGTGGGCAATGAATGAAGGAAGGAATGTCAGTTGGTTTTGTTTATATAATTTCTGGAGTGGCATGGAGACTGGAAAATAGCACCAGGCCCTTCTTGGTTGGTAAACAGGAGCAGCTTCGTAAGTGAATATAACAGGCAGATGGCAATATCTCCTTGTGAGAGCTACAATCAATGTTGCCAAGTTCTTGTCGAAGAAACCACATTTTGATATTGACAAGCTTGGCACATACTGACCTGGTTTTTCCTTCCTCATTTGAGGAAAGATTACTGAGAAAAATCAAGAGAAAACAGCTCTGGCATCTTTTCCATTCCATGTTAGGTTTAGATAGTGGTTAAAGTATAATTTGCCAAGCCCCAAAACCCTCCTAAATTTCCAGGCCCCCTTCATGCAGGTCTGAGTTGCCTTCACACAGGTCGGGGCCCCCTTCATGCACCCCAGCTACTGTCCCCGAGCCCAGATAGGCATTTACAACCACTTTTGTTAGTACCACATGCATTGGTTCTTGCTCCACTCCATGCACCCCCCCCACTTCCATTTACACCTCCCCACACCCAACTATACACACAACCCTTACATGCCCCCCAGCTACACACATGCACACACCCTGCCCCTCACAACCCCCATCAGCATTCCTTGTATCCCAGCAGCTTCGCACCCCCCATCCCAGAGGCCAGCACCCCCTTGAAAGCCCTTCCGTCAGCCCCACCACAGGGCTCCCCTGGGCCGAGCTGAAGCCTTACCTCATCTGTTTCTCCTTGTCCCTGCTCCCAGCTCAGTACCAGGAAGCAGGTGTGGGTGGGGGCTGGCCAGACAAGTTTTGGCTAGGGGATGGGAGCTGCTCCCCGGCCACAGGCTGTTCCTACCCAAGACTCCCTGCCTGGCTCAGCTGACTCAGCTCCCTGTTGGCCGGAGACTGTCTTCTGGCTGGGTAGGTGCTGAGGCCAGGGGTTAAACTAATGCAAGGGGGAACACACTGCAACGTTGCATTCTGGCTGCTGTTGCTATTTTTAGGGGGCCCCGAAATGCTGTGTTCTGGTGCATTCCTCTATTTCAGGGGAACCGGAATGCTGCCGCCTTAAAAATACAGGGCTCTGGAATGCGATGGTGATGAGGCTAGAATAGAATTGAATCAGAGGGTTGGAAGAGACCTTATGAGATCATGAAGGCCAACCCCTTGGGGCTTAAACCAAGGCCCTTCTGCATATTAAGCAAAGGTGCTAGTTACTATAGCATTTGCTATTCATATGCAGGCTGGCTTACTTTAATCCCTGTGTCTGGATATGATGTTCAGAGTGTGCTGGCCTCATTGCTTGATGATCTCCTAGGCAAAGGTCAGCTGTTCATGATTATTTTGTTCACTTCTGTCAGGACCCTTTGATTCCTTTGACCACAGAATGGCGTTGACTCACCCAGAGCCCTTGGTAGGAGCAGATGAAGTCAAGCTTTATTGGTTTCATTCTGGGAGATTTCAGAGGGCTATAGTCTGCAGTTACTCATTTGTCCCAGGACACTTTCATGTAGACTACTGCAAAGTTCCATTCTGTCAACCCTTTTCCCTGTGTATGAGCAGCCCCCAAGTAGACAGTGAACCAATGCGAGCTGCAGCGCCATCAGTACGCTGATTTCTGTTGAGCTGTACAGTTTGTTGTCTTAGATTTTGTCATTTGTGCTCAGAAAATGGGGTAATGGGCATGTCAAAATAATCAGACAGGTTAGACAGAAAGGCTAGTCTTAAAGTGCCACACAACTGCTTGTTTTTTTACTGGACTAGACTAACATGGCTATCCCGTTGGAAATTGACTAGAAGCTATTTGCAATCTTAAGAGTTTTCAGTCCATTTTCTAGATCTAGAATAAGCATACAAGTATTTGAAACTGAATCTTTTGAGGTTTGCCCATGAATGCTTGTTATCAAAATACTTTCCTATTCACAGCAGAGGGGGCTAGCTGAATCACGTTTACATCTCAGTTCACAAAGTAAATTGTTGAGAAATTGACATTCTGATTAGGGCTTCTCAAAAATTTTCCACGAGAGCTGTTTTTCAGTGGAAGGTTGGATTTCTGAGTACATAAATTTTTTCAAGAAAAGTTTATGCTTTTTGTGGAGAATTTTGATTTTTTGTCAAAAAATCAGTGTCCCAACCCCAAAATAGTTAGATCCATTTATCTTGTTGTCATGCAGTAGTAGTTTGATTTCCTCATATACCCATTCTCTACCATGGAACTGGCTCCCCAGGCAGACTGCAACTCCTATAAGGCACCATGGTAATAATACAAAATTGAAATATTTCATATTTTTGGTTAAAATATTTTGGGTTTTGCTGAGACTTCCTAAAGCAGAAAACACGTTTTCTAACTGGCTCTAATTCTAATTGGATTAGAATTAGCAGTTGCATCCTATATTAGCGCATGCTTTGGAATCACATTGTTATACCAGAAAAGGCACACAGGAAAGCAAAAAAACAACAAGGAGTTGTGTGGCACTTTAAGACTAACAGATTTATTTTTTTGCATGAGCTTTCATGGGAGAAGATCCCACTTCCTCAGATGCTTCGAAGATGAATGAACTTACAGAAAGGAATGAAACTAAATGCAAGGGGGTGTAAAACATAGGATCAGGTCATACAGTAACAGCAAATCAGAGCAGTTTTCAGGTTCAAACCATGGGAAGCCTGAAGTCAAATTACCTATTGTAATGGGAAAAGAACCCATAGTCTCGATTAAGTCCTGCTTTCACAGAATTTAGCTTGCATATTAATTCAAGTTCAGCTGTTTCTCTTTGAAGTCTTGATGTCCCAGCTACATCTCTAACGAGAGTCGTTAACAAATCAGTCATCTAGTGATTGGGAAGATGGAAGTGCTCAGCAACTGGTTTCTTTGTGCTTTGATTTCTGATATCAGCTCTGTGCTCATTCAGCCTCTTACGCAGCGATCTTCCTGTTTGTCCAACATAGAAGGTATTGGGGCATTTCCTGCACATGATGGCATAGACCACATTAGTAGATGAGCAGGTAAATGAGCCTTTGATGGAGTAGCAGGCTTGATTAGGACCTATGATGGTATCTGTTGTGCAGATATGTGGGCAGACTTGGCAGCGTGGTTTGTT
>ML681981.1:23948832-23968480 GCA_007922195.1 Podocnemis expansa | reverse complement strand
CCCTGCAACAAACCACGCTGCCAAGTCTGCCCACATATCTGCACAACAGATACCATCATAGGTCCTAATCAAGCCTGCTACTCCATCAAAGGCTCATTTACCTGCTCATCTACTAATGTGGTCTATGCCATCATTATGCAAGAAATGCCCCAATACCTTCTATGTTGGACAAACAGGAAGATCGCTGCGTAAGAGGCTGAATGAGCACAGAGCTGATATCAGAAATCAAAGAACAAAGAAACCAGTTGCTGAGCACTTCCATCTTCCTAATCACTCGATGACTGATTTGTTAATGACTCTCGTTAGAGATGTAGCTGGGACATCAAGACTTCAAAGAGAAACAGCTGAACTTGAATTAATATGCAAGCTAAATTCTGTGAAAGCAGGACTTAATCGAGACTATGGGTTCTTTTCCCATTACAATAGGTAATTTGACTTCAGGCTTCCCATGGTTTGAACCTGAAAACTGCTCTGATTTGCTGTTACTGTATGACCTGATCCTATGTTTTACACCCCCTTGCATTTAGTTTCATTCCTTTCTGTAAGTTCATCCATCTTCGAAGCATCTGAGGAAATGGGATCTTCTCCCACGAAAGCTCATGCAAAAAAATAAATCTGTTAGTCTTAAAGTGCCACACAACTCCTTGTTGTTTTTTTACTGGACTAGACTAACACGGCTATCCCTTTTGAAATACACAGGAGAGCACCCCTCAATAAATGTTGTACTTAAAAAGAAAAGACTAGCAGAATTTTATTCAGGGGGGCAAGGCAATATGCCACATTTTTTGTAAATAAGTAAAGATAGCAAAAAGCAGTCACACACACACACACACACACACACATGAAGTTCTGCAACCTGGTATGATAGAAAAGGAGTTGGGGGTCATGGTGGATGGGAGGCTGGGTATGAGTCAGCAGTGTGCTCTTGCTGCCAAGAAGACCAATGGCATACTGGGCTGCATCAGAAGTGTTGCCAGCAGATCCAGGGATGTGATTTTTCCCCTCTAATTGGCACTGGTGAGGCAGCATCTGGAATACTGTGTCCAGTTTTGGGCCTGCCACTACAAAAAGGACATGGAAAAATTAGAAAGAGTCCAGCGCAAGGCAACAAAAATGATCAAGGGGCTAGAGCACAAGACCTATGAAGAGAGACTGAAGGACCCAGGCTTATTTAGCCTGTAGAAGAGAAGACTGAGGGGGGATTTGATAGCAACCTTCAACTACTTGAACAGATGCTCCAAGGAGGACTGAGCTCGGCTGTTCTCAATAGTAACAGAGGACAGAACAAAGAGCAATGGTTTCAAGTTGTAGCTGGGGAGATCGAGGCTGGACATTAGGAAAAACTTTCTTACTAAGCAAGTGGTGAAGCATTGAAATGGGCTACCTAGGGAGGTGGTGGAATCTGTCTTTAGAGAAGTTTAAGGCCTGCCTGGACAAAACCCTGGCTGAGATAATTTAGTGGGAGTGGTTCTGCTTTTTTGGCAGGGGGTTGGACTAGATGACCTCATGAGCTCCCTTTCAACCCTATGATTCTATGATATAACTACCTTTCCTGTGTTGGTTGAGCCAGCCTAGTGGCCAGCTAGGCTGGGCACAAGGAGGGAGCCAGGCCTCTGTTGGTTGTGATCCGATGCTCCATCATGATAGTTGCAGAATGAGACCCAAAGTTTTCATGTTCTTATCCATCTTTTATACTTGCTGGCCATCAGGTAAGTCTATGGGATTTGCTGTGTCTCATTAACTCAGGGTTCCTGTGAGATCATTGGTCATCAGTCACTTGCAGACTTGATTGTATTTTATTCTTTTCTTTCTGGGATGGCTCCTTCTGTTTGCTTTTATCAGAGATGTTTGCATTGTTCAGTCAGTTAGATGCTACTTGTGTTTCATCAGGACAGGCTGGCAGTTGAGACTGGTCCCTTCACATGCACAACTTTCATTCACACACCTTGTTCACACATTTAGATGAACTTACACAGCATATGCCTAAACCAGATTTCATCAAGTGTACAAAATGGAGTACAGTGTTTAAGCAGGAGTTCCAAACTGACAATACGGAGCCTTGTTGGACATTGGTTATAATGTATATTACACGTGGTTGCAAAATTATTTTTCTTATGACACTAAAGGACATATACACAACCCTAACCAACATATACTTTAAAGATAAATGTAATTCATTATCTCTCTGTGCCCCACAGTATGCATCTCAGCTTTTCTTGTTGCGATCAGCATCACATGCTCTCTTTTCACATGGTACATTCTGTCCTCTTAGATACATAGAGTCATAGATTCTAAGTCAGAATGGGCCAGTATGATCATCTAGTCTGACATCCTGCAGATTCAGGCCTCAAAACCTCACCCACGCACTCCAGCAATAAGCCTCTAACCTATGACTGAGTTATTTAAGTCCTCAAATCTTGATTTATGGACTTTAAGAAACAGAAAATTTACCGGCTGGTGAGCCATTCCCCAGGCTACAGAGGAAGGAGAAAACCCCCCCAGAGCACTAGACAGTCAGCCTTGGGGGAAAATTCCTTCCTGACCCCAAATATGGCAGTCAGTTAAATCCTGAAAGTGTGGGCAAGTCTCACCAGCCAGCCACCTAAGAAAGATTTCTCTGTAGTAAGTCAGAACTCACCTCATCTATCCTTCCTTCTTAGGCCACTTGCATATCCACCACCAGTAGCCAAAGATCAGTCAATTTCCAAAGTAGGTCATCCCATCATACTATCCCTTCTATAAACTTATCAAGCTCAGTTTTGAAGGAATTATGTTTTTTGCCCCTAACTTGAGTGAGTGTTGAGCTTGTGGTTAACCAGTACTGTTTCATATGAGACACTGCACAACAATCACCACAAGCATTTGGGGAGCTGTTATGCTCTCTCACACCACAGAATATTATTATTATTTTACATGTTGCCATTGATGTCTGTGCAGTGTTTTTAAACAAAGAAAAGTGAGAAGGCCCTGTAGTTGCCCTGAGGAGTCTGCAATCTATGGTAGGTAAGTCAACTGAGAGGGCAATAGAGCCAGGAGTCTGCAACCTCTGGCTCTGCAGCCATATGTGGCTCTTTGACTGCTCCCTTGCAAATGCTGGTCCATGCAAGAATGACAATGTACTACTGTTATTAATTATTCAAGTAGCTCAAATGGCAGAGTGCTGTGTGATAGGGCTAAAGTTTCCAGCCCTATGGAAATCTGATTTCTGTTTCCTTTAGTATGCTTTTTAAAAACTAGGTTGAGTTAAGTTTGTATAGACAGCTTTAATCTTGACGTATCCTAAATTTTTTATGCTTGACATTTTGACCTTAATAATGTTCTTTTAACACAGCTTTTTATGTGTGTGAATATAAAAAAACAGTATTTACTTTTCTGCATAGTATATTTTTTATCAGGTTCTCAACCTTTTCATCTTTCTAGCTACATGCAGGTTTAGTCTCTTCATTTTCCACAAAGAGTGATGTGTAAAAGCACTGCTGAAGGGCTAATTTTCACGTTGTGATTCTTTTTTCGCCACTGCAGCTTATGAACTGGTGCTTTCAAACCATACCACAGTGATTCACAGACTGTGGGTCCTGACCCAAAAGGGGGGGTTGCAAGACTATTATAGAGGGGTCATGAGCACACCCTTTTCATTAGCCCAGGGGCTAGAGATTGGCAGTTCCTTGCCAAGCCCCCGGCTCTGAAGGCAGTGCCACCAGACTGCAGCAGCACAGGAATAAAGGTAACATGGTAAAGCATTTTCCCTGTGCTGTTGCTGGTGGTGGTGCCGTCTTCAGAGCTGGGTGACTGAAGAGTGATAGCTGCTTGGCTGGGTGCCCAGCTCTGAAGGCAAGACCACCAGCAGCAGCAATGCAGGAATAATGGTGACTCGGTATGAATAAAAAAAACCCAAGGAGTCCTGTGGCACTTAAAGACTAGGGCTAGGTCCACATGAGGCTTTTATTTCGAAACAACTGTTGTTTTGAAATAAAAGTCGAAATGTTCAAATGACATTTCTTTATTTTGCAATGATGGGACCCCATCATTTTGAAATAACGTCCATCATATCTGAACAATAAAACCTCACCTGAAATCGAAATACCTGTTGTTTCGAAATGGTTGTTTCGACTCAATGCCGTTTGGACGTATTATTTTGAAATAACCATTATTTCGAATTAACATTTTTGCCCTTCTCCTTCTCAGAGTACCTTCCTTTTTCTATATATTGGGTGGGGGCATGGTCCAGGGAGGGTGCCATGTTGCCACACCTCCCATGCTGCCCCTCTCCTGAAGAGAAATAGCAAGTCCTGTATCTGGACATGCTATTTTGCTTTGAGGTTTTCTCTTATTTCAATTTAATATTTGCTTATTTCAATTTGTTATTTTGAAATAAGGATTTTATTTTGAAATAACTCATTTTGAAATAACTTATTTCAAAATAACAGTTTACGTGTGATCAGAGCCTAACAGATTTATTTATTGCATGAGCTTTTGTGGGAGAAAATCCCACTTTGTCAGACACTTTGAAGTGGGGCAATTTATAGAATGAGATGAAAATAAATGCAAGGGAGTGTAAGACAGGGGATCAGGTCATACACTAACAGCAAATCAGAGCAGTTGCTAAGATTCAAACACTAGGAAACAGCACCTAGAGGAGGGTGAAGTCAAATCCCCTGTTGTAATGGGAAAAGAAGCCATAGTCACAATTTAATCCTGCTTTCACACAATCTAATCTACATGTCAGTTCTAATTCAGCTCTTTCTCTTTGCAATCTTGATGTCCCAAGTATCTGATGAAGTGGGATTTTTCTCCCACGAAAGCTCAAGCAATAAATAAATCTGTTAGTCTTTTAAGAGCCACAGGACTTGTTCCTTCTTTTGCCTAAGTAGACTAACACGCTGCCCCTTCGGATCTTGGAATGAATACTTACTGGTAGCTCTGTAGTGATCTGCACTGATGCTGCAAAAGCTACTTCCAGGATCAAGAGTGCAGATGTACAGGCAGAGAAAGTTATCATGGTCTGAAATATTTTCAAAGAGGACCCTGAAAAAAACCTTTGGAGGTTACATTGATACTAAGAATTCACAAAAGAAAGTTCCAAACCTCTTTGCCTACATGTCTTCTGGCAGTGTTTTATGCTGGGATTTGGAGAGGGGCCCCCAAGATGATACTATCCTGTGATAGATCTATGCATATACCATTATATTCACTATAGAGAGAAAAATTCAGTTTTATAAACTAGGGCTTTTAGTAATTTTTCATTGTTGTGAGTTGCAAAAGCCAATCATCATGTATTCTGGTGTGTATGACCATTGTTCAGTAGTGCTTTCTTATCAGAATGGAAGCCATGGCTGTGATTATCTTCAGAGATCAGAAAGAATTGTGAATCTTTCTGAATGACACTTAGCTGCAGGTAAAGGGTTTAGCAGCTTGTGGGATAACCGGTCTGAGCCATTTCTGTATGGTGATCATTTCTGTATGGTGAGCATTTAGGTATAATGATAAATGGAGGGCTTACCTAAGCTTATCGTTATATGAGAATTTAATATTTTACACCAGGCTGCTAACGGAAACTGAGGTAGCCTGGGAGTTTGCGTGGTGAAAGTCTCCTTTTGGCTGAATTGTATTGGGAGATACTATTTTTGATGACAGTTTCTCTTTAGGGCCTCCATCTAGCAAGGTACATCACTAACTTTCAGCAGGTGACTTCAAGTGAATGAACTACTGGCAGGCCTAAAGTTAAGCACATGCTTAAGTAGCTGAGTGAATTAGGGCCTGGTCTTCACTTACTGACCACTTCCCAATGGGAGTTTTGCTTTAGTAAATTCTTAAAGATTGTGCCAGAAGTTTGTCTTAAAATTTTACAGCATGGCCCTTGAAAATCCAGAAGGGAATGGTAGTTGATGTAAATATGAATCCTATCTCTTTCCAAGGGGCTTTCACACAGCAGTCCCTAGCCCCACAAATCCTTTTACTGGGCCCAGATTCTGCTGCCCTCAAACTCCCATTGATTTCTGTGGCAGAGGTATGACACTCTTTAATCTGAGAGATGTTTCACAGATGCCATGTTACTTTTTGCGTGGCTGCATTTTGCAAACAATTGGGAAAGTGCAGTTTAAAGCCACTGGGCCAGAACCTGCATTTTTCACTTCTTCTTGACACCTGTGTCTTCCATTGAGTTTGTGCCTGGTCCTGATTTTGGGAGCCAGTCCCTTGTAACCATTGAGCCCCATCCTGCAAAACCTTCCTATTGCAGGCTCTCCTTATTCATGTGGGCTGAATCAACCAGCTACTCCCCTGAGTAACGGTTACTCCAGGAGTAAGGATGTGCACCACTGAGCCCTTTGGTGGCAAGCTGAGGCTTTTCAATAGCCCTGGCTCAGCATGGGTCGGGGGGTGGGGTGCCTGTTGCTAGCTAACCCACAAGCATGTGTCTGAGTTGCTCAGGAAGACCCCAGGGACCTTATTCTATGTAGCCAGGGCTGTTTTCTCTTGCGCTGCCTTTTGGACTCCCCACACAAAAGGCAACGTTAAAAGCAGGAAGATTTACTGTGCTAGATGGGACTTGCTGGGGTTTTTAAACACCCTTTGCTGCTTTTCCTATTCACTGACTTGGAGACCGATTGTTCCGCAGCGTTTAAGAGTTAGCTGAGTAATTAATTATTTCCCAGGAAAACCCCCCGAGATTTCTTTAGGTCCCTGTGTGCGCGCCAGGGGCTGGGGACGCCTTGGGGGAAAGGGCACCGAGGGGCAGGGGCTTTCACTGGCTACCCACATTTTCCTCTCCTCCCTCCCCACTGGTGACATCTAAAGCTGCAGACGGGTTCCCAAAATGATAAATTAAATATGTGGCTCGGTTGCACCCCGATCTCTGCCCTAGCAGGCTTCAGCGAGAGGATTTTTAAGGAGGGGAGACGATGGCAAGTCGCAAGGCCAGGGATCCTTCTGGGCTTTAGCGCCCAGCGCAAAGGCTGGTGTGGCCGCCAGGCTCTGGGTTTGTTAATCAGGAAGGATCAAAGCGCCCCACAGAAGAGTCAAAGCTTTTGACTCGGGGTGTCTCGTTTCTTCTGTTTTACCCGCTCCCCGGGGTCAGTTGGCTGTGTGAAAGGGGTTTGACTGTGCTGGTCTGGAGAAGAGAAATCCTGCTCCGTTTTCCTGGTGTTTTTCACAGTGGCAAGAGTCTCTGGCGAGCGAGGGATCCTCCCCAGCTTTCCTCTTCTGCGACAGAAACCAGCTTGGGCACCCAGGGCGCGGAGCTCCCTTGGTGCAAAGGCCTGTTTGGGGAGATGGGTTTTTTTTTTTGCCCTGTCCCAGTTTCTGGAAGGGGGCTCCCCGAAACCCACCCACCCGTGGAGGGGCAGCCCAGAGAAAACCGAGCGGTGCCTCTTGCCTGGGTCACCAAAGGCCCCTCCAGCTGAATTTCACTCCAGCTTCGAAGACGGGCTCCTTTGTCTCTAGAAACTCATTTCAGCCAAGCCATCCCAGCTGGGAGCCCCTCTCCCCTTGGCAAGGGCTCTGGCTCCAGCCCTCTCTCCTGGGCACCACGTCGGAGCAGGGCTCCGTCCAGGGGACAGACCAAAGACAGGGGCCATCCGTCCCATCGCACCCCCCGTTATTTGGCTCGGCTTTCTCGGTGGCCAGGTAGGAGAGGGAGGCGCATGGGACCCAGGTCCCCCAGCCCGAGGAGAGGTCTTTCCCCTTTGTAAAGCCTGCCCCCCTTTGGTAGCCCTCCGACCCCTGACTTGCCCCGAAGGCGGCCCTGCGAGTCTTTCTTTCCCACACTTCAGGCCAACTTGGGTCAGCTTTGGGGGGCGCCCCCTTGGCCCTTCTTCCAGAAGGGCAGGTAGGTAGGGCCTGGCACGTTCAGATCGGCGCTGCTGCTTTGCTTTTCCCTCGCCAAGCCGCTGTTTGACTTGGCTGCCTGTCCCAACAGGGGCATCTGTGCACCTTGCGCCTGGCATATGTGGCCCTCCTGTCCTAACAAGCCAGCGGTGGCCGTGGGCGAGCTGGGAGCGGGCCATGCACCTGCTGAGCTTGTCCCCAAAGTCACCAATCAGCCGCTGGCAGCCGGATCAGTGGGGCTGGGAGCTCCAAGGGGACGCGAGGCTGCGGCCACAGGTATTGCGGCGTGGGTAGGTGCGGCGGGGCGGCAGCTGCTCTCTGCGGCTCTGAAGAGTGGGCGCAGAGTCGCTGAACATATGTCACCACAAATCACAGTGGCTTTTTAATGGGTTTGCACATCCTGGCTGGGTGGCGGGGAGCGAGGGGGAGAGGAAGGCAGGCGGAGAAGCGAGGCTCTGAGACGCACCAGGTGCGCCCCGCACCTTTTCACGCCTTCAAGCGCTGCCGGCTTCTCAGCTCCCGCCGCAAGGATCTCAAGAGTGTGTTTGTCATTTGCTGAATGGGGGACTCGGGGACGCGTAAATAAAGGCGCTGGACCCCTTGGAGAGCCCCTCCACTTGTCTCCCCTTTTGTGTGTTTGCCTCCCAAGTGCTCCCCGTGCGCCTTGGGCTGTCCTGGAAATGGCATATGGTGGCCCTCTCACCTCTCCAAAAAGGCTCCCGGAGCGCATGGGACTCCCCCTGCTGCAGGCCGTTGATTTTATGTCATTAAATTGTATTTACATTCGAAGTTTGTGGGGGAGAAAGCCAAAACCAGGCCACTGTTATCTCAACTCCCTGCCTGACATCAAACAGCACCAGTTGGCCAGAGCAGCCTGCATGCCAGCCCCCAGATTACAAAACATCCCCAGCGCCTGGCAGATGAAAGCTGGGATGGAGCTCAACTGGTTACCATATGTTTTCAATAAAATAAGACAAATAGGGCAGGGAGATAGGGATTGCAGTAAACCTGTTATAAAATAGTATAAAATAGTCCAATGTAAACGACATAAGGGCCCCTTCTGGAAGGGCCCTTTAATGCCAGCTCTGCATTGAAGCTGCCCAGACAGGTGTGAGTAGGAACCTAATGCGGTTCCCCCCTAGATTTTTATCACGTTTGTGGTAATATTGTGCTTGTTATGCTAACTATGAGTAAACATACCCGATCAGTCATTGTGGCAATAGGAGAGAGTTATCAGAAAGTGGCAGTGGGAAGGTGATTTAACAATAAAGTTGCCTTGTTTCCCAGCAGGTGATGGCTGCCCCCAACCCCATGATTAATGTTTCCCAAAGCACTCCACTTTACAATCTCTTGTAATTATTTATTAAACGAAATCTATTTATTATTATTTTAGCAAACAGTGGTACCAGGTGGGGCTTTCTTTTCCTCTTCAGCTTTTGTTTGAAGGACGTTTGAAGTGGGCAGTCTAAGAGTTGGAAACTCGCTCACCAGATTTTTGTCAACCATTTGCAGGAGCACAAAAATCTGCCAGGGCCTTGCTATTCAGTTTGCCCTTGTTGCAAATCTAAAAGGGCACACAAAATTGGAGAGGGAGGAAAAGTGCCCCCCCCTTTCATTCCCCCTGAAAAATGAGCGAAGAAGGCTTTCAAACCCCAAGCAGCCTCCCCCTTTAGAGCAGTCGCAGCACACACCAGATGCAAGGGCCTTTGGGAGTCTGGGGTTAACCCTGCCTCTCTCCTGCACGTCTGGAGACTGCAGTGCGCAAAGGGGTGCTGTGTCCGGCCCTGGGCAGGAAAGCCGAGCTGGGCAAGGAGCAAAGGGCCAGAGGACACATTTCCAGCCCTGGAGAGGAGCTGTTTCAGCACCACCGCTTTCCACACAGCTCTCCGTTGCAGCGCCCAACCGCATCCCCACGGTGCAACACCGCTGCTCAGGCGTGGTTTTGGCGAGGGCAAGTGAACCTTTCAAGGTTTCCAAAGCAGATCGCGTGTGCTCTAGGGGCTCCCTTGTTTCTTGCCCCCTCTGGTCGACGAGAGTCTCCCGGACATTTAGAAATGTCACTTCCCTCCAAATGACAAGCCTGGGGGGCCACCCGTGCCCCCGCAGAGACAGTTCAAGCTGCCCACAAGAGCCAGTGCGCAAAAACCCCGGGCACGTTTTGCGCACTGCGGTGGCTGCTCCTGCTCAGCGAGTTTTACAGAGGAAACAAAAGTTTAGTTGTCAAGGCGGGTGACTCGGCTTTCCCGGGGGTTTCGGCTGCAGCAGGGCTCCCAACATCCCCCGCCTCTGCTGGGAAAAGCTCCACTTCACCTTGGGAAAGAAAGTAGCGAGCTGTGCTGACAGGGCGCCTCGCCACTTCCCCGGCCAGCTGACAGGGAACACGCTTCCCGGCACAGCTCCTCTTCCCTGGGCTCCCCCAAAAGCTAGGCACGGGTTTTCTGCTTTGGCCAGCGACTCTTTCTTTAGTGCAGCTGAGCCTGGGGAGCAAAAACCTTAGATTCAGCTTAGTGGGGAATGGTTTTTCTTAGGCACAGGCTGAAACCCCAGCCTCCCTTAACACAAGGGAAACCGAATTGTTCCACTACCAGCGTGGCAGCTAAACGCCATTATTTTGGTCTCCTTCCTCGTTTTTAGAAGCCTGCATAAGTGTCAAAGCCAGAGCTTTTGGTATGGGCTCAGCTACGTGTGAGGTTAAGCTCTCACCCTCTAGTGGCGTTGGTTCATTCAAACGAAGGACAGGTGTAGACTTATTTTTCCTTATTCCCAGCATATATATCTGTTTGCAGGTTACCTGGGCCCTGTTGGAAAGGCAGGATCACACGGCTCTCATGTGAGCCATTCTACTCTTATGGGGGGGGGGGGAGTGAGAGCCAGGCCAGAGAGGTCCTCTCTCTCAGGCTCTCCTTCACCTAGAGGAACAGCAGAGGCTACCTGCTGAGATTTCCATCTTCCCCCAATTGTCTGCGTGCAGAGTAATGGGAGGAGGGGTTGCTGAAGGGCTGAATTCAGTCTGGAGGATAGAGCCTTGATTATTGGTGGGCAAGCTGATCAGATACCACAGTTTGGGGGCTCTAGAGGAGCTTATGTACAGCTAAAGAGCTTTTCTTTGGGGATGTGGAAGGCCTAGGAGAGGCCCCACCATCTTGTTTTTCTTCATGGGCAATGGGAGCAAGCAGACCGGGAGATTGCTCCTGCCTTGCATTCTGCTGCATAAAGGAAGTGATGGTAGGGGGCTTAGGCTCCAGGTGGTTTTGTTCTTCCCTCTCATTCAGTGGAGAGTGGAAGGAGGGGAAGGCAACATGGGGAAATATGGACTTTGGGAGGTCAACTTATATAGTGAAATAAGTGCCGCATGGGCAAGGGACTGTGAGCTTGAGGCAGGTATGGAGTGACCTACACTATTTACCTTGACTTAAGTGTTATCCCAGTTCAGTATATGTAAGGACAAGCCCTTCCCCAGGCACTGAGGATCCTTCTCTGAATTCAAAAAGAGCAAAGAGTACATAAAAGACTGTACTGGATGCAAGTGATGAGAGGGCCACCCTAAGGTTCTGACCCTACACACCTGGAATCAAACTGAAGCAAGCCTAGGAAAACATGAAGAATTTGCTGGGTGTCCCTTCATGGTCTCTAATTACTCATTACTGTATTTACTATTTTCTTAAGCTGGGTTCCATCCAGGTGATATGGCCATATGGTTTTGCTAGGAAGGCTGAGCATATCAGGGAGTGGGGGCCCCACATCTTCATGGAAGGGATGTGGAGTGAGTCAGATGTCTCTAAAAGAGAAAAAACAACAAGGAGTTAAACCTGCATAGGCATGGCAGATAGATCACGCAGGGCCTCTGCACGAGAGGTATGTCTCTTTGGTGGTCGACTGTAACTGTCTACCCAGGGCATCACATTACTAGTGTGAATTTCTTGAGGAAAAAAAGCATGGGGGCGTCTACAGGGTGTGATTCTGCAGGCCAAGTTAATGAACAGTTGGTCATTGGTATCAGCAGGCACAGAGATAAAGCCCAAAAAGCGAACAAAGGACAAGTGTCACTATGGGAAAGAAAACACCAACAATAGGGTACCAATGTGGGGCTTTGGGGTGTGGTGGGGAACCAAGCTGGGCCTCCAGTGCTGGGCTGCAGGGGGTGCCAGAATGGGGCAGGGGGATGCAAGGCATGGGGTGGCATGGGACTCCCAAGAGAGCACAAATGTAGACTTGGCCCCTGGGCACCAGACACCCTTGCTGTGCCACTGCACACCAGTAGTAGTTACTCACTGCTCTATTTTGGCAAATCAGGAGAAGACAGGTAATTACCAATAACTTCCCACAAACATCCTCTAGATTAGCATGCCTTTTGGGAGCCCGGGTATCTTTTAGTTGCATTGGTTTTGGCGTAGGCATGAGGAACCTTCCCAGCAGTTACCCTGAGACATGGCCGCAAGATTTCTTTTTAATTTCTAGCAATGAAACTCCCTAGTTAAAAGGTCTAGAAGGCATTGTCTATATCAGGGGTCTGCAACCTGTGGTTCTGGAGCCACATGTGGCTCTTTGGCTGTCCCCTTGCAGCTCTGAGCTCTGGGCCTCCCCTGCCGCCAGGGGACCCTGTGCGGGAGCGCTCCTAGTTCTGCTCTCCCTTGTCCATCAAGGGACCCTGTGGCAGGTATCCTGGTCCAGCTCCCAGTTTCCCCCACCAGGAGGCTACACCCATTGTGGCTCGCAAAACTCTTGGTTAGTGAAGGAATTTTTTTAAATGGCTCTTCTTATCTTTTAGGTTGGCAACCCCTGGTCTATATAGTTTCTAACCTCTCCACTTGACAGACTCTGCTAGAGGCTGATAGAGTCTACTGCTTTGACACATACAGCATTCACTGGAAACCATGCTACACTCTGGTATTTCTCTCTCCTGTCCACCCCAAACACTTGGCAGAAAATGCTTCCTTGTGTGCCCCTGGCTGCTCCTGTCCTTCTCAAATGCCTGGTAAATAGGAACTGACCATTTTGGAAGAGATGAGCAGTATATCACAGGTCCACTTCATGTGGTATTCAATGCCTGTCCTAAAATGGTGTGTAATGTTCAAAAGCCATGTCATTTCACCCCAGAGATAATGGCCTTCCAATGGTGGGGGAAGTTATCTCTATTCCTAAGCTGTGTATCTCCTCCAGAGTTTGCAGGGATTGATTAGCCTGTTGAATACCCACACACGTGTGCAAAATATGAGTATTACTGCTAGGACTTTTGATTCCTTACCCTTTCCTGTTAGTTGATCTATAGATTCAAAGGGGTGAGCATGTTACTCTAGTTCAGCAAGACAAAAAGGTATCTTGTGGCCCTTATAAAGACTAATAAATTTATTTTTCACAGGAGCTTCCATGGGCAAAGTCCCACTTCACCAGCTGCCAGAGCAGAGAAAACTTACGTTGGAAAAAAACCTTGCAGCAAGGGAGTGAAAAATAAATCCTATGATGACATCAGGTCAGATTGCTTCAGCAAATCAAACAAGCTGTATAGATTCAAACATAACGTATCGAAAGTGGTGAGGTTGAGAGAGGAGAGATTCATTGTTAGTAATGAAAAACAAAGGAGGACTCCTGTGGTCTACTTACAGTTGACTGTAGTGGGAGAGATTTCTGTTTTCCGGACAGCACAGGTATAGCAAACACAGCAATTTTCACTGCTGCCGACTATGCTTTTCCTTTAACATTTCTCATTGCCTATTTTCTCAGGCTGAGGATGCCTGGTTGTATTATACTATTATAACTCCTACATGTCCTTGTTTAGGACACAGAGGCACTTACTGTAAATTTACACTATTTAAATACCTCTAGTCAGTGCTGAGCCATGTGGCTGTGGATGCGGATGTTAGGAGCGGCATGAAGAGCACTTGGTGCAAGTGGAGGGAACTGATGAGTATTCCCTGCTATAAGAATATGCCAAGTAGCTAAAGAGCAATGGGTATAAAATCAGGAGAAGGCCACCCATGAGGTCTGGGGCAGAATGCTGGCCAATGAAAAAGAGAGAACAACCACTTCACACTGCAAAAATAGGATTGCTCCGGTGTATGCTGGACAAGATGAGAGCTGATTTGCAGTGAAGTGATACGTAGTTGAGCCTTGAGTCTCTTAGTCCCCATCATAGAAGAGATGCTCAGTATCAGCTGAGATGGCTGGGTCAGGGGGATGCCTAGATGTGGTACATGTTGGCCAGAGAGTCAAGAACTTGGAGTGAGGGAACAAAGACACTGAAGCAGAAAGAGGTGGTTCAGGACCTTGAAGGGGAACATGGAGAAGGTTTAGTGTCAGTTTGGAAGATGCACTCCTCAATACTTGCTGATGAAGAACAAGAGTCACCAAGCCAAGCAAAGAAGGATTCACAGCAGCATTTCATTTATCTCCACTTGTTTTTGATTCCTGTGTTTGGTGGTGGAAACTCAACTTTTGCATGAGTCTAGATTTTAAAATGCCAGTTTGAAGTATTTATTTGTGCCCACCTCCCGAGTCTGCACGGGCTTCTAAAATAAACTGTGAAGTTGCTTAGTGTGGTGGCTGATGTTGCCGTTGCTCAAGTATCCATGAGATCCAAATTCACCATCCTAAAATGAGGTGGGCTTGCAGGGAAAAGCAAGTTTGGCCCTGAGCTATTTTCCCTGTGCGGCTCAAAATATGCGCAAAATGGATTTACTGAAGAAGAGGAGCGGGCTCGGGGCTGGCTGGTCCTTCCACCCTTTCCTTCCCCACAACCTCGCAGTTAACCTGCTCCCCGGACCACAGCCAGCGGGGCCGATTGTCGGTAGATGTTGCTGCCAGCCGACCGTGTTGCCCCTGCCAAATCTGAAACCGAGGGACGAAGCTGGTTAGGACTTGAGCATAGCTCGGAGGCCTTGCTGGGAGCAGGGATTTCCCTAACCAGTTTTCTCCCCAAGACTTGAAATAAGGGGGGTGTGGGGGCATTGGGGTGCTTACTAAATTGGTATAAGACTGTTACTAGCTGACAGCTGGGGGGTGTTGGGAAATTCAGGGGGCTGTAGCGGGGCTGTTAGGGAAATCCCTGTCCCTAACACCCCCTGACTTTCCCAACACTCCCAGTTGTCAGCTAGTACCAGTGTTATACCGGATCAGTGAGCAATGTTCCCTCTAATTACTGGTAGACTGTGTGCGCAAACAATTCCTCTGTGTGCGCAAAAACATTTCTTTGTGAGCACCAATATTAGCACTATTGAATTTTTTGTGTGTGCACTTTATTTTGTTGGTGTGCACAGATTTCATGACCTGTGTGGGCGCACACATGCGCACAGCTTAGAGGGAACAGTGGTGAGCACCCCTACAGCCCCCAATTTCAAGTCCTGGGGGGAACACTGCTGGGGGGTTTGTGCGCCGGTGCCCGCAGAGACGAGGAAATCCGACGTGGTGGGGGCCCAGATTTAGCCTGAGAGCAGGCAAAGCCCCCCTCGGCCCGGCCCAGAGGGAAGGAGCGAAGCCAGGGCGGCCCTAGCAGGTGCTGGGCGGGTCATTCACTCCGGATCCCCCCGGCTGGCAGGGTTTGGGCAAAGCCAGTGAAGGAGAGAGGCTGGACCAGCACCGGGCTGCGAGCCAAGGGGCGCAGGGGGCGGGACGGGGGCCCCGCTGACCCGACCCCCCCATCTCAGGCGGGCAGATCGCTCCGGGGCCGCGGCCTCCGCCTCCTCCAGCTCCTCCCCCGGCCGGAGGGGCCGCGCCGGGCCGGGGATAAAGCGTGCCGGGGCGCGGGCGGAGGCGCTGCAGGCCGGTGTGGACGCAGGATGCCTCCCGAGGCCGAGCGCTCGCCGGGCGGCCGTGTGAACAGCGAGGGGGAGCAGGGCTC
Source organism: Podocnemis expansa (assembly GCA_007922195.1). NCBI lineage: Eukaryota > Metazoa > Chordata > Testudines > Podocnemididae > Podocnemis > Podocnemis expansa. Next base: position 23,952,822 of record ML681981.1, on the reverse strand, counting down.
CGACGACGAGGCCTCCTCCTCCTCCCCCGGCCCCGCCGGCTCGCCCCACGGCGCCCCGAGCCCGGCAGCCCGCCCGGCGCCAGGGGACCCCGGCTCCAGCGCCAGGCCGCGGCGGGGGCGCACGAAAGCCCAAAGCGAAGTGGCGCTGAGCAGGCAGAAGCGGAGCCGGCGCATGAAGGCCAACGACCGGGAGCGGAACCGCATGCACAACCTCAACTCGGCGCTGGACGCCCTCCGCGGGGTGCTGCCCACCTTCCCCGACGACGCCAAACTCACCAAGATCGAGACGCTGCGCTTCGCCCACAACTACATCTGGGCGCTGACCCAGAGCCTGCGCCTGGCCGAGCTCTGCCCCCCGCCCGCCGCCCCGGACGGCCGCAGCCTCCGCCCGGGCCCCGAGCCGCCCGGCCCCGCCGTCTGCCCCCGCTTCCTCTGAGCCCCGAGCCGCCTGGCGTGGTTGGGGAGGGAGGGACGGAGGCAAGGGGGCTTCTCCTGCTGCCCCCGGGCTCCGCCACTCCGGCCCGGCCGCTTCTGGCAGCGGGTGGCAAGGCTCTCCAAATCACGCGTCTGTACTCGGACACTGTCAATGATATGATTATTTTTTCCCCACGGCTGGTATTTATTGCTTCTTTTTCGTACGGGAGATATATTTTGTACAGAAGATTATTTTTGGCACCGCCTTGAATGATTGTACTAGACAGGGTTGCCGCTGAGGACGATAAAAAGACAAAAAGCGAAGGAAAATAAAGCCTGTTTCTTCTACAGCTGCTTTAGCCGGTGTCTTTTAGCCCCCGCGCCCCGACGTGTCAGCGAGGAGCTGAGGATGCTTCTCGCCGGGGTCTTGGGCTTGGGCGGGGGTTACCGGACCCCAGAGCCCGGAAAGGAGGCCGTTGGTCGGACACATGGAGAAAATGCAGTATTCATGTCATATTCTTCTGGTTTAGGGGGCCCTGGGACGGTTCCCCCTAAAAATAGGGTGTCCCGGCATCCTTTAACCCCGTCAATAAAAACCCAGACAAAATCCTGTACCTTTAAAATGCCTCCCAGAAGGAGGACCCGAAGGTAAAAAGGAGGACGTGTCCTCCTTGTGCCTGAGCCGGTAACCCCAGCCTGGGCTCCAATTGCAGCTAAAAAGAGAGAGAAAGGTGGGGATTTACACACCGCATCCAGCTCCCGGTATCTCAGCATTTGGGGGCGGCCTGGTGGCCTGAACTCGCCCCTCCTAGCCGCGCATCCCCACACATCTGGCCGCGCAAAACCAGGCGCTTAGCTCCTGTCAAATGTGGCAAGCCCGGCTGCCTGGTGTTGGGTTGAAAGAAGAAGAGCTTAGGACACCTTACCGGGTTAAGGCTGAGAAAACATTTTGGGGGGTTTAAGTGGCTGCCGTGGGCGCCGCCGTCTGTGGGGTAAATCACTGCGTGGGGCGGGGAGCAGGTTTGAAAATAGCAGGTGCAGTCGGCTTGGACAGAGCGCAAAGGGGTAATTTTGCTAGTACGGTACAGCTCCGTGCCTCCTCTCGCCGCAACTGCAGCTACCAGCCGGTTATTTATGTCTATATGAATACATTTCGGGCTAATCTCTCCCTCTTTATCGCCTTTCACAAATAATCCATTAATCCAGTTCACTTCACCGCTGAAATTTCCTACCTGAATTCAGGGAGGATATAGGGCACCAATCAAACCGCAGGCGGGGCGGCAGCAAACAGACGGATGAAGGAAGGTGTTGTTTGATGCCGGGGATTTAATCTAATAACTCGAGATTAATGAGTTATTGGTGGCCTCTCGCAACACCGGCTTATTTCCAGGAGGAGAGCGGTGCGCACCTGGAAACGCCGGGCGGGTGTCACACGCACTCAGCCCCAGTGAGAAATTCACAGCAGGACGGGGGATTAGGGAAGTATTTGATTTTGTTACTTTTATTTTAAAAGTCAGGCTTTCTGGCGTAGCTGGGTTTTTAAGCCCCAGGAATGATTTCGTTAAGGGGAACGTAGTTTTTGTTTTGATTTTTCAGCAAAACTGCCTCTAGACTAGGATTACCGGATAGCAAAGCCTGGAAAGGAGGCCAGGGAAGTAGGAAAAGGAGGACACTTGGAGAAAATGCAGCATTCATGTCATATTCTTTTGTTTTTAGGGGGCCCTGGGATGGTTCCCCCTAAAAATAGGGTGTTCTGGGAGGTTTCAGCATCCTTTAACCCCTGTCATTAAAAACTCAGACAAATCCTGTATTTTTAAAACGCTCTACCGGACGGAAGACCTGAAGGTAAAAAGGAGGACACGTCCTCCTTTCGCCTGACATCTGGTAACCCTACTCTAGACTGGAGTGCTTTTTCCCCATAAAATCACTATTTGGACAGTCTCTAGTTGCACATGACATGATTTAGGCATGTTTTGATGTTGTTCAACTTCCACTTTTTTGGCACAAAAGTGCTAAACTTCCCCTGAATACAACTCATGCATTTGTTTAAAAAAAGGCTAGCTCATATTTTATCACCTCAGGAGACTGAAACTACTTGTAAAATACGGGTGAAAGCCCCTCTTCTTACCAGAGGTGTCACCTTTTTAGTGTTGCTGTGTCGTGTTAGAAATACAGCCGAGGTCCAGGCGTGTGCGCCCATCCCCTGGCTGGCCGGGGGGGGGGGGGGTTCAGCCCCTTCATTCCCATTGCTCAGCCCGAGGCTCTGGCCCCACGGTACAGCTGCAGGTGGGGGGCAGCTCGGAGGGGCGGGATGGGGGGGTTTAAACCAGGTCCGGGGGAGGACAACGAAATCTGAAGGGGACGGGGGACTCTGCTGGCTCCAGCCTCCCCTGTTTCGTTTGGAGGCTTTGCTAACGAGAGCCCGGACTGACTCCAAATCCCCCGGCCCTGTCAACTGCTCTCTTCCCCTCCCAGGGGCTGGAGGCGGCCGCTGGATTTCGGGAGCGGGCGGGGAGACAAAGCCATTGTGATGCGGATTGGCAGCAGCCGAGCCCATTTGCCGGCAGCCAGAGCCGCTATTGAGGCAATTTGTTGAACAAAAGGCCTCGGTCCCCGGGCGGCCAGACGCACGCCCAGGCACGGCCCGCACGGAGGAGGCAACCGTGCAAAATGAGCCTGGGGCCGCTTCTCCGCCGGAGCCACTCCGGATCCTCGGCCGGGCGTTTACACGGGGCTGGGGTGGGCGAGGCCAGCGCCCGGCCGTTCCCCTCCCTCCTGCCCCACAGCCTGGGGAGAAACGGGCCGGGGGCCGCGTCTATAGCTGGCCTCGGCTAGGGGGGCCTGGGCACTTCCCACCGCCAAGCCGGGCTAGTCTGAGTCGCCAGGACTTGAAATTGGGGGGCTGCAGGGGGAGGGGTATGTTGGGGTGCGCACTAGATGGGTGTAAGACTGTCACTAGATGACAGCTGGGGTGTAGGGGGAGGTGTGGGGGCATGTTGGGGAGCTCACTAAATGGCTCTAACAGTGGTGCTAGCTGGCAGCTGGGGGGTGTAGGGGCAGGAGAGAGGGGGGCGGTGGGGGCTGCTCACTAAACGGGTGTGACCCTGTTACTAGCCGGCAACTGGGGGGGGGGAATTCAGGGGCTGGGGAAATCCCTGCGGGGGGAGCCCCTGGCGCGGCTCCAGCTGACCGGCTGGGGATGGGGGTGGGGTGGGGAGGCTTTGCCGTGGGTTGTCCCGATGGGGGGGCCCTCGCTCCGCTGGGTTTATCCCCCCCACCCCAGGGAGGCCCCGGCCTCGGCCCCTGCCCCTCGCCGCTGCCTGCATCTGCCTGGGGGGCAGGGAGAGGGGCTGGGGGGGGGCCAGAAGAGGGAGGGGAAGGGGGTATTGAGGGGTGCTGTGGGGTGGAAGCTGCGGGGCATGGGGAGGAGGGGACTGTGAGGGGAAGTGGAGAGGGGCTGGAGACAGTATGTGGGGAGGGAAAGGGGGCTGGTAGGGGCATGAGGAGAAAGCAGGGGCTGGAGGAGGGAGGGGAGGGGCAGGGGCAGGAGGGGAGAGGAAGGGGGAGGGGCAGGGG
>ML681981.1:23935603-23948432 GCA_007922195.1 Podocnemis expansa | reverse complement strand
GGCAGGGGTTGGGGTACAGGGGAGGGGGGGCAGGGGCAGGAGGGGAGTGGAAGGGAGGGGCGGGGCAGGGGTTGGGGTACAGGGGAGGGCGGAGCAGGGGCAGGAGGGGAGAGGAAGGGGGCGGGGCAGGGGCAGGAGGGGAGAGGAAGGGGGCGGGGCAGGGGTTGGGGTACAGGGGAGGGGCAGGGGCAGGGGCTGGCTGTATTTAAGGCAGGGGGAGGCCGGGGTGCTCAGGCTGGGGGCAGCGTCCGTGCGGGGCCGGCGCGTGGCGGGGAGGGGGCGGGATGCGATGACCCGAGCCGGGCCGGGCCGGGCCGGCCCCCGTGTCAGCGAGCGGCGGGGGCGGGGGCCGTGCGGGGCAGGCTGCAGACGTGTGGCCAGCAGGCGGCTCGTGCCGGGCCAGTCCCGTCCCGCTCGTGTCTGTCCCCGTCCAGCGGTTCATTCACACGCCCGAGGGGCCGCGCGGTGCCTGGGGCAGCCCCGCCCCCCCTCCTCCCTCCCCGCCCGCCGGCGCTGGGGACCCGGAGGCTGGAGCGGCGCCGGGCAGCCCCTGGCCATGGTGCTGAAGCCGGAGCGGCGCGGGGCCGGGGCGGAGCGGGCTGGGGGGGGTCAGATTAACCTGCCGGCCCCCCCCTTCCGCCCCCGGCGGGATCCCCATTTCCACGCTCCATCGGCCGGCCTCAAACCCGGCACTGTCTCGCCTTTGGCCGGTGACCGCGGACCTCCGGCCGCTCCGGATTTGCTGGAGCAGGGCGGTGGAAACCCGAAGCGGGCTGTAAAGCCGCTGTCACTTCGCCTTCCCTGCTCCCGGCTCTCAGCCCAGCCCCGGAGTGGGTCGCTTTCCTCCAAAGCCTTGTCTGTCCGTCTGGCTGTCTGTCTAAACGAGCTTATAGGAGGTTTCCGGCCGCTGGTTTCGGAGTGCGCGCTGCAGATGCGATTCGGCTCCCCTCGGTTACAGCCCTGGGCGCTCGTGGGGGATCCCGGCTGCTAGCGGGGCCGTCCCCAGATCAGAGGGCGCCGGGTGTGTGTGAGGGGCAGGGGGTGTGTGGGGGGGGCAATGACTCTTCCCCGATCTGACCCAAAGGCAGCTCAGAGAACTGGCGCCTGGAAGCACCAAAGAGCCACCTTCCTGCAGCCCCCAGCCACCTCTGGCGGTGGAGGCCCTGCCAGGGCCCCATGCACCCAGGGAGCCAGCGGCCAGCCCTGGGCACAGCAATTAACCAGGCACTTCGCCCGCTGTCCGCCCCTTTCCCCCCCGGGGCTCTCTGTGAGTTGCCTGGGGCATCTGCTCCCCTCCCGGCTCCGTGCGGCGGCAGCGTCCCGGGACCTCCCTCTGCCATTGGCACCTTGGAGAGCGGGGGTGTCCGGGGCCAGGCCCCTGCCTGCTGCCAAGGGGCTCAGGAAGCCACTTGGAAGGGAACTGTGCAAACTTTCCTCCTTCACCCTTTTTGGGTCTTTAGTTTCCATGCCGGCAGGCTTGGGAGCTTTGGCTAGGTTGTTATTTTGATATTTTAGCTGCGTGTAAAATGCCTTGAGTACCCCCGTGTGCCTTTGCTTATCAATAATTTTACACCTATGCTAGTGTTCTTTGCTAGAGGTGAATGTTTTGAGCCTTCCTCCCCCAGTTCAGCTAGCTCAGTGCCCTTGCCGGGTTAGAGTGGCGGGAGAAGAAGGATAAGAAATTATGGCACATGCTCTCAGAGAATGGCTTGGTCAAAAGAGCACTTTTGCAAAAGTCACGATGTACAGCTCAGTGTTTGTAAGCGTGAGAGACAAGGGAAGACCTCTACAATGCAAGGAGCCATATAGGTATTTCTGGAGCTTGGGGGGGCTTGTTTTTTTTTCCTTCTAGCAAGTGTTCACTTAAGTGGGTTTTACTGCATTGTGACTCTTTTCTTTGGAGATTTAGGACGTCTCTGGTCGTTTAACCTTGGCTCTGTGCAGGGGGGGTGGAATTTACAATCACTGGAGAAGTAGTGACTGCTTTGGGGTCTGAATGCATCTTTTTTCTTTGCCTCCACATTATTAGGTTAATCATTGCTTGAACTGGTTGCTATGGTTTTGGCAAACCCATGGCGACTTGATAATGAAGACTGAAAGACTTCTTTTCCATTTATCTTTTTCAGTGTTAGTGCATGATGGTTTCATTTCTGTTCACCAGGCTGTTCCAGATCTGGTGTTCTACCATAATAACTCAGGCTTCTTTAATGGCCTGTGAACTTTTGAATGTAGAATAAACAGGTGGCCATTTGAAATACACTAATTCCAGAGATACAAAAATTTACAGAATCTCTTGCTCATGCAAACATTATTTTGAAAATGATTTAGCATCTCTACTGCCAGATTTAGTTATTGAGAGACTTGTACAAAGCAGGATGGACTTTTATTTCTGAAGACAGAGACATCCCCTGAAACATCCTTTTTTTGGTGTGTGCCTAAGACACAGGTTCTATGTAATCACTTTCTGTTCAGATAAAAGGATTTGAGCAATCCAGAAGGAGCTGCATTTCAATGCTGTGAGAATGTATTTCTTTGCAGCTCAAACATTTAGGAATCTTTCCGGATGAACTATGATATATGAAGACAAAAGTGGGATGCTTTAAACATCTCCAGTTCACACTCTCTCACTGTCCTTAACAGAGTAAATTTGGCCTTATGTAGGATTTGGTGTTGGTCTTCAGACACAGATGATTTACTTTCAGGCACCATGTGCTTATTTTTCAGGCTGCATCCAGTATTAGGTCAGATATGGCTCATTTTTAGTAGCTGGAGTCTCTTACATGTGGATTGCTCATGTTTGTTTCTATTAAAATGACAAAAGTGATAATAGTGAACAGTGAAAACAAAGAACGTGAGTAATTTACATGTGTCAAATCATAAGCAAGGCTAATTGGTAAAAGGCTTTGCCAGAGCTCATGAAAGGGTAGCACAAAGGTGATTAGTGGAAATTGTGGGGTTATCTCCTAATCAGAAACTTCATTTAAAAAAGCTTTGCTATCCCGATCTCTCTTCCAGGAGAAAGTAGTTGGATCAAATCATGCCAGATAACTGAGAAACAATTTATCTAGATTCCCAGTTTCCAAGATATTTGCTTTGACCTATGGCCTTTGGCCCTTGCCTAAATGTAGACTTACTGGAAGTGCTTGCTCCCATATATTGCATATATCTAGCAGGTCTGTTCAGTTCCTGTTAATGGATGTTTCAAATTTTGTGAACTAATCTTGAGCAGAAAACAAAGTGCTGGAGCCAGAGGAAAGGGAGCACTGATCTCCTGTCCCTCTGGCTGCACAAGAGAGCCACTGCCCAGGTACTGAGCTGAAGGCAATATGCTACAAGATACAGCTGCTTCCCTGCTGCAGCCAGGGGATGGGAAATCCTTCATATAATTATAAATTAAGTATCATTTCTACAAATACAGCTCGTATTTTCTTGTACCGTCTTCTTACAGACTAATAAAGCAGTTCTGTATTTAATTGGAGAAACAAACCACCACTGGGAAGTATGTCTTTCTGGTGTTTGAATTTCTCCCTGACCTATATTTGGCTGGGCTCTTCATTTATGAATAATTAAGTAAGGGGAGACCTTCATGCAGAATATGCAAATTCATACACTTACATCTTCAAGAGAAAGTTCTCCTCCTCAGTGAGGAGAGGGTCTAAAGCCTGGAGCTATAAGGGCTAAGAATCAGGACCCTTTCACATGGGCAGAATTCAAAAGTCTCTTTTTTTCCAGCTATAATGACAATCCAAAGAGTTCCTGATAGGGTTTTAAAAGATGCTTACTCATTCACTGTCCACCAAGCATGAAAATCCAGCTCATTTGTTTCCATTCTTAGTGCAAACGACCTCACAGGGTTCAGTTCAAGCTGAAGCCTGTTGCCCAAAACTTGTCACTCACACTTTTAACTTCTTTTTGTTGGGCTCCTTTTATTTCATTCTTCTGGGTCCCCACCTCCTTCACAACCCCACCCTCTTCCTCAGCCACAAAAAGAAGTCTGGAAATCTCTTTAGAGCTGCAGTGCCCCCTTTTAAAATCAATACAAAACGCAGTAGCTGAAAGGAGATCATAAGTATGTGTAAGATAAAAACTTCATCCTGTCTGGCCAGTGGACTCTACACAATATAGGGTTTGAAAAAGAAAATAGATCCACTGCATGCTGCAGTGCCTGAAAGCTGAACAGTTTTGACCAGGAACCACTAGCTCCTTGGGTATGAATCAGGTGTCACACTGTTGACGTGAGCTGGGCTGTTCGTATTAAAGGAAGTGTGAGCTGAGAATTGTAAGGACATTTTAAGACAAACACAGAAGGGTTCTTCCATGGCTGAAATGAAGGCTCAGTGGAAGTGTCTGGAAGGGTAAAAGCACCTCAGCATGCTAAAAAGAGAGATTTAGTGAGTGTATGGTTAGCTCATATCAACACTACCAATGAAAGGCTCCTTGTCGGGAAGCACCACAGCACATTTTGGCCTCAGGTCTCTGTTTGTTCCACTTGTCAGCAAAGGATAAGCAACCAGCTTATATTTTGGAAGCTGGATTCTCTTTTGTGTCATTGTATGTTTTGAAATAGTGTAAGTGTGTTCTTGCTTTCCCAGTGAAATAATTTTTATTTCTCTTGGTGACTTGCATTACTGGAAAATACAGGTTTGTATTTGGGTTAGTGAACCTGACTATAAACTCTTTATTACCATCTAAGCAAGGGTAAAATGACAATGTTTGGTGGGAATATTAATTTTACTTTCAACATTTGCCCAAACCTTACCCTTTGTGAAGGATAAACACAGCAGGAGCCACCACCTCTTATTTCATTCCTTTCCACTGTAGTGTTTAAGTGGGATTTTTGCAAGCACTCAGCATTCACCTAATTCTGTTACTACTGGCTTTGTAGGGAGCTGCTTTGTCTTTTAAAGTCCAACACTTCATGCTTTCTGGTGATTTCTATAGTACTATCTTTGAAGGTATCTGAATCAGTTGCTTGGCTGTCTATGGTAAAATAAAATAAGAAAAAATATCTACAGTCAGCTATGTTTACAACTGTGCCAGTCAATTCTGTTTTGAAGCAGTTTGTCTTTTCTAATGGCTATAAATATGAATATCCTACCCTCTACACAGCTCTGCACCCCCTGAAGCTTTTAATATCTTTGTTGCTCACGTGGCTTTTAATTTAAAATATTACACCATTGCATGTGTGGCAGAGAGACATCTGCACAGTTATAAGTGTCACCTTTCCAACTGAAACAAATTGGAACCAAAGGGGGGGGGGGGAAACCCTTCCTTTTCACCTGCTAAGTATCAATCCATCAGCCATAAATACTTTAGAAAACAAGGAGTGTTGGATCCAGCTGCTTAGCAACTGCAGGTAGAGTGAGACAGGGACCCTGCCTCTGATCTTGCTCTATCCTTTTGCTTGGTCAGCAAACACCTTGTTTGAAATACAGAAACCTCATGTACATGAGACAGAAGAAGATTAATTAAACAGGTGCTTGATGCCCAGGGCTGGAAAATTTACTGATAACGTTCCTAGCTTAGATATGGCTAAGTCGATATTTAGTTACAATCACTGTGTTGTAACCACCTGGAGAGTGTGCCTGGATATGAGTAACATGCAGAGGGGGAAACAAAAGATACACTCTTCTTTGGGTAGGAGCAAGAGCTAGTTTGTTTGTCCTACATAATGGAGTCAACCTGAGGAAGCTGACTAGTTTTCAGGTTCACACTACTGTGAGACAAGAAGGAATGAAAGGAAGATAGAGGGGGAAAAATAGTTTTCTTGTGGATGGTTGAGAGGGGGCTTGTGGAATAAAGAATCAGTGTACTCTCTGTTGTGGAGATCTGAACTGAAATCTTGGATCAGAACACAGGTGAAAGTGATTATTTGGTCTCAGCATACAGCCCACCAAGCATCTGTCTGCATTACACTTCTTTCCCCACCTTCCACGCTCACACAGTTGGGCATGATACCAAATGACTGTGAGTTTCTCCTTAAGAGGGACTCAGAAGTTGACTATCAAGTAGCAGGGGTGGGCAGGATTGAAGAGACTTCACGATATTGTGTAGAAACCAAGGACTGGACCAGCAGGGGTGTTGCAGGGCAGAACTGAGAAGGATATGGGAACCAAGAACTGAGATACTTGAGGTCCCATGCCAGGGTGAAGATACGTTGAAGCTGTGTGGGTGAAGCTTACCCAGTGCAATGTCACTCCATGACCAGATTTTTGGCTTTAAGACACTGGCCACATTTGAGGGGTGTGATCAAAAGCTGTAAAGCAGGATTCCTCAAAAGGTTTCTTCCCAACTCAGTCTCCATCAGAGGGACAGAACACATGCTGGAGCCTGAAGCAGAGCTCCTACACCCTCTTGTAGCAATCAGCATGTACTCTCCCTGTAGGCTAGCCCAGTGCTGGCTGGTATGAAGTGGGGCGAGATGGTCCTTTTCTCCCCCACTGGCAGCAGCACTAGTCTAATTCCCCATTGTGTTTATCACTGGCTCCTGCACAGGGATACGAAGGAAATGAGAAGCTCCTTGTGCTGTCTTTCTGATCCCTTTCCACACCTCCACAGGACAATCTGTCCCTTTATGCTACTGTGATGCTGCCATGCTGAAGGTTGCCACCTGAAAATGCCAAAATCGGGGCAGGCTGCAAAACGAATGGCAGATTCGCCCAGTACTGGTGGCTGACACTGTCATGGGGCTTCCCAACCAGCAAACAAACAATGCTTCTTATTCCCCACAGTGGTTATCAAGAAATTGCAACAAAATATGAAGGGCTCCCTTTAGTGCATGTCAGACACTGACTTCCAGTCAACCACTGGGTCTGGTAAAGAGATGTTACTTAAAACTCCATGGGTATGTCTATACTTACAATTTTGTTCAAATTACTGAGGATATACTCAGACTAAATTAATGCATGGCTACACTGGCTTTCATTACTTCGAACTAAGGAATTCCTTAGTTCAAAGTAATGAACGCTTACTTTGAAGTTATAAAAACCTCACTTAACTTCGAAGTAATGGCTGATTTGAACTTATTAGTTCCATTTAACCCAATGGAGCCCTGTTAATTTGAACTAACTGTTAGTTCGAATTAATGTGGTTTGACCTTCTTCCTCCCAGGGAAGGAAGCGCCTGCCTTGGGTGTGGGATATCCAGGGCAAGCAGCCCCAAAGGCGACTCCCCCCACCTGGCCCTGATCTGGCCCAGGCTGATCCAGCCCCAGCCCCCTGGCCAGGCAGCGGTGCCTTTCCTGCTTCCAACTGAATGCAGCCAGAGTTGGGTGGGGTGTGCCCTGGCTGTGGTGAGCTGGGCAACAGGGAAAGCATCCCTTGCCCAGCTGCAGGTGTGCTTGCTGGGCAGGGAAGGAGGCCAATGTGCATGTAGCTAGGTGCAAGGGTGCCTTCCCTGAGCCCAGTCAGCACTGCCACACTTCCTATGGTGCCCCTTCTTAAGTTGAACTAGCAAGTGCTGTGAATGGACATGCTAGTTCAATTTAGGTTTGCTAGGGGGGTCATGTTAGTTTGAATTAACCATTATTAGGCTGAACTAATTAGTTTGAACTAAGTTAGTTCAAGCTAACCTCCTAAGTGTTGACATAGCCCATAATGTTTACCAAAAGGGTTCTACTGACCCCAAAGTATCAACCACATTACCAGATCAATATAACTTTGGATCTTTCCCAAAATACCACACTGCCAGCCTAGCCAATCCTTTATTAACAAAAACTAAAGGTTGATTATGAAAAGGAAAGAAACAAATTATAAGAGAACAGTTAAAGGATTAAAGCAATCACATATATACAAACAGGGGTTAAAGTAAGGGGGACGTCCCCGAATGCCATTCTGGGGCCCCCTATTTTTAGGGAGCCAGCATTCTGGGCCCCCTAAAACAGGGGAATGCCTGGAATGCTGTTTTCGGGGACCCCCCAAAAATAGAGGCACGTGCCGGAATGCTGCATGCTGGTGCCCTGTAAAAACAGACAGGAACACTGCCGGCTGCACTGGGCCAGCAGCTGCAGTCCCTAGCCAGCCAGAAGACAGAGTCTTCTGGCCAGCTGAGAGCTGCTCTGAACTGGGAGCTTTTAAAACTCCTACTCGGAGTAAGCTCTCATTGAGGATGTGCAGAGCCTCTATGCATGCTCAGTGAGACCTTCCTCTGGCCTGAGGAGCAGCCGGTGGCCAGGCTGCACTGCTCCAGTGGCCGGGTAAGAGGCTGGGGGGGTTGATTGGGGACAGGACAGGATGGGGCCAGCTGGAGGGTGTGGGGGGGGGGGTGGGATCAGGCTGGCAGGGGTGGTGACGGGAGAGCAGGGGCATTATCGGGTCAGCAGGGGAGGGTGGCTGGATTGGGCCGGCTGGGGGGGCTGATTGAATAGCAGAGGGGCAAGATCAGCCCAGCTGTGAGGGGTGATGGGAGAGTGGGGGGCAGGACTGGGCTGGCCGGGGGTGACTGGAGAGCGGGGAGGCAGGATCAGGCTGGTGGGGGTGCCTGCACCAGCATGAGGGGTGGCCTGCACTGGTGTGAGGGGTGCCCACCAATTTAGGAGGGTTCTGGGCCCCCCCAAATTATCCGTTAACCCCTATATATAAATGATTTAAAAATCCATAGCCATGAAGTCCTTGACAGAATTGGGAGTTTCCAGGCTTGTATGGTTCCTCTGGTGTACATCCAGTAGAGGGATGTGTCTCAGTCCTTTGTTTCACAGCTTCAGTTATAGATAAAGATATACAGACGTAGGTAATGATTGAAGACTGACTGCAGACTGAAAGACAAAATGGATATATTACAAATGCCATTTCTGTTCCTTTTGTCATGATGTTTGTGAAATTTACAGAAATAAAATGCAGTCCAGAGTCATATGGGCAAGTGCTGGTGGCTCATCATGTCTCTCCCTGGGCCCACTGTACCTGAGAGTTTTCCTAATGGTCACTAAGCTGGTGATTCTCAAAGTATGGTTTGGGAGGGACTGGGTCATGGCACCAGTGCTGCACCTGGCGGGGGGGTGGCTACCCCTCACTCCCCTGCCAGCTAGAACTGCTTCCTGGGGTGGGGACAGTTGCCCTTTGCTCCCCTGTTGGCTGGCACTGATCCTGAGGGGGGACGGCCCATCCCCCCACAGTGGAGGGGTTGCCGCACGGCAGAGGGCCCTGGAGCTGGGTCTCACAAAAAAGTCTGACAACCATTGCATTAAGCAGGCTCCTGCCGCAGCTATCTAGTTTGGGGCGTGGTCCAGAAACACAGCACAAGTTGAAATGCAGCTATATAAAACACAGTTATAACCAGGAGCATTACTGCAGATGGGTTGGGACCATAGGCCTGCCCCCCTGCGGCCCTAATCCTGCTCTGGGACCCAATCTGGCCCCAGGCACTGCAACTTGTGGGCAGCAGCAGGGGCTAGATCTGGCTTCAAACCTCTTGCAGGAAACTGGAAGATGGAGAGGTGTCATGCTGCTTCTTAAAAGCACTGAGCAGTGGAGGCTCAGAGATGGCCCTTGCCACTTGTGGGAAGTGGCACAAATCATCTCCAGCTTCAAGCTCAGAGGGTTGAAGCTGGTGATGGTTCGTGCCGCTTCCCACAAGCAGCAAGAGCAGTCTCCAAGTGGTGGCGGCTCGGAGACAGCACCTGCTGCTTGTATGACTTGGCAGGAACAGTCTCCCTCTTCAAGCCTCCTGCAAGAGTCTTGAAGCTGGATACGGTTTGTGCCGTTCCAAGCCTCTGCCGCTTGCTAGAAGTGGCCCAGAGCTGGATCAGCCCCCTCCTGGGTGTGCTGCTGGCCGGAGATGCAGGGCCCATGCCATGCTGGCCCCAGTGCAGTGGCGTCTCTGGTCATAACTTCCAATACAGGTATGACACATACACATAAATAATATCATCATACTTGGCTCATTGTAACCTTTCTCATAATTCCTGACACGGCCTATCTCATATGAATTATTGCGATTTTGAAATGCTGATGTTAAATAACACCATAGATGATCCTCCTAATCCAGCCAGCACCATACCTACTTCAGGGTCTGCTCCTGGAAGGAGATCTTCAAGAACAGATCCTTATGGCTGCACATAATCCCACTGAATGAAAACGGATTTGTCTCTTAATGTGCCCACATAGGTTCTTGCAGGCAAATCCCTTCGCAGGGGTAGAGCCTTGGACGTACTAACAGGTTCTCATTTTTCTGAGAATCACATTCAGGCACATGCACATAAACAACACAACAAATGGCCCTACCATGAGTGCTATGAACTATAGCTGTTTAGCACTTCGGTTACCTCAGTCGCTCATACGGCGAGGTAAGAAAAATAGTGCACTTCTCCTGTTAGCTGTAAATAAGCTGCACTTCTTGCTCTTTGTTTTAAATGTTTCTTTCTGTATACCAAAGGTGGGAAAATGAAGTAGCTGATCTGTTCTCTTGCCTCAGAGAAGTATGAAATGTCACACCTTAAAAGTGATAAACCTTCAGAATGATCTGGAGACCCTAGCTATTAATTAATACTTTACATGTTAATATTTTCAATATACTGTATATTTTAGCAACTTACTGATCTCAGAGGAATACTGAAGATTAATTGATATTTGTGCAACCACATATTATATTATTTATTTAGCTCAGGCTTTTCAAAGTAGTGTGAGTTAGGCTGATAAATCTCACTGACGTTCAATGGGACGGGGGTGCAAGAGTTTCTTAGACACCTTTAAAAATGCTGATTTCTAACTCATTAACAAATTATCTTCCAAGGAAGAACCCTGAGAGGTGAGAGTATATCTGAATGTGCGCTCATTATGTCTTTCTTGGGCTTGACTTTGAAGATGGAGGCAATGTTGCCCTTCTTTAGTATGCAGATCTTTTCAACATAAAAATTAAACCAAGAGAATGCCACTTTGAGAAATGTAATTTTATTTAAAGACAAGGAAAGTATCTAGATCACTGAGGTCTGCGCAGCATGGCTGATGCTGACATCTCAATCTCTTTTTTCAAAACCAGAAGACAAGATTCCAGTTTCTAATACATTTTATCAGCTTAACCTTATCACACGGATTTACTCACTGCGAGAGATTGTAACACAAAAGGATTTTCACAGTTTAAATAGTTTGAACTTAGGAATTAAACCTCTTCTGGAACTGCACCTCATCCCTGCTTTACATAGTTGTCATAATAACAGCAACAGCAGCAGTGCAAAAAAAGCAAGGCAAAGCAATGGCTCCTCTCCACTTCAGTATGCAAAACAGATGACATCAGCCTGAGGCACAGCATGGACAATATACTCTTCTATACCCATGACAGGTTTAAGTTCAATTTCTTGTGAGCCTTCAGAGATGGAGTTGAGGATCTTTATGGCTATGTCTACACACACATCATTATTTCGAAATAAGTATTTCGAAATGAGTTATTTCGAAATAAAGTCCTTATTTTGAAATAAGTTAATTCGAATTAACAAAATGTTAATTCGAATTAAGGGAAAGCCTGCAATCCAAAAGGCTGTTATTTTGAAATGGTTGTTTCGAAATAAGGCCGTTTGGACCTGTTGTTTCGAAATAGTTGTTTCGAAACAATGGTATTGTTTTGAAACAGCATGTCTAAATGGCCTTATTTTGAAATAACCATTTCAAAATAACAGCTGTTTTGAAAAAAGTGGGGTTTAACCTGTTTTGAAACAATGGTTCTTATTTCGAAAGGACGGGATCCGTCCTTTCGAAATAAGAAAATGTCATGTAGACCTAATTTCTTTTATTTCAAAATAACCAGGGTTATTTCAAAATAAAAGTGCTGTGTAGACATACCCTATATATCAGTAATTGGAAAGAGGCAATTTCCAACGTTCCAATGGGATATATGACATTAATTTTATCAGACCTTATAGAAAAGCTATTTTAAGGTAAGACCTCGAGCATATTAAAATTTGTTAACCTGATTTTTCTCTCACTTATATCACCATAGATAGGGAGCAACTTGAGAGAAGTCCCATGTCTAGATTATTGGGTCCAGTCAAGCACAACTCATCTTAAGGAAAAAGGAACCAGTAGGGGCTGTATGCCCATTTCCTGGATAGCCTCATGTCCTGTATTGTGCTTATTATTACATAAGACTGTGAGCCCTTTGCTATGGTAGAGGAGCAGTTTGTGTCAGAGAGGAGTAGAAAGCATGATTGTGTGTGTGTGTGTCGTTAAGGGAGACTGGAACTGGGGTGCAGGAGTCCTGCACCAGATTGTCCTTTGCATCAGACAGTCTGAAAGTGTGTACGTGTCAGGAAGCCTTTATGCTTAACAGTATTTCAATAGAAGCTGGAAAATCCACCGCAAACCCTCATACAAACAAGCCAAAAAAAAAAAAAGAGGTTGATTTAGACCTTAATGTGAGGCAGCCGGCT
Source organism: Podocnemis expansa (assembly GCA_007922195.1). Lineage (NCBI taxonomy): Eukaryota > Metazoa > Chordata > Testudines > Podocnemididae > Podocnemis > Podocnemis expansa. Next base: position 23,936,077 of record ML681981.1, on the reverse strand, counting down.
CAGTGTCTGACCTTGTGGCTCTGGTAATGATTTAACTCCCTGAATGAGACATTCGTAAACCTGTCAGGGGTGAGGTTCTTGCTCCCTGTCACTGTGCAGCTCCAGCCAAGCACTCTAACTAAGGGGGAGGAATAGAAGGGGAAAAAACTTTAGCTCAGGGACGTAGTCTCTGTCCTCAGGATCCCCCACCTGGCCTCCCTTCAGCCATCTGTCGTGGCAGGCTGGTCTATTGATCAAATGCCACTCAACAGCCCATCTCTCTGGCTAGACTGGGCAAAGCCAAGATTTCAACCTCCCTTTCCATTAATGATTCCAGAGGGGCTGCTGTCTTTAAATTGATCACTACTCCTTTAAAAAATAAACCATTATTTATCTTCCCGCTCACTCTCTTTTTCTCCCTCTGTCTCTTTTTCTTAAAGCTTTGACCTATATTATATTATATTATATTATATTATATTATATTATATTATATTA
>ML681981.1:23873317-23935593 GCA_007922195.1 Podocnemis expansa | reverse complement strand
TATATTATATTATATTATATTATATTATATTATATTATATTATATTATATTATATTATATTATTAACCAAAACAAAAGAGAGTGGGAAGTGTTTGGAAATCTCTAGTCAGAGTGATGAAATACCAGAGCTTTAAGATAGAGAGACAGAGGGAGAAAAAGAGAGTGAGGGGGAGATAAATAATGGCTTATTTTTTAAAGGATTAGTGATAAATTTAAAGACAGCAACAAGATACAGACACACACACACACCTATTATTCAGAGGTTGTATCTACCCCCCTTTCCTCCTTGTCATGACCCTCCTCCTGTGATATGCAAGTGGCTGTCTACCTAAACTGTCTTCAGTTCACAGGCCACAGTGAAGCTGATTCGTAGCCTTCAAAGCACCAGGAAGCATCTTTTGCAATGGCTCTTCCTAAGAGAAATGGAATTCTGATGGCCCCACATGCAAACTTTGGCACGCCAGAGGTCAATATGGGCACCTACATGACTTGACATTGTCTGTTTTAATACTGTCTAACTACCAGGGGCATGGCTTGAAATGTAGAATAATGTATTCTTTTTGTGACATGACCTCTCTATGTTTCATATCTCTTACAGATTCAAAAAGCAGCACCCTTGCATCAATCTCTTGCCGCATGATGAACTATATAATGTGGTATTAACTTCATGTAATTCCTACATCTGCGATTATAAGCCATTCTGTGGAAGGCACATTGCAAGACCCATGTGAATCATGCTGAATTTTTTTCACTAAAGGGTTTTCAAACTGAACCCTGATGTCAAGTTTACAGGGATGAGAAGAAAACCAACTTCTGCAGGGGTGTTTGAACAAAATAAAAAGAACTCTTTCCCCTAAGGTCTACTGTTCCCTCCATTCTGTAACAAGCCTTAGGGCTTTACCTACAGCATCTTCAGAGGACTCCTGTAACTCATTCTCAGGAAGGCTGTCAGATTGGAGGTATGCAAGATGGCAAAGGGAAGGGAGGTTTGATAGCTTTATGGATCTGAGGGAATCTTTGGCTCACTTAACTTTCATGAGCATAGGTTGAAGTTCATAAATATATGCCTACCTGGAACCAAGGCTGAGTTAAAGTGCTATGGGTATGTCTACACTTAGAATTGAATTTGAATTGATGACAATCAGTTCAAATTTAATTAAGTGCATGGCCACACTTGCTTTCCTCAATTCAAACTGGGGAACTCCTCAGTTCGAATTGATGAAGGCTGATATTGAATTGGGCAGACCTCGTTTGATGTTGAAGTCTGGGTCAATTCAAACCCAGTAGTTCAAATTGACCAAGTGTGGCAGTGTCAATTTGAACTCACTGCATGGTACCCTGGAAGGAAGACCAGCCCTTTGGCACCTGAGGCCAGCAGCCCCATAGGTGCCTCCACCACCTCTAGCCAGATTGGGCTGGGGGGGCAATGGGATTCCTGTCCCCTGGATGGGGACAGGGACCCCTCTGTGCGGCTCCAGCCCTGCTTGCTAGCAGGGGAAGGAATCCCCATCAGGTTGGAGTCATGCTTCCCAGGCTGGGGAAGGGACCCCTGTGCACAGTAACAGCTCCTTTGGCTGCGCATGGAGCAGGGACTCCCGTGCATGGCAGGAGCTCCCCTGGCTGCACGCAGGGAAGGGAGCCCTGTGCACGACAGGAGCTCCCCTGGCTGCGTGTGGGGAAGGGAACCCTGAACCCAGCAGGAGCTCCCCTGGCCATGAACTGATTAATTCAAATTCAGTAATTCAAACTGACATTCTAAGTGTAGACATAGCCTATGTGAGTCAAACTATTCTGCAGAGCTCTAATGATTTTACACATTTTTTCGTCTTGCTCTGCTCATTTATTATGTCTCCTTCTGTAATTTTTTAATTTTGGAATTGGGCATCTTTGAAATCACGTCTGTCAGATAGTCTGTTAAAAGTTGTAGTTCAAGGTGTGATGCTGTCTGGGTCTAGGGGACTGTTCATAATCATCTTTCATATCAATATTTCATATGTGCAATAATCTATATGTGATATGCCATGTTTGGTACCAATAGAAAGGTTGTAATCTGCTAGGAATGATTATATGGCTTATATATAGGTCTCAAATCTGTATTAGATATTAGGAATATGTTTGTTCTATGTTTCAAGTTATTTGATTCTTAGGCTATCCCAGACTGGTGTCTGCAAAACCATTGTCCTCTTAATGGCCTGTCAAGGGAACTCTTAGCTACCGTGGGCCTAAGAAGAAATCTGTTTGACCAGTCACCCTGACTGACCATGTGACCCAACTCCATTTTGATTTGGCAAGGACTCTGAGAGCATGGGAAAGCCAAGGGTGCTAAAGCAGTGGCCCCATTTCAATTTTGTCTTCAGTCTTCAGTCTGCAGCCTGCAATCAACATCACCCTCTGGAACTATTCTTCTGGGACTGAACAAAGGCCTGAGACCCACCCAGGTGCTGGGTGTATACCAGAGGAATTGGACTAACCTGGCAAACTGCAGAATCTTCAAGGACTTGCTTTCTATGGACTCTAAATCATTTGTATGTGATTTACTTTGACCTTTTAACATCTCTCATGTTTTGTTTGTTTTCTTTTTATATTAAACCTTTAGTTGTAGTTACTAAAGGATTGGCTGGCAGTGTGGTATTTTGGGTAAGAGCCAAGCCTATATTGATCTGGGTGATGTGGCTGGCCCTTTGGGGTCAGGAGAACCTACTTCTTTAAGAAATCCAGTGGCTAAGTGGGGACCGGAGGAGGTGATATACAATAAAGGGGGCTGCTTCTATTTTCTTATGCTTGGTGATGACCAGAGTGGGGAATCAGAAGCATGTTTTGTTACTGACTGGGAGACTGGTTTAAGTACCACCTGTCAGTGGTTTGGGGGTTTGGCCCCTGGTTTTGCAGCTTGCCCTGATTTTGGCACATTTGGAAGGTTATCCCAGGAAGCCGGGGTCACAAAAGGTTCTAGGTTCATTGTGTTTCATTAACAGGTTTACAGCATAAAATCAGTGGACACTGGACCAAACCAAAACTTTGGTTAAAAATAGTCTAAAATGTGGGGAAGTTCAGATAAATACCTTGGCGGACATCTTGGCTCTGCTGAAGTCAATGAAAATTTTGTGATTGTTTTCAATAGGGGTTTCCTCCCTAATCTTGTGGCTTGCATCCACCCTTAACTATCAGTGATGCCATGTTCACGGCACTTGTGAACTGAAATTGAGCTGCAAACTCCCAGGCTGGAAACCTCAGACATTTCCAACAGTTAAGCAGTTTCACAATAGGTAAGTGAACTAAAAAGCTACTGGAAGTCAATATAGTGCAGTTTGAGCCTATTTCTTGTCACTTTTACAATGTTAAAAGGGCTATTTACTTTAGAAATATGTCACCTCAGTTGTCCTTACATTCTTTAAGCATCAAAAGCCAAGTTATCCAGTATTGGCACAGAAAAGTTGAAGCTTTTCTGTTGATGAGCTCCCCATGGGGGATTCACTGTGAGGAAGGGAAGCTGGGGACACCATCACCGTCCTCCTGCCCTATCCATGTCACCTTTCCATTTTGTGCATCTGATTTTGGGGCTTTCTACTTTCTATGGCTGTAACTTCTCCTCCAGGTGGAGTTTCCACAGCTGAGGTGTCTGAAACTGACACAAGCAGTGGCCCCAAATATCAGTGTGTAAAGAACAACTCTGAAAGGTGGAATTTAGAAAGAGAAGTGCAGGGCCTTTCGCCGCAGCCATACGGTTCTGAATGGAACGCTGTTGCCCCTCCAAGTACTTCCAGTCAGCCATGGTCTTTGGCTCTATTCAGCTCTAATGCAGCCATGGAATTATTTCTTTGGGAAGGGGTGATCAAAGAATAGGGTGACCATAGAACCTGTTTTGCCTGGGACTATCTCCTTTTCTAGCCCTGTCCCATGAGACCTAACTTTTTGGCAAAACTGGGCATTTGTCCTGTTTATTCTTGCCAGCCAATCATCAGTTGGGAAGAACAAATGGGATTAATGTCCAGTTTTGCCAAAAAAGTCAGGTGCACCTATAGTGGAGCACGGGGGAATGTTTGGGGGGAATGGCAATGCCAGCTCTGCAGGGCAGGATTCAGGCAATTAACAGTGGTGTCAGGAGGCTTGGGTCAGCCCTGTGCAGTGATTGGCGAGGGCTGGGTGAGCAACTTGGGCCAGCCCCCTGTGGAAGCTTGGGTCAGCTCCACAGAGAAGCACAGGGAAGGGGAAGGCTGGGCAAACCCTACAGGAACAGGGGCTTGCGTGAGCCCTGTGTGGTGTCCTGTAGGGAAATATGGCCATCCTATCAAAGAAGGAAGCCAGGTGAGACAGGAAAGTTTTTCAGAAATAAGTAAGTGCAGCTGGCTATGGAATGGGAGCGTGGAAGGGGCACTGCACATAATCAGCACATACTGCTGAGCTTGATGTGTCACACACATCTACAGAGTGTGGCAGCTAATTGCAACTGAAAAGGAAGCAGGAGAGTCTCAGCCCCTGGGAAGGGAGGAGCTCCTTGCAGGGTCTAACTTGGCCAGCTAGTTTCTAACCTTTTGACCCTGGAGATGCTGTTTGGGACTCCAAGATCATTCATTGGATTGGAAAAGAATCTTTACTCCCCTTCTCCCATTTTTTTTCTATTCCATCCCCGCCTCTGAGCCCCTGCCCTTCATGGAGAAACCCCATTCAGTCATTCCAGGAGAGGAGAGTTCAATTAGCTCAGTCAATCCTCACTAGAAGAAAGACACAAAGGGGCACAATGTGTGGGCCTCACCCAGGCCTGCAATGGCTTTGAAGCTGTGATTTGCTCACCCTGGGTAGAACCAAACGAATGCTAATTCACCTGCAGGGGGAGGTTAGTGGGGGGGGGGCGATATTGCAGGGGGGTGTTTCCCCTCAGGCTGTGGATGGTTGAACAGACTGACTGAATCTGACAGAGCAACTAGAAAGGATAACGTGTGTATGAACGGACCCCAGCATCTCATTACTTTCTCTCTTTTCCCTTTCCTCCCCCTCTCTCCCTGCTGTCTGGCCCCAGCTTCATTTAGGGTGACTGATGAAAGATATAGGTTTTTTTTTTCCTTTTCACTCTTCTGTGCCAGTGAAAGGAAAGCAGTCTGCAGCCAAACAAGAGAGGCCGTGGAGAGAAAGCAGTGACTGATGAGCGTGTGCGCTGATACTACCCCTGACACAGGCCCTGGCCATTGCTGGATAATGTCCAATTTTAAAGTATTTCTGTCTCATAGGCCTATATAGAGATAGAGAGTGGTCCAGATTTTCTGGTCTGGCCAAACTGAACTTGGCTTTATTCTCTTTTATACTCTCCTGATTCTGAGGTTTGCTGGGGGCTAACCAATCCCCAAAATAAGTTAGAGCAGCTTACAGATTGCCATAATTAATACTCAGCTGCCCATGGACCCAAACAGCTGTCATGACATCTGGGAATTGGCAGGGTATTGGAATGTCTTGGCCACCACTCTTTCTCCTGTACATGCCTTCTGACCTGACTCTAGGGAAGAGCTAGGAGCCACCATGGCAGCTGAGGATTCATCCATGTATAAGGACAACACTCTTGGGGCTGGTTCTGCTGTTTTGCACAACCAGACTAGAGGCAAATAAGTAGAATGGGACTAGGAGTTGGCCTGGTCTCTCTCTGGGGAAGGGTGGCTAAAGCTATCTTCCAGGCAAATGAATCTTCTCATCCCAGGTCAAAAAATAGAATTTGCTCTGAGACGTTTCTGTGTTCCTCTTGGTCCTTTCGAAAGAAGACTTTTCATTTAAAGATGTCTCAGAATTACTTGCATCTGTCCCATACATGCAGATAGCAACATTTTTACAGTACTTTGGATGTCAACAGCAACTTTAATTGGGGGCTGTCAGATACTTTACCAGAATTAATTAAGTAACCCTCACATTACCCACATGGTTGGAGAGGATGTATTATTACCCTTATTTTATAGATGAAGTTAAGTGACACACAGGAAAGTCACATAGCAAACCACTGGCATAGCCAGGAGTATAACTCAGATCTCTTGGCTCTTATTTCCATGTCTAACTACTGGCCCTCTTTGTTTTCTTCAATGTCACTTAATTTGCTAATTAACAATAGGAATTAAACTCCTTTAGAGCATTAATGAACAACTTCCACGCAAAAGAAAATTTTTAGATAATTCACCATCCATACATTTCTATTTTTTTAATGCCATGGCTCACTATCAAACAAATGTGCTTAAATAAGGACTTTTTTCTCTCACAGTCCATCATTCCTTACCCCAAGAGGACATAATACTGAACCTGTCATATTGCTTCTGCTTTTGAGCTGGTTAGTACCTAGCAGAGCCTGGGCCAGCTGCAGGATGGCTGGGTCCCTCTGTAATTGGATGCAGACAAAACTGAGAAGGGAATAGCAAAAAGATGAACAGAGAAAGAATAGTTAAAAACTTACCAAGTGTAATAATGCTTGAGAACACATAAACCCCGCCCATTTTCACTGACTTTCTTGGTTTTGTTCTTCTATTTAAAAATTTTTTTATAACAGTTAACTATGGAGACTAACAGACTGTTACCCTTCCTAAAACACTATTTACATATTTCACCAGAGTCTATGCTATAATTTGTGGTTGACTAGTGGGGGGAAAAAGGCACATTTTTGTGGCTTTGCCTCACAAACTGTTGCTCTTTCTCAGAAGATAGTGAGAAAGGCTGCAGAGGATGGGGTAATAAATAGCATTCATGTTCATTTCAACCATCTCAAAATTGTTTGGACCATGGTCACTACCACATTGATGCTGAGGCCAGAATGTCTTATCTGAGTGAAAAAAATTTCCCAGTTACATGTCTTTGACTGGAATTCCAGCACCCTTGATTCTCTTGATGCTTTGTTTGCTGTACAATGCTCATTTGGGAAGATTTCCAGCAAGGTAGCCATGTTAGTCTGTGTACAGCAAAAACAACGAGAGTCCTGTGGCACCTTATAGACTAACAGATTTCTTTGGGCATAAGCTTGCAGGCTGTGCTATTATTTATCCTGTAATGACCTTGCAACAGCAACACATTTAGCTTGGTTACAGAAATTCACTTTTATCAGGGCTTCTTGGTAGCTTACAGCTTGCTCAGAATGCAGCCGCATGTTTGTTCTCTGGTCTGACCAGGCATGCTCTTATTACTCCCACCCTGCATTCATTACACTGCCTATGAGTGTCAGAATCAAACTGACTATAAATTGGCCTTGATGGTATTTCAAGCCCTTCTTGATGTAAGCATGTCTTTGTGACCTCTTTGAGCCTGCTCCTAAGGGGAACTGACACCATCTACTTTCAGGACTCTCAGTGTTATCTCAGCAGGTGGGCCCAGGGAGTGAAATCCATAAACTAACTCCATCCTTTCCCATTTTCACTTAACATCTTAAAACTACCTTCCATTTGATTTTTTTCCATGGTAAGACTATTGTGAGCCTTTTATTGACATCTACTTCTCACTGCCTTTTTTCAGTGTGTTCTCCTGGTTTTATGAGGGAGTAATTTTATAACAATTCTATATATTTATTGAATTATTGTGCACGACCCAAGTGCCTTGAGATGATTCAGGCTGGAAACAGAAACGATCAAGATTTATGCCAGAAACAGATATTTCCATGATCTTTATAAATACTTTTCTCAAGCTCAGTGAGGTGACCTTCCCCGTTCAAGAAAAAAGAACACATTTTTCTAATCAAGGGAGGGTAGGCAGAAAATTTATGTCAAAAAATGCTGAGATTGTTAAATTTGGGTACAGGATGGACATCATATTAACTATTGGTTTTCAGTGGCCTGGAAATCTCAGAGTGAGAGGTCATTTTTTCCTCCTTATAGTAAGAGAATTTTTCATAGTGTCTTTTTTTTTTTTTTTTTTTTTTTTAAAGCCTGACCCCTGGCATCTGTCTGGCTTAATCCAGTGTTGTTGCAGCCGGCGGTCCCTTACTATGGCCTGTTCTTCTTTCTGCCAGAACGCTGCCCACATTGTTTCTATCTGATATGTGGACACTGCAGATTCCCCGCCTCCCCAGACTTGAGTTTGGAGAACGTTTCCCCACCTCTTCTCCCTCCTCACACACACTCTCCAAGTTGCATGGCCTATTAGGGAGCCCCTTTGTGATGTAATTGGATTTCTCTCCTTGTTAGTTTGCAATGAAAATGTCATCTATATTGGGGAGGCTCCCATTCATCTCGCATTAAATTCAGTCGTCTCTTCGGTGAGCTGTGAAACTATTCACACTGCAGTAGGCAGCTGCAACTGGAGGCTGCCTTGACAATACCCCATGCTGCTGTCTGAGCACAGCTTCTCTAGTCCTGCAGGGCTGAGCTGATTCTGTATGATGAGTCAGGAAAGGAAGTGTTCACTTTCCTGAAAACTGCAGGTCCACCCCAGATTTTTAAAAAGGAACCCAAATCCTGGATGCACACATACACAAGCAAAAGAGAGAGATTAGATGTGTTCTGCATCTACAGGTTCAAAAGTGGCCACTGATTTTGCATGTCCAACAGGAGGCAACTTGAATCCTGAAAAGAAAAGGATCCAAACTCAGTAGCCACTTTTAGTTTACAATGAGGGTATATGTTTAAAATTAAAGGTTGTTGTTGATTGAATATAAGATGTTATGATTAATAATTCATAATTTTATTAGGCTTTTAGGGAATTTTACATCACAGCTGCTCTAAGTGAAAGTAATTTATTGTGACTCTCAGCCTCATTAGATGGAGAACATTACTATTACCATCTGTAAGGGAAAGAATTTGGTAGGGATTGGTGGAAATTGCTGTTATAATACGAAGCCATGAAGCATTTTCATTTTTTTGCGCACATATCTTTTCCAACATCACATTCAGACTAGTTTTTATTATGTGCTTCTTCACAGAGGGAAAAAAAGAGTCAAACTGTCTTTTATCAAGAGCTCTCACGCACAGTTACACTTGTTGAACTAGACAAAACATAATGGACTAAGTCTGATTTTCATGAAATTGTACATATGCATTTATCTGGGAATGAACTAAGGAAAATTTTGTCTGACATTTATGATTTATTAATTTCATATTCATTGTGTTCATCATTAACAATATCAATAGACTGCATTCTAAAAACGATATGATTGCCCTCTGGTGGCCAAGTTAATAGCTATGATTTTTTCATCCAACACTGAATGGTGGAGAAAGTTTGTTTTTAAGATCAATGTTATTTACTTTAATATACATCCCATTGGAGCCATATGCTAACTGAAGAGCCCATATGCTTCTTTTTTTGTCCCTTTATGGTCAAATGATCAATACAATTGCAACATTTAATTTTCTTCATCCTCCCAAAATATGCAGCAATTAGAAACAGCCAAACAACTGTTCAAGTATCTGGTAAACATGGGATAAACTTTGGTCACTAAGATGCCATGTAATAAAAAATGGGGGGGGCTGGGTTTTAGAGGATTTTTGGATGCTAATAGGGTATAGGAGAAATGTGGATGAGTAAGGAGGAATTTCTGTTAGTTGAAACTTCTGGAATTTCTCTCCCTTACTCTAAGGCAGGTGTGGCCAAACTGTGGCTTGGGAGACACATGTGGCTCTTGAATGAAAAATTGTGGCTCCTGGAAGAATGTCAGCAAATCAGTTTAGGAAAACAGCTGCAGCATAGGAGTTCAGGTGGGGGTCAGGATGGTGGGGAGAAGTGTGGCATGGCCAGGATTTTAAAAAACTTGCCACTAGCCTGCAGTCTTCTACATCAAGCAGCAGCTAAGTTTTTACTGTAAGGCCTAAATTTCATGGTAACATTAAGTAATTATTAGAATCTGACATTAGTAGGATTGATATTTGTCCTCTTTTTACAGTAAAATTAAAGTGTGCAATGAATTTTAAACTTAGTAATTTTGGAGCGGGTAAAAGATTTTGGCTATATGCCTCAGTGCAGCTCTCAAAAGTTTGATAATCAACTTGTGTGGCTCTTGATCACTCCTTGTCAAAGGGATAAGTTGGACTTCTGGCTTGAAGTATTGTTACATAACATACCCGTCTAATGCGATAGCGTGGCTTAGCATCTAAACACTGATCTTTTGAAATTTCCTTAGTTTTCAGTCTGTATGCTGGTTTGCTGAGTCCTTTTACAGGTTATTTGGTTTTATGTGTTCTGTTGAGGCTAGTCTAAAACGTGTTCTCTTGTAATGATACAAGCAGAGTAAGAATCATTTAAAGCAGAAAAGAAAATTATTAGTTTATGGTTAGCTGAGTACTGGAAAACTGTTGTCAATGCTGACAGAAGCGTAGGCCTCCTGTTGTTCCAGTGGATATTCAAAGCATATGTTTTAGTGAAGCCCAGGAGCGTCGTTGCGCCAGAGAAAGACCCAGGGCCCAGGGCTGGGCTCCGACCCCTGGGACCCAGCCCTGCCCCTGGCCCCAATCCAGACTCAGGGCCCCAGGTTCCTGCCACTACCAGCCCAGCCTCCAATCCCCAGCCAGGGACAGGACTGGGTGAGACAGTGACTGCCATGGGTGGCCTGGCCTGGATAAGGCAGGTGACACCATGGCCAGCCTGGACCCTGATACCTGGCTGGGGCCAGGGCTGGGGCCGGGAGAGGAGGGGGCGCCCCAGGCATTCAAGGCACTGGCGCCAGGACTCAGGCCACGTGGCCCGTGTGCCGGACGCCAGTGATGCCCCTGGTGAAGCATATATAGATTAGATTCAGTACTGCCCTTGCTAAATACTTTAAATCGTGAAATATATTCTAGGAGGGAAACCGCACTAGGAGATCTGTCTACCTCTGCTACTGGTGATCCTGTGCTTGAATTTATGATGTCCATTTTATGGCTCATTGCCTTGCTGTTGCTGCGTATGTGCAGAGTATAGGTCACAGGAATCGGGGTGGATTACCCACTGGGTCAATGGGGCCCAGGCCCCGGGGCCCACCACAGTGTGAGGCCCCCTCTGCCTGCTGGCAGCCCAGCACTGAGAAGGAGAGCAGGGCGGGCCAGCAAGCAGTTCGGGCTCTGACGGAGACCGAAGCCTCACCACGCATGACAGTCAGTATCGCCTTCCCTCTTCCCAGGGCTGACCAGCCAGGCCATGGCTGGCCTATGGCCCCAGCCATCCCCCCCTCCCCAGTGCTGGCCTGCTGGCAGCCCTCCAGTGTGTGTATGGGGGTGCCCACCGGTGGGGCGGCCCAGGGGCCCTGCAGCCCCTGATCCACCACTGACAGGACTCACAGAATCATAAAAACTGGAAGGAACCATGAGAGGTCATTGGTCCAGTCGCCTGCACGCATGGCAGGACCAAGTACCCTCTTAAACCATCCTTGACAGGTGCTTGTCTAACCTGCTCTTAAACATTTCCAATAACGGAGATTCCACAACCTTCCTCGGCAACTTATTCCAGTGGTTAATTACCCCTGATGGTTAAGAATTTTTTCTAATGTCCACCCTAACCTCCCTTGCTTCTTGGCCTGTCATTGGTGGTTAAGGAGAACAATTTTTCTCCCTTCTCCTTGTAACAGCCTTTTAGGTACTTGAAAACTGTTATCATGTCCCCTATCAGTGTCCTCTTTTCCAGACTAAACAAACCCAGCTCTTTCAATCTTTCCTCATAAGTCAAGTGTTTCAGACCCTTAACACAATATATTATAAATGCTAAATGTGACTATTTGTGTGTTGCTCTGCCCTCCCTTTTCTCGCCATCTTTTTTCAATCCAGAATTGAAAAAAGTAACTGCCCATGACTACATATTTGTACCTGACATTTTGAAAATTCCAGTTGATCTGTGAAAAATTTTTGAGTCCTCACAATTCCACAATAGGCTAAACTGAACAGGATTGAATACTGCATGGAAGAAATTGGCAAAAACTCTTTCAGAACATTTTTTCACCACTTTCATGCAGGTCTAAATATGATCACATTAAACTCCTAGAAACTTGTCAACATGGTTTACTTGGCCAATATACACATCCTGCAGTACGTGTGGGATCTGTAGCTTTGTGCTATAAAATGAGATGTCCTGATTTTATAGGGATAGTTCTGATATCCAGGGCTTTGTCTTATAGGTCCCAATTACCCCCACCCCATCCTGATTTTTCACAGTTGGTATCTAGCCACCCTAGCTGGCACAAACAGAAATTGTACACTTTTATTATTCAGAGCTAAAGAGATTGATTTTAAAGCCAAACACAAAGGGATTTCCAGGAGTCAAAGGGCATCTGCAACATTCAGTTCAGTTTTAAAAGTGAATGAAATGTGTGGGCTAAAGGGTTTGACAATGTCTCTTTAAGGATTTCTTTATTTCTGAAGGACTGGGGGAAGGGGATTAATGTTGTGGTGCTAAACTCCAAACCTGCTTTCCCACTTCCCTTTTGCTCTTCGTCTATTAGAAAAGAAGGCAGCAATTTCTTATAAAGATTAGCTCCATCACTGGAGCTCACAAAATGGGGTTCCCCCAGTGAAGGTTTATATCTGTCAGTGTCCATCTTTGATGCCCTGTGGAGAGTAGGTGCATGCAAAGGCAGACCACAGGAGATGAACAAAGTCACCACCTTGTCTCTCTGTCCGTGTGTTTTCCTTGCCTCTGTCCATGTTCCTTCAGCTGCTTTCAACTAAACTGAGGCCAGAAGTCTAACTAGACTTAAAAAATATAACCTGTCCTTTAACCAGTAAATATGTCCCATTTACAGCCTTCTGATCTAGAAAATGAACTGTATTGTGAACTCTACAGAGTAATCAGGACTGAGGAGAAATGGAATGTCTCTGCAAAGCAAAATATAGACCTGACTGTCTTAGAACCTGGTAATGCCTTCATGGTGTTAGTTACAAACATTATGTTCCTGTGTAGACAAACTGAATTATGCTATAACCGTGGAATTTCCCAATCTAGAGCGGCCTCACCCAAATCCGAACCTAGGAACTGATCTGCTGCCAACTATGTCCCTAGCCAGGGCTCACAAATCAGCCCCTAGATTGTGGGATGTGGGATTGCTCTGGAAAAGCCAGGACAATCCTATGGATTTCGAGATAAGCGTTCAGTTTCAGATTCCTTATAGGCTGTCCACCAGGAGGCATTGCCCCATCTTCCCTTCCCACCTTCTCTTGTTCCAGGGGCACTTGCCATGCCTATGCTAGATTTCAGCTGCATCAGGCTGATTAGGGTGGTTTTGAGTGGGGTGACCAGAGACAGGGTGTGAAAAATGCATTTGCAGGCTAAGGGAGAGGAGTACAGCATGAGTACTGTGGAGAGACTGATTTCAGAGAGCGCTCACAGCCGGTTCAGAGCAATGCAGTTTACTGTGGTGCCTGAAGAGGGGTTTGTTCACTTCTGCAGAGCCTCTGGCTGGAAGAGAAACTGCCTCCTTGCTTTCCTCACTCAGCTTCCGCTGAGGTCAGCCTGGAGGAAGCTGCAGTCTGGGGACACGTCAGTCAGACTGCATGGAGTAGCACAAGGACACCCAGCCAGGTGAGTGTCTCATTTCTGGCAGTTCATAAGAAATCTGCTCAGGAAGCCATACAGCCTGTTCTGCTCCCCCGCCTGCCTGCCTGTTAGATCTGCTCCTAGCAATTGTCAAGTGCTGTCAGTTTCCAAGTACCCTGCAGAACAACACAGACAGTTTGGCTGATAAGGTCTTCCTGCCTGGGCTGGCCAAAGCCATGTATCCAGCTGAAGGGGATTTGGTAGTGCTTTTCCTCTATTTGCCCAGAGTGAGGTATGATTAGTATGTTCATGTGTCCAGGGATTTCCCTAACACCCCCTACATCCACCCTGCAACCCCCCCCCCCCCGAATTTCCCAACACCCCCTAGTTGTCAGCTAGTAATGGTGTTATACCAAATTAATGAGCACCCCCTACACCCCTGCAAACCTCCCCCTAATTTCAAGTCCTGGGGAGCATACTGCATCTGTCTGTGCATCTATCAGACCTCAAGGGAACGGGACAGACTGGCCGACAGATTTATACAACAGGCCACTCTGAACCTGTTATCACAGCAGTGAAACTTACCCTGCTAAGTGTCTCTCTGTGCACTGGGGTGGTGAGGCATGGCTGCTGTGATGCTTCTCGCTCATGCCCAGGCACTGGATGGAAGTTTGTAACCATCCTCTCAAAAATAAATCCCCAAAATAATTCAGTTTGATTTATAGGCAGAGGTTCAGTTTTCACCTCTGTGCTTTGAGCATCCCTAGTTCTAATAGCCTGGAAGCTGCAAGTGCCAAGTTTTAGACACTAGAGCCCTGGAACTGATGTGTGTCAGTTTGCTGGCTGAGTTACAAAGTTGACTGATCATACCAGTTTTTAATTCTCACCAGCAGAAATGTGTTTATTAAATCACAGCATGAAATAGTCTCTGCTGTGTTTTTCCTAAGGTTCTGCTTCTTAGAGATTTGCTATTACAATAGGGAACACCTTACTGTAAGCCTTTTTAAGTTGTACGCCAGCTGCATTTATTCCAAAGGGGTAGCCATGTTAGTCTCATTCTGCAAAACAAGCAAGAAGTCCTGTGCCACTTAAAGACTCTCATTTATTTTTCGCATGAGCTTTTGTGCGAGAAAATCTCACTTTGTCAGATGCTTTTCTCCCACAAAAATTCATGCAACAAATACATTTTTAGCCTTTAAATACCACAGGACTCCTTGCTTGTTTAGCTGACTTTATGGCAATTTCTAAAACTATGTTCATATGACACTTTCAAAAGTAATTTTTTTGCAGCTGTTTTGAAACAGGCCTGAAATATCATTCTCTGGGGACTCCATAGCCAGGAAGAAGTATCTTTTGCATTTTTGGGCAATGGGATTTTTGCTATGTCCATAAAAAGAGATTTATAGTGTGGTATGGATAAGTGATAGACTTTTATTTTCCTTTTCCCCAAGAGGCTAGATCGTGTCATTTACACCACTGCTTTTGGTCTGGTCCAATATGGAGCAGCGTCACACCACGGTGTGTGCTGGAGAGAATGTGCTGTGATGTCTCTGGGCTTCTCTTCTGTGCACATTTCTTTGCGCAGATTGCAACCCAGTTGCCTTGGCCCTGCTCTGCAAGCTGGTGAGGAATGTGGGTTGAACCATGACCCTCACCTGCTCCCTGCCCATACCAAGCTCCTTGTCTTCTGCCTTTGCTCCCTTGCAGGCAGCAGGAGTGAGCACTTCCTGCTCTTCTCAGAGGTCTCCTGTGGGAGGCCCTACAGAATCATGCAGAGTGGGGGAAGTTGCATCCAGGATTTTTAACCGGTTCCCTGTGAGCCTCACCTCCCTCCTGAATCAGTGTGAAGTGGCTACTAAAGCTCAGAGGGGAACTGCTGGTCCTTTCTCTTGTGTGTTACAGGTCCAACAGGGTGTTATATTGCGTGAGCCCAAGGATGGTCCGGATTTTGGCCAATGGAGATATTGTACAGGATGATGACCCCCGGGTGAGAGCAAGTGCTCGGCACAGGGAGAACACCTCCCGGCAGGTAATCAAACAGAAAAGTGTGAAAAAGTGCAGTGTGTTTTTGTAATTCCTTAGATTTTTTTTGCTGAAGGAAATGGGTGTGCATCAGGATTTACATCTTAAATGGATGATTCATAATTAACATTTCTGTTAAGCTGTATGGACATGTGGCTGTACAGCAGTCTGGTATCTATGATGCACCTCATATGGCTGGAAGCGGGACCCACAGCTGGGCCCTCCTGCCAGAACTCTCAGTGGCTCCTCTTTTGTGCTGTGGCAAACCCCAAGTCAGCAGGGAGGGGTAAGGAGCGGAGCGGAGGGAGAAGACAAGAATAAGGGTTATCATTTAGGTAGGGCAGGGGGTTGTTCGTTGCCCTGGCATGGAGCAGATGAAGCCAGCAGTGGAGAGGCTGGTCCCTGCCGCTGGGAGCAGCATCCATGAGCTATCTATGATGAAATGAGCCTGGAAGAGCCTGACTTGTATTACTAACAGGTGGTGTTTAAAATACCTTACACTTTTTAATACAATATTGTACAAGAAATTGTCAAAAAGAAAAAAAGAGCATAAACTTGCCCACAGACAATATTGTAGCACTCACTGGCATCTGTGGCTCACAAAGAACAAAGAAAATTTAGAGGGAACATTTCTTGCAATGCTTCATCCAGAGGGCTAGCCGAGACAGAGCTGGGAGAAGGACCATGTCCCATTTTACTGCAAAATACCAGAAGAGTCATTGGGGTAGACATGGGAAATGACAAGCGCTGCTGTGAATGCAGAATTTGGGTAGAAATCTGAGTTCATTTAAGGGCCCAACCACGCTGACAAGATAAAACCACATTCCACAGGAAGGAAACAGCCACTGCAAATCCTGGTGCACCATGACTACTGGGCACTGTAAAGTAGGCATGATGTCATGGAGCATGCAATGATTATTTAGGCCAGAGATCTGCAGGAACCATAGGCTTAATCCTCCTAATTCCCAGATGTTGGTTCAGGGCCAGTTTGGGAGGTGACCATGGCAGTTGCGTTGGGCATCACCTTCCAGCGGGTACTATGCTGCTGTGTTTTCTGGGTGTTTCTGTTTTGCTTGGCTGCCCTGCGGGTGGTACAAAAAATGTTTGCCATCCTGGTCGACAAAATGCATGGGGTCATTCCTGCATTGCCCCTCTGCCATGCCTCCTGGAACCAGCAGCATGGCAGCCTGGCTGTGAGGGAATCTTGTTGCTATCAGCAGTCCTGCTGAACTGGTGCATTATACATCCCTCTGGGGTAACTGATAACGTTCTCAGGATGCTGTTGGGGGATTGAACAGTACTGACTCCAGATTGGATTTCAGAAACCTAGTCGGTAGTGAGAGGAGCATTCTACTTGGCTCCATCCCTCCCCTGGCACGTGCCCTCCTCCTCCAGTCTAATAAATCTCCGACCATGCAGAGTATAACAGGAGTTCAGGTTCTCAGGGAAGAAGCTGCTGTTCTAAGCTTTTAGAGGCTCCCCTACACCTGTGTAAGTGGGCATGTGTGTCTGGTTCCAAGAGATGTACATATTGGATGGGTGGGTGAAATTGTGTCTTTTGAGGTGTAATGCTAAGATGAAGTCCTTACAATTTTTCTGTGTACCCCTCTCCATTTCTCTCCCCTCACAATTTCAGTTTCAGTTTGGAGCATAAAAGCCAAGCAGTTCCTAAGAAATGTTTGTCAGAGGTGGGGCAATTAGTTGTGATGTCTGCTCTCTGTGCTGCATTGCCTCTCTTGATGGCCTCCTGATGACAATTTATTCTGAATTAAATAAATAGGAACATATCTGAGATTTTGCCTTATTCTTTCCTTTCATTCTTGCTACTTCTGTGAGTCTGGATTTGGCCTGCTGAATTCATTCTCTCTCCTGTTATGTTTGCAGGAGTTTTTCAACATGGGGCCCACTGCAGGCCACGTCCCCCTGCAGCAGCAGGCTGCTAGGCGAGAGGGGCGCTCTCTATTTTCAGAGCTCAACCAGCAGCTGGTGAACATGGGATTCCCCCTCTGGAACCTCGGAAACCAGGTGGTGGAGCCGGTGATGTCCATCTTGCTGCTATTTCTCCTCATGATGGTGGGTGTGAGGGGCCTCCTGTTGGTGGGCCTTATCTACGTGGTCTCACACCTGAGCCAGCGGTGATGCTTCCTTCCCTCAGACCACCACTGCTTCCTGCTTGGTGAAAGAAAGACCAGGTTTCCTTGTCAGGTGTGGATGTGCTTGTGATTGTGCCCCTGTTGAGTGTGTGTGTGAGTGTGCAGATGCATAGGCATACATCCTGAAAGTGTCTGTGCATAGCATTCAAGGAGAATTGAAGTGAGGAGCTGGAGTGCCCAGGGGCACAATCCACATGTGAATCATTTTTCTCATGTTAAGCAGCCTCTTTCGGGGTTGCCCAGTAGAGGGTTGGCTTGCCCAGGACAGTCAGCCACCAGCTGGAGAGATCATGCCAGAAGCCTCAATTTTGGTACAGCTATAGAAAAGATCGAGCAGGTCATATTCTATCTTTCAGCAACTGTCAGATACAGTGCCTAGCCTAAGAGGACCTGAAGTGGGACCTTAATTTTCATCAGCAGGTGTGACAGGCAGTAGATGTCTCTGAGAAGTAATGAAGCAAATACGCATGAATGCAAGACAATTTGAAAATGGCCTAGAGAAGGAAGGTCTGTTGGGTAATTACTAATCTGACTTTAGAGGTGTATGGAGAGGGAAGTTAAAATTAAAAGAAGAGATTCTGATAGTGGGCCTGAGCTGACAGCACAACATATGATACAGTATATCTTAAACATAGGACTTGAGGGTGTAATAAGGGGCTGAAGTCAGCCATTAAAATAGAAAAGGTTGAGACCAGAAAGGCATCTGAAGAAGATTAAAAGGAAAGAAAAAAAGAGTGGCAGTAAAACAGGTGATGTCACCTGTGCTTTTGTCTTGCCTGGGTTTTCAAGGATATTTATGTTTGAACAAGAACTTGCTCCCTTTTCTCTATGGGAACATTGTCACTGTTGATGATACCTTATCCCAGCTGCAAAGGGAATAATTCTAACATTGGAGAAGTTGGCTTTGGAAATGTGTAAATGGAGGAACCAATTTAAAACAATAAAGTCCTTGATAATCTGCGGAAGTGGAACTGACAAAACACACTAGGAGGGAGTTGTATTAGGTGTGATGCATATGAAAATTCCTCTTTAAAGCCAAGGAACATAAGAACCTTCCCCTTGAAGAGGTGAGAATCAGTGAGCAAAATCTCTCCTCTGTCTTATAAATAGGATAGGTCCCTAACAAAAATAGCAGATCCAAACTTTGGGGAAAGTTCTCATCCAAATCTGGATCCTCACTTCAGGCCTGGCATTATATTAGGTCAAACCAGAACAGAGAATTTAAAAACCAGCCCAAATCTGTAGATGCTTGCATTCATATCTAAATACAATGGGACCATATTGGCTTATTATAGCTTTGCTATGTGTATATGCTGGGGTGGATGAACTTCAATGAACACGTGTGTAGCATGCATGGACAAAGTGGTTTTTGTTTCTGTTCAATAAGCTGTGTGAAGGAAACGATGCATCACAAATGGACTATAAATTTCTGCCTTCCCTGCTGGACTGTAAAAATGCCAAGAGCAACACCTCAGATTCTCTTCTGGTTTCTGTGGTAATGAGAAACTTCTGCTAAAACAACAAGGAGAAAAAAAACTGTAACATGATGTTTTGTTATAAAATTGAAATTGTTCTGTAATTCTAGCGCATAAATCTCTTTCAAACAGTTTGTTCCTTTGAATTTCTTTCTGGTCCCGGGCCTCTGGTGAGCGAGCCAGGGTTGGTGACAGTCCATGATAGTTCCCCAGCAGGGTCGCCACCATGGGTGTCACTGGTGCTGGGCTTACTGTGCTCAAGCCCCGAGTCCCAGTGCTCGAGCCCTGGGTCTGCTGCAGCGGGAGCTGCAGTGGCAGCGCACTTAAAGTGCGTGAGCCCTGAATCCCAGTGCCCGAGCCTCAGGTCTTTTTCTGGGCCAGGGGTGCTCCTGGTCCCCACAGATCTGGGAAGACACAGCTATCTTAAAAAATTTACTTAATATAATTTTTAACTGGTTTATTGATTAAATACAACCCTACAAATGAACTGGCAAGCTCAGCGGATTGGAATAGCAAGCCTTTCCACTAAGTTTCAATCAGATGGAATCTGAATATCTCATTCATCTAAGGCTGAGCCTGAATCTCAGCTAGAGCATCCACTGACCTGGGCTACACGTGGCAGTATGATATCATCGTGTTGTAAAGTATTATACTGATGTTTTAGTATGCTGCCGCTCTTAGACTGAAGTTCTCAGCTACCCTCACTAAAACTGAAGCCATCTTTCACAGCAGAGCTCTGGCATTAACTGAAATTTGTTACCTGCCGCAAAAGAAGCAAGGAGTCCTGTGACACCTAGGATATGTCCACACGGGGTTTTTATTTTGAAACAACAGTGGTTGTTTCGAAATAAAAAGCGGCATGTCCACACAACGTTCTCTTGTTTCAAAATGACAGGCGCTGTCGTTTCAAAACAAAAGCTGTCGTTTCGAAACGGCTTAAACCTTTTCCGTTTCAAAATGACGGTTATTTTGAACTGACTCGCTTCGAAATAATGCCGTTGGGACATGCATTTTCGAAACAATGGTTATTTCAAAACAAGTCGTTTCAAAATAACTGTCATCCGGACATGTTATTTCGAAACAGGCGTTGTTTCAAAATAACAGTCTGACCTTCTTCCAGGGTGCACAGCACCCACGGGAAACAGGAAGTTCCTGCCTGGGCGTGCCTGTCAGTGTGGCCAGAGGCTGCAGACAGCATGGCCTCACGTGGCAGCAACGCTGCAGGGGGGCGACGCAGGGCCCCAGTCTGGACACCTGAGGAGGTGTACTGCCTCCTCAGGATCTGGCAGCGAGACGACATCATGTCCTGGTTCTGGGCTACCCACCAGAACCATGACATTGATGTGGACGTTGCTGCAGTGATGTCCGAACAGGGCCACAAGTGGACCACGGAGCAGGTCCGTAGCAAGATCAAGGGTCTGCGGCAGTACCATGCCAAGACCCGGGAGCTCCAGGGGACAGGTAGCACTGCTACCTGCCCCTATTTTGATGAGCTTCATGCCATCCTGGGGCTGGAGCCCAGCGGTCTCCCCACTGAGGCCGTCGACACGGGGGCGCGCCGGAGCCCATCCTCTGGTCCGGAGGCAGCAGAGACAGCCTCAGAAGTCTCCGTTCAGGGAGCCTCCTGCCGCACCACCATCAGTGGTGGAGGCTACCTTTGGGACCCCGGAGCTGTTGCCCGTCCCCGAGGCAGAAAGCAGCAGAGAGGACCAGGGGGCCTGACACCATCCCGGCCCCCACGGACTCCGAGACCGACCCCGGGACATCGTGCCGGACCTCTGGAGCCCCTGTGGGTGAGTATTCCCCTCCCACAGAGGCACGCAGGGCTGGGCCTGTCCAGGTCATGGGCAGTGAGGGGGTACAGGGCCGAGCACTGGGGCAGGTAGGGCACAGGGTCGGCAGGTGCAGAGGCCCTCCCATGGCCACGGGTACCTGAGAGACAGGTGGCACCAGGGTCAGAGGCCCCTGTGTGCCTGGGGGTGGTTAACAGGGGGTGGGTGTCAAAGATGCAGCCGCATCTTGGGCGGGGTGGAGAGCATGCAGGCCTCGCCACTGGCACGTGGCCTTGGGAGACCCCCTAGAGCAAGGTGTGGCTGAGTCCAGCTCACCCTTGTGGGCACCACTAGCATGTGTGCCTCCAGGGTACGGTTACCAGATGTTGGGCAAAAGGAGAACATGGTCGCCTTTTTGCTGTCCTGTTCTTTTTATCCTCACA
The DNA here is from genome assembly GCA_007922195.1 of Podocnemis expansa. Lineage (NCBI taxonomy): Eukaryota > Metazoa > Chordata > Testudines > Podocnemididae > Podocnemis > Podocnemis expansa. The sequence continues at coordinate 23,914,345 of ML681981.1, read as the reverse complement.
TTCTCTGTCTGGCAGGCAGTTTAAAATACAGGATTTTGTCAGGCTTTTTACTGTAGGGGTTGAAGTATCCTGGAATGCCCATAGAATACTTATTTGTACAGGAAAGTGTTCCAGGGCCCCCTAAACACTGAAGAATATCACAGCCATACTACACTTCCTCCCATGTGTCTTCCAATGTCCTCCTTTTGGTACTTTCCTGGGCTCCTTTCAAGGCTTTGGGATCCGGTAGCCCTACCCCAGGGCAATGTCCCACGGGATCCTGAGTCCTGCTGACAGTCAGGGCAGAGGTGTGTGCTGCAGACAGGCAGGACACAGACAAGGCCAGCAGGCAGCAGGGGCCAACTGTGTTTTCTGCTTCCCTCCAGCAGGTCACCTAGCCGCTCACCGTCCACCACCATCTGCCTGACGCCTGAGCCCGAGGCCACCCCGGAGGTGGAGAAGGGGCCCCTGGACGCGGGGCTGAAACCCTGGAGAGCCTTGAGGAGCTTGGGCAGAGGACTGAGGCGTCCACCCAGGCCTGGCGGCAGGAGCAAGCGAGGCGCCAGGACTCGGCCCTCCACCTGCTGCAGCAGGCGTCAGCAGCAGACGACCGGGTGGTCGTCGCCCTGGAGCGCCAGGCGCAGGCCATCGAGCACCTGAGCGACCGCCTCCCCACCATGGCCGAGGCCATTGCTACTTGCCTCCGCCAGCTGGTGGAACAGATGGCCCCTCCAGGAGCTGCAGGGGGTCTGCCGCCTGGCCCTCCCCGGAGGTGACCCCGGACCCAGGGCGGCCGTGGGCAGGGGCAGGGAACACCACCACCCCCGGACCCCCCACAGGCCCTGCCTAACTTCTCCCCTGCCACCCAGACTCCTCTCCCGCCTCCCCCCAATTTATCTCCCCCTCCCAAGTTGCTGGCCCCCTCCCTGAACTCCCTCTCCCCCTTCCAAGTTGCCGGCCCTCCCCCAGACTGCCCCCACATTGCCCCATCCTGTAACCCTCCCCAGCCCTTCCCTGCCCCAACCCCTGTTTTGTTAAACAAATAGTTTGAAATACATTCGTGGTTTTATTGGAGGTAGTTCACAGTGCTGGTGGATGGGTGGGGGCTGGCTGTGGGCGAACGGGGGAGAGGGTGGTTTGGGGCAGGGCAGGCCTGGCCCTCAGAGTTCCTCCATGCTGAAGGTGGTCATCAGTGCGTCCCACACTGTCATGGCTCTCTGGGACGGCTGCTCCTGTGGGGGACAGGTCTGGGTTCCTCATAGTCCCCAGCGAGGAGTCGTGCCTCAGCTTCCCACGCAGCTGCAATGGGCTCACCCCGCTGCTCGCAGAAGTTGTGCAGGGCCGTGCACGCACTGATCACCTGCTGCATTGTCCTCTCCACGAGGTTGAGGCATGTAAGGAAGCACCTCCAGTGTGCCTTGAGGTGGCCAAATGCCCACTCGACCACTTGGCAGCAGCAGGTCAGGCGGCAGTTGAAGATCTGCCTGGGGGGATCGAGGGGCCCTGCATAGGGGTGCATGAGCCATGGGCGCAGGGGAGAGGCCGTGTCTGCCACAATGAGGATGGGCACCTCTACTCCCCCAACATTGATGTTATGCGGGGGGAAGAAGGTGCCCGCCTCCATGCCCTGGTACAGGGCAGAGTTACGGAGGACCCTGGCATCATGGGCCCTCCATGGCCATCCCACATAACAGTTTTGGAATAGGCCGCCATGGTCCACAAGGGCCTGCAAGATGATAGAATGGTACCCCTTGTGGTTTCGGTACTCCGCGGCTCTGTGCTCTGGGGCTCACACGGGGATGTGCGTTGCATCCAGGATCCCCACACAATTGGGAAAGCCCAGTGTGGCCATGCTGGGAATGGTGTCCTGCAGCTTCCCTTGTGTGACCAGGCATTGCAGCAGGACCCGGTTGATGGCCCTGGTGACCTCCACGAGAATGTTGCATTTGGTGGACCTCCCAGTGCCGAACAGGTGCGCCACAGACCTGTGCGACTCTGGAGTGGCCATCTTCCACAGGGCGATGGCCATTCTTTTGTCGATAGGGATGGCAGGCCTCATGGTGGTGTCCCTTCAGTGCAGCAGCAGGGCGAGTTCTGTGACCAGGAGGTTGAAGCTGGTCATGGTCATCCGGAAGTTCCTTCTCCACTAGTCGTCCCCCCAGGTTCGCAGCACTACCTGCTCCCACCAGTCTGGGCTGGTGTCCCAGGCCCATACCTGGCGAGGCATGGAAGGGGGCAGGGGCAGTAGCTCTGCTCTGCAGCCCAGCTGGCTGACAGCCTTGGGCAGAGGCTGGGCACCATCTGGGTCTGCAAGCAGAGTGTCCCACATCAGCAGGGCACTCTGCAGGTGGGCAGAGGGTCTGTGTGTTGCACGGCGCTGGTTGGGCAGCTGGGCTCTGTCCATGTCTGTTGCTTGCAGAGTCCTGCTAGTCAGAATGGACAGGGAAGTGAGGTCGGGGCCAGCTTTTATAGGATTGGCTGGCAACATGGCCGCTGACATGGCCCAGGGAGGCGGCCATGTTGCCACACCTCCCATGGTGCCCTTCCCTGAAGCGAAATAGCAAGTCCACGGTGTGGACATGATATTTCGATTCCCGCTTTTCCCTTATTTCGATTTGTTTTTTGGTTATTTCGAATTAAGTCGTTTTGTAATAAGGGCTTTATTTCGAAACGACTTGTTTCGAAATAACTTATTTCAAAACAATGCCCTGTGTGTGGACATAGCCTTAAAGACTAACAGACTTCTGCTGAACTAGAATAATACAGCTGCCTGTTTGGAACTCATTACCTTCTGATGGTCATTGGGTGTCCTATATAAAATGATGTGATGGTCTCAGTTCAGTTTCTAATGAATAGCTGTCTGCCTTCAGAGTAACTGGCATTTTTGCTGAGAATTTTAGCACAGAGGGCAAAAACTGAATCGCACTCTGGTGGAAAACCTTAAGGGAATCCTTCTGAAGCCAACCTGAGTCATGTTGGCAGGTTCATGCTGGGGTGTGGGTCCTGCATGGAAAGTGGAATAATTTGGGAAGCCAACTTATTATCTTGTATATTGAAGGCAGGGGCTGACTGGCTTCCTGTCCCCTTTCTTCCAACTCAAGTCAGTCTCCCCTGTGAAGAACCAGCAGACCAATCCCCCCTGGTTTCCATGGGGCTTTTTCCTGTCTGCATCATCAGCTCTGCCTCCACAGGGAGGCAGCGTGTCCGAGAGGGAATCTGACATAGATGAGTCTTCAATGCTGGGACCCCCCCTTGTGAGTGTGAGTGACAGAACTAATCCTGTTAGTTAATCGTTCCTGCTCTCTCCACAGAAGAGACGCTCTTCATGAAAAGAAACAATGAGGGTGAGCATAAGAGATTTGGGTGCTTCTACAACAGACGTGTTAATCGCCAGACCTAATCTCCTAAACGACTGTGTTCCAGTGTCAGGTTGAATTTGAAGCCTGGGTGCTCAGAGTGAGTTTGAGAGCTGCTGCAGAAGCTCCATTCAGGCAGGAATTTAATGTATATTAAAAACCAATTAACTAAAATAAATTAAACCCTGTTAATACTTGCTCCATCCTGGTGGCTCTTACTGTTCTTTTGTTACAGTTCCCTCCCTGCTCCAGTCCTAAACCGCTCACAGTATTAGACTGCTATGTCATTCTTGATGTAAGATAATTTGTCTCCTATACCTCAGCGAATGTTATGGTTATGTTGCTGGTGAGGGCACTGTGTTTTGCAACCAGGACACACATCATTCCCTGGCATCCCAGAATTATGTTAAGGGCTACTGTGCTCACAGAGGCACTGTTCATTTTAACATGGCTGTCCTCTGCGTTTCAGTGTCTTGATCAAGTGCTAGGCGGCATTAAATAGCCGATGTTGTTCAGTGAACCATTTTCCACACAAAAGCAGTTTTAGGAGACATTGGGCTTGTAGCAGGTAGGTTAATGGAGGTGACAAAATTGTGGGAATTTATGTGGATAAGAGTTTGTGAAAACTAAGCAGTGAACTCCAAGACCAAGGTCAGAGCCACTCAACACCTCCAACAGAAGAAAAAGGTAAGATGGCTGTGGCTTACTTTTGTACAAAATCAAAAGAGACATATCTTTTAGGATCTTCCAGTGCCTTGGAGCTTTTTTTGGTTGATTCAGATAGCATGTAACAACAAAGGCGTTGCTGGGCATGCCAATCTTAAAATCTGGAGGTCCCTTTTCAAAACTAGGTAAGTGCATGTTGGTAAATGTGCATGTCAGGGAACTGTATCTCTGATTGGGTGTTAAGCACACCTATGCTATGTGTCTCCAGCATGCTTGTATTCCTGCATGGTGCCTGTTATATGCTAATTCTGCATGTCTGCTACAAAGTCACTCACATATTTTCCATATGTGTATGATGTCAGTCATGCATGTCTCTGCTGGGGCTGGCCAGACACACATGCCTTCATGTTGGACCTCTTAATGCCAATTTGCATGCATTAACATATTAATGTAAGTAATTAACATGAAGTTACTTAATTAATTAACATAACTCTTTGAAGTTTTAATTATAAGTAGACTTGAACACTCAGGGGAGAGGCAGGAGGGTTGGTGGTTTTCTCACATCAGGGCTCCTTTTCTGCTGGATCTTTAGCAGAACTTTCTGTTTTGGGGTGTTCTTGTAGACACGGTCCTTCAGCCATGGCCTCTAGCTTCCTTTTTGGCTTCCCAGCTAGTCTACGTGGTTTGGAGGGTTACTGTCTCTCAGATGGCTAAGGGATGGGCTGGGAAGTGTAATACATGTGGGTAACAGAGGGAGCAAGCCCGCCCTGTGGGACAGGAGGTGCGCTTAGAGAGCAGCGTGGGTGTATTGTCAGGAAAGCCTCCAGTTGCAGCTGCCTGCTGCAGTGTGAATAGTTTCACAGCTCACCGAAGAGACGACTGAATTTAATGTGAGATGAATGGGCGCCTCCCCAATATAGATGACATTTTCATTGCAAACTAACAAAGGGAGAAATCCAATTACATCACAAAGGGGCTCGCTAATAGGCCATGCAACTTGTATGTGTGGTGGGGCTAGAGGCTTCTCTGCCACAAAAATCCATCGCAGGGGGAAGCCATGCAAGCCATCCATCAGCCACACAAAGCAGGGGGAGAGAAACACTCACCCAACCTTTGTGTAAGCAGGAGTAAAAGAGCATCATTCGAAAGTCCAGGACACAGAGGTGGAGTGCACAGCCTTTAGAAGGGAAGGGGTTTAGAGCGTCCTTTCCATCCAAACAGTTCATGTGCATGCAAGTGTGTGTTTACATTTTAGCCTCCGTTTTGATTAAACAATAAGGCTTTGTGTCTCGTCCTGAAGTGTGGGGCTATGGAATCCAGGTTCTAAAACTCTCCCCCTCTTTGCTCTTAAGTTTCTCACTTCTCTTCTCCCATTCACTGGACTGACTATACTCCTGGCATCAGAAGCCACGACTGAACTGAAGTCCAAGGAACTGTGTCTGTTTATGCTATGGCTGCACTTGTCCCTTTGTTTCTTTCCTCTCTTTTGTTCACTCTTTCTCCTCTTTTTCCCTTTTAATCTTTCTCCCCGTGAAGCTTACTGTCTCATTTATGCTTTTCTATTTTGGTTATTATAATGCACTCATCACCATGTTATATACTCCCTCTTCTCTGTCCCCCCTTCTTGCAACAAAATGCATACTTCCACATTCAGTTTCTGTCAACAGGTGAAAAATACCTGATACTAGGTCACTGAAATAAAAGGGTGACTGCAGCTTGAGAAAGAGAGGGTAAGTCTGACTTGTGCACAAAGACTTTAACTGCAACATCTATTGCTTGCTTTTGTCCACAGATAATGGAAGACTTTACATTCCTCTTGGAATTTAACTGGTATGGAAGGTCCTAGAATAACAACAACCATTTTTGCCATGAGCTTGGGACGTATCATTTGGAAGTGACAGAGGAAGAAAAAGGCCTTGATATATTAGTTGGCTACAGGAAGACTACGAGCTGCCAGTGTGATGTGGCTGTGAAAAAGGTTTCCAGTACAGATAGGGAAGCATTATTAAAAGGCACTGGTGATTCCTCATCTGCAGGGGAGTAGCTTGGCTCGCTTAGCCCAACCAACTCAGGGCTAAGGGAACATATGACTACTCTTCATGCATGCATCAGAGGGATAAATTATCACGCAGGGAGCTAGGGGGGGCTGAAAGAAGGGGTGTGGCCTGGTGGAAGGCAGCAGCTGGGGGAGGTTTCCCTGCAACTAGCCAAGGCATCATTTCAGATTTCAACAGGAAGGGCAACTTTCAGAGGGGCAGCCACACCAGATTTGAGTGGCATCACTGCTCTGTACACAGTCAAACTGTGTACTATGTGGTACATGGTGGCACTTTACCAAGTGAAGTACCAGAGCATGGCTCCTTCTGGGCTCTCAGATGCAGGTGTGATTGTTCAGACTGCACTGGCAGCACTATTCTCCTGGTTGAAATATGGGATATGAGGCATCCCACTCTGATTGAGTATGGAAGAGGCAATTTTTTTTTTATTTGAACACAGGAACATCCCTTGTAATATGGGACTTGGCAGCTCTGCATGGGATGAGTGCAGAAGAAGATCCTATATATACTAGAATACAACTCCGGAGATGTAACCAGGCATTTTAGCACTTGGACCGAACAAGCATATTTGTGTGCCCTAGATGTGGTGCAGCAGGGCCAGGAGTGCCGGGGTAGGGACAAGTGAGTGCCTTGGGGAGCATCTCAAGGCAGCTGGGTTCTGTGGGCAGGGCCTGGCTCTGTGGCACTGGGCTCCTTCAGAGGACAGGCAAGAGCGTGCCAGGGAGCAATTACAAGCTGCGCACTCTGCTTCAGGGGTACCTGCTGTGAAGAGATGGCCTGGACAGGGAAGCAGTACAGGGGGGGCTGCTGGGCAGGCAGGCAGCCAGTGCCCCACCTCTCACAGCACAGAGAGCTAGGGACCCCACAGTTTGAAAACCTCGTTGCAAAATGAAAGGCAGAGATCTGGGAGGCACGTGACCGTGCATACCCCACTCCAAGCTGATCTATTTTTCCATCCCAATGGCTCTTCACCCTGAGTGATAGCCCCACTTGCTCCACCTTGGTTACAGCCCTGAAAAACTTACTGATTTCTGAGTCACTGCCCTTTGGAGCATGGTGAATCTGGTGTCATGTGGTGGCTGGGAGGAAACTTTGAGTCAGAGCTCCACCTGGTGTTTTGTGGAGATTGCCAGTACATTTTATACAATTTGTTGTATATTTTTAACAAACTGGTTGTGAAAAATTCAACTATTCTGTGCCTTTAAAATAGGTTTTATACAGAGTTGCACCTCCTACTTCTCCTTATCCTAGCCCCTGGGGGTCATGTCTTCATGCAAGGATATGTCCTCTTTGTTTGTCCAAAGTGGCACAAAGGTGCACTTTGTTACCATCTTCTTTAATAGAATCCATCCATAACTTCCTTGGCTTTCCTCAAGTGTCTTTCCTACCTCTCCTATATGCTGTCATCACTATGCGTGAACCAGCGAAGTTGCATTTCATGGATTTTGTCAGCCACATCACAGACTTTGACCTTCATCCTAACACCTGCCTCTTAGTGTAATTCCTCTTATGGTGCAGAGACTGCAACTCAAACACCTGTAGCTGTTGGGCCTGCTGTCTCTTTATCACCCATGGTTCTGCACTGCAAAGCTATGTAAGGAGCATCACTCTGCTATACAGTTGGCTTTCAGTGATGTATGATTATTGTACACAACCTCTGAGATGTTACACAATCCTGCAGCACACTCTAACCTGTACTGTAGCTCACATTTAAGTTTGCCATTTTTCAAGAACCTACCACCCAGATACTTGAAATGTTCAGTCTGGTTGAGTCTCACTCCATTTATTTCTATGTGCAATTTTCCAGTGACACCTTTACTGGTCCACATGACCTCGGTCCTAGACATATTCATTTTTAACCCATTCCAGCTTAGCTGGTCATACTATTAGTTTATTACATCCTCTACGTCAGTGGTGGCCAAACTTATGGAACTCAAGAGCTGTACAAGTTGGTTAGTAAAACTTCGAGGGCCTCACATAGGCATATACTTTTGCCTGCTCCAAAATTGCTAAGTTTAAAATTCACTGCACACTTTAATTTTATCATAAAAAGAGGGAAAATATTAGTCCTACTAATGTCAGATTCTAACAATTACTTAAGGTTACCATGAAAATTAGGCCTATACAGTAAATGATTTATTTTCTTTTTTACATTTTCATTGCTTATTATTCAATGTCACATTTAGAAGGATTTGTAAAACATGATTTTATTTTAACTAATAAACCGCTTTAGGGTTGACAAGAAAAATCTAAACATGCTGCACTTCTCCCTGCCTTCACAACCATGCTGCACTTCTCCCCACTGTCCCCAACCATGTCATGCTTCTCCCCACTGTCCTGACCATGCCGTGCTTCTCCCTGCCTTCCTAACCCCCTCCCTAACCCCCAGACTGTGAAACTGGCTCCCCCGGCCGATCCCTCCACTCCCCAGGGCCCCCTTACCTGGCCTCTCTGGTGGCTAGGCACAGGCCAGGGCTTGGTCCCCTTGCTTTAAGTCCAGACTAGTCTGAGCATCCAATATGGTTGCTCTGGTGGCCAGGGCCGGGGCTGGGGATCGTGCCCCCCCCCCCGCAGCAGAGCGACGCTGGCGCAGATGAGTGACGTCATCAGGGGAGCACCACTGCACTGTCCCCTTTTGACGCCCCTCAAAATGCTGGCGCCCCCCTGTTATGCAGTGGCTGCTTACTGCCTAGCGCCGGCCCTGCTGGTGGCTAGGCACAGGCTGGGGCTCCTCCCACCCCTGAGCATAATCAGGGTGAGAGATTTAAAACTCCTTGGCTGCAGCTGCTTTCCACTCTCTGACCCATGTATAAGCCAAGTTCTTCTGTGAGCCGGACTTTTTCATTCAAGAGCTGCATGTGGCTCCTGAGCTGCAGTTTGGCCATGCCTGCTCTACATCTTCTTTTGAGGATGCTGCATAGCTGTTGGAACTAGGAATGCTGAGGAATGCTGCCACACTCCTGGCTGGACGTGGTTTCCATCATCCACAGACTTTACAGTTTTGTTCAATGGCTCTCAGCACCCTCACTATAAAAATTGTTCCAACAGCTAGAATGAGATATTGCTTTAGTTAATTAGTCCTAAATTACGTCTCTGGCATTTAGGGCAGTGATGAAGCTCTCCACTCCTTTCTTTCTAGCAAGTCTTTCAGTGCTTTCCCAGATGTGCCCCAGGTTTTTCAGCTCAGCTTTTGACATGTTGAATCTGTAGCGTTTCATCTCAGCTGTGACCTGAGCTAGCTTCCCTGTTTCATACATTAAGCGTACTTTCCAAAAACCAAGTTTGGTTTTGTACTGGTGTTGAGCACTTCTGTCTTCATGCCAGTGGCTTCTCTTTGGCTTTTCCTACTGGCAGTCATACAGGGTCGTTGACTCCTGAAGGCCACCACACACAGTAATGGTTGATTTCTCCTACACTGTTTCTGTAACATATTTTGTTTTTTACAGATCACGGAGGTTGTTCGTTCTGTGCCTAACCCCCAGCCTGGAGGATTAGGGTGGCTGTTTTTGTCTGGCCTCTCCTCCACAGACCAATCTGACGTGGTTAAAACTACCACATTAAAACTAACAAAAAGGCCCCTTCTGACACAGACTCATACAAGATGTCCTGCCAAGACAAGGCACAGACACCAAGGGAGAGCCATATTGCTATGTCATCTGCATATGGGAGCCTCTCACCTTTTCCCATTGGGAGCTTGCTGCTGACACAGTGAATCAAAGTGAGACACAACAGTGTTGAGCTCTGGTGCAGGCTTTCACTTCAAAGAGAGATCTATCTCATTGTTACGCAGAGACTCTGTACAGTGTAGAAAGCATAATACATAGAACACGGCTATTTCTTTTGGGGGGGAATTTCTTACATGGTGGTCTCTTAGTAATCTCTTTGTAATCTAATCTATTTCTAATGCATGCACCCCTGTGCTACTTGAGTACCAAGAATAAAGTGAATAGAAGCACATTCCCCCACCTCCAAATTCTGTTATTATTTCCTGCGCAGAAACACTGCTGAGATATTCTTCTCTAAATTGTTGGTCTTAATCAAGCATATAGCTCTGTGACCCTGACATATACTCCTGGGCACTACACTGTAACACATACAGGAGTGTGCCTAAGGACTGGATGAAGCAAGCAGCGGATATTGCATTCTTATTTTTAATATCACCAGCCCCATTCTGGAATGCTGACTTTTCCTGTTCCCACAGCAAAGAAAAATCCTGGTGCTCCTGCCAGCAAGGATTGCATCATTGGATCAGCTATGAGACATTAGCAGGTATGTATGATGGCCCATTGCTTGGGACACTGGTCTCCGAGTTGGGAAGCTCAGGTTTTATTCCCTGCTTTGCCACAGATGTCCTGCGTGATTCTGAGCAAATCACTTAGTCACTCTGTGCCTCAGTTCTCCATCTGTAAGATAGTATAATAGCACTGCCCTAACTCACAAGGGTATTGTGAGACTAAATACCTTAGATTGAGAGGTGCTCTGATTCTCAGCCAGACGGCTCATATACAGACCTAGACTGATCATAATTTGTTTGCTTGTTTTTCTACTTTCACCTCGGATCTTACCATAACTTTAGATGGTCCATTGGGCTGGGTCCTCTGGGACAGTAAATTGATAGAAGTCCAGTGACTTGTGACCATTGTTAATTTTATTACAGGTTCATATGAAGAAGGGTTGCTGAACATGATTTTTTTAATTTACTACCAATAGGTGGTGCTAGCCTCCCAGCTACTGACATGCTTATTCGGAGACTGCAATTTCAGAGCAAGAACATGCACACTGATATTGCCCTACAGACATTTGTAAAGAAAGCAGAGTGAAGAATGGGTGTTTCTACCATCATTCAGTCCTGCATAGGAAAGCTTCCCTTGGGCTTCAAGAGGGTGACCCTGGCTCCTTGAAACCTGCAGTAGAGCAAGCTATTCAAATAATTTGCCAACCCTCTTCTTGCAGTGGCTTTGCTGCTGAGGCTGGGGGATGGCATAACAATGAATTATAGTGCCTCAGATCCAAGGCGGCCTTAATGCATTGGAGATTTGAATAAAGCAGTTGGTCAGAGGCTAGTGGGGAGAGGGCAAGATCTGCACTCTTTTTTCTTCAAAGAACTTTCAGTAAGGTCTGCTAAGGGCAAGGAGAGGGTAACGCTCAAGGGAATCAGGCGGAATCGTGGAAGATGACAGAAACTCATTAGACTTAGAGGAAGGAAGGAGCTGCATGAGACTTGGAGAATAAAGGACACACAAGAGAAATAGCTGAACTGAGCAGCCTAGCTAAATAAGGGTATGTCTACACTGCAGCCTGGAGATGCATTTCCAAGCCTGGGTAGTCAGACAGGGGCTAGCTCTGCTCAGAAGCTGTGATACTGGAAGTGCCAATGTGGCTTCAGTAACTCTAGCTAGCTACCTGAATATACAGCTGGGGAAGGGGGTAGCATGAACTGCTGCCTGTGCTGTTGCAGGCATGCTTCTGTTATTAATGCACTAGCTCGAGGAGACCATGTGCCTATCTGTCTGTGCTGGGCAGGATGTGTCCAGCTGCCAGGTAGACATACCTTTAGTGTGCAAACTTCTTACTGAGCCAGGGACCAGATCATACTCTATTTCTCCAGCATCCTGCACAGCTATGTCTGGTGGCACAGATAGTAAGAAATAAATAATTCAGTAGGACTGTGAATCTGTCTGAAGTTCACCTATCTATCATCCATGAGAATAGATTATATTGTTCTCCATGATCACACCACGTTACAGCTAGTGTGTGGGAAAGGACAGGCTGGGCAGATGCAGCACTGAGTCACCGACATCCAGTTCAGCCTGAACATTATTACTTCCTGCTTATATTATGGATTCATCCAGAGGCACTAGTCAGTATCAAGGCTGCACTGGGCCAGGCAAACACACATGAAGACAAGGGTCCCTGCCTCCAAAAAGTTTATATTCTACAGAGAAGAGCTGAGACTTCTTTAAGGGTCAAGTCAGATTTTGCTTGTCCCCTCCATGCTATAGAAGAGACATAAAACACCTCGTAGAGTGCTGTTGCATGGGACAGTGACAGCCTTTCCCCTTTATTATGCAGAGTTTTGTTTGCCTCATGATACAGCATGGTGAAGCTGGAAGAACGATGCTGAACTGCTTCCCAGCTCCTCTCAATAGCTCCTTAAATGATTAATGGGCTACCCAAGACAGGGTGTCAGCAAAACCCATGTGCTTTGTGTATCCATTTCTAGAGACTGTTCCACAAATGACAGGTGTCCATTAGTGCCACCAGCTAAAGGTGTTAGTCTTCTAGCAGGCATTGTAGAGCTGATGCTTTTAGTTTTGGTTGGCCTATGTTCAATGTGCAGTAATGACCGACGATGGCAGTTATGGAGACCCAGAATGCAATTCCAATCAGATTCCTCAAGCCAACAGCTGGAGCTACAGCCTCCTACTGACGGCAGTGTAAGCCACCTATATGTCTCCTGAAATCAGTGGAGTGGCACCTAGTAGAACTGGTGTTAACTAAGGGAGAAGCTGGTTCACTGCAAATACATATCCTATGTTACTGTGCAGAAGCTTGTAGAAGTGGCTCCCCTTTTACTCCTAAAGATCAAGCCACTGCTGTTGTATATGTTGGCATGACAAGACAGTGGTCATGTGATGCTGTCTGGCAAGCAGGATACAGGATTTATTTGTCATATTTAATAAGTAATACCAGGAAATGAGAAAGGGGAGCTAACCATATAGCAGGGTCTCAGTGGGCAATTCAGTAACACAACCAGCCCTTTGTTCTTAGCATCTCAAACTATCACTGCTGGTTCAAGAAGGTAAACACACTGTTTCATTTATCCACCCTCTTCTCAGCACGGCAAAGTCCTGGAATAAATGAGATCCAGAGAGTCTCCCCAAAGCCTCATCCCCACCACATCTGCTGATCCTAATTGGGGCTATTATTGGAAGTCTGGTGTTATGATGTGGTTTCCATGACAATGGTGCCTCTCTTTCACATTGGAGGTCCCCAGTCTGGGCAGGTTGCTGCAAGACCCTCACTTTACTTGTAAGTGATTTGTAGGGGTGCGCCTTGGGAATTCTTCCTGGTACAGATGTATTTTTCCATCAGACCTAATTATTAGTTGAAGTTTGTAGGAAACAGTTAAATATGAAAACTAATGTTATTTTCTTCATACTGTCTGTACTGGTCTCTTAGAAACCCCCTCTTCCTGTACATCATATATTTGTTATAGTGCTCAATCCTTGCCATCTTTGAGCTCGCCCACTCGCTGCACTATGCCCAGTTCTGTATTTTCCAAGTATTTGTCCAAATAGCTGTGTCATCAGGAGAGATGCATGGATACTCTGAAAAAGTATTTACAAATATTAATCTGACTGAAAACCACAAATTATTTTCCCAGGGATTCAAAGGCCCTGCTTTTTGCAAAATTCAGATTAATGAAATCTTCTTTGCAAGAATGGTCTGGGAAAGAAGAAATGATACAAATATGCCTGCAAATATGGATTACCAAAAGCAATATTTGTGCCACCAGCTATAAAGCTTTTGGCGCTTCTCAAAGGTACACAATATGTAATGTACATCCAGTGGCCTGTTTTTAATTTCATATCAGACTATATTGAATAAAGCTAATATTGCAGGAGGACTGTCCATTTTATTCAATGTACCTATTAATAATTAGTAGCCTCCACATGGGGCATGATAGGGTATATCTGTCTGGGAATAAAAAAACCTGTGGCTAGCCCACGTTAGCAGACTAGGGCCCCTAGGACTTGTGCTCTGGGGCTGAAAAAATTGCTATGTGGATGTCTGGGCTGGAGTGCAGTCCCAGAGTTTGGGCTCCAGGCTGTAGCTGAACACCTACACAGCACTTTTTAGCCCTGCAGTCCAAGCCCTGAGAGCCCAAGTCAGCTGACCTGGCCAGCCACAGGCATGTAGTGGAGCTTTATTCCTGTGTAGACACACCATAGAGCAGTGGTTTTCAAACCATGGGTTGGGACCTTATACCAGGGTCACAGACCCCCAGGTACTGGCTCATGGTGCCTCCTGCTGCCTCTACTAAAAGACTGGAATGCATTTCTCAAGGATGTATGTTGGGTTGCAGGCATAAATGATTTTTTCCAACTTGGTCCTGAGAAAAGAAGTTTAAAAAACACTTTCCAAAGGGATAGCAGTGTTAGTCTAGTCCAGAAAAAAACAAAACAAAACCAAAAAAAACCCACAAGGAGTTGTGTGGCACTTTAAGACTAACAGATTTATTTTTTGCATGAGCTTTCGTGGGAGAAAAATCCCACTTTGTCAGATGCTTCAAAGATGGATGAACTTACAGAATGGAAGTTCACCCATCTTTGAAGCATCTAACCAAGTGGGATTTTCTCCCATAAAAGCTCATGCAAAAAATAAATCTGTTAGTCTTAAAGCACCACATGACTCCTTGTTTGTTTTTTTTTTAAAAACACTGCCATAGAGGCCATGTGGGTTCTATAAAGATCCAGGCAGCAGCTGAGAAAAGGAAGCAGGAAGAAACAGCCGGGAGATGGCAAGAGTGCCTGAGATCCAAGAGAGAAGTAGCTGAGAGCTGTTGGTGCAGCAGGAGAACTGACCAGAGCTCCAAAGGGGCAGCCATGTTAGTCTAGTTCAGCAAAAGAAGCAAGGAGTTCTATGGCACTTAAAGACTAACAGATTTATTTATCGCATGAGCTTTCATGGGAGAAAATGCCACTTCCTTAGACACTTTGAAGATGGGGGAACTTAATTGTGATTGTGGCTTCTTTTCCCATTACAACAGGTGATTTGACTTCACCTTCCTCTATGTGCTGTTTCCCAGTGTTTGAAGCGTAACGACCGCTCTGATTTGCTGTTACAGTATGACCTGTTCCCATGTCTTAGACTCCCTTGCATTTATTTTCATCCCCTTCTGTAAGTTCCCCCATCTTCAAAAAAATGTCTGATGAAGAGGGATTTTCTCCCACAAAAGCTCATGGAATAAATAAATCTGTTAGTCTTGAAGTGCCACAGGTCTCCTTGCTACTTTTGCTGACCAGAGCTGGTGGAGTTAACTGGCCGGAGCAGGGGAACCCTGCTGAAGAGAAGGTTCATACAGAGGCCCCATGTAAAGGAGGAGAAGCAGGTCAGGCACAGCAGGGCAGGACAAGCCCAGGAAAGTGAGGGTTGGTTCTGGAGAGAGGTTTCTTGTAAGGAGCTCTGCAGGGGTAGAATTTGCAGGAGAACGGGGTCTGGGGAGTGAAACTTCACAAGAGCCCTCATGCCTAGGGCTGAAGTGACAGCTGAAGGAGAAGTGTGTTGCAAGCATGGAAGACTGACTGGAGTGTGACAGCAAGGAATTGAAGCAGGTCTGTTGATGCTCAGGTAGATGAACTAGAAAGTGAAGCCCTAGAATAGGGGCAGTGGAAGCGGGCAATGGAGCAGTTGTTGGCTCCTGGGTGTGTGGAGTTAGAGATGGTGGCCCTGAAGTGGGGAAAGGGAACGGCTGCATTTTTAACCTGTTGTTCTTTGGAGAGTTCAGAATTGTTTTGCCTTCTCTGTTCTGCGAATAATCGAGCTTAAACAATGCATTTTGCACCAGAAGCAACATTCCTTTCCTGGGTTGGGGACATGACTGTTAATCTGATAAATGGTGGAAAGATGGGCAATTTAGATGCCCCTGGAAACTACAAGAAAATTTAGGCAGGACTTGACTGTATTCCTACTGCCTGTCAGTCACAGGAGGGTACCCTGATTAGAAGTGGGGAAGCAGCCTGATTAGGGTGAGCCCTGTATAGCTAGGTATGTAACAGTAGACAAACTTTGTAATATAAGCAGCTCCATCTCTGTGCACACGTATAAAAAAGTGACAGAGGAAAAATTAAAAGGCTGTACACACATTTCACAGAACTCCGACACAAGCTACCTGAGCAAGTGCAGATAATCAGGACCCTGCCATGTGTTTATCATGGCATGGTGATAGCCACTCCAGTGTTCAGGGTTCATACTTTTTACAAGCCTGATTTCTGTCCTCTTATGCACCTCACCCTTCATTATCCACAACATTCTTCAGTAATATATGTTTCCAATATGCCAGGTTATATCGTGGGCAAATGGTATTTTTGTTCAGAACATAAAGGGGCACTTCCTTATCTGGTGTATGTTAGCATAGTGCCATTGATTTAAATGGAGCTATGACAACTTACAGCAGCTGAGAATCTGGTCCAAGATATACTGGTAATGAAGTCTCTCGTCCAGCAAGTGTCCTGCTCAGTTTGTGTTTTAGGAACTTTTCCATGGCTTTTGCAACATAAAAGTAGGGATTCAAAACAGAATCTTTCTCTTGAAAGCCGACTGCATCGTGGCATTGAATTATCAGCTCATTTATCTGAGCAAAAGAACTTTGGATCAACATTTGATTATCAAGAATTTGCTTACTGCATCCTCACTGTGTTCATATGAGCATCATTACTCCTTTGGGCAGTTAGGCACAGCCCTAACGCCAGGGAAAGGAAGGAGTTTGGATTAAGAGAATGGTAACTTCACACATGCAAAGCAAACTTCTAAAGTTGTTTTTGTCATGTTTGGATATGCAAGATAAAACTCACTGCAGCAATTACTAAATTTGGAGGACCTCAGTCTAAGGATGCAGTGGTGCTTAGAGACCTTATGCTGACTCTCCACAGGGTGAATTTCACCTGTAATGAAAAATTACACCTTTTTTTGGAGTGGAGACAATTTCTGACTCAGTAGACCACCCCCTCCTATTAAGGCCCTGGAATCATCTGAAACACTAAAAGAGATCTTTGTTGTTAGAACTAGCTATAGAATTTATAACTTTTTGATGATGCACATGGGCCTTTTTCTCAGGAATAAGAGTGAAGGAAACCATGAGCAAATATTATAGGAAC
Source organism: Podocnemis expansa (assembly GCA_007922195.1). Taxonomy (NCBI): domain Eukaryota; kingdom Metazoa; phylum Chordata; order Testudines; family Podocnemididae; genus Podocnemis; species Podocnemis expansa. The sequence continues at coordinate 23,897,407 of ML681981.1, read as the reverse complement.
TAAGAATATTTCCTAACTGGACTTCTGGGAGATGAAGCCTGTGGTTGTCCAAAACATAGGCAAGCGTGGGCTGTCATAGCTTGTCTAACCCAGAATTAAAGAGCCAGCTACTAGATGAGGTTACTTAGAAAGGTCCCCAGAAAGTGGGGACTTTGAATGGAGGATTTTCTAGTGACCAAAGGCTACCACCTCTCAGAATACAGTAGATCCAGATGGCACAATATTGGGGCAGCTGTGTCTTTGGGGCAGCTATGTTTTCTGGAGCGACTGTGTCTCTGGAGCAGCTATGTCTTTATATATTTGGGGCAGCTATGTCTTTTTCCATGTATGGCATTTGTATAATAAAAACCTCCACACTTTTTGAATCTCATTTATTTAATTTATTTATTTATTTATTCGGTTATTTACTTATTGCTCAGGGTTCTCTCCACCACAGCTTGTTGGTAGCCAGTTAAAATGGTTTTCCTTTTCTGCTAGAGGGGTATTTTGGAAAGCTTGGATGTATGTATCACTCACCATCTCCAATACACTATTGTAAAGGGCAGAGCCAGAGTCAATGAATTGTGGGCTTTTTGCTATGTTTGGTACATAAAGCCAGCTACTCAGCAGTGTTTTGTCATCTACTTCCCACTGAAATCAGTGGGAAGTAGCAACCTAAAGAGCTTTGAGGATCCGGACCTATTGCACTTGGGTTCCCTCATTTAAAATAGTTTCTGCGCATGGAGTCTGCGCCCCTCCAAACTGACCTGGATCTGAGTCCCAACTTCCTCAGGAAACAGATATCAGGCAAATTTGAGACTTTCTTCCAGCACTGACTGACTTGTTCCCTCCAGACCAGGGTGAAAACTTGAGATCTCTGGCCACTGCCTTTTGTCCAGAGGTTTGTTAGCCTCAATATCTGTAGTGCAGAATCATTGTGCTGTATGTTAAGCAAATATCTTTGTTTATTTTTTATGGTTCACTCCATGCCAATGAATAAAACACCAACACCACCTTTGATTTGTTTGGCTGTTGGTGGTGCACTACACTATGGGAGACTCATACTGAAGAATTAAGTGTGAATTACTGGCCAGTGTTGCAAAGAAGGTCAGGCTAGAACACTAAATGAACATAATGGTCTTTTCTGCCTTTAAAAATCCCAAAGGGACTGGGCAACAGCATGGTTAACACAGGGATTTGGTACATCTTCGAAGCATCTGACGAAGTGGGATTTTCTCCCACGAAAGCTCATGTGAAAAATAAATCTGTTAGTCTTAAAGTGCTACCCGACTCCTTGTTTTTTTTGCTGGACTAGACTAACACAGCTATCCCTTTGGAATATGGCTACATGGCAATTAAACACACATGACTGGCCCATGTCAGCTGCCTTGGGTTGTCAGGGTCCAGGCAATAGTGCCTTCCATCTTGCCAATTTCCAAAGGGGTAGCCATGTTAGTCTAGTCCAGCAAAAAAACCCCAAGGAGTCATGTGGCACTTAAAGACAAACAGATTTATTTTTTGTATGACGAAGTGGGATCGTCTCCCACGAAAGCTCGTGCGAAAAATAAATCTGTTAGTCTTTAAGTGCCACACGACTCCTTGTTTTTTTTCTAGGCGCTAGGGCTGTTTAATTGAAAGGAAGATATTCAGAACTGGGCTGGATCCCAGGCTCTGGGACGCTCCCATGATGGAGTCCCAGAGCCTGTGGTCCAGCCTAAGCCAGAATATCTGCACTGCAATGAAACAGGCCCATAGCCTGAGCCCAGTGAACTAGAGCCAGATAATATGGGCCAGCCATGGGTGTTCAACTGCAGTGCAGACATACCCAGAGAGGCAGTGGGCCAAATTCTCTGGTGGTGTATATGGGTAAAACTCCAGTGAAGTCAATACAGGTACAACCGCATATACTAGGAGAGCATTTGGCCAATGAGCTAAGTAACTTATTAAACTGCTAAGTCTGTGGTCTGATCTCAGAACTGTTTAGTGTCTCAGAAACAAGGTAAGCAAAATTGTGGCTTAATTTTTTCCTTTACTTGTCTGAATCACTGACAAAGAAACAGATTAGTCCCCTTTGAAATTATAACATTGTTCCCTTCATTGGTAAGGGCCATGTGAGACTGTATTTAAAGCTTCAGGGTCTATATTTACCATCCTCTATTTATCCTATTCTTCACATCCACCAATTGTGAAAAAAAGCTGTTAAAAATAAGGTATCTGGTCATTGTGTGCTCCATTTTCAGTTTGCAACTGTACACCTGACGCCTTTTCAAAATGAGACAGTGTGCAGCTATTTTGGACAATGACCTCCAGCCACCAGCTCATGAATGAATGTTTTTGTTTTTAATTGTTACAGATTTGGTTCTTCTGTTCCTTTGTGAGGCAGAAGACCTTGCCCACAGTATTGGAATCTGTATCTCACAGCTAAGCTCAGGAAGGATCTGTGGCCATGAGGCTAAAAACAGGCCCATGAGTCACGATTAGTAACTTTTGAACCAGTCTCCAATGTTTGGGAGACCCCGAACACAATACAGAACAATACTTCAAGAGAGCAAAGACAAAAATAGCTCAGGAAGTTTCCTATGATGCTGCAAGAGAGGACCTGATTTAGACCGTTTCCTGACAAAGATTCATGCCACAAGTGAATAGCTTTTATCCTGATGCTGCCCGTCTTTTGAAAGGAGACCTAATAGTATTAGACACTTTTCTTCATTTCAGCAGCAGTTAAATACCTTTAATACTGTAGATTTCATTCCAAAGCACTTTATGAACTCCGCACTGCTTACCTAGGTATCAGTTAACCTACCACCAAACTGTAACAGGGAGGAGGGCAATCAGCAAGACTGTGAAAAGAAATTATGACTGGGAAACAAAGACAAACTTCTGCTTGTACAAAAAGTGCTAACTGATCTTTAAGGAACATACAGTGCAGACAGGATCTTATCTTCTAAAGTCCTTTATGAAAAGATACACACAGAACTGAGTAGAAATAAGGTACCTTGGAAGGAGAAAGGGTTGAGTTATTGGGAATCTAGGTATTTCAAACCTAACATTTAAGTCATTAAACTTTCCTCTGTTAGACAGTGTAATGATAGATTACAAGAGACCACAAACTGAATCCAAGCAAGAACTTGGAGTGAAGGGCATTCAGTTAAGCGCAGCCCCTTTACACAGAGGGCCATTAATACATAGAGCTGATAGTAGCAAAGGCAGTGGTACAAGCTGTAACCAATTCAGACTAGTTTTTAGAAGGAAAAATATGTCACAGGGAAGGTAAAATGTTAAACAGCTCACTGGACAGACATAAATTAGTCTGCTTACATGGCTCCTTGCCATCTATATTCTCAATATAGAATGTGCACATTCTATATCAAGCATTTGTTCTGCAGAAAGACAGCAAAAACTGGGAGAGAGAGATTTTAACATAAGTTTTCTGAAGCCTAAACTGCATGTGCAAAATGAGAGACTCCAGATAACCAAGGGTTGGTGCTAGAAGAGCAGCGGAGACAGTCTGACTAATAGTTACCTACCAGAAATGTAGTAAAAATATATTCTTTGTGCAAAGTCAGATCCCCTAGAACGACCCACCATTACTGCTCTGGACTAGGTTGCAACTGTCAAAAAAAGATAATAGGCCATATGCTCGGGTGGTTATTTATTATTACATGTAGGACCAGTAGTAAAATAGCATGCCCCCTTGTGCTAGACAACATACAAGTGTGTTACATATCTCCCCCCCTCACGCCAATGCCCTGAATACTCTACAGTCTAAAGCGGTAGATAGAATTAGGAGTGGAAACAGAGGCACAGAGGGATGAAGTCATTTCCCCAAAGTCACAAAGCAAGTCAACTGTGGAGCGGCAAATAGAACAAAGGTCATCTGAATCCCAGGCTATGTTTATGCTACTGATTTCTACCAACATTGCCATGTTGATCAAGTGTGTGAAAAGGCTGGTCCCGCCCTACTTAGCTGTACCAGCAGGAGTCCATACTCTAGATGCAGCTACATCCGCAAAGCTGTGCTTTTACCAGTGTAGTTAGTTTTGCTTGGAGTGTATGATTTTACTAGCGAGCATAAAGTGTGACTTTTTAAAAATAGCAGCATCCATGTTTTGTTGATAGAGTACACTGGTATTCCCATAGGGGGAAGAAGCCTCCTAGCATATGCATGACTCCAGTCCAATGATTTGCCCAGGTGCCTATGTTACTTGTCCTAGGAAGTCAGTGGTGTCATGTTAATTTACACCAAATATTCCAGAAAGTCAGATGTGAAAACATCGTATGAACAAAAGAGAACTCCAGTCAAACTGCCCTGCCTCTAGTTTGTATGTCCCCCTACCCCCACAATAATAGAACCCCTTTGAGAAATAACTTGGCAGATTGTATTCTGCTAACCCTATTAGAAAATCACAGTGTCTTCTCTTGTCCAGGATTCAAGAGTTTCAGTCTAAGTTTTTTCTTGTGATAGGAAAGATTTGCACTTAAGCTCAAGCTCACATTTGCTGGGCTAAGAACTTTTTTCCATTGTAGGTTTTATTTTTAAATAAAAACCCAAATTCTGTCCTTAGGTGAAAACAGTAAACTCCCCCTGAAGTCAGTGACAGCTATGTGTACATAAGCAAAATTTAACAAAGTTTTCAGTTGAAAATGGTATTCTTATGTTGGCACCTGCCATCTTACAGGAAAATGACATTTTCACTGTCATTTGAAAAAGTGGCCTTTTCAGAGCCACTTAGCTAACTTACAAACTCATCTCCTCTCCATTTGAAATGGGAATTGGGCATCTAAATTCCAACAAGTGTTGCAGATCTCTACTAAATTGCTTCATTTAAAGTGATACATTAGCTAGCTCTAGGCCAAACATTTAAATTTTTGTAAAATTGAAAATTATTTTCCAAATACTTTTAGTTTCCAAATTTTAGGACTTACAAAATGAGTGCACTTAAAACGGGACGTTTTTCTTAAAGGAACACTTTTATTTCACTACACAGGTTAGAAATATTTGAAGAGACACCGTCAAATAACAAAAACCATAAAACCCCAGTATAGTTTCCTGGTAACATTAAAGCAGTCTGGAAATTGAGACACAGTCTTTTCACACCAGGGTTATTATTCATCGCTGCTTTTCACAAGTTATGTCACTTTTCAGTAAGCTGGCCACAACCTGAAGGATGTGCTGAAACAAATCTATTTCCTACTTCATTCACAGTGAGACACTCCTCTCACCCTCTGAACTCACTCAGAACATCTTGACCTTCGGTTTAGCAGGAGACCTTCAAAGGGAAATGAAAACCTGGAGGCTTCACGGTGTCCTTGTTTACTTGCATTGTCACTCATAATGTATTACTCTGGTCCCATCATGGTGCCACAGACCCAGTAAGCAGTTAAGGCTAGGTCACTATCACAATGAGAGGGCACCTGCTGCTCCCCATCATGGGTCAGTGCTTCACACTGTGTGATATGACCTTAAAGGTGAGCAAGAGCAGCCTGAGATGGGGTTAATACACTGAACCAAGTTTACAAAATTGATTGGATTTATCCTGTGGCCCAATTCTCTGCTTCCCTGAATTTCTCTGCTGCCCCTTCATGTTCTGCTGAGGAATCTCTTGTAGCGCCCATCAGCGCCAGCTCTGCCCCAGGTGCAGATGGGAGCCAGGGCCAGCCCAAGGTGTTTCAGCACCCTAGGCACCTGTAATTTTGGTGTCTGCACCCTGGGGGTGGGGGGTGGAGTGGGCCTGTCTGGGGGCTGGGCTCCGATCTCCTGCCGCACTTATGGGTTGGCCCTCCCTGCCCCCAGGGGTGGAACAGCTAGCTCAGGGGAGGGGTGAGAGAGTGGAGCCTGGTGTCTGGGCTGGCCAACTCCACCCCTGGGCTGGCTGGTCCCCACCCTGCAGAGTGGCCGGTTTTGTGCTCTCAGGTTCCCCCTCTTCTCTGCTGCCTTCAGCTCCATGCTGGGGAGGAGATGGGAGACAGAGAGGCTGTGGGGGCCCAGGGGCAATTGCACCTCTCGCCCCCACTAAGGGTGGACCTGGGGGAGCACCCTTGGTGCCCCCTATTGCCCTGCACCCGAGGCGATCACCTAGGTTGCCTCTATGGGTGGACTGGCCTTGCCTGTGGCTGCCTCAGCCTTCATCAGCTGGCAACAGTTCCTAGGAGAACACACACCAGATGGAGATAGCAGCAGTGCCATTTTCTCTAGCCATTCCTTCTCCAGGGCTCTTCACACCGCCAGCATCCCCCTCGCATCCCAGGATTAGCACAGGCAACAGTCAGAGACAAGCTACTAGGCCTCATGGAACAATGGTCTGATCAGGGCTGGCCCAAGGATTTTTGGCACCCCAGGCAAATTATGACTTTTGTACCCCTTCCCACATGTTATAAGAGATAACATATTAATATTTGTTTAAACAGAGAAAAAAATTCATTTCCATCTAACTCGGTGCCCCTTAAAGCCTGGCACCCTAGGTGACTGCCTAGTTTGCCTCTATGGTTGGACCAGTCCTGGGTCTGATCTAGTGTAGCTATTCCTATGTTTCTGAGTGTGTATCAACACCCATCTGTTACCTGATAATGCATACATGTGTTACAGCTAGCCACCAGGCAGCCATATAATGATCCATCTTTGCCTTACCAAAGTCCCATTTACTGTACTGTGAGTCCAGATATATAGACCACCTCCCTCCATTACATATGGGACAGTGAACCAAAAGTAGTTCCTCCTTAATATCAAACAAACACCCACACTTTGACAGGTAGAACCATTGAGATCATTCTCTCTCTCTCTCTTTCTATTTCTTCATCCCTCTCCTGATAATACTCCAAAACCACTCTATAAAAGTAGCTTTAGTTATTTAGCTCTTAAACTCTATGGGTATGTCTACACACACAGTTTAATTCGACCAAATAAACATTAGGTCAAATTAAAAAAAGTCATGTCTATACACAGTTTTGCTGATTCGACCTAAGGCTTCCCTTAGGTTGAATCAAGGAGATGACTCTTAAAAGTTTCAAAACGTCATGTAACTTCGAAGCAATCGTCAATTTGAACCCTCTAGTTCGAATTGACGCTGTGTAGCCACGTTAATTCAAACCACGGTTAGTTTGAATTAACATGGGTTTATCTTTCTCCCAGGGTTTGTGGCACTGTGGAAGGAAGACCAGCCCTCCAGCACCTGGGGCAAGCAGCCCCAAAGGTGCTCCACCATCACCCAGGTGCAGGGAGTAGATCCCCACACAGGGCTCCAGCCACTTCCCAGGTGTGGGGACAGGACCCCAGTCCAGCAGGAGCCCCGCTTGCTGGGCACGGTGATGGGATCCTGGCTCAGGGGTCTGGGGTGAGGGAACACGCATCTTCATTTTGATCACAAGAGTTCTTTAAAAGAAAGCGACTCCAATGGTTGTGCTTCACACAGTCCTATAAAACTACATAAGGTGAGAAAGTTTCTTGAAGTTTATAAATTGCTGATTGCTTTTTAAACTGTGTTTTAAATAACTGAATTGGAGTTGAGGGTTCCCTCCTGCTGGCATCAGATTTAATTCTGGAAAGTGATGTAATCTGTAGCTCCTGGCAGTACAGGGGCTCATTGTCGCACATAAATACATTGCTACCATCCAGCATTAACAGTGAGTGAACACTAGGAGAAACAATTCATTGTTAAACAATTTAGTTAATTTTTTTCCACCAATTGTTACATTAGTGGTAAAGTTGACTGGCAATTGGCTCATGATCCTTGAATAACTGCTTCATGAGGTTGACAGTAATTAGCCAACATCTGTGAGAACCAACATTAGCAAAAGACACTGGAGAGTGGAACTTCATAAAAATGTTTAACCTAAAACAGGGTAAAGCGCTGCAGTTTGAAGGTTTGGCCCAAGTTCCCCAAATTTTATTGCTGGGCTATTGAATAGTTCTGGTTTACCACTTGTCACACTTCTTTCCCTTTGACCCTTGGATACTTCTCCTATTCCCATGACTGCCAATAAATAAAAAGCTGCAGCGGCACTAGTGAGTGAGCTAGCAGAAAAGAAAGAAAAGGCTTGAGGTGGCAATAATTTACTTGAGTCCATCCCTCTCCTTGTTTAAAATGGTCATTCACAGGATGACTGAATTGTAAAAACAACAAGAGTCCTGTGTCACCTTAAAGACTAACAAATTTCTTTGGGCACAAGCTTTCATGAGTTCCAACCCACTTTGTCAGATACCTTCATCAGATGACTGAATTGTAACTCTTAGGACCTGCCTTTGAATACCCCCAGCAATGTGCTGAGTAACTTCATAGAATCATAGGGCTGGAAAGGACCTCATGAGGTCATCTAGTTCAGCCCACCAATATTAAAGATACTTAACACCTTGATCAACATAGCTCAGAATAACTACAGAGGTAGTGTGGATTACAAATGGTTTCCCATTTTTTTCCCCTATTTTCATCCACTTCCAAGAACTTCCTTCATTTCCGCGCTTACCAAAGTGATCTGGAACCAAGGACATTCCAGAGGCACTTAATCTTACTTGCCCTATCCAACAAAGAACTGGTAACTCCCCAATAGCTTTCCAACCAAAATCATCCAAGGTTCAAAGAGGGGAAGATGTGTAAATCAATATTGTAGTAACCTTGGGGAAGAAGGGATTAACACCCTGGTCAGTGAGTCCCAGGGGAGCCAACAGAAAAACAGTACAGGTTTTTGAATTGGAGCAGCAGCCTTACCTGTTCCTGTTTGGTGGCAGCAGAGCTCCTGGAATGATCAGGAGGGGGCCAGAGGGACAGGCCTGAAGAAGGATCCAGTGACATCCGTGCCAAAGAAGCTCAAGTTTGTAACTGACCAGGTGTGAGTAGAACAGAGATTGTTTAACTAGACAGAGTCAAGGTATTTCTTTGATTTTGGTTTGTTTTTGGAGTTCTCTATGTGAAGCGCATGTACCCCCTCCCACTACCCTGTAACTACCTAAGTTAAATCCCAGAGAAGCAACTCTCTGTGTTTCTTATCAGTTCTTTTCAATTAAAACTTTTACTCTTTTAAAAATAAGCTCAGGTTCTGTGTCCTAAAAAGCAAGAGGCTTTGTGTGCAGGTACCTCAGACCGCACAGCCAACTACTAAAGGGGATTCTGTCCCATTTCCAGCTGATATCCCAGCTGGGGTTCAATTACACCCTGGAGGGAGAACTAAAACTGATTGAGGGTACCTCACAAGAAGGAATTCCCAAGTGTGCCTTCCTGGGTTTTCAAGAGGTTTTTGCATTTGTCTGGTAGCAGCAATACCGCTCCAAGGCCAGGAAATTGGTGGCCTTGGAGAGTCTTAAGACCAGGCTTAAGGCCAGTAGGTTTTAAGGCCAGTTGCAGGCCCCCAACTTCTGCACTCAGAATGCCAGAGTGGGGAAACAGCCTTGATAAATATGAGTAGAGGAGAGGGAGATTTTCGAGACACCACATAGTTTAGGAGCAAGAGAAGATATTGCAAGTGATGGATCACTTGATGATTGCTTGTTCTATTCATTCCCTGTGAAGCACCTGGCATTGGTCACTGTCAGAGGACAGCATACTAGACTAGGTGGCCCATTGGTCTGATCCAGTATGGCTGGTCTTAAGTTCTTATGCTACATGATGGCAATTATTCACTATTGGGGCTTCTGCAGGGTATTGCCAAGTCAAAATGATAAATTATTCATTAACCATCACATCACCAGGCTGTCACTGGAGCAGGGGGACAACTTTAACTATCAAGGGTCAGATCTTCAACTGTTGTAAATCAACAGAGACTTTATAAAATTTAGGAAGCCCTATGTATCAAATGAGCTCACAGCTGCCCTGCTAGCCGCTTGAGACTAAATGAACAATCTACTAAGCAATGTTTAGCAATGTAGTGTGAACCATGAAAGGACCAGTCTATAGACCTGGGCTCTGAAACTCACTGCAGACTAATCTGAGAAGTGCCATTTGTGGAAAACTTTTGTTTGATTGTGGAGAATTCTTTGTTTATTTATGGGTGAAGGAGTGCACTGTGGAGTGGGAGTTGTTTGTGCTACCCATTGAGGGCAGGCTGACTTAATATAATGCTACTTTACATAATATACACCTTGTGGGTAAAATGTTGTAGGCAAAACATACAAAGAAACCCAAGCTGAAAGGATCTGGCTGGTGTAGCACTTCCCTGTTAGAGACACAAGGGTTTCCCTATTATTTCCTCACTTTACTGCTCTGACCATGGTGCACTGATAACAAGTTCCCTCCTTCTAGCCCCAGGTAGCAGAGCTTCCATTCAGATGGCCCAGAAGCCAGAACAAAATTTCCAGGAAAAACATTCCTTTGACAGAATTATAGTGTCTCTTGGATTACAAGTGGAAGACATAAACTTTTTCCAAAGACAGTGTTGAAGATAAAGAATTTCTCATCTGAGAAGTTTCTTAGAGACACGATAGACCTGTTTTGGCAGCACAGCTTCACCTGAACTTATGTAGCTCCAACAACAGCACAAGAAGTGTAGGAAGGTTTAAAGTGGGTGCTGATAAGTAGATACGTTTCTCATCGGGTATGTGCACACATCTCTTTTATTTTGAAATAACACTGGTTATTTTGAAATAAAAGAGATTAGGTCCACACGACATATTCTTATTTCAAAATGACGGGCTCCGTCATTTCGAAATAAGAGACGTCATTTCGAAAGAGCTTAAACCTTCTTTAAATCGAAACGGCTGTTGTTTCGAAATAATGTCGTTCAGACATGTTATTTCGAAATAACCATTATTTCGAAATAACACTTTTGCCCTTCTTCTTCCCAGGGTGCCTTCCTTTTAGCCTATATTAGGTGTGGCCATGGCCCAGGGAGGAGGCCATGTTGCTACACCTCGCATGGTGCCCCTCTCCTAAAGCGAAATAGCAAGTCCTGTGTTTGTACCTGCTATTTCGCTTTGAGCTTTTCCCTTAGTTCAAATTAACATTTTCTTAATTCGAATTAACTTATTTCAAAATAAGAACTTTATTTCAAAATAACTTTGTATGTGTGGACATAGCCATCCTGAATAAATAACCAGTTACAGGAGAAAGGAGACTTTTCCATTGTAATCCTGATTAACAAATCCTGGTTCAGCAATTAATAAATTAAGTTCAGCATTGAGAGAGAGAGAGAGAGAGAGAGAGAGAGAGAGAAGTCAAATGTAACAGGAATTCAGGACCTAGCTATGAAGTTTCCTGCCATGCTATTTTATCCAACTCAGCAAATTAATAAAACCAATAGCCTGCTCTCCTTCCCAAACCCAGGGCTAGTGGCTGAAAGTCAGCCTCCAGACTGAAGAACCACCAACATTACTTATTTAAGTCTTTAAAAAAATCCTTTTACATTTATGGTTTAATGGTACTATTTTGACAGCTCTGGGAAGTTAATCCAAGAAGAGGATTACAGAAGTGCAGGTATTCCTAGACATCCCCATGAATATCAACTCCAAGCAGGCTCTCTACCTCTCAATGTCTTTTAAGGGTGGAGTTTCCACCTTCCCACAGAGCCCCAAACTAGCAGCAAGCATGTCTGCTTGTCTCGACTGAGAACCTTACCTGTCCCCACTGCTCAGGAACTGCATGCCCCTCCTGCTGATAGACCCAGGGTCTCTATTCACCTCCCCAAAACAGCTCAGTGGGAGAGGCAGGGAGCTTCCTCCCCATAGGACTATGGTGGGATTAGTGATTCTCTGATGACTTACGTCACAAATATAATCAGCCCAACAACCAGACCACAGCAGAAAGCCAGAGTGGGCTGGATCAATGCGGTAGGTCTAAATTTTCCTAATCATATATATGAAGTTAGCTTTATTCCTGCAATAACTCACACTTACTGTATTCCAGCACTATCGCTTGAGAATTCTGCTAGTCTATTTGTTACAAACTGCATATACAAAAAAGTCTGGCCCTCCAAAAGAACTTTTATTTTTAATTAAAATCACATAATTTTGGGTTTAGCAGACCTAAAGTTTTGAATTTTTAACATTTTTTGGACGGAAGGGGAACTGAAAATAGTGATGTTCATAGCTGAATGATGATGCAAAGGAACAAATTGTAGCTCATAGTACCTGTGTTGAAATAAACATCAAAAAGCCCTTTCTTTCCAGTCAACATTCCCACATAACTCTTTCCAACAGAAACAGAATGTTTCTACCTGGAACCAAAGGGATGGGTTTTGTTCTGTGTGGAGTTAAACTCTGACGCTAAGGCCAGAATGGGCAGAAGAAACCATCACAAATCCTTAAACAAACCATGATTCAAAGGCTTCAAATTGCAGAGAATACACCTTTTACTCCATATTACACTAGCAAGTGACCTATGCTCCATGATGCAGAGGAAGATGAAAACCCCTCAGGGTTTCCACCACTCTGACCTGAGGAAATTCTTCTCTCCCCAGATATGGCCAGCAGTTAGACCCTGAGCATTTCAGCAAGATACAACAGCCAGACATAAGGGACGTATTCCTTGTAGTACCGCCAAGCCCTCCCCATCTAGTGTCCAATCACTGATCATCAGGGATATTTACTACTAGCGTTTGCAGATGGGCCACCTGCCATTGTTTGGTTTGGCTAAGCAAGTCAAGCTCTTCGGGTATATCCACACAGGCTTCTTACTTCTAAACAACAGATGTTGTTTCGAAATAAGAAGCGGCATGTCCACATGACACACCGTTATTTCGAAACAACGGGACCCAAATAACGGCCATTATTTCAAAACCATTAAACTTCGCATCTACTCGAAATAGCCATTGTTTCAAAATGGTTGTTTTGAAACAACAGCATTCGGACACGTTATTTCGAAACAACATCATTGTTTTGAAACAACTGTTTCGAAACAGCATGTCCGAACGGCCTTGTTTTGAAATAACCATTTTGAAACAACAGCTATTTCGAAAGCAGGCTTTCCCTTAATTCAAATTAACAAACTGTTAATTTGAATTAACTTATTTTGAAATAAGGACTTTATTTCAAAATAACGCATTTCGAAATGGGTTATTTCGAAATAATGATGTATGTGTGGACATAGCCTTTGAGTTTCCTCTCGTAAAGTAGGCTTTCATTCTTCCAGTCAACCCAGTAAGTAGCTCCTCTCTATTTTAATTAATCTTTCCTAATCATGGGTGAGGTTAAGACTTTGTCACAGTTTTTTTTTTTTTAGAAAAAGTCATGGACAGGCCACAGCAGGGTTCTCCCCAGGAATTTAAATTGGGGGGCGGGGTTGGGATTTACAGGCAGTGTGTGAGGGCCAATGAGGTATGAGACTGTGGTGGTGAAGAGGGGCTATATGGCACCATACTAAAAACTGAAAAGTGGTTCATGAATGAACATTTTTTTAGATTATCACACCAAGTTGGCTACTGCTCTGGAACCGATACAAGTCAACATATTCATAAATGACTGGGTAAAAGGGGTGAACACTGAGGTGGCAGGTTTTGCAGATGTTGCAAAATTACTCAAGAGTAAATTGGATTATTACTAAATTTGGATTATGAAATCCAAACCATACTGTGAAGAGTTTTACAAAAGGATATTACAAAACTGGATGACTGGATGACAAAATGGCAGCTGAAATTCAATATCGATAAATACAAGTAATTCATATTTGAAAACTGAAACTCAATGATACATATACAATAATGAGGTCTCATTAATGAGGTTACGACTCAAGAAAGAGATAGACTAATAGGCTATGTCCACACATACATGCTTATTTCAATTTAGGTTAAATTGAAATAGGTTAATTTGAAATAAAATCCTTAATTTGATTTAACTTAAATCGAATTAAGCAAAAACACCAAATTGAAATAGCAAGTCTGGACACAGGACTTCCACTTTCGATTCAGGAGAGGGGCAGCATGGGAGGTGTGGCAACATGGCCCCCTTGTTGGGCCATGCCTCCACGCAATATATAGAACAAGGAAGGCACCCTCGGCAGGAGAAGGGCAAAAGCATTAAATTGAAACAATGGTTATTTTGAAATAACATGTCCAAACAGCATTATTTCGAAACAACCATTTCGATTTAACAGCTATTTCGCTTTCTCCCTAGGTTTTACTATTTTGAAATAAGGTTCGTTGTTTCAAAATGACAGGGCTTGTCATTTCGAAATAACGAAACATCATTTGGACATGCCATTTTTTAAATCGAAACAACTGTCACTGTTTTGATTTAAAAGCAACATGTGGAAATAACTAAGGTCAGAAGGGACCAATGTTATGGTCTGGCTTCCTGCACAATGCCGGACACAAAATCTCACTCACGCACTCACTCGCTCACTCACTCACTCCTCTAATAAATCTCTAACCTCTGACTGAGTTAAGGTCCTCAAGTCATGATTTAAAGACTTTAAAGTACATCCACCAGCAAGTAAGCCATCCCATGCCCCATGCTACAGAGGAAGGTGGCAAACCCCCACAGCTCTTGCCAATCTGCCCTGGGGCAAAATTCCTTCCCGAATTCAGACTCAAAATATGGCAATCAGTTAAACCCTGAGCATGTGAGCAACTTGCACCAGATGCTGGAGTCTATTGTGGATAGTTCTCTGAAAAATTCTGTTCAGTGTATGTGCACAAAAGCTAATGGCATGTTAGGAAGGAGCCATTATTAAAGGAAATGGCTTTTATAAGACAGAAAATATATAATGCCACTGTATAAATCCAGGGTATCCCCACATCTTAAATACAGCATGCAAATGTGATTGCCTAATCTCAAAAATATACATATATATATTTGAATCAGAAAAGGTACAGAGAAAGGCAATTCAAATGATTAGGGGTATTGCACAGCTTTTATCTGCGAAGACCTTAAGAAAACTGGGACTTTTCCGTTTGGAAAAGAAATGACTAAGGGTGGATATAGAGGTCTATAAAATCCTGACTGGTATGGAGAAAGTGAATAAGGAAATGCTATTTAATATTTCAAGTAACACAAGAATAAGGTCCCCCCCAATGAAATTAATAGGCAGTAGGTTTAAAAAAAAACAAAACAAAAGGAAGTGTATTTTCTCATAATACACAGTCAACTTGTTTAAGTCTTTGCCTGAGGATGTTGTGAAAGTCAATACTATAAAAGGGTTAAAAAAAGAATTAGATAAGTTTAAAGAAAATAGGTCCATCAATGGTATTAATTGGGATGGGCAGAGATGGATACAACTTCCATGCTCTGAAATGTTCCTAGTCTCCTTTTGCCAGAAGGTGGGACTAGATGTCAAGAGATGGATAGCTCCATGACTGCCTATTTAGTTCATTCCCTCTGAAGAACCTGGCATTGGCAACTGTCAGAAGACAGCCTTCTGATGAAGTGGGATTTTTCTCCTACAAAAGCTCATGCGATAAATAAATTTGTTAGTCTTTAAGTGCCACAGGACTCCTTGCTTGTTTTGCTGAACTAGACTAACAGGGCTACCCTTTGGAACCAGGCTAGATGGCCAGTGGTCAGATCCAGTATTGTCATTCTAATGTTCTTATGTAACAATTAATAAAAACATAAGAATTTTAGTACAGAAAATATCCAAGATAATGACCTCTCAGGGTAGTGATGATGTGAGCTGATGACCTTGGCAAATAAAGCATTTTTAAAATTTTGGCCTACTGGGAAATATTTATATAAGTTTCCCAGTTACAGATCTAGCATTCTGGAGCAAAGTCACTAAAACACAGTGAGATAATAAATTTGTTAGTCTTTAAAAATGCTAATAGACTCTTTGTTTAACAAACAAATGTTCCCTTAATGTGCTCCTCTCCCTTCTCCATACCTCAGAGGTGTCGCTGGCGCTGGGCACCCCGGGGCATGTGCTCCGAATCCCAGCACTGGTGCCCTGGATCTCCAGCCCAATCGGGCTGGAAATCTGGGGCCCAGCTGCTGGTGGCTGCGGCAGCCACGTCCAAGGCCGGGCATCCAGGCCCTGGCCACTCGTGGCCGTGGCAGGGAGTCTGGGGCCTGGCTACCCGCAGCTGCTTCTGGCCCTGTCCCCAGCAGGGGATCCGGAGCCTGGCCGCTGCAACCGTGGTGGGGAGTCCGGGCCTGGCTGCCCGCGCAAGCGCGCCCCCGGCCAGGGATGTGGGACCCTGCCGCCCATGGCTGCTTCTGGCCCCGTCCCCAGCCGGGGATGCAGGGCCTAGCTGCCTGCGGTGGCGCGGCAGCTTCTGGCTCTGTCCCCGGCCAGGCGGCAGGGCCTGCGGGCCGGGGGGCAGGGCCTGAGCCTGTGCCCTGGGTCCCTCCACAGGCTAGCAACGCCCCTGCCATACCTCACTTACCTGGTTGTCCTCCTTGTCAGTGCTGGAGAGAGACCCACAGTTCAGAGGCACTTTCACAAGAGCTCACCTTTCAGGAAAAAAGGGGACAAAGGCAGTGGCAGCACCTTGCTTGTTTCTCCAGCTGTTGGTTGCGTTGTTCTTCACTACTTCACTCAGTCACCTTTGGTGTGGGTATAGTTTCCTTCTCCACACTTTGCGTAATTTGACTTCTGTGATTTTAGGTCTCAGTAGGGGACCTTACAATGATGCAGGCTGGAAGTCTCTAGTCTCAATGAAGTATGGTTACTTTCCCACACTCCAGGTCTAAGCACTAGCACTTTGACCTACCTGATTATCTGTGATTTCAGGTATGGTAATCACTTAAAATAACAAAAGCCTCTGTACAGAGCCTGACAAAGAGGGACAAGCACTATTTGACCATCTTGATACTTGTTAAAAGATAGATCTGATTGCTAATCTGATACTTCTTGTAAGGGAGGGCCCATAATATCAAGCAAACATCTGTCTCCTTCCCCCCAGCTGAGAATCAATCTGATAGGGCATCTTAACCTCCTTAAATTTGCCAAAGTGCCACCAGACTCCTTGTTTGCTTTCCTTACTTCTTAGTGAGTTCTGTTCACTCCAGTCATGTCCAACCAATGACTAAATTGGTATGAGACTATGTTACTAGCTAGCTGACAACTGGAGGGGGGCAGGGTTAGGAAATTCAGGAGGGTGTAAGGGGGGTGTTAGGGAAATCCCTGGGTCACAGTCAATACACAAAATTTATGGAAGCCCATGACCTGTCCCTGACTTTCACTAAAAATAACTGTGACAAAGAGGTTGACTGGGGGATGTGGGCCCGAGACCCACTAGAGGGGATCCAGCGCCCCCTGCCTCTGCAGCTGACAGCTCCACCTGAATGTAGCTCGTAGCTGCAGGGCTGGCAGCTCAGAGCTTTGGGTCAGAAAGTCCCCCACCACTCATGGCAGCAGGCAGCTCTAGGCCCCACTGCTGCTGGCTGGCGGCAGGGAGCTTCGGGTTCCCCTGTCACCTGTGGCAGCTGGAAGCTGTGGGGCCCCCATAATCACCTGTGACAGTTAGGAGCTGCAGGGACGCCACTGCTATCTGCGGGAGTTGGAGCTCCTGGTCCCCATGTTGGCCATGGCACCAGGGAGCTGCAGGGTCCCACCAGGGGCTGGGAGCTCTGGGTCTGTGGGGTATCCTGAGCACCCATAGTGGCAGGAAGGAACTGCAGTTTCCTGCACAATCTTTTCCTTTTTTTTCATATGGCTGTAGAATCTTTTACTATTTGCTTTAATTTTCCTTGCAAGGTCCAACTCTGCTTGCCTTTTGGCAGTTCTCACTTCTCTCCTACACTTTCTGATCTTCCAAAAATAGCTTTCTTTGTTGATCCACCCCAGAGTCAAAGAACTGTAAAAGACTGACAAAACAACTGCCTTATTCTGATAGCAAATTTCCAAAGTTTGAATAGCTTACACTTGCTCGAATGAGACAACTAAGGAGGAATCTCCTACCTTGAAACCTCCACTCTCTGCCCCTAGGGAGACATTTCAACAAGTCTTTAAAGAATAGGAAACATGTATTATTAAGGTTGAAAGGGGATGTAAACTTTCTTTATCATGATTAATATTGAAACATGGCTTTTAATCCCAAAAGAGAAACAGACACTGAAAACTGAAGTCTCTCTTTAAAGTTTCTCAGAATCATAGCAACTGAGGCTAATAAAGTCCAAGTTATGAAGTGCCATGGAGCTTAAAACAGTCTTCATTTCATAACAACACAAAACAGAAATCCATTCATAACTATGCAATATCATATGGAAAAACAGAGAAACTTTCCATACATGGCTTGTTACATAAAGCATATTGGTTCATGTAGCAGTACCTAAGATGCTGCAAAACTAACCGAGTCTCACTGTTGCTAAAAAGAAATGACACAATCTACAGCATGTACAGTAATTTTAAAAGACTTTGGGGCAAATTCATTACAGATGCAACTCCACTGACTTCAGTGAAGTTACACCAGGGATATGTTTCATCCCTTGAGTCACAAAATGTATCATGAAAATGAACTGGTTTTGTTCTGTTTTAAATTAATTTTGTATGCACTTGTATTGTAAACATATTTCATGTATAAATTCAGCAGACAAACATTTTACAGCCCTGAAGAACAAAAGATTTAAAGTTTGGATCCATTCCCACTTTCACTGAAGTTAATGGCAAAATGTCAGGGGAAGCAGGACCAGACCCTTTGTGTAATCCATCAGAATATGATTTGCTTTAGTAATCTGAAGATATGGGTGAAATCCTCATTGCACTGAAGTCAGTGGGCATTTTGTCATTGACCGTGATGGAGCCAGGAGTGTCCTTCTACGGTACATTCGGAGTGAAAATTACAAGTTTTCATCTAAGAGCCTTGATTCATCAAAGCACTTAACTTTAAGCAAATGCTCAAGCCCTATGGACTTGGAAATGCATGGCCAAGTTAGTCTCTTAAAATAAGTTTGGAAGGAACAAGGCTTAACAGGAGCCATCCCTGTACTATGCATAGTATAAAGACGGCATTCATGAAAATGGCTGTCAGAGGATGGGAACAAAACACAGACTTTTTGTCTTGTTATACACACTATCAAAAATACTTTGTGGCATCTAGAGAGTTAAATGATGAATAACTGGACAGGGAGTGAAGAATGTAGAGATATGGGCAAGAGAGGGAAACTAACATTTTGAGCTGAGTTTGAAATGAGATGGGGAGTCAGTGAAGCAGAGCTTTACAGGGAGGCTTTACCAGCCAGAAGGAACAGCAGAAGGCCAATGGTAAATAAGCCTTGATATGGAGAGGGTCATAAAGAAAAATCCAGGAGACAGACTTGGAGGATGCAGAGAGCTTTGCAAAAAAATGACAGAGAATTTTGAACAGAATCCTCACTAAAGAAGGAACCATGGAGTTGTCTTGCAGAACAGGTGATCAACTGCACTCTTTTCCTTATATGAAGAGGGAGGAGACCTATCATCTAGTGAAGCTGTAGACGGTGGTGATCAAACTATTCATTTGGGAGGGAATGTAGTCATGATACAGATTTCAGAAGCACAGTCAAGGCAGTGGCATTAATACATCTCTCAGGCTTTGGGCCAGGTAATGTGGCAATTTGAGATGGAAAAAGTACTCAAATGATAATATGATAATTATGTTCAATAACAGCTTTAAAATATCACACCCACATTTTTTTCTTTAATTTCAATAGTTTGGGCAGTGGACTAAAAGTCAGGAAACCTGAGTTTTGGTCTTGGATCTGCCACTCACCTGCTGAGTTACTTTGGGTGAGTCACGTCACGTCTGTGCCTGAGTTTCCCCATTTGTTAAATAAGATTAGCCGCACTGACTGTCCTTGGTGAAGGGCTTACCTATCTATGAAGACTAAGTATGAGATGAGAGGCATTATCAGTGCCTGTCCTTCAACAGATTTTCTTAACATGTTTCTTGCTCCCCACTACCCGAGTTTCTCTTTTGCTCCTCCCCCTGCATGGTTTTGCCTGCCCTCCCTTCCTTATGATAGAATTTACTCCCTCTCTGGGATATTCCTGTAAGGACAGGCCCTTCTCCTTGTTCCCACCAGCTGCCTCATTGTCTGTCTGTCTCTCTTTCCAGTGCATAACAGTACTTCCCTCTACAGTGAAGAGAACAGGCCACCAGAGGAGAAGGATAGAGATGCAGCACCAGAAAAAACAGCAGCTGGCATCTGGGGAAAGCATCAAAAAGCGGCTATAGATGGCCACAGAGTTTACAGATAAGTAAAAGACAACTGCCTCCTGCACAATTTGGGGAGGACAAAGCTTATTCTAAAAAGATGCCTATTCCATTTTGTTCTGTGTAGAATCTTCTGCCAAAATTCATGTGAAGTCACACATTTGTATAAAACAAACAAGGAGTCTGGTGGCACTTTTTAAATCTAAGGAATTTATTTATTGCATGAGTTTTTGTGGGAGAAAAATCCCACTTTGACAGATCCTTTGAAGATATTTGTACACATTTGTATAGTATGACAGCATATGATCCTTTGCTGAAATGCAGGACAAAGTTTCACAGTGAAGCAGGATGTGGGACATTAGGTACTAATAAGGGAAAGCTCTTAACAATACAGCACTGGTTTTTGCCCCACATGGCTGCCTTGACGGAATCCAAACGCTTCCAGAATAATGAGGCAAATCCAAGAATCCCTATCAAAGTCAGGTAGATTATGAGACATGGGTGTAGTAAAAGGAAGATTGGTAGATTTTTTAAGAAAAAGCTAAAAGAAAAACTGGAAAGGCAAGTAGAGTTCAACAAGGATATCACCAAAGTCATGGACACATGAGGAAAACAGGAGGTCTAAGCTAAGAAGGAGATAATGGGGATGAGCCATATTTGAGAATGAAAAAATCTGAGCTCAAGTTCTCATCTCAGGGGAGGGAAACTTCCCCTCAGTCGCAGGTTCCATGTCTATCAGTAGAGCAATGCGGGGAATCACAGGAAGAAATGAAAATGGAGAATGAATACGCAAAGCACAGCTGGGTGGTTTGTTCCTACGGAGGACGTATTAGCATAGTGGGACACGGGAGAAACTGCATTCATAGAGGACTCTGGGATAACCAAATCCCAGGAGAACTTGAGGTGTGTGAGAAATGAGATGACCATTTAAAAGGTGAAGGTACAAGATTAAATTCCATCATTAGCACAAAAGGCCTATGATGGCCTAAGTATGAAAGAACATAGGTGAATGTTTGCCAGTCTCTCAGCACCCTAACAGCCTGTCCTTACAAGGCACAATGTAAGCGAGGGGTGGGGGGGTTAAAATGAATTAGATTTGCTGAGAACTATCCACTGCCTCAGCCGCCAGGAATGCAAACCCACTTCAGTTCAGGGAATGGGAGATTTGGTAGGATGGGAGGGGGGAAGGAGAGGGGTTTGCAGAGGCTTTAGCTGAGAAATCTAGATCTTAAACAGAGCCCTCAGACCAGACAAATCCCGCAGCTGACGTCAATGGCTGCAACACCTTTAATAATAAACCTCTTTGCTTCGTCTTTGTTACATGATTGACATTCCTCTCACACAGTGGTTTCTAATATCACAGAAGCAGTCAGCCAGGGGTGCCACAGGGGTCACTTATGCTCTGTGTTGATATTACATTGTGCGCTGTGGTGTCTCACCGTCAGAAAACATCATTCTATACACTTAAATAGAGCCTGCCAGGATCTCAGTGTGATTTACCAATCCGAATGAATGAAGCCTCACAAAACCTCTTTGCAGTAGTACTACGTTCTCCATTTTATAGAGGAGGAAGCTGAAGCACAAAGAGGTTTGAGTCAAATTAGAAGTGGCCTCTCCATTTCCTTAACCACTGAGGCAGAGGTCTGCAGCCAGCGGCTTCAGAGCCACATGCAGGTCTTTGGCTGCCCCCTTGTAGCTTCAGGCTCCCCCGCCCTGGCTACTGGGGAGGGCTCACTCCCAGTTTTGGGCTCTCTGCCCCCCAACCACCACCATGGGACCCTGCAGGAGGCACCCTGGTCCAGCTACTCCCACCAGGAGGCTACACCCATTGTGGTTCTCAAAACACTTGGCCATTGAAGAAATTTAAAAAAATGGCTCTTCTTATCTTTCATGTTGCCAACCCCTGGAATAGGTAAGCAAGGGAGGTTGTGGAATCCCTGCCATCAGGGGTGTTTAAAAACAGATTAGACAAACATCTGTCAGGGACTGGCCAGGTATACTTGGTCCTGCCTCAACAGGACTAGATGATCTCCCAAGGCTCCTTCCAGCCCTACATTTCGCTGACCAGTACAGCATCTTGTCTTTTGGGATTCCTGGCAAGAACCAGGTAGCACAAGGATTGAACGTTCAAACCTACTAAAAGGAAAGCTAACCACACTTGAATTGCCCCAAAAGGTTTTGGCTTGAGATTTGGGTCTGCCCTTAATTTACCCAAACCTTTTTATCCTTCGCTAGCTAGTGTATGTGAATGTGTGGGTATATGTATTTCTGTGTAAGTATAAATGTCCAGAGATTATTGTGTGTTTTCAGTACTGATCAGTAGTATTATGTACACTAAGTCGTTGCTGTGTTGAATGCTGGTCAGAGAAGTACAGTATAGGACTGTACAGTACAATATGGGCTATAGTGTTATAAAGTACAGGGCAGTATGGTTTAGTGTAATACAAGTAGGCAGAGTACAGACAACACATGTCTCCTCAGTCATTATGATAAATGTCATAAGGGAAAAGCCAGAAGAGAGTCTTTAAATCTCAGCATGGTTCTGCTAAAGTTGTCCTCAGAGGAGCTGTATAAAGAAAATCCATTTGGGCTGCACTCTGTTTCAAAATTTATCTTGATGAATGAGTGGAGAAGGAAGACTTCATAAATGACATTATACCATGTTGCATCTTAACTGACAATAAGTAGCATGAGATTTTAGACAACAGATATTCCATATGCAAGACATAAAAAATGTACGTTTCCTATAGTGGGAGAAAATCTACAATCTAACTCATTGGCATTAATTTGTCCCAAAGTCTTAAAAAATAAATTTATAAACAGAGATGAAGTGAAATCATTCAAAGTTGTACTGACTGTTTAAAGAGTTTCCCAGAGCTACAGCCCAGAACCTGCGATCTGCTCTTGTACTATGTAGCGTGGTTTGAAAAATGATTTTAAACATCAGTTCTCCCAAACCGTTTTCCATGACAGTTTGAAAACTTTGCAGCCTATAGTGAGGAAGCCAAAAATTCTCTTGCTTCCCTTTGCATAAAGGTGTATTCAATCTCTGACCCAGCTCCTAAAGTTTATTCCATATGGATCCTCCCCTCCTCCACCCTGACTGTTTCAGAGATTAAAAGCCATCCTGAGCTGTCAGCATATAGCTTGAAGGAGGAGCTGCCTTTCAGCACTTAAAGACCATGTGCAGAATAATTGTCAGGGGATGTATATGCACAGAATCTGTTTCCTGCAATAGGGGGTGGAGGGGAGACAGAGGAAAGAGTGACAAATTATCTTGCTAATTGCAAGATAATCAAAACAGACTGGTTATTTTGGAATTTGATTATTTACAGAAGCCTTATCTGGGTCCCTCCACTCAGCTGCCGAAAAATCAGACAATAGCTACATAGAAGTTACCTGGTATAGCTAAATCTACCATGGTTCAACCAAAGGCTCATTAACAAAACTTACGCCCTCCTCTCAGTTAAGGAAAAGTTGGACTCCCAGGACTTTTACTGCAGAACTCAGAGTTGAGGTTGCTGATGCATCAATAAATGCATTAAAATAATCTAGTCAGGCATCTATAAAATAGGCAGTTGTTTGAAAGCTGGTGATATTTTGTCAAAATATGAGATGAAGCCATTTTTCTAGGCTTGGATATTCAGAGGAGCTTAGGGTAGTTAGATAATCAACTCCCAGTGAAATTCAGTATGAAATAAATCCCATTTTTAAAGAATTTGAAAATCCCACCTGTAGTCTAATGTGGGAAATTACCAAAATGATGGAGTTCATCTCTCCAGGGAAAAGAGGCGTATTCTTATCTTTCTCCTCCCACTCTTGAAAAGTTTATGATGTTATATTCCCAGTCATGATAATCAGTGCACTGCATGGGGAAACCTCCAGGGGTGAAACAAAGTTTGGGAAGACCTGCCCACTTGAGATTAGAAGAATTTTACAGGATATCTTTCAGACCTCGTGGTTTTGTCGACCAAACAGTCAGCATCTCATATTATGGCACTGGAATGTTGGTAAGTCAGCAGAAGACACTAAAGCATAGAAATTAAAAAAAGAAACCAGTTGCTGAGCACTTCCATCTTCCTAATCACTCGATGATGGATTTGTTAACGACTGTCGTTAGAG
>ML681981.1:23698488-23873307 GCA_007922195.1 Podocnemis expansa | reverse complement strand
CATCAAGACTCCAAAGAGAAACAGCTGAACTCGAATTAATATGCAAATTAAATTCTGTGAAAGCATTAGGAGACAGACCACTCCTTGCCTATAGGTAGCCCCCTAATCCTAAACAGATACTCACCAGCAACTACAGATCTAACAACAAGAACACTGAAGCAGGCACACACCCTTGCAAAAAACCACGCTGCCAAGTCTGCCCACATATCTACACAACAAACACCGTCATAGGTCCTAATCAAGCCTGCTACTCCATCAAAGGCTCATTTACCTGCTCGCCTACTAATGTGGTCTATGCCATCATATGCAAGAAATGCCCCAACACCTTATATATTGGACAAACAGGACGATCGCTCCATAAGAGACTGAATGAGCACAGAGCTGATATCAGAAATCAAAGAACAAAGAAACCAGTTGCTGAGCACTTCCCTCTTCCTAATCACTCGATGATGGATTTGTTAACGACTGTCGTTAGAGATGTACCTGGGACATCAAGACTCCAAAGAGAAACAGCTGAACTCGAATTAATATGCAAACTAAATTCTGTGAAAGCAGGACTCAATGGAGATTATGGGTTCTTTTCCCATTACAAAGGGTAATTTGACTTCAGGCTTCCCATTCTTTAAGCCTGTAAACTGCTCTGATTTGCTGTTACTGTATGACCTGATCCTATGTTTTACACCCCCTTGCATTTAGTTTCATTCCTTTCTGTAAGTTCACCCATCTTCAAAGCATCTGAGGAAGTGGGATCTTCTCCCACGAAAGCTCATGCAAAAAATAAATCTGTTAGTCTTAAAGTGCCACACAACTGCTTGTTGTTTTTTTACTAGAAATTAAAAGCCATTTTTGGTAAAGGAATGCCTTTTACTGCCTCACAGCCAAGCAAGATCAGAAAAATTCTAAGAATAAGAATTGATCCTGTGCTACAGAGAGCCATGGTAACATATTAACACGACCCAGACTATCTGTGCTCACTGGGTGTGAAATCCTGACATGACTGACATCAATGGGAGTTTTGCCAAGGATTTCAGTGGAAGAAGGATTCCACTGCAGGTCATGGCTGTTAGGGGTTGTTGCAGTTCATCAGGTCAAACCCTAGGCCATATGTTAGTGCTGGATTTTGATGTATGGAGACTGGGGTTGGTTGAAGAATCATCAGTTGTTTTTTGGACCAAATGTTCAGCAGTTTTCAGGATGCATGAGCTCCCGTTTAGAAAGGAAGCAGGAGATGTTGGGTACTGAGGATTGTGCAGTTGCAACAGTGTTTCTAAGCTGTCAAAACCACCATATTTCCCAATGTACTGGTGAGGGGACAAGTGCTTGGGTCAGCTGAGCTTTCCTCAAACAAACAATCTGCCTTTTGAGCTGAAGAACAGCCTGAGGGTCTAATAGATCATCCATAATTATGTACCCTTGTGAAAACGGAGAGAGATCTTCCCAGAGCTTACACTTATGAGGATGCCGGTGCTTAGTGCTATTTTTCTTGGAAACATTTTCGACCCTTTAACCAGGACTGTGCTCCAGGGGACTCATCTGTTTTTATGCAATATACTTTGGTTTTGTATATTGAAAAATATGTATCTTAAACAGAATGATTCTTTCATCAGCTCAATATTTCTGTCACATTTTCCTTTCAAGTGCACAGGAAGTTTATGTACTTAACAACTCATTTACCTGTTATCAGTTATATATTTCAATGGCCTTCATTACTTTGCTGTCCCTTTGGTTTAGTTGATGGAAAAATGTTTTTTGGGGAAAAAAAAAACAGGTTTGTTCCCTGGCCACCTCTTCTTTTAAAGGGCATCTGCCTGTATACAGAAAGACAGTCTTCAGAGTCTCTGTCTGTTACTGTGAGAGCCATGTCACTGAGGGAAGCTATTGAGGAAATCATTCAGTTAACAGACACTTCCTAATGGCCAAGGTGTCCCGTCTGAAATCATTCTCCTTACAGCCTTTTCAGAACACTTACTACAAGGATGCACTGCTGACCTGAGCCTGTACGTTAGGCCACCTTAAATATGGCTGGATATCAGGGTCTTAGGCCTTAGTGGGAATAGCAGATTGTCAGAGGCAAGGGATCAGATATGTGAAATCTTGGACTGACTCACAGAACAGTAGCCAGCCCTTCGGCCTCCCTATGGCTGTGCTGGTAAACTGAACTGTATTAGAAATTCCCTTGGTATTGTTACTGGTGCTGTAGTAGCAGGGAGGGGCAATTTATCTTTATTTCCTGTGTCATCTTCAGTGTAGATACAGAAACCAGACTCAGTTAAATTTTTTTTTTATATCACCATAATAAAACAGATGTCTTAATCATATGTTTTTACGATAGATTCTTAAATCTCTATTCTTTGTAGCTCTAAGACACTTGGAAAGAATCTCTTTTTGCCTGATTTTTGACCTTTTCATTTGGCATTTTCTCTGCCTCATGTTTCAAATGGCTGTGTAATGAATGTGCTGCCTTTACTAAATAGATAGACGGTCAGGTCGAGATGGTATTGGCATATATGGAGCCTTCACTTCTTGAAACCAGCTGGAATCCAGCCCAGATTTGTAGTGACCCAGATATCACCTTCTCAATGTTGTTGAGTAGCCTATAAGAAATGAGTGTGATGGTCTCAGTCTATTTTGTAGCAGATGGATATTTATGTGATTACAAATTATCACCATGGTCTTCACAGAACCCAAGAAATGAATGGCCTGGGAACAGACCTTCCCTGTCACCCCTAAGTAGCCCTGCTTTATCAGAACTGAGGCACTATGTGGGGAAGCTTGCACCAGCGTTGCCTGCTCAGCCTTTGTTCTCTGTATAATTAAACCATTTCAGTCTCTTTAGCTGCCAGTTCAATGATCTTCACGAGTTTACAAAACAAAATTCAGCAAGCATCAGAATGCAATTGTCAAAACAAGCACACTGAACTCAGGAGCTGCATTAACAGCACAGACTGGGCAATAGTGTTTGTTTCCTGCTGAAATCATAGAGGGAAGCACAAGTTACACCACTTTACATGTCATGCTACTGCATTTTTTTTAAACAGACTCTAACCTGGGAGATTTTTGCTCATCAGATTATAAAATAAGTCAATATTTGCACCTAATCTACTGAAAGAGTGACTGGGCTATACACTGACCAGTGTAGCAGTTAATAGTAACCTATTGCTATTAGGAAGAAGTCTGTGGGACAATGGCAAGATGTTTAACAATTTCAGACTATTAATTTGACTTTTCTTTTTCAATGGTCATGATTGTACAGGAAAGAGTTAAAGTCAGGGTGCTTCACTTTACAGTGCCCTATACAGGCTACAAGCAGGGTAGTCGACTATTTTTTCTCAAGGTCCAAACTCCTTGGTCAAGGTGTAGTGAGGGTCCAGCCTCCAGAGAAAATAAATGTTATTATTATTAAATAAATAAAGAGATTTTGGCTTCATTCGAAAGCACTTGGCATTCCAGATTTGGGCTGTGGGCCACTTATTGACCGTCTCTAGAGACAAGGGTCTGAAAATGCTGCTGAAGGTCAAAGTAGTTCTGGAGGAATCTTTCCCAACCATGCCCCAATCTCTTTGTCTGCACAGCCAGCAGCATGGGTATGTGATGTAAGAGCCACAAAGTCAATTCTACATCAGTGGAAGATTAGATTGGAGTGACCCTCTCTGAGTTGATTGAACTCATTTTTTCTTGCCAGGACAGTGCAGAGCAGCATTACGACACTAGAGGAGATCGCTGTATGTGTTTGTTGGAAGCAGAGGTTTCCTTCTTATCCATCCTTTTCTTCAGAAAAGTGACAGCAAAGCTTCTTGTTGCCCGAGTCTGATTCTACTGCACCATAGCTCTGTTCATTGTACGCAAAAGCGCTTTCACTCCTTGAGGTTTGCCTTGTCTGTGCAGATAATCCATTAAACAGACATGCCTGCTGGGCGTAAGAACCATGTGGTTACAGTGAGCTGTTCTCTTGTTACGTCTAGGCAGGTGGATAGAGTGTCTAGCCAAGTGGAAACTATCTATGTTAGTGGTTTCTTCTAACACCTGACTATAACACTACACACCAAAAGGCCCTTAAGAAGTACTAGCGCATTGAAGTCCAAGGCTGCTGCTAACAAGAACTCTGTGTTGCTTGAAAGCGTGTCTCTCTCACCAACAGAAGTCAGTCCAATAAACGGTATTACTTCACCCACCATGTCTCTCTGAGCCCGGGGAAGACAAGGCATAGAAAAGCTGAAGAGGCTCATGTAAATATTGTCACTGCAGCTGTGCTATTAGCAATTCCTGCTGGAAGATGCTCTTGTTCTAAAAAGTACAAAAGGCTGCTATTTAATCATTAAGGCTGAATCTACACTTACAATTTAGTTCAAATTAAAGAGGCTTAATTCAGACTAAATTAATGCATGGCTACACTGGCTTTCCTTACTTCAAACTAAGGAATTCCTTAGTTCATAGTAATGAACTCTTACTTCGAAGTTATAAAACCTCACATAACTTCGAAGTAAGGGCTAATTTGAATTTATCAGTTCAAATTAACCCAATGGAGCCATGTTAATTCAAACTAACCGTTAGTTCGAATTAACACAGTCTGCCCTTTGTCCTCCCAGGGTGCCTTCCTCTTTCTTTGTATTGGGTGGGGTCATGGCCTTTCTTGGGTGCCATGTTGCCACACTTTCCATGGTGCTCCATTCCTAAATCAAACTAGAAAGGCCTGTCCATGGACATGCTAGTTCGATTTGGGTTTCTTGTGCGGCCATGTTAGTTCAAATTAACTTAGTTTGAATTAACCTTTATTAGTTTGCATTAATTCGTTCAAAGTAAGTTAATTCAAACAACGTTCTAAGTGTAGACATAGCATAGGTTATTTACTAATGTTAGGTAACACAGCAATGAAACTGGAGGACGCTTCAGTCAACCAGTCTGGTGTGCCCTCTACACTCCACAACCCTGCCTTCTGAAACAGAAAATGATCTTCAGTGTCTTCAGCTATGCCTCTCAGCCCTGCTTCTGGGAAAGCCCTTGATAGGCTAAAATGTGAAGATGTATATTACAAGTAAGACACGGAGACAGCATTATGTCTAGGCTGTTTGATCACTTTATTAAAACACAGTATAACATACCAACTAAGAGTTCTTCCTCATGGTGAGCAGCACTTACAATCACTTTGAATCACCTGTGCCCAAAATTCTCTGGGTTGTGATTTCTTTTTAGAACTGTCCTCATACTAACCTAGTGTGTTCTTGGGAACTTGTCTGCTTGGGAAAGTAGTTTTGCTTCATCAGGTTCCCTGGTGCTTTCTTTGGACTCAATATTATTAGCTGGCAATGGAGAGGGAACATTGCTTGGACATTGTCTCTCAGCCGGAGAATGCCTGGCTTGGCACAGGACAGTCCTCCTCAGCGCATCCAAATGGACAACACCAGAGAAATCTGTACAGCAGAAACTGTCAGAGGAGAAGTTAACCTTTGAAAACACACACACAAAATACAGCTTCATAATTTGGGATATCTGCAAATGACAATAACAGAACATGGGAGAACAGCAGGGCTGTGTGGGGAGGCCAAATAATGTTTAGTATTGCGTGGAAGAAGTGTTCCAGTAATGAAGACTGGGAAGAAGATGGCTGCAGGGGAGGAAATGCTGTACATTTTTTAAACTAATTATGCAGAGCAAAGTTTCCCTAGTTTGCTTTTTTCTGTCTCTCCAGGGACTGTGGCTGGGCAGGTTCAGAGCCATTTTTGCATAAAGGATTCTCACAGGCAGCTCTGCCAATGCACCTCAGTCCTGACCAACAGTACCTCCTGCTTTTCTCATCTGACACCCTACACAAGCTCTGCAGCTTCCCGTCTACCCGGCTGAATCCCACACAGAAGCAATGTGAGGTTGTCTCCTTTGTGACCTTGAGAAATAGGGAGCAGGTATTCCACAGGAGTCTGAGAACACACTTAAACCTCAGTTCTCTGTGGCAGGAGGTGAGTGAGTGGTGTTCCCACACTGTGCCAGGTACTACACATGCTGCATACGGTCAAATCTTGCCCCCTAGTGTGGGGGTGTCTTTGTTGGCATCTCAGATTATATCAGAACATAAATGTCAGCCTTGTCTTTCTCACTAAGTTTAGCTGCTGCTAGGATTTTCTGTAGGACCTTGCTCCCTTTTCCCTAGTGCTCTAAGTAGACAGAAACTAAACAAATATCCAAGGCGGGTGTTAAGATTCATTCACCACCGTGAGAGAACAGCAAATACCCAGCAGGTTCATACAGGGTTCTACAACTCCTGCTGAGTTGGGGTTATCACCAGGGCTGGATTATCAGAGAGGCAAAGGGGCTGAAGCCCTTATTCCCAGCTGAAAGGGGGGCCCCATGCTCCAGCCCCTAAAATTCCTGCTTAGAGCACTGCTGGCTCTGTCTGGGTCCGGAGCCTGGAGCCAGAGGCCAAGCTCTATGCTCATGTCCTGCTCCTGGGCCAGCTGGTCCGCCCCCTAGGGTGGGGTGGGCCAGTGTCTGTTTGCTCCACCCCATGGGGATGGGGCCAGCTGGTGTGACCTATGCTCCAGCGCAGCTTTCCAGGGCCATGTGCCAGCTGCCACCCTCTGCAGACTGGCCAGAGCAGGGCCGAGGTGGGACCACCCTCTGACCCTAGTTCCCCCTCCCCCCCCAATGATGAGGAGAAGGGGCCAAGTCCCCATTGTGGGGGCTGGAGCCCTAGGCAGGGGGGGCCTGTGGTGGGGGCAGCTCAGGGCCCCCAGGCCAGTTAATCGAACCCCAGATATCACTGTGATATATCCAGGGTACACACCAAACTAATGAGTAGTTGGGTCACCATCTAGCCTGGAATGACCTTTTCAATGTCTTGCTGATGTAGCCTCCAGTCTGAACTGCTCACAAATAGCCTCCAGCATGCAAGTCACTGTCAGCTATGCCATAGTGTGTGCTGCAGCCAGACAGTCATGTTTCTGTTCTTTTTCAGCCTGGATTATATTGCAGGATGACCCCAACATACTCTCGGGTCTAGAGTTCCCCAGAAATGGCTCTCCTGTACTGTCTAGCCCTCTCTTGGACAACACAAATTCATATAAAGTCTATTTCTTTAATAGAAATAATATGCACACTTTGTTCCCCTGTCACTTCAATTTAAACACACTGGATTAGATAAAACAATAAAACAAATTTATTAACTACCAAGGTAGATTTTAAGTCAGTACTAGTAAGGTAGCATAAACGTCAGAAATTTTTACAGGCAAAATAAAGATAAAATGCTACTAGTGCCCGATTTAAACTATATCAAATTCAAAGTCATGTTTTTCTCACAGCATGCTCTCAACAGTCTTACTGCCCCAATTGCTTGGGCCATCCGTACAGTAGTGGGGAGGGGGGATGTGACGCTTTGCTGCCGCAGCCAGAGCCAGTGATGGGGAGAAGGGACCCCCCACTGCCAGTTCTGGCTGCAGCAAGGAAGCAATCCCCGTGCCAGCTCTGGCCGCCCTTCCCCCTGCAGTGGCCAGAGGTAGCAGGGGCGATCGCTTCCCTGTGGTACCCTTTTAAATTTGCGCCTGGGGCAAAGCCCCGTTCACCCCACCATAGTTATGGCCCTGCTTGATGATTCCATTTACAGGCAAAATGCAAATTAAGCAATGCATGCGTTCCTTTGTTTGAGACAGATCTGTCTACCAACTCTTATTGTGGTTTGTAACACGTCAATAACATCATACAGAGAAATCTTGGAACTGCACATACAGTATTGCCATACATATTTTATCAGAATGACCAGCATATTATGTGTTTTCAGATGATGTCTCACCTCAATCCCTGGAAAAATCATGGAGCAGCTTCTCAAAGAATCCATCCTGAAACACTTGGAGGAAAATAGAGTAATCAGGAACAGTCAGCATGGATTTACCAAGGGTAAATCATGCCTGACCAACCTCATCGCCTTCTATGATAAGATGACTGGATTTGTGGATGCGGGAAGAGCCGTTGATGTGATATACCTTGACTTTAGCAAGGCTTTTGATACGGTTTCCCACAGCATTCTCATTGGCAAATTAAGGAAGTATGGGTTAGATGCATGGACTGTAAGGTGGATAGAAAACTGGCTAGAACAACGGTTTCAGCGCGTAGGAATCAATGGCTCCATGTCAAGTTGGCAGGCAGTAACAAGTGGTGTGCCCCAGGGGTCGGTCCTGGGGCCAGTTCTGTTCAATGTTTTCATTAATGATCTGGATGATGGGATAGATTGCACACTTAGTAAGTTTGCAGATGATACCAAACTGGGGGGAACGGTAGACACCCTAGAGGGCAGAGACAGGATTCAGGGAGACCTAGACAAACTGGAGCAGTGGGCCAAGAGGAATCTCATGAGGTTCAACAAGGATAAGTGTAAAATCCTGCACTTGGGACGAAAAAACCCCATGTACTGCTACAGGCTGGGGAAGGATCAGCTAAATAGCAGCACTGGAGAAAAGGACCTGGGAGTCATGGTGGATGGGAAGCTGGATATGAGTCAGCAGTGTGCTCTTGCTGCCAAAAAGGCCAATGGCATACTGGGCTGCATCAGAAGAAGTGTTACCAGCAGATCAAGGGATGTGATCATTCCCCTCTATTCTGCACTAGTGAGGCCACATCTGGAATATTGTGTCCAGTTTTGGGCTCCCCACTACAAAAAGGACATGGACAAATTAGAGAGAGTCCAGAGGAGGGCAGCCAAAATGATCAAAGGGCTGGAGCACAAGCCCTATGAAGAAAGACTGAAGGAACTAGGCTTATTTAGCCTGCAGAAGAGAAGACTGAGGGGGGATTTGATAGCAACCTTCAACTACTTGAAGGGTTGCTCCAAGGAGGAGGGAGCTCGACTGTTCTCGGTAGTAACAGAGGGCAGAACAAGAAGCAATGGCTTCAAGTTACAGCTGGGGCGGTCCAGGCTGGATATTAGGAAAAACTTCCTTACTAGGCGAGTGGTGAAGCATTGGAATAAGTTGCCTAGGGAGGTGGTGGAATCTCCATCTCTGGAGGTGTTCAAGTCCCAGCTGGACAAAACCCTGAGTGGGATGATCTAATGGGAGTGGTCCTGCTTTTTTTGGCAGGGGGTTGGACTAGATGACCTCGTGGGGTCCCTTCCAACCCTATGATTCTATGATTCTATGAAAGCACACTATGTACAACGATTACTACAAGAGCCTGTAGGATAGAGGTTTCAAACATGTGGCCTGCAGGTTGTATGCGGCCCCTAAAGCTATTTCCTACAGCCCAAAAAATGGTGGGTTACTCACCAGTAACCATCCTTCTTCAAGATGGGCTGCTTGGATCCATTCAGTAATAGGTGTCTCTGTGCCGGAGCGCTGGATTGGTTGGAGAAAACTTGTCCTAGCCTGTCAGAAGAGGGGAGGCAGCCACTGCCCCTCACGCCACCCGCGACTATATATACGGCCGCCTCCCTGTGCCCTCCTCAGTTCCCTAGAGTCGCCAACTCCAGAAGCAGGGACAGAGCGGTGGGGGGACCTGAATGGAGCTGAGCATCCCATCTCAAAGAAGGACGGTTACTGGTGAGTAACCCACCATTCTTCTTTGAGCGCTGCTTGGATGCATTTAGTAACAGGTTCTTCCACCTTCAGCACAGCAACAAGCCGCATAAGGAAGAGGCCCAGCAACGAGATGCTCGCCGGAGTAAGGAGGCGAGCAGGCCTTGACAGGCCCAGAAGAATCAAGAGCTGAGGGCCAACCCAGGACAGAGGCAGGACTGAACCCATCGAGGCATAACGCATAAGTAGGTCGGAACAAGGTCACTATAATTGGAGTAAAGAACGCAACCTAAACATAACGGGTTGCATTAGATGTTCCACATAGGTGGAAATGTGGGGTATGACTGGCAGACTATAGTGTCTGGTCATAGATCTTGCCACATGGACTCGAAGGAGAACACTGAATGCTAACAAGTGAGTCTAGCCATATGGGTTGTGTCTCACATGAGAATGAAGAAAGGGCAAAAATTGATCACCCGAAGGCTTAGCTGGAGCGAAGTGGTTATGGACTGATCTGGCGACTACTGGGTGCGCAGGAAGCAGTAAGGACGTGACCATACCCCTTATCTAGGTTGCGACCAAGCATTGCCGTCTGGTTAAACTGAGTGAGAATGAGGATACAAGGTTGTAAGATGGGCTCAAGGACGACTGAGAGGACCACGAGACACTAAACAGCAGCACACAGAGTCGAGCCGAGCAGGACGGAGGCCCACGGTATGCTAGCTAAAAACCTGGTAACACAGAAGTGCATGTTGTCAGCTGAACAGGCACTAGGACCAGGTTCTTGCAGGAGAGAGGTTCTAGTGAGGTCACCAACAGCAAGGTGGCCTGAGGCAGTGCTGATGAGTTGGTCCTCCTAGGGCCCGTGGGGCAGAAGACTGCAGAGGAGGACCCCGCTGGGCCTAAGCTTGCAGGGTTTGCATCACGGAGCTCTTACTAAAGCGTGAGGGGGAAGAAAAGGGTGGGAGAGAATTTCTGCTAGCATCTGGTCACCCCCTCAATGACCAAAAGATTTGAAGGAGAGCCGTGTAAGGTCGCGGTCTCAGTACCTACAGTACTTGCCAGAGAGATAACACTACCACTCTGCCATGCCAGGGCTGCCAAGGAGAAACTCTTCAATACATGGATATTTGAAGAACTCTGATGCCAAGGGAGGTTCCTTCCTAAGCTAGGAAGTGAAACCATTACAGGGTGGCAACTGCCGCATCTCAAGGACACTCCGGAATCAGAGAACCCAAGAAAGTTTTCTCCCCAGAGGGAAGCCAGAGGGCGAATAAAAGGCGAGTACAACCCCAAAGTGTTGGATGTTGTAGGGAAATAGGTTCTCTGTCTATCATGCCAGTGGGCGGGCAGTGGGTGTGAATGGGTCCTTGAAAACTGAAAAGGGGACCACAGAACTACCAGGTGCCACCAACACGCATGGGAATAAACCGCGATAGCACTAAAGATCTACGGTCGGCGTAGTGAGATGGTCCCATGGAAAAAACAGGGCGGGGAGGGTGCTCGTGTCCTGCCAGGGGACAGGACCGGAGAGCAAGAGAGATAGTACAAGTGCCTTGGGAATAAAGGGATCCTTCTGTCTGACATGGACAGCTATCCAGAAGGCAGCAGATAACGAGGCAGGAAGCATGGGTGGGAAAACACTCGGAGGGATGGACCCTTTGCAGTTTCCCAACATAGGGTTGTAACTAGGGGTGTGTTCACACAGCAGTCTTGTTTCGAAACAACAGAGGTTGTTTCGAAATAAGAAAGGCCAAGTTCACACGACGCACCGTTGTTCTGAAACAACTTAAACCCCATGTGGGGACGAAACAATGCCGTCCGAACATGGCATGGCACGGTGCCAAGTTAACTGAGAGCGACCTTGATCAACGCTGAGGTGCCGAGGTGCTGGGTAGGCCCTGGGGTGCTGGAATTGGCACTGAGGTGGTGCGGCGGCAGCAGCTACTGGTCGTAGGGTGCTGCGTAGGCTCCAGCGCTGAGCTGGGTCAAAGGTGCCGGGTGTGAACCCGCAGCCTCGGGTGAAGGCTGCTGAGCCTCCTCCGAGGGTAGGGCACGGTGTTGCTGTTCCCTCTCCTTGATTGTTCTGGGTTTGAAGGAGAGACAAATGGAACAAGCCGAGACCATGTGGTCTTTCCCTAGGCACCTAAGGCACTTCCCGTGGGGGTCATCTGGGGGAAGGCCTTGCTACACTCAGTGCAGGGTTTAAACCCTGGCAACATTGACGCGATGTTCCGGTCCGGTAGTGGGGACTCTCGTGGTGGAGTTAAATCCATGAAGAGATGCTCCCAGCCGGACAGCGAGTCGAAGACAAAGAGACAGGCTGCTTGCGATTTGCAAGGAGCGGACGTTCCAATTCCGACGTGCAAGGCGAAAGAAACGAAACTGAGGAGGGGGCGGGGAGGCGGCCGTATATATAGCCGCGGGTGGTGCAAGGGGTGGTGGCCGCCTTCCCTCTTCTGACAGGCTAGGTGACAGCCTCCCCTCTTCTGACCAATTGGGCGCTCCGGCACGGAGACACCTATTACTGGGTGCATCCAAGCAGCGCTCAAAGAAGAACATTATTGTTACTTGTACTTGCAAGATCATTGTATGAAAAGGTTTCAGTGGTGCGGCCCTCGGGCTAAAGTACTAGTCCTCATGTGGCCCTTGTGGTGATTTGAGTTTGAGAACCCTGATATAGGGTATGGACACGGATACATTCCATCATAATAGTTCTCAGGGAACATGCTGGTCAGGCCTGAGATAAACAGTGTTTGGATTCCTCTGCCACTCCCATTTATTCTCTTCTCCCATCATGAAAGGCACGAGGGGAGGGGGCTGGGGATGGACTAATTCTTCAGCTAACAGGTTGAGACAACCCTTGGCTGATCATGAGGTCACAGTATATGGGGCAGTGGATGCAGATGTGAGGAGAAGTTGCTATTTCATTTTCAGCCGGGTGATAACTGACTTGCAGCCACACAGATGCCAAGTTCGGTTCAGACAACAGTTCCCTGAGTCTCCCAAAATGGGGGGCAGGGAAGGAAGAGGAGGAGAAGGCCTACGAAGCAAGAGCTTGGCTTCCAGTGAACAGGAGAGGCAGGTGCAGTGTTGAATTCAACAGCAAAAGCAACATATGTTAAATGGCCCTAAGGAACCTTACAAGCCTCACTTGTAAAAATCTACATCTTTCTCTCTGTATTGAATGGATCTTTGTATGGACACTAATTCCTCAAGTCTCCAAGCCAGGACTGACTTTTAGTGTGTTTGTCCAGGCAGGCCGCCAGCACACCATTCCTCCGACGCTCCCGAGCTCTGACATTTGTTAACCTGCAGTAAATCACAGAGACTCTTTGGGGATGTTTTTCATGACAAAGCAGCAAAAGAAAGAGGAACCCACAACAAAACTACAAATGGTTTATTTAGCGCAAGGAGGAATTAGTGGATTAAAAGCAAAGGCAGATGGGAGACAATGAAGAGGAAAAGATGCTGCAGAGCATCTATTATCCATCAGTGTCCAATAGCTGAAACATTTAGCAAAAGGCTAAAGATGTGTATTTCTTGTTGAATGGGGAAGAGCTGTGGCAAAGATAGAGATGAGTTGGGTATTTCATGGACTAACTTGCTGAAGTCTAAAGGACCTAGCAACAGTAATGGTATAATCCTGATGGGAAAATATATCTGTGTATTTACCATCTTCCCTCCAGGATGCACTGGGGGAAAGAACTGTGATATTGTCCATTTAATCTGAAGCCATACCAGTAGCTGCAGCATCAGAACAGGACTCCAGAGAGAAAATGTAAGTTATGGAAAAAATGTAGCTTGGCTATTGAACACCATTCACAAAGCCAAAGTGGAGTCTCACATGCGCTATTGCTGAATGCCAACAAAACCACCAAAGTCATGGTTCTCTTCTGTCTCTCCCTTTCAAAAATGTTTAGAGTGAAAATCTGGACTCACTGGAATCAATAAGGAGTTTTGCTGTTGACTTCAATGGGGCCAGCTTTCATGTTTACATTTTAGGCTATGTCTATACTATAAAAGTTAGTTCAAATTAACAAAGTTGAACTAATAAGTTCAACCTTAATTTGAATTAAACCTGATATTAGTAAGTCGAATTAACAAAGTGCACTAATTCGACTTAAACGTTAAGTCGAATTACTGCACTTTGTTAATTTGGCCTAGCTGCCCTAATTCAAATTTATTTAATTCAAATTAAGGCCTAATCCTGGTCTACACTGTCCTTAGTTCGAACTAAGAATTGAACAAAGCACTTAGTCCGAACTAAATGAAGGTGTTAACTAATTCGAACTAAGCTTTCATTAGTTTGAATTAAGGAATTCCTTAATTGGAACCAGTGAAAGTCTATGGTGGACAGGGACTAAATTAGTTCAAATTAAGGAGCCTTAATTCAAATTAATTTGCCAGTGTTGATGCACCCTTAGGGTGGCGACAAGAGTTACAGGACAATGGATACCTATATATAGTTTGAGGACAAAAGGGACCAATTCAGCCCCGGTGTAAACAGATGCAACTCTGCTGCCTTCAGTGGGCTTGTGTCTACTCATGCTAGGGTTGGATTTGGCCTCATGGCTTTCCTTAGGACACTGTAAGGGGCAGAACACCAGAGCTTTGAGCCAGGACCTCGCATTCAACTGTTGAAGACATCAAATGTTGTAGATGATGAAGCAATATCATGAGTCCATTTGTCAGGCAACAAACAATACCGTGGACATCTGATAAAGCACACACTGCAGGTTCAACTGAGGCATGATTCTCTGTTACTAAGACAAATGTGACTGAGAAACTATGCACCAAAATGGTCATAGCCATCCACCCTCAAAAGCAGGCCATTATTTGTGCTGAGTGCCAACTCCCCAAGGTTATCCTTCATCACCCAATTTTGCCTGACTTACCCAGAGGGCCCATGGGTGGCACCGATCCCTGTCCTATTTCCACTTTCTTTTTACTATCACTCTTCCCATGGCTGGCAAGATGCCCAGTCTTCTAGTATGCATTCCATGTAGCATAACCCTCCTCCCAGACTCCAGCCCCTCGCTCCTCCTTCAGGCCTGTATGTGTCACTGTCTGAGAGCAGC
Organism: Podocnemis expansa; assembly: GCA_007922195.1. NCBI lineage: Eukaryota > Metazoa > Chordata > Testudines > Podocnemididae > Podocnemis > Podocnemis expansa. The sequence goes on along the minus strand of ML681981.1, from coordinate 23,858,732 downwards.
CATTTATTTATCCCTGCTAGCCTTCTTTCTTTTTATTTTTGCTGGCTTATTTATGGCTCTTCCTTTTCAGCTTATTATCACCTCAGCCTGAACATGTCCATTATGCTCTCCTCATTTAGGAGGCATTAATCTGCAGGCCCAGCATGCAGTGTGACTAAGTCCCCTCATCATCATTAATTTTTTCTTAGCTTCTGGGTCTTCTTTGGACCCAGCAGCCAAACATGTGCTGCTGGTGGCTCCTATTAAGCTCCCACACCATACGTTAAACTCATTCACAGAAGCCCATTGTTTTGTTCTTCTTGCAGGCATCAGGTGGTGTCCCAAGCTGGCTCTGCATTGTCCGGGCTATCAAATGAGGCTTGAAACAGACTGTAAGAGAAGATCCTGAAACACTTTATTTAATAAAGTCAGTTATTTTACTTTATGGTATAGTCCCCAGTGAACCTGGTCTAAGAAAACTATATCAGAGATCAGCAGAGAAGCAATAGTTATGTCTGCATACCTTATATTTAGCTAGAGAAGGACTCTGTAATCTTTACTCATGCCGACTAACATTTATCCGAGCAGTACCATTAACTTCAAAGGAGGGATGAGCTGGTGCAAAATCAGGACCAGTAATTTGTGTGTGTGTGTGTGTGTGTGTGTGTGTGTGTGTGTGTGTGTGTGTGTGTAACTGCTCTCAAAGAACTATAACTTGCACACACACATTCTCTCTCAGTGCTGTGTGTGCATGCAGATACATAAATACACAGATGCCTCCTCCTGTCCTAAATGCAGCCTGTGCTGTGGTGGACATGGTAGCTGTTTAAAAGCACACAACAGTGTATAATTTAAAGAAAAGAAAAAAGAGACATTTCTAAAACCTCAATTAATATGCAATGCTGGTGTATTTAGCACAAAAATGATTATTATTATCCAGGCATCCAAAGTTGTATGACATGCCACATGAACAGATAAAGGACACTGTTAGGCCTGAAGAATTTGTGTAAGGCAGGATGCAAGAAGTGACAATAAGGCAGGGGGAAAGGTGCTCATAGACTACCAATATAAGGTTGTGCAGTGACTTAGTGTGTCATGTATGCGTCTGGCAATGACAAGATGCTTCTGTGTATAGGAATTTCTAAAAACTCATACTGATTCTGTCTTGGGACAAGGATGGACAAGGGTGAATGAGGCATGCAAGAAAGTTCATTGGGCATAATTTGCCTCATCTACACCTTGAAGAACCTTTAATTGCCGGGTTGTAAATCATGCAGAACAATACACCCCTGCTCCTAGACAAAGCTCTTGGCTCCTGTTGCAATCCATACGAATACTTAACCTTGGGGCACTGTCAGATTTGGTGTTTATGTTTGAGATGAATTTGAGGCATGGAATTCAGACTTCTCACCCAGACCTACATGCTGAAGAATGACAGTGGATTTGGTGTTCCCCTTCAGACTCATTTCAGTGTAAGTGAAATCCTGACACCACTGAATTCAATGTCAAGAGGGGTCAGGATTTCACACTGAGTGGTAAAGTTCTCTTTTGTATTGTTCCCAGTGCATTTGCTGGATGGAAACAACCCAACAATGCCAGAATTTAAGCCCTTTGAGTGATGCTTCCTGATACAAGTAATGTCACTTTGTAGCAGCTGAGTGTCAATGGGAGGCACAGAAATGCCCATTGGAATTAAAGTCACCCCTTTTAACACCAGTGATTTTGTGCAATGAGAGGAGCTACATTTCCCCTCAGTGAACTTTCCAAAGGATGTGCTGGTCTTCGAAAGAGTCCTGCTGGCCAGAGAGCTGTGCCTTTTGGGCCATAGCCTCCCTACACAAAGCTTTGGGCTCCATAATGATCTGAAACAGGCAACAAAGCAGCTGTTTGAAAACCTGCTGTCAGAATTACTTTCCATTTGTCAGCATTATAAAATGGCAGGCTGGCTGCCTGTAGAAATAAGTTGCCATAGGTTCAGATGGCAGCAAAATGTTAGAGTTCTGGCCTTGGTCAGGAACTGTGTCCTTGAGTAGTGACAGTTCATGGGCATTCTGGGAGAATTAATGAAGTCCCTCCGTGGTTTCCATCAATTGACCAAATACAATGAAAGGGCAGTTTTTTCCCTGTGTAGGACAGCAGCTCCTGGATTTTCCTAGTGTTTGCTTTGCACCAGAATGGCTCTGCTGTGTTTTGTGGAGAGGAAGAGGGAGAAAGCCCATGCAAACAAGAAGCTTCTTCTGGTAGGTGGGAGATTCATTCCAAGGAATGGGGCAATGTCCAGGCTTCCCCTCCTCTATATGCCAGAGAGTTTGGGATGGATTGTGCTTCCTGAAAGGCAGTGTCTTCCTGAACTCCCTACAGTGTGGATAGCTCCATGATGTCCCAGAGCAGCTCTCTCTATGGGTATGTCCACACGTCTCATTTATTTTGAAATAACACTGGTTATTTCAAAATAAAAGAGATTAGGTCCACACAACATATTCTTATTTCGAAATGACAGGCTCTGTCATTTCAAAATAAGAGCCGTCATTTCGAAATAGCTTAAACTGCCTTTAAAGCAAAACTGATGTTATTTTGATATGGTTATTTCGAAATAACACTGTTCAGACGTGTTATTTCAAAATAACCATTATTTCAAAATAACACTTTAGCCGTTCTCCTTCCCAGGGTGCCTTCCTTTTAGCCTATATTGGGTGAGGGTATGGCCCAGGGAGGGGGCCATGTTGCCACACCTCCCATGGTGCCCTTCTCCTAAAGCGAAATAACAAGTCCTGAGTTTGGACATGCTATTTTGCTTTGAGCTTTTCCCTTAATTCAAATTAACTCATTTCGAAATAGCTTATTTCAAAATAACGAGGTATATGTCGACATAGCCTACAATGTGTTGTAAGCAAAGGGCAGGAACACATAGGGTATGTCCACACAGGCTTCTTACTTCGAAACAACAGAGGTTGTTTCAAAATAAGAAGCGGAATGTCCACACGACGCACCGTTATTTGGAAACCATTAAACCTTGCATCTAATCGAAATAGCTGTTGTTTCGAAATGGTTGTTTCAAAACAACGGCGTTCGGACACGTTGGGTGTGTTAACACAGCAGTCATATTTCGAAACAACAGAGGATGTTGCGAAATAAGAAAGACCAAGTTCACATGACGCACCGTTGTTTCGAAACAGCTTAAACCCCATGTGGGGACGAAACAATGTTCTTTCAAAATGATTGTTTCGAAACAATGCCATCTGAACATGTTGTTTCGAAACAATGGTGACTCGTTTTGAAATAACTGTTGTCTGAACATGCTATTTCGATTCCTGCTTTTTTCCTTAATTCGAATTAACAAACTGTTAATTCGAATTAACTTATTTTGAAATAAGGCGTTATTTCAATACAACTTGCATCAAAACAACTTGTATCGAAATAACCCCATATGTGTGAACGTAGCTGTTGTTTCGAAACAACACCAACATGTCTAAATGGCCTTGTTTTGAAATAACCGTTTCGAAACAACAGCTATTTCAAAAGCAGGCTTTCCCTTAATTCAAAGTAACAAACCGTTAATTCGAATTAACTTATTTCAAAATAAGGACTTTATTTTGAAATAACTCATTTCGAAATGGGTTATTTCAAAATAATGATGTATGCGTGGACATAGCCATACACATTTGCCATATGTGAAGTTTTAAAAGGCTACATCATGGCGATTTTTGTAATGACAACTATGTATTTGATGTGTCATTATATCTATATTTTAGATGGCCTATATATGAGGAATCCCTCTCTGCATGGTTTCCTTCTTCATTCAGCACTCCTCATTTCTACTTATACAAGAACACTGCTATTTTTTTTAATTGAAAATTGAATGAGGCAAACTCACAGTCAAAGCACCCCAGTGTGTCAGGGGGAGGCACTGCACGGATTCTACTGTTCTAGCAGACTCTGCTATCTAAGATCACAACTATAACTTTAGAACAATCAGTATCTAGCCCAATATGCTGTCTTCCAAGAGTGGCCAATGCCAGGTGCTTCAGAGGGAATGACCAGAACAAGTAATCGTCAAGTGATCCATCTCATCAGCCATCCCCAGCTCCTGGCAAACAGCAATCCATGACTATCTTGACTAATAGTCATGGACAGATCCATCTGTCACTCTAGTCTTGTAGAATCTGTGGTTTCCTGGTTTGGTTCTTCACGCAGTTCATCGTTCAGGCTCCTTCCAGGGGAACAGAAAAAGTACATAACAAAGCCCAAAGTCTAGTGGTCTTTATCCTAGCCTTTCAGCCCCCATCTGCCCACCTGTGACCCATCTGTCTTTTGCTCTTTAAATCCTATGGCTTGACCGTCCTCTGTTGCTGGGGAGAGGTAGGGAAAGTACCTTCTCACCTTCTCCTCTTGGTTCCAGGAACTTCCAGCCCAAGAACCTTCTGTGGAAGGGTGAATCCTTCCAATCTCTCACCACTTCCCCAGGCTGCTCCTACAAGTTCCCTGTTTGTCAGTGTCCCTCACCAGGCTGCAGATTCTGCTACTCATGCTCTGGAGTTCTCTCACGCCATGTAACTTCTCCCCAGGCAGCTACTGGACCTGCCTCAAGGTTCTTCCCAGATTCTAACTGCAGCTGAGTCACAAGTCAGACAGGCTGCCTCTCTCCCTCTCCTTAGCACAGGAGTCTGCCCAGTTCTCTTCCAAGGAGGTGGGGTTGTAATTTAGGCTGTGTTCTAATTTAGGTTGTAAATTAAGCAGTAGTACTTAAACAGCTTCTCCAACAGCTTGTCCCCCCCCCCCCCCCAACAAGCCCTCTAGCTTGGAGGATTAAATAGGCAGCCTTCTCCTGCTGGTGATTGCCCTGGTCTGAGGGATGAGGCATAAGACACTCTGGTCTCTTTTCATGGCCAAACAGAAAGGATGAACTAGGTACCCCAGTAGTATCTAGGGGGCTTCACCAAGATGACTGGGCCTCACAAATTCTGCAAGCAGAATTTGCATATGGTAATGTGGACCATACCTGGAGGATTCCATTTTTTTGCTATGATTTTTACCCCCATTTTTCATCCTGCACTGCATGAAACAATGGTATCCACGGTTCCTGCAACACTGGTACCATTACACTGCAGTCAGTAAACCCAGGGGGAGCTAAAGTTATGTTGTGATGAAGTTAAGGCAGTGTAGCAGCATTCTGCTGACCACCACTGAAGGGGTGACCCCTCTTTCATAGAATGTGTAGCTATAGACCAAACACCTCAAGACAGGTTACCTATCTGCAAACTAGAACACCAGGACATGGGCCTTGCCAGATTTGCAGACAAATCAACCCAGTAACCTTCATGCTTCAGCTTCTCTGATCCCTCAGCACACATCCTGTATTTCATGGCTCCTTCATGAAACCCTTCTCAGATAAGCCCTTCCCTAACCAAAGACAACTCCCTCACAGTGCCACCAGTTCAGATTCAGGGCCAAGAAGAGTATCTTGTCCATGAGTGCCTAGATTCCCAGCTACAAGGACAGATGTAGTGACACTTCGTCAATGAGGAACGGCACGGGCATGAGGAGTGGACCTGGGGCCCAACTCATAGCATACACACCTCTGAAAACTCTTTCCAGAGGGATACCCAGATCTCCCATGCCCCAACAGTCTGACATGCCAGTTTTGCACTCAGGATCAGTAGGTTCTTGGGAAGTAGCTTTGGCCATCACACAACATCAACTCATTCAGTTATCAGGGAATTCACAGATTTGGGTGGGCCAGCTTCCTAAGGTTCTGTGACCCAATTCGTGATTACCCATATGATCTTGACCATGATTGGTTGGTAACCACATATAAAATTCCTGCTCTGTTTTTGTCCTTGTCTGAGCAACACTGCCGCCTAAGTGCTTCTCAGACCCTCCTTGACTCTGCCTTCCTGCCTCATTCGAATCTGTTTTGCTGCCTTACCCAACCATATCCTACTGCCCTGCCGAGTACTGACTCATGGCTTCACCTAACTCCAGCAGGTACCTTGTTGTACATTGCCTTGGATTGGCTCTGCTGGCTGTCAAAAGTGCCTTTGGTGTGAAGTGTGACTACTGATCTGAACTGGTCTTTGACCTTCCTGACCCCTGGGCATTACAGAGGGTGAAAACTCTGAAAAGGTAGCTGAACCCTCCCTTTCTGCACAGGAGGGGGAGAGCTGTGCATGGACACATTTAACCCTTGTGTGTGGGCTTGGGGGCCATGATACCCTTTATCATACTATGGGCTTAGATACAGGGTGTGGGTACAATAATACATTACAGACTACTTAGGTACAACAATCTATGAAAATTGTGTTCCTTGTAAGCCATAATGATGGAGTACCCGAGCAACTAAATAGCGCAACTGCTGTAGGAGATCCTGTGCATTCACCTGCATCTCTGCATATTTGTCAGCTCTTATATTCTGATTTTACATATATCTAACACTACCTAAATCACCCAGGTCTCAATGTGCAGGGATGCCTTTTGACTTTTGCAACCACCCACCATGTTCTTATTAAAAAAATAAAGTCTATGCCACACAGGAACAGTGTATGTATAAGTGTGTTGTCCCTCTTTCACCTCCTTGCGCAATACTCTACTCAAACAGGGATTGGGGGGAAGATTCACTTTTCAGGATGAGGAGGACAATAAGAATCAATGGTTTTGATTTTTAATTCTTACAGACATTACGTGGTGTCATAACCAGGGATTGTAAAGCCCATCACATTGGCCTTCCTGGTAACATAATACAGTTCTCTGGAGCCAAACCCATTAATGTGCCTATGGCAAAGAAAGTAACAGCTTTCCTTTCCTTTTGCAAGGGAATGAGATGGGGCAATACTGGCTGACGAAGAACACTAACTCTCAACAGGACCCAACATTTGACTGAATGGAAAGACTAGAAGACTGAAAGGGGAAAAAGTCATGAGTGTGGGGGGGAAATGAGGAGGAAGGGTGGGTGGGGCTGGTGCAGGGAAGAGGGAGAGATTGTATGTAGGAGGGGAGGACAGGCTCAGACAGATTTTAAAGGAAGAGAATTCCTCCAGAGGTAGTTACATGAGCTGCCCCAAGGAGAGTGTCACAGCTGAAGGGAGTCGGAAACCTGAAAGAGAAAGCGAGTCCCCCCTTCCTCAGGAATTCCACTGCCGCTAATGCCAGTGACAGCTGCTCTGAAATCCACCTGCTACTGTTGGGGCTGAGAGCAAGGAGCCTAAGAGAGAAAAATCTTCTTCACACAGAGGGGTGAAGGAAGCTGCTGCTGGCTGCCACGAGGCCTGTTTTCAACTTCTATCCAAAAGGAGGGAATCATGAATCCTCTCTCTAGATATATTGTGACCCAGACCTCCTGGGGTAACCTTCTGAATGTGCCAAAATCAGGGCAAGCTGCAAAAGCAGGGGCCAAACTCCCAAACCACTGACAGATGGTACTTAAACCAGTCTCCCAGTCAGTAACAAAACATGCTTCTGATTCCCCACTCTGGTCATCACCAAGCATAACAAAATAGAAACAGCTCCTTTTCTTGCACATCAGATTCTCTGGTCCCTATCTAGCCACTGGGTATCTTAAAGAAATAAGTTCTCTTGACCCCAAAGGGCCAGCCACATCACCCAGAACAATATAGGCTTGGATCTTACCCAAATTATCACACTGCCAGCCAATCCTTTAGTAGCTACAACTAAAGGTTAAAAGGAAAACAAACAAAATGAGAGACGTTAAAGAGCCAAAGTGAATCACATACATACAAATGATTTAGATTCCATAGAAAGCAAGTCCTTGAAGAATGTGAAGTTTGCAGGTTAGTCCAACTCTTCTGGTATGCAACCAGCTCCTGCATATGTCTCAGTCCTTTATTTAGTCCCAGAGAATAGTTACAGAGGAGGGCGTTAGTTGCAAAGAAACTAATGACTGAAGACAAACTGGAGATGGGGCCCCTGCCTTTTACCACCTTTGGCTCTCCCCAGGCTCTCAGAGTCCTTGCCAAATCAAAATGGAGCTGAGTCACATGGTCAGCCTGGGTGATTGGCCGAACAGGTTTCTTCCTAGGCCCACTGCAGCTGGGAGCTCTTAATGGGCGATTAAGATGGCAATGGTTTTGCAGACACCTGGCCTGGGATTGCCTCAGAATCAGACAACTTGGAACACACATAAAAAACAAATAGATTTCTAATTTCTAATACAGGCATGATACCTACATATAAACCATATAATCACTCTTAGCAGACTACAGCCTTTCTATTGATACCAAACATGGCATATGACATATGGATTATTACAAATATGAAATATTAATATGAAAGAGAACCGTAAACAGTCCCCCAGACACTGACAGCATCACACTATCCAAAAGGAGGGAATCACGAATCCTCTCTCTAGCTATATATTGAAAAGAAAAGAGGCACTGAATTCCCAGTTCTGCACAGAGTGAAAGACAGCATCCATCTGATTGCCGTGGCTATGCTGGTTCTCTGCATCCCCTGCTTGATATACTTTGGAAAAATCTCTTCTGTAAGCTGGAGCTACCTTCTTTTTCTATGGTATTATCTCTGTTGATCCTTACCAAGGGCTCTGAGCGTATGGCTGTGTCAGGCTGTCTATATATGACTGCACATCAGCTGCTTGCCCCACCTGCAATGTAAGCAGCACCAGTGAACAGCTGCTGAGCTACCTGGAGCAGCAGCCTTAAATGAATTAAAAATGTTGTGTCATTAGGAACATTGTGTCAAAAGAGCTAAAAGTAAGGGGCCTGGCTGCGGCTGCATCCCTTTAGACTATTCCTGTCACCATCAGGGGAAGGAGGGAGGTTTTGACCGAATTATTGTGATCTTGTTTCATTGGACAACACCTCCAGCTGAGAATGCCAGAAACCCACCCCCAGCTTCTCCCAGGAAACCCATCAGCTGAGGCCAGCAGCCCACGTCTGGAGGTGCAGCGTGCCCTCTGGTGGTGGTAGAAGCATACCTTTTTGCAAAAATAAAAGAAACTATGTTGTCAGAAAGGACCAATACAGATAGGGGTTGTTTGTTAGGAGTTTTGAGATAGGTTATTGTTTTTTGGTTGGGAGAGGGCCAGGTTGGGGCAGAGAGATCATTGCCGGGTTATCTATACTGTCTGACCCTGGGTTTCAGGGTTGAAAGGCAGCTATCCTTTCAGCTGCCCGCCAACATCCCTCCATTCCCATGTAAACATTCTAGAGTGACAGTGGCAGGCTTCTACCAGAACTCCCACTTCACAGAAATGTGACTGCAGAGCCTCATGCCATCTCTCGAGACCACTCCTGTGTCATGCTGTGAGTAACGTCCCCAGCCCTTGTGTCTGTTGTCTCTCCAGTGGATGACAATGACCTGCCTTCCCCTTCCCAGTCTCTTTCTCCTTTCAGTGGTCGATATTTTACTCTGCCTTCGAACAGGTGGTACTGATCCTTTCACAAAGCCAGACGCCTTCTCAACCTGAATAAAAGAAGACATAAAAGAAAAGGGATCAGGCTTCCTCAGAAGCTTCAAGTTACTCTCAGGCAATGCATCCTCATTCAAAAATAAACCGGTGGCGATGGCAGGAGTGTGCGTATTTGTGTGTGTGTGTTGGGCAAGGCTGTTCAGGGGAGGGTTGTTAGCATGCTTTAGCTTCCATGTTGTATTTTTAGGGTTGGCATTTAGGCTTGGCTCAGGTACAAGTGGCTGGAAAATGCTTGGCATTTCCTCTTCCTGTTAGAGGATACGGTGAGTACCTACCGAGTGCTATACTCTGAAGTGCCAAACCCAGGCCATCAGGTGGCTGGCACACACAATGCAGGTGTCACCCTTTATCTGTTTGTTCATCTCTAGCTTCCAGAAATAAAAGACTCTTCCTAATTAATTAGGATTAATTATTCATTTTATTGCTGTTAGCAATCAGTAGTAATGGAGTCCTTTCCATCTTCAAAGCATTTTACAGATATTTCCTAATTAATCACTTCTGCTCTGTTGGCTCTTAGTGTCTGACTGAAGCTAAACAAATAATTCAAATCACATTGTACTGAGTCATGAACTTCAAATAGCATAAAACCACAGGTCATTTGGGTAATACTTTAAATGTATTCTATGAGATGTCTATTGGAGTTTTCATTAGACATGCACCCAAGATGGGGAAATATACTATTTCTTGGTAAGGAAAATAAATTGCAAATGAGTAGATTCTCCACCCCAAACATATGTGAACTGGAATCCTTATGAATGGAAACTGGAGGCCAGCTACCACAAATACACACAATTTATTTCTAAGCACTGGTAAAAGAGCTGCCAGAAAAAATCGACAAATTATTAGGGAATTTTGGTTTTGGTTACAGTTTCCCTTTCCCTTTTCAAACAGTTTTATTTTCTGTGCTTCGTCAGACTCCAGCCATCAGTTTTATGACTTGATTGGTTTGGGTTAATTTCACATGCTGGGCTATCAGCTGGGAATGCCAAAGGTGGGGTAGCCTGATACCCTCATTTCACTGGTTGGGAAAATCCTAAGACTCCTGTTTTACATTTCATGCGGTGAAAAATATCCTCAGGATTCGGGGGCCTGTGAATACTGAAAACTAGAATGGGCCAGTTATTACATTTACCCAAATGCAAAATGGGAGAGGAGTTATTGGTGTCAGAGGGGGGGGCTCACTGGACAATAGTTCAGAGGAGCAGCTGTGTCAGTCTAGTTCAGTAAAACAAACAGGGAGTCTTGTGGTACTTTCAAAGACTAATAAATGTGATAAATGAATCTGTTAGTCTTTAAGTGTCACAGGACTCCTTGCTTGTTTTGCTGAACTAGACTAACACGGCTACCCCTTTGGAAGAAGACGTCTTGTTTGTTTTGCTGGACAATACTCGTGATTCTTTTCTTGCTAGAGCTGCAAATATTTTTAAAGCTGCTATTCCCAGCACTGTCCAGAGCGGTCAGTTTTAAACACCAGAAGATTAGTATTTGTGTTTTGGAGGCTGTACAGTGGACTGCACCAGTATCAGTAAAGCTAGCTCTGTTCATAGGGGGAAATCTCTGGCAATGGTAGAATCACCTGTTTGCATCCTTACAAACACACTGATGCAGTGTACTTTGAATGCTGGTAAAGACTCAAAGATGTATTTGTGACATTTGAAATGCTAGACCATGAAGGAACGCAGTAAGAGAGAGGAGATGCAAGCAGGGGCCAGATCATCTATGGAGAAGAACAAGCAGATACAAAGGTACGCATGGTCCTGGTGGAGCTGAATGACACAGGCAAGTGTTAATATTTGCAAACAGTAAGAATTCTTCAATACATTTTTTTTTGAGAAGTTGTTTTCATGGGATCAATTGATCAGGAACACTAGAAGATCCCGGTCTAGACCCTCAGCTCATGTAAATTGGCATTGTTCCAGTGACTTGAATTGAGTAATTCCAGTTTACGCCACTTAAGGATCTAGCTCATAATGCATATGTATGTATATGTGGGCAGATAGTGGGGGGAAGATTAAAGCTTGAGAATATCATAATGCTGAACTGGTGTATGAGAGGGGCAAGTGAGTGATAAGACAAAAGGATTTATTCAAGCTTAGGTTTGCAGGGTCATTGACTGCAGTTATTGTTTGCTAAGCACAGATCGCATGCTCAGTGCTGTACAAGGCACAAATAGAAAGCCATTCCCTGTGCTGAGGAAAGCCATGAAGTGAGTGTGGTAGCCCCAACATGGTACCGTTTAGAGGAATTTTCTCCCAACTCAAAGCACACAGCTATGATGGAGCTTCCATGAAATCTGCCAAGGGCACTGAGGAACAATCTGGGCAAGAGACTGCCCTGCTGATTCTCTGGTTTGACATAGTCACCCTAAGAAGCAAAATGTGACCTACTGGATCAACCTCCCCAGCTCCCCTGCCATTCCATTTCTCCCCCTCTTTTATCCCTTCACCTGGAAAAAAAAGCTCTAATGCAAGAGAACCAGCTGCAGAGGTCCTTTAGGAGGAGAAGCTCATAAATCTCCATCCAGCCACCTGACCTTTGGTGTCCCTGAGGATCCATACAGAAGGAAAGGAAGCATTTTTTCCTGTGGCAGTGACATGTAGGACGGAGGTCTCCCCTTGTCAAACCAGATGTTATATACATACACAAACCTGTGTTGTCAATTGTAAAATTTGCCCAAATCTTTCCACCAAAGAAAAGGATAGTCTTGTTAGAAAGGCAGAGCTCTGATGAGAAGACAGGGCTGGAGTAAGTTTAAGTAAAGAATTAGAAAGCAAAGCCAGGGGCTTCTTTCTGTGCTGAAGGACAGATTTCACAATTCCCATATAGAAGTTTGGGGTTTGAGTCTATGCCTGAGGAGCCATCCCGATCAGGCCGGGTGGGAGGATCACCCAAGACCAAAAACATGAGACAGCCCAGGGTCAGTGCTACCCAGAAGAACATCTTGAATTGAGTGTTGGCTTCAGGACTGAGGCTGAGCTGAATTCAAGGTTGGTTTGGGGTTCAGTACAGGATACACTCTGGACCCTGCCAAGGACTTTTCTTATAGCTCATCCCCACCACAGGCCATAGGGGAGGTAAGATGCAGATGTACAATGTATTTTCCAAATCAATCAGGCTGAAAACAAGACAGTAACTGGTTTCAGAGAGTCTCCTGGTGATCTACCACACTGCTGCGATGGAGACTTGCTCAGCTGAGAAGTGCAAGGTAGAGGGAAGATAAAAGTTATCCTTGTGGGGAATGTGGCCAGAGGAACTTACAATAGCACTTATCAGAGAAATGTGGGGTTTACACTGGGCTTTCTGCCACCATGTTGGTGTGGGGAGGGTTTGTCGTGTGGCATGTGGTTACAGCAGAGTTGGATGGGGGGATATAGGAGGGCCAGTGGAGACAATATGGGGCTTTTCAAGCCTCAGACACTAACAGAAATAGGCTCTTAATACAGTTTTTCTTTTAACAGTCTGCACCTAAGGTGGAGGTGCTAATGCCCATTTCCTCCAGAGAAAAGGTATTTTCTCAAAGGAACATCAGCAAAGTGCATTGGTCTCTCACCCAGATGGTAGCAGAAATGGTTAAGTCCCTGTTCTTCCATTAAGGGGACACTTCCTGCAGGTGGCACTAGAACCACTCCCTGCTCTCTAACCAAACAGATGGAGAGATGCTACAGTCCATATCACTCTCCCAAGAGAGGCAATTTCCTGTGAGTGACACCTGCACTGTGCTCTGCTTTCTAGCCTAGGCAGCAGCTGAGATGCTAGGACTCAGTTTGCCAGGTAGAGAAGGTCTTGAAATGAAAAAAAAACCAAAAAAAACCAAGGAGTTGTGTAGCACTTAAAGACTAACATTTATTTTTCATATGAGCTTTCGTGGGAGAAAATCCCACTTCGTCAGCTCATGCAAAAAATAAATCTGTTAGTCTTTAAGTGCCACACAACTCCTTGGGTTTTTTTGCCGGACTAGACTAACACGGCTATCTCTTTGGAACTTGAAATGAAGCCATTTGCTCTCCATTCTGCAGAGTGGTGTTCTGAGACTTCTCAGAGTGCAAAGAATCTCGCCTAACACCCAGTGTATGAACTCTGAATTTTAGATGTAAAGATTAATTCAAAACTGGCACTGCAAAGTCTCTCCCCTGGTGAGCCCCAGGCTGCTGAAAAGTGATACTAGCAGCTACCATCTTGTACTATTGGTTTGCACATCAGAATAACCACTGCTGTTTAATAGATTATTAATATTCTGTACATAATTGTTACAGTCCTTCTCTTGATTGTCAAACCAGCATTGAAGCAGGATGAAAATTGATTCACTGTCTCCAAGGCTGGGCTCCTAAATGGTGAGTGCCAAAAATAACATCATTTTTTTTCAGCAACACAGTGATGCTTGCCAGCGATAAACAAATCAATTGCGGGTGGGGTATATCCACCCCCTTAGGCTCTTCAAGTGGATACAGGACTCATTGGACAATTACTTACTGCGCTACACTTAACCAAATGTTTGGAGTTTGCCTGTGACGTTAGTGCAGGGGTCAGCAACCCAACAGAGCAGAAGAGCCATTTTCCCCCCCACCCTCCCACCACAATCACATGAGCCTGATCTGGTCCAGTGGCTGCGCCATAGTCGCCTAGCTCTGGTCAGGGGCGTGTGGGTGGTGTGCACCCCCTCCGTCCCTCCCTCCACTGGCGGGGTGCAGCAGCGCTGCCCCACCTATCCCCAGCAGGTCCTCCCAAGCTGGAATGGCACGCTGCATGGAGTTTAGGCTGCTTCGATCCGGCCACCCCAGGGCTGAACGGGCCCAATCCAGGGCCTGGGGGTGAGGCAGCCTCTGTTCAGGCCTGGAGTGGCCAGGTTGAAGTGGCCTGAACTCTGTAGAGCGGGCCATTCCAGGGCCCTGCCTCCACAAACTGCAGCTCTCCGCCGGCCGCTCTTCGGAGGGATGGTCAGCTGGGGGTAGGTGAGGCAGCGCTGCTCTGCCCAGCCAGCGGAGGGAGGGATGGAGGGAACACACACAGCCTGCCCCCCCCCAGCGCTAGGGGCTGTGGTGCGGCTGCTGAGCTGCTTCCAGCTCATGCAGTTCTGCTGGGAAGGTGGGGGTGACCCCTGTGGCCCAAAAATGGGGGCCTGCACCAACTGGCAGACCCCTTGTTTGGCCTTGATGCTGGGGCCCGCTGGGAGTCCCCAGAGCACACCTGGCTCCCTAGAGGAGATGCCAGGGAGCCAAAAGGGGACACCCAGGGAGCCACACGTGGCTCACTGAGCCTGTATTGATGATCCCTGGGTTAGGGACTTAAGTGCTAGGCTCTGTAACAGGGAGTATTCACTTGAATATTTGAAGGAACTGACTTTGATTGTGTTGGTGGTGGTGGTGCTCACATTCTCCCAAAACTGATCAGAGAGACACTTACTACAATGAATATGCATACTAAGCAAGTGTGCAGCCTGGGTTAAATTTGCTTTTGAATGAATCAGCTGAACTTCCACAATCCGAACAGTGAATGTGCATTTTGAAATCTGCTTAACTAATGATGTGTTACCCAAGTCATCCAGTCAGCGAACAGAATCAACACCATCTGATTGGTACACCCAACCACTGGAGTGCAAATGGTGAATAGTTCTCTGCAGGCTGAGAATTAGTTATAAAAGAAATTTGAAAATATTAACAAATAGATTTGAGAATTATGCAACCTGTTGCATATCAAGTAACTAATTCACTAGGAATTATTTGCCAAACTCATCTTGTCAACTCTGTCTGCATTCTGTGAACTTTCAGAGGCCTACGCTGTGTTCATTTGTCTTCAACCCCTTTAATTCCAGGCCAGCTATGGAGAAAGAGACTTAGTGCTTGCCAATAGATCAGTGGCCCTGTTCATTCCATCTGGTGTGATGTGCCCACGTGTGTGATCTCATTGAAGGGACGGCCTGGCACAGCAGCTTTACACAGCCCTCATGCATCTTTCGGGAACATAGCCATGGGAAGAGTAACTTTCAGAAAAGGAAGTGTTGTTCAGCATTCTCCCTGACTCAGACGCATTTTGGGAGACTGTGCAAGGACAACATACAGTTCCTGCTGCAGCTGTCAGGAATATTCTTCTGTTTCTTAACTGTGGCAGCAGCAACAGAGATGGGAGGGAAAGACTCTGCTGCTGGACCTTAGTAGACCTGCCGGTACATCTTGCTAAGTAGGCGCTTTATCATAGTCTATTGGATTGAGGTTCTGGAGGTATGTGCTAAAGGCTCTGGAGGTGAGGAGGTGATAAAGGGAAATACATGGTTAATGACAGATGTCTCCTATGGTATTTTTGTCAGGAAGTGAGTTCTCTAATGCACACTATCACCATACTGGTTTCATGTTCTATTCACTTGCATACATACTGCAACATGTGTGTTGTTTTAAGGTCTACTGTTTTGAAAAGCTATGCAAGACAATGGGCAAGTCTCGTGTTTTATGGCTGTCCTTCATACAGTTTGCTGTCAGGGTTTCTGTTGGCTCTCCAACATTATTCATCACCTGATATGTTCAGTTAGCCAGCGCCCTCCATACTCTGCTATCTACTGATTGTAGTTTGTTCTTTTTCCTACCCTTTGCCTTTGTTCCCCTTCATCCCATGGACTGAAAACCACAGCCTTGGTTGCTATGTGCTGGTGCTACTACTTGGGACTGCAAAGGTGTCCAAACGCCAAACGTATAACTTCCTCTACAATTGCTGTGGACTAGGCTCTGATTAATGCTTTATTTTTATTAGTCACATGAGGACAGGAGTGTCTGTGGGTTTAATGCGCACTTTGTTGGGCTGTGAGGCAGATGTGGGGTGTTTGCTGTTGTAGATGTGAAGGTGTCTGTGAAGCAAGAAGGGACTGGCAGTGGTTGTACAGTATCTGCACTTGACAAACAGAACTCTCATATAATGTACAAAACATATATGCTGCAAAGAGAGGCCAAATAGAAAGATGGAGACACACAGTAGGACAGAAAAAGGAGGACAACTGAGCGACACAGGCAGTGTTAGGAGAAAGGGTGAAAGAGGCAAAAAGAGAAGACATGGAAGGAGAGGGAGAGAAAACAGCATGGGGTAGGGAAACATGCTCTTGTGGTTAAGTGACTGGATTTTGAGGCAGGTGATCTATTCTACCACAGGTTTCCTGTGTGATCTTGTTCCCATGACTGTCTCTCTACAGCTGAGTTCCCTATCTGTACAATGGTGATAATATTTCTTACCATATTAGAGGGAACACAAATCCACAGATACCAGGATGTTCTTAGATACCATTCTCATGAAGGCCATATAAATAGAAACAGAAGATGAATAAAAAGAACCACTCGTGAGCTGTTATTGCATCTTCTGCTCACTGCCCTCCTTCTCTTTGCATTCCCACTTCTGCATTGCCCTGAACATGGAGGATGCTAGATGCTGGAGATGGTAAAGGGAAATCAGGAGACAGAACTCCACTAGCTAATTCTTGCTCTGACATCTGTGCAGGAGGAGGGGTGAGTAGGAAGAGACAGGAAAGAGGAACCCAAAGGAACTGTGGAAGGAGGGGAAGCCATTGTGATTTTAGGAATCCAAGACTGAAATATATTATCAAATTTGTGCAGTGACAAGCACATACAGCTATATATGGAACTTGTACTATGCACTGACTGTGCTAAGGGCACCTGCTATGCTTTGGGTGTTTCCTCTTTGCTCATGAGAGTGATGAGACTCAGAATGGGATTTCACTACTGAACTCAAGGGAAAGAAGCAGGCCCACTCGTATTTTGCATCAGGCTCTCATTAGAGGAAGCTCTATTGTTACTGTCTACTGTTGCATACACTAAGGCAGTGGTTCCCAGCCTGTGGTCTGGAGACCCCCAGGGGTCCACAGACATGGTGCAGGGGGTCCACAAAGCCTCTCCCTACTGGGGTGGAAATCCAGCTACAGCCCTGATGCTCCCCACCAAGGCTGCCTTTCCCCTCCCATAGCCGATCCTGGCAGGGGGATGGGGCTGCGGCAGCTTGCCGGGAAGGGCAAGGACAAGGGGCCATAGCTGCTGTGGCTCGGCTCCCCAGAAGTGTGGGCCAGGGTGGTGGCAGCATTGCTCGTTGGCTGTCCCAATGGCATCGCCAGAGTGATGTGGGCCAGAGTCTGCCCGCGCGGGCCAGATTTCATAATCAGCCGGGGGGCGCAAAAAATTTTTTTTTGTTAAAAAGGGGTCCCCAGCCTGAAGAAGGTTGGGAACCACTTCACTAAGGTAATAGAGTGGGAGAGAAGTCAAGTGCAAGGTCATGGGCCATGAATTCAGTGATATCACAGCTTGTTCATGGGGAAATGGTCACTCAGACCCCCACTTTCCCATCCCTTCTAACATGAATGAAAAGTCAAGCCTGGTGTACAAGAGAAGTGCTAGGAAAGACAGTTTCATCATGCAGTTGAAGGATGAGAAAGCAGCACAAGGCTCACTACAGAGGATGCTGATGAAGGCCAGGAATAACATTACTTTTCTGGAAAAGGGATGGGGCAGCAAGGACTCTACTTTAGGCATACATTTTGTTGTCAAAATGTGCTAGCCGGAAAAGTGACTTTCCACCTCATTCTATAGAAGTGCCAGAAATGAAATGCTCCTGTGGCAGGATGGGGCTATAAACCTTATATCCAAGAAACTCAAGGCTAATATCTTGGACTTGAATGGAAGATAAAAGAACCTGAATAGAACAGGGAGAAGAGGTACCAAAATTATTGTTTCCAGGTAGCACTTTTACTTGTGAACAATTTGCTGTGTAGTCTGCACAACCATTTTTTTCCTCCTCAGACAGGGAACAACTCTACCTTTTGAATTCCATGGAGTTACACCCAGAAGGAATTATCATCTTTATTATTTGTATTATCATAGCAACTAGAGGCCTGACCAAGATCAGGGCCACATTGTATTGGGCACTGCACAAACCTAGAGTAAAAAGCAGTTTGTGTCCCAACAATGTCATAATCTCCCCTTATAAATGTAGGTGTTACAATCTCCCTTTATATATGTAGGTGCTCATTCTTCTGCCCCTGTTGTTGCATCATACTGTAGTGTATTCACACACCCGTAGTCCATAATGCAACTTTATTCAAGGAAGAAGGTAGGTAAGATTTACAACCAGAGATACCACACCTCAACCTTTCACTTAAGGACAAGACAGTGCTCCTGAATCAAGATGCCTTCTCACAAGTATTTGTTAGCGATCATCTCTTTGTAGGAAACACAGTTTTTGTCAAGACATACAAGTGTCATCTGCTATAGCCAGTTCTGTCTTGTTCAGTATGTGTTGTTGAGCAATGGACAATACTTTGTTGTGGATGAAGAGGCTAACTCCACAATGCACCTATTCAATTAAGCAAAGCTGAAAGCTCCTCTCTGATGCCTGCAGTGATCAAGTCAAGAAGCATAAGATCTAAGTTAGAGGAAATGATTGTCCTGAACTATCCAGCTGTGGAATCAGACTCAGTGACTTTCTGATGCCATCACTTTATGGTCATCTCTCCAGAGATATGACAAACAGCAGTGGATACAATTGGGGGCAGGAGAGAAGAGTGCAATCAGGAAAAACAGATGAAATGACCTAAACTTTGTTATGTCAATTTCATACATTATTAAGTGTATCATTATTCTTCAGAGCAGGAAACATGGAATTAGAAGTGTTCCCTTCCAAAATCTGGCAGGGAGGAAACCTTCCTTTTTCTCTTTTTAATCATTCCATCTCTTCCAACTCCGTCACACTGGCCTCCCCCAAAATATACAACTCCAGGTTACTCCAGATGGGACATTGTATACCTGAACCTGGATGCTGAACAATGCCCACTTTCTTTCCCATGGAGCAGCATGGAGTAAGAGACTCATGTTGGCTCAGCTTTTGTAAAGGGAGATTTATGAGGTGTTCCACTCCAGGGGACACTGCCAAATCTTAATTGCTCCTGTTACGTGACTGCTGAGGAAGAAAGGGAAGAAAAAGAAGGAATTCTTTCAATAAAAAAAAGTTGGGTTTGAGGTTCACTGCCTTTAAATGAAGTATTAGTTTATATCCTTTCTGACTTGCTGGTCATCTTTGGTTCTAGTTTTGGATACCCGTTGCCACAGTTCTACCTTCTGTTATTTTGTTCTTGGTTAATATACTATACGAATATCTACTAGCTAGATTTCACATGCAAGAGAAAAAGCCAGGCTTTAAATATAAATCCAAACTACTCAGTCTCATTAAAGTTCAGCATCTAATCAAGATAGCCATGTCAGCAAGGCATTAATCACACAAGGGGTCCTCAGTAAACAATGCACAGTTATTCCCAACTGGCTTGCCTCTCTCCCCAGTCTATTGCTGGAGTTTTTATGTTGATATAATGCTGTGGAATTATACCCATTTACAGCTAGAGCAAGGATCAGCAACCCCAGCACGTGTGCCAAATCTGGCATGCAGACTGATCCTAAGTGGCATGCAGTGCTGCCCAGGCTTCCCCACTGGCCCCACTACCAAGTGTGCCCTGTTGGGACCACAAAAGCTGGGGTGGCGTGGTGGCGCAGCTCCACTTGGCTTGGGGGGGGGGGCAGCTCAGTGTGGCTCTGGAGCCGTGTGGCACAGCTCAGTGCAGGGTGCCAGAGCAGCTCAGCTCAGTGCAGCACAGGGGGCCAGAGTGGCTTGGTGCATCCCACGCCCAGGGGTCGCCTGCCCCCCAACCACCTACCCTCCCCACTCCCAACCAAGAGTCCCTGGCTCCACCCACATTTGGTCCCGCCCCTGACACCTCCTGAGGCTGCGGTGGGCGGGGTTGGCACGAGGCTGGCAGAGGTTGCTGACCCCTGTACTAGAGTCATGCACACCTGTAAATCTGGCTGCATGTCTTTATCTGGGAAGATTGGGGATCACACATTTTTCCTCATATGCTTTTTAATTAAACAGATGTAACATTTTAGATTGGGGCTAATTTGTTTTAGAAGAGTGACATGGATAATTAATCGATACTCACACTGAAAAAGAAAAGTTAGCGGAATTGTAATAGAAGCAGTAAGGTATTAAAGACATAATAACAACAATATTGGGTCAGACCAGTGGTCCATCTAGCCCAGTATCCTGCCTTCCAGCAGTAGCACATGCTCAAGGGCTTCAAAGGGAATGAGCAGAACAGGTAATCATCAAGTGATCCATCCTGTCAACTATTCCCAGCTTCGGAATTGAATGAATTACCTTTGCACCCAACAGAGATACTTTATCTCTAGGCTACACACACTTTTCATGTGGAGCTATAAACATATATAATGAAGTTAGCCATAGGACAGTTGATATGCTGAAAAATAGCAGTCAAACAAAAAACTAGAAGGGCTATTTCTGGATTCAAGGAAATCCATTTCTTCAGCTCACACCAATATCTACCTATGAACACTGCATTCCAAGTAAATCTGACTTAGTACCCTGTGGCCAAAATGTGCAGCTTTTATATAGAACAGAGATACAGTTGCAGGTTTGACCATGTGCATTTAACTTCTTTAATTAAAGAAAATAGAGGCATTTTCCCACATATAATGTGCACATAATAAAGCAATGTTTGCATATGATGTTAGAGTAAGTGTGTGCAAAAATAAATCTCAGAAAGCAAGAAACCTCATTGTGTTGCAATGCTCCTTATTGATGGAAAAAACACTCCAGTTTCCTGATCTAGTTCAGTCTCAGACAGGATCAGTCACATTCTTCTTTTGTGACTTGACTTGAGTTGCTTCAGTTGCTCCCACAGGCTTCTAGATGAGTACCATTGGCAGGGTGGATGAAGACAGAGGCAATCAAGATACATGGGCTATGTCTACATTAGGGGCTTAAGTAGACGTACGGGGTATGTCCACAGTCAGCTTTTAAATTAAAATAATGCTGGTTATTTTAATTAAAAAATGGTTAGGTCCGCACGATGTTTCCATATAGCAAAATGACAAACTCCATCAGTTTGCTATAAAGAAAGTCATATTGATATAATAAAACCTAGTTTTATATTGATATGACAGTTAAATCAAAACTGTTATATTGACATAACACTGTATGGATGTGTTATATCTAACAGTTATATAGCACCCTGGAAGGAGGGGCCATGGTTCAGTACCCTGGCCGGGGAAGGGGTGGGAGCAGAAGGGACCCCCACATTGGGCTTCCCTAGCTGTAGCTGAGTGGTGAGGGAAGGGACCTTTCACACCCAGCATCCGGCGCCAAAGTAGGGTGGTAGGGAAGGTATCCCCATGCACACTGCTCCCCGAGTGCTTGCCAGGGAGTGGGGGAAGAGACCCCCCACAAGCCCGACTTCCCCTGCACTGGTTGGGCTTCATGGAAAGCCAGATGGCGGGGAAGGGACGCTGCATGCCTGGCTTCCCCAGCCTTAGCCGGGAGGCGCGGAAAGGCACCCTGCACGCCCAGCTCCCGGTGAGCCAGCCAGGTGGTGGTCAAGGGACCCCGTGTGTCTGGCGCTCCCACCACTGTCTGGGTGGTGGGGAGAAGAGCCCCCACGCCCGGCTGCAGCGTGCTTGCCAGTGCTGAGGGAAGGGACCCCAAGCTGGCTAGAGCTGCGCTAGCTGGCCTGTGGGGAATGCTCCCCCGGTTCCCAGTGTTCTCCCTGGGTGGCAGGGGAGAGGTGACCCCTGCACCCAGCTTTTGGTGCTCGGGGACTGCTCCAAAAGCTGGGCACAGGGGTCCCCCCCCCCCCGCCTGGGGAGCACTCTGGGAGCTGAGGGAGCATTCCCTGCAGCCCGGCTAGCACGACTCTCGCCAGCCTAGGGTCCCTTCCCCCAGCACTGGCAACCGCACTGCAGCCAGGCGTGGGGGGCTCTTCTTCCCACCACCCAGA
This sequence comes from Podocnemis expansa, assembly GCA_007922195.1. Lineage (NCBI taxonomy): Eukaryota > Metazoa > Chordata > Testudines > Podocnemididae > Podocnemis > Podocnemis expansa. Next base: position 23,836,488 of record ML681981.1, on the reverse strand, counting down.
CAGCTGTGGGAGCGCTGGGCATGCGGGATACTTTCTCTACCTCTGGCTTGCTTGCCGGGAGCTGGGCATGCAGGGTGCCTTTCCCGCCACCCGGCTAAGGCTGGGGAAGCCGGGCATGCAGGGTCCCTTCCCTGCCGCCCAGTTTTCCCCGCAGCCTGGCCAGAGTGGGGGAAGCTGGGTGCATGGGGTCCCTTCCCCTGCTCCCTGGCAAGTGTGCCTGCAGCCAGGCATGTGGGGTTCTCTTCCCCCGCTGCCCAGCTAGCAGTTGGGAAGCTGGGTGCGGGGGTCTCTTCTCCCCCAAGCCTGGCTGAGGCCAAGGCTGAAGCCAGTCTGGGGGGCTGTCCCCCCCCAAGCCCAGAGCCAGTGGGGGATGTTTTTCCCCTGCCACTGGCTCTCCTGGGCAGAGCAAGGCAGGGGATTGGGTGGCAACATGGCCCTGCCAGGGGGCCACATTGCCACACCTCCCAGGGTGTCCCTCTCCTAAACTGAACTAGCAAGTCCTGTTCCTGGACACGCTGGTTTGATTTGGGTTTTTTGGTGTGGACCTGTTAAATTGATTTAATGATTTTTAGATCGCTTCAAGTTAAATCAATTTAACTGCCTGTGTGTGGACATAGCCAAGGAGGGTTAAGTCAACTTAAGCAACTCCCTGGCCATATTTGGAGTTCATTAAGTAAACTTAAGCACTTAAAGTTGATTTTAAGGGTTAAATTGGCTTTATTAAGTCAACTTAATGCAATGTGCCCATTAAAGTCAACTTAATAAAGTCGACTTAGTGTAGGAGAGCCTTTGAAGTCGACTTAAGCCAGAGGACCCATTAAGTTGACTTTAATGGGTCTCCTGGCTTAAGTCAACTTTATAAAGTTGACTTAAATAAATGGGGCCTCGCTAAGTCGATTTAATAAAGTTGACTTTAAGGAGACCTTATTAAGTTGACTTAATCAAGCCCTGTAGTGTAGACATAGCCATGGCTAGGGCCCAATTTGTGGGAATGGTCAGCCTGAGCTGTGAGTGGTCTGGTTCACGTACTAGCACAAATTAGAAGCCAACTTGGCAGCAGTGAGGAGGACCAATGCTAGGCACTCTATAGCCACTCAGTTTTGTTTTTGCCACTGCTCCATCATGACAGCTAGGTGATGTAGCCAGAATTCGGTGAGTGACATTGCAACATGGCACACAGGTTGCATGGAGGGCCTGGGGGGCCAAACTGGAGCAGCACTACCCAGATGCAATGCCGCTCATTCATTTCTGGCCCCGCAACCCTTTCCATCACGATGGAGGGCCACAGGGCCAAATCTGAATTGGCAGTGAGGGTGGTTAATTCTGCCCTTCTTGTCTCCACTTTAAGACCAGGGCTCCCCTGCAACCTTTTCCTTCTTCAAAAAGTCTGGTTATCTTCTGCTTTCCCTACAGGGCCCACTTAGTGACAGCCTCAAGAACTGAGAGAAGCACAGGGAGCTGTGTGGTGAGTGCCCACACAAGTGAACTGAGGGAGAGAGGGAAGAGGTGGGAGGCCCTGGGGTGGTGGACACAAAGTGGTTTTGCATAGTTTAAAAGGTGTATATTTGTAGACACCATGCTACACTAAAGTGAGAGTATTTCAGTTGTGCAAACCAAGTAAAAATTTTCTAGGGATGCCTCTGAGTCACTCTTCATAGGCTGCAACTCACAAGACATAGAAAAAGGAGGACAAGTGACTTTAACACCCAGCCTTAGAAAAAGGAACTGAGAAGCAAAGTTCTCGAATCTGCCAGGAGTAAAGCAAACTAGTACTGATCCTGACAGTAACCTCAACTTATGCCAGGTACTAGAGATCACTATTCCCTCTAAGCTATGCATGTCTACATGTGCCCACAGGTCATGAAACCCATGCACGCAACAAAGTAAAGTGCACACAAAAAAATTCAAGAGTGCTGATATTAGTGCACACAAAGAAATTTTTTGCGCACACAGCCTATGAAAAATTAGAAGAACATTGCCAGGGGCTCATCACTAAGTATCGTTACTAACCTCTGGAATCCTTTCAGCACAGGAGTCTGCATATAAACCATTCACATGGACAAAAGGCCTTTTGAAGTTCCTAGAACTGAGGTAGATTTGATTTCTATCTGGGAAAATTTTGGAGATGGAAAAATTTCAGGCAGAAATAGCTGGATATATTCATAGTAAAGAATTACCTATTACCCAAGAATTTCACAAAACCTCTTGGCTATTTCTCACAGGAACTCCAGCAAAGAATTCTGACAGTATTTGGGAAGGAGGAGAATGCCAGCTTTGCAGTGGACCATTTGCCCATGTTCAATTATCACTGTAAAGTTTATAAATTTACTTTTAATAATGACTTCCAGCTCACTCACCATTTAGTAACTGAGCAGAAGGGCTGAGCCGCTACCACATCCTGACCAGAATACACAGCTTCTAAGCCAGTGATCAGGTTTCCCTCATCCTTTCAGAAGCTGGATTTTCTAGGACACAAGCACACCCCACCCAGAGAACTATGCCCACCACTTATATATCCTAATGGGAGCTAATTGGAACCACCTGACTGTATGACTCAGTAGTAATTACTCAGAATCTTGATGCAGGATTTTAATACCTGAATGTATGGCGACTCAGTAGAAGAGCCTCACATTTCTATATAGGACCGTAAGAGTCTCGTGCCTTCTTACAAATCCAGTTATTTGCATTTGGATAAGACATACACCCCCAAATCCAAAAACAAACAACAACCCCCCCCCACCACCAACCCTATGTAAGAAATCATTGCACTGCAGAAATGTTGATTATTCTGACACCTTTTCTGGACATTTCATCAGCTAACAATTTCTCCTTGTCATAGCCCAAGACCCTTGCCTGAGGCAATGGTAAGCCATATTCATTCCTGGTTAGCTGACTTCCACTGAATTACACCAGCCATGAATTTGCCTGCCTATGCCTGGGAATAACATCCCATGGGTGCTGTAAATAACAGAGGTATGTCATCTCCAGGACTCATTCTGACACCTTTTCTGCAAATGTCACTTCCTGTGGCAGCACTATATTCTGGGAAGGCTGTCACTGTGCACTGGGGTTATAAAAAACTCCTTCGTTGCCTCTCCTCTGCCTCTTAACATCAGCTTGAAATTAGACTGTGAATGAAATCGCTAACAGCAGCATGGCTGAGTGTATACCAGCTGATCACTACAGTGTGGAGATGTCCAGGATGATACATGGCTTGGTGAAAGGATCATGAAAAGTCCACTGCAAGGCAATAGTTCTCCAAGACATGTGAACCTTCAGTCTCTGGAGATAGCAGCATTTCTGCTTTATAAAAGGAGATTTTCTATCTGAAATGTCTCTTCCATAACAGACAAGATATTTTAATCCAAACTGCCTCAACTCAAGGAAAGTGGGCAGTGTTCAAGTGACTTTCAGTGAGATAGAAATAGATTACTGTTCTGAATAGACCTTCTCCCTATATCCAGCTTTATACAATTGACATACTGTATACATCTCAGCAAATGACTCCTGAGGGCAAAAGCTGGGGAACAGGGCAAGAGGCATAATCTGAAAACATTTTGTGAAATGAAACTTTTTATAGATGCGTTATGTAGTGTAAGAGCTTGTAACCATGAACCAATGTAGAACCGTTGTCCACACTCAGAGCTACGTCAGGAACTTAGCTTAAGACCCTGATCCCTTAATTAGCAGTTGGATGATAAAAATGATTTATTTGATAGATCTGTAGCCCAAAAGGGACCTCTGTCCATTCTATTTTGCAGGATTTGTTTCAGTTTGCAGAAGTTGTCACTCAGACAGGTGGGTATGAGCTCCATGGTGCAAATACCATGAGTAAATCAATTGCTACTGATTTTCCTTACATTTTACTGGTGACATAACAAACTACTTCCTGCCTGGCTTTTTATCCCCTTTGTTGATGTTATCATGATGCAGGGTCAGCCTGTACAAAGTTGGGATTACTCCTTCTTATCCTTCAGAGAAGGATACGGAAGAAAATTTAGCAACCCAAGACCTGCCAGATATGTCGTTGCTCAATGAAGGGTGTTTATGCACTTGAAATAATACTTCTGGAATCAACTTCTTCAGATGCATTAATAATGCTTCCTGGAAAGAATGTTCTAGCTGGCTTGGCCATGACTATCTGTGACTATGCACAATCCAATCCACCTTAAGCTTTCGCCATGATACAATGAAACCAGCAATAAGGACCATCTCCAGAAGGTTATCCTCATTTCTTAAAAGGGCCACTTCAAGGAAGCTTTGCAAAACTGCTTTAGAAATTCACAAGCTCAGGTAGAAATCTACTGATCAGCCTTTTACCATGATGACTGAGGATGGAAAAAACAATTGCATTTTACTTGCAAGTACTTGCTTCCAGATCACACCTTCTCCCAAAGAAAGAACTCTTGCTGAAAACTCACACAAGGCAGATAATCAAGCTGAGTTTTGGAAAGCTATTTTGAAGTTTCCCCAAGGTTTCTGATCAGTTCTGTTTGAGTTACAGTTAATAAATTCAACTAGGTACTTCAGCTGGGTGGTGCTCTGGGTAGGCACTTGATGGCTGTGTTCAGACAAGAGTTTTATTTTGAAACAACAGCTGTTGTTTCGATATAAAATTTCTTATGTCCACACAACATTCCGTTATTCTGAAACAGTAAAACCTCGCTTGAAATCAAAAATGCCGTTGTTTTGAAATGGCTGTTTCGAAACAACGGCGTTTGGACATGTTGTTTCGAAACCACACCATTGTTTCAAAACAACTGTTTCGAAACAACATGTCCAAACGGCCTTATTTCGAAATAACCATTTCAAAATAACAGCCGTTTCGATAGCAAGCTTTCCCTTAATTCGAATTAACATTTTCTTAATTCGAATTAACTTATTTTGAAATAAGGACTTTATTTCAAAATAACTCATTTCGAAATAATTTATTTTGAAATAACAGTTAACGTGTGAACATAGTTGATTATATTTTCACAAACCCCCCTGTGAAATGTTGGACAATGAAGAGTCTTCAATGGAATGAGAGAGGGGTTTTACAGAGGATTTTCAAATATGCTCTGTATTGGTCTCACTGAAAACAACAGTGAAACTCCTGCTGATTTCAAAAGGAGCAGCGTTAGGCCAATTCTCGGCATTTTGGAAAATCCTTCTCCCCCCCACCCCCCAAAGGTCTAATTCCCCCATGTCCATCCTCACACGGATCCTTTCTACTCCATGGCTGTGTTCACACAGCACTCTTATTTCAAAACAACAGAGGTTGTTTTGAAATAAGAAATACCCTGTTCGCACGATGCACGGTTGTTTCGAAACAACGGCACCCGTTGTTTCAAAACAATGGCGTTGTTTCGAAACAACTTAAACCCCATGTGGGGACGAAACAATGTTGTTTCGAAACGATTGCTTTGAAACAATGCCGTCCGAACATGTTTCGAAACAACAGTGACTTGTTTCAAAATAACTGTTGCTTGAAACTGCTATTTCGCGTTGAGCTTTTTTCCTTAATTCGAATTAACAAACTGTTAATTTGAATTAAGTTATTTCGAAATAAGGGATTATTTCGATACAAGTTGTTTCGACACAACATGTATCGAAATAATGCCTGTGTGTGAACACAGCGCATAGGGATTTCTGAGATTTCTTTCACAATTTCCTCCTCCTTTGCCCTTTTTCCTTTAAGGATCTGATGCATAGTGGGTCAGGCCTGTAAATATGGCAACAAATCACCCTCTGGATATGTTGTCAACATTCCTGAATCAGACATTCTTGGTCACTATATAACATCACAAAGTCTTCTACCATCTTCCCCTCATTTAAATAATTGATTCTCAATCCTGGTCTCATCTATTAGCAGCCGCCTTTCTGCCAAGGACCTTTCTCACTTTGTACCTACCTGTTCATTTTGTTTGTTGAACAGCCATAGGTAGTGTTACAAAGTGACACCAAGTTTTCCCTTCTCTTCCCCTGCAATCCCATGGAACAAGTAACCAGGATCAGGGAATGAAGGAGATCTGTCCTTTAATAGGTCACTGGTCTAGGTTACAGCTTGCTTTTCTTGTGTATTGTAAATGTGCATTTTATATAAGTGAACAAACCCAGATCAAGTAGTTTTTGTTCTTCTAATCCAGCACTACCCCAGAAATGGGGAACCTGGACAGATAGGTCATTTCCACATTTTGCTATGTACACTCACACAGGTGTAGGAGGAACACTGGAGTACATGTCCCCTTATCCTGCCCAGGATTTTAACATGCCCTGTTTTGATTCAGAAGTCCTATTTGTCCCTTCCCAATATTATAAAAAGTTGACCCCACCCCCATATGTGTAATATCTACCTCTCTATCTATAAATAAGAGTGCTTAGGAGGCTTAGGTTATATACTTACTGCAAAATTCCTGTGGCTTCTGCCCACCAGCCACACTTCCCAAAACCCACCAGCAAATCATTTTGTTTCTGCCATTCTGTGAAGCTTTTGTCTGTTCCAGTCCCATCAGTACCTGTCACTTCAGATAGCTGGGTCTCTCTCTCTCTCTCTGACAACCCTGCTCTGCTCTTGGCTCAGGGGAACATTCTTGGCCACTGTTTTGCAGTCGGCTTTGCACCTGTTTCTCCACAATGGCACCATGGGAGTCTAAAGCATAATTCAGGGATATAAATAATGCATGACACTCACATGCTAGCTTACACAATCCACTATAGCAGTGTGTGCAATCTGCAATGAGAACCATCAGCTGTCCTCTCTCAAGCTTCTTGAAACACTGTCACCAAGCCCTTTTGGTATTATCTAGACTATCATAAGCAAGTGGGTCTCTGGGTTCTATATATTGGGAGAGCCTCCACAACTCAGACGGGAAAGATTTTGCAGTTCTATGTACATATTTACTTCATTCAGCCATTTTACTATTATCAAACATATCTTCAGGTAGCAAAAACAGGGACCCAAATTCACCTGTGGCATAACTCCACTGGCCCAGACTTTTAGTTTGGCTTGATGGCTCTCTTATGTCTACACTACAAAAGCTAAGTCAACAATAAAGTCTACTTAAAGTTGACTATATTAAGTCAATTTAGTGAGTCCACACTTCTCTTAAGTCAACTTAACAAAGTTGGTTAAATGGACTTTACTAAGTCGACTTAAGCAGGCACATGTTATTTCATAGGGCTGCTTAAGTCGACTTAGATGGCCACATTGCATTAAGTCAACTTAATACAGTTGACTTAATGCCTAAGTCAACTTAAAGGGTGAGAGTTATTAAGTCAACTTAAGGAAGCCCTTAAGTTGACTTAATGACCTCCAAATATGGCCAGGGCTTTGCTTTAGTCGACTTAAGCCTCCTTAAATTGACTTAAGCCCATAGTGTAGACATACCCTCTGGTTCCTATATTCCTTATTTAAAAGGAAAGACTATTATGTATCTGTTTATATTTAAAAATGTGTGCAACTGTGCCACTATAAACTGGTAAGGAGCTCAAGAGATTACACAACCCCCCTGTGCAGTTTCTCCCAAGATCCCTAAGTATATTTTAGCCAATCACATGATAGAAACTCTGAGTCACATCTAAAATGAAAGCTTTACAATTACACTGAAAATTCCCTGCCTCCTGTAGCAGTGACCATCTTATTAGAAGGTGACATCAACTACAGTATTAGAAGTAGGAAAAGCCCCAAAACTGTGATTGTAAACCAGTTTTCTTCTGGTTAGAATACTGGTTTAACAATCAGGAGGGCGAGAAGAAAGCTTTATTGTTTAAGCATTAACCCACATTATTTTAATGTTAAAGAGTACGATCCTATTTCTGATCATTAAACCAGCATTAGAAGTAAGCTGGGATTGTCAAATCTCAACTCACAACAAACAGACTCTCCTTTCAATACCTGTAGAAAAAGTCAAGTTGCTAAAATGCCAGGTTGAACTCTCACTAAAGCTCTTTGTTAAACTGTCTTCAAATGAAGGAAAAGACGGTTATTTTATTTAATTTAATACAGTGTGTGTATGCAAGCCATGAAAAAAAGCAAGAGAGAAACAGAGAAGGGTATGTCAACTCACCTAGGTATATTATCTTACTCCTTAGGTAAGCTGTGGGTGGATCTCTGAGCACACAGGAACAGTGTAACATTTCAGGGTGCTCATGGGTTAGTATTGTGGAGCAGGGGTCTCAAACTCAAATCACTATGAGGGCTACAAAGTACAGGGCCGCTTGAGGATTAGTACATTAGCCTGAGGGCTGCACCACTGAAACCTTTTCATACATTGATGCTGCAAATATCAGTAACAATAGTGTCATTGCAGGCTGCAGGAAATAGCTTTAGGAGCTGCATGCAGCCCATGGGTCGTGTGTTTGAGACCCCTGTTTTAGAGCCTGCAATATTTTGTACTTGAAGTTAAGAATCGTGTTACACTGAAGGAAAATTTGCAACATGGAGCAAGTTTGGAGATTTTCTGAAAGAACTTTTTTTCCACTGGAAAATGCCAATCTGTCAAAAGTAAAACATTTTGTGGTAACATCTAGATTTCAACTTGGTTTGTTAAGGTACCTATCTTCCTCTTTAGGCATTCAAATATCCTTAAATCCTGACCTCTAGTGACAAGTGAGGGGTTTTCTTCCTTGCATAAATCCCATCAAAAGGTATCTGCTCTGCGAGTCCTTTTCCTCTATGGGTGACAAACTATAAGTAATGAGCTGAAAATATTCCATTCTTTTTAACATCTAGTCAGTGTCACCATGCTACTATAAAGCAGGGAAGATGGTTGCAATTTCCCATCAAAGTGAAAAAATCAACAGGATCTTGTTCAGACATCAGAGTGCATAAAAGACTCGATCCTTGAGCTCAGCCCAGGAATTTCTCCCAACAATGCTACAGACAAGAGATGCAGATAAGTTGTTGTCCTGACAAGAGCTGCCATGTTGTTTTTATGGGAGCACAGAGAACTCAAGACTTAAGACAACAAGAATGCTGATCAGAGCCAAAGTTTCTGAGTTTTCAGCTCCACTGCATGTCTTTCAGCAAGACACAAGCTGTACTGATATTTCAGTAAAAATAAAAGAAAATTAATGGCATAAAAAAGAGAGATTCAGCTGTATTTCATAGTTGTTTCTTTTGATGTTCTGCCGATTTTAAGTATTCTGTTTACATAGAGGGAAAAAGTATTGTTGCTTTCTAATTTATCATTCTGATCCTGAACAAACTATGTTTTATAACACACAAAAAATGTTCTAAAAGACTCCAAGGTGTTTGGTGCTCCACATCAGGGTTCGTGTGTGTGTGTGTGTGTACACTGCTATGCCTTTCTGCTGAATGCCTTTCATCAACTCGCTGATTCAAATACAACCTCAGATCCCAATCCTGCAATTAACTGTGGCTGCACATTATGCCTGCGTGGAGCCCCGCAGACTCCACTAAGGGTGTGCCCGCATTACAGTCACTTGCAAGATCATGGACCTACTCTGTAGTGGCCACAAATAGTTACAATTTGACAGCTGCGTGGTGACCTAATGTGAAATTAGTTGGTAATCTCAGTCCAGTTCCTGGTAGCGAACATGTGACTGTATCCTAAAAACCACCATCACAGCCGGTAGTACTTGGCACCCATATTAGCAATCTCAAACAGAAGGCTCAATTATCGCTTGTTCATAGAAACTGAACTCCCCCTTTGATCCCTAGGGGTGAGGCACACTTGTAGGGCAGCATGGAGAAGAGCACATTGCTGCAGCCTATGCTTTTACCAGTTCTGTGGGTAAACCAACGACTTCAGTCTCTCCAGCTCTGTGGTCAGTCTGGCACTTTGAACCAGCACTCAACTTATTTTAAGTAAAAAAAGCAACCAAGAGCCTTTTTGTGTGTCTGCAGCAGGTATGAACATCTTGAAGCTAAGTGGTCTGAGGCTCAGAAGCATACAGCAAATTGTAAACAGGAAGCCTCAAGGGATGGAGAAACATACCACATGCTTGTCACTGAATTCTCAGCTCTTTCCACACACTTTTGAAATGGTTAATATTTATTTGAATTTTCTGTCATCAGATTCCTTATGGTGTAGGGAATTTCCTTGTCTCTGGGCTCTCTTCACTAAACAAGGAGCTCTCACACATAGCTGACTGTGTTTGAGGGTGCTGAGTAGTCTGCAGTCTATAACGGAACTAAATCTTAAAGTGGATTTTAAGTCAGTATTTGTTCTATCTTAATACTGTTGTAATCTAGCGGGAGATATCCTATACTCCTGGGTTGTGATGTTGCTCTAATCACGCTGTGTATAAATCAGGGGTAACCCCACTGAAGTCAATGAAGTTACACAACCCTAAAGTTCAGAATCAGTCCTAACCTCTCTTTCCTTAAAAACAACTTTTCACTGCACCATAGTTGAGGAAGTATTTTTATAGGGCCTATAAAGTTGTTTTTTGCTATTTTTATGTTCTTAGGCCTGCTGGCTCTGATTCTAAACCCATAATTAATTACCAAGTTCTGTTCCCACGTATATTTCTGCTGGCATGACTGATGATGCTGAATGCACTGCTTAAGAAATAAAGAAGATATTCATGGTGAAAGGATACTTTCAGGGTTCTCTGTGTAATTTAAAAACCACGCATTTCTCTTGCTCTTGTTTATATAACCCATTGGAAGCTGGAGTGCTGAACGTGTTACACTTAGCTATTTTTGACTTTCGCTCTGTACACACACTGGCTTGTTGGAGCTTTGCTCAGAAGGTCAGAGCAATTGACGCTTTTTAAAAATGTTTTAAATGGGATGATTAGTCAAGTCCTGTATGCTAGGCAGTGCACTGACCAGCTTCGACCAGGGGCAGTGGAGTCAGGGAATTGTGCCCAGGGTCTCTTGCTCCCCCACATATTCTAGGGAGGGGAGTAAAAGGCTGTTGGTTCATTCCCATAACATAATACCCTCTGTTCCATTCTCACTCAAGCTTTGTCTGTTCCACCACCTTGCTCCACTTCTTGCCCTCCTATTCTGGGGGGAGGAGGGATGCATAATGGGTGTGCAGCACCTGCACACCAAGCCCCAAAGTCTGCATAGCCCAAGCAGGGGCAGAAATGGGGCTTTTTACTTTTCCATACACTCCTGCACAGGCAGCTAGTTCAAGGGACCATCTAGTCCATTGCGGTGGGGAGTATCTCTTTTCTAAGTTCAGCTGTGGTTGAGGAAGTGAAGAAAGACATCTGTTAAACAGAAAAGGACAGGAGTGGTAAAGAACTAGGTTCCTTATATGTGTCTAAGACAGTTGCAAATAAGAAGGAGTAGAAAAACATGAAACACTGGGGGGTCAGGTTCTAGCAGCCATATTCATATGATGTGGCATGTCACTACGCAATCTATCCTAATGCTCAAGGTGAAACTGCATGTGGAGTATGACAGTACTCAGTGCGAGTAAAGGTGGCACAGTGTAGGCCTATGAAAGTGGCTTATAGTTAGCTTACCTTTAACAGTGGGATTTCTCCCTCTCCCTGCCTTTTTGAACATGAACCTCAGCTACAGTACTACACATCACGTATTCCATGAGGCTGGAGATCCGTGGCTTTGCTTTGTCCATTTTCTGCTCATCATTTCTTTAGCTTTAGTCATTTGACTGTGTTTTTATTCATCTCTCTTCTTTTACAAGCAGGTCTCTGAAACCTTTCTCTGGCTGTGTCCTTCCTGCTCTCCTGAAGAATCAGTTACTGAAATCCCAACTGGACTAGCCTGCCAGATTGCTTCAAGTAGTGAACTGTTGCCCCCTTTTCATTTGCCTTGTAGGCGACTCTTCTTTTTCCTCCCTTTTCACAGATGTTTTACATTACTATAGGGCTTCAAACAGGAAGGCAGGGCACTGTGGAATATTTTGTTATATTAAGTAATGTAGGTCAGACTTGAAACATTTGGAAAGGAGGCGGATAAACTCCAGCAAAACTGGTTATCAAAGCCTTGTCTTGTGGGTTTCGTGGAGCAGTCTCCAGTGCTAGGGACAGATGGCAAAATCTGATTGATTTGTCAAAAGAAAAGGACAAAGACCATCACAAGGACTGTGTAAAGATGGCCTTTTGCTTCCTCACTACCTCAGAATTTATCAACTCTTACTAATTTTTCCCTGCATGAAGCCTATTGCACCTTTCCCAGGGGATGGCAACCTTATCTTTTAAGAGCTGGAACTCTTAGCCATACGCAGAGGTGATATCCTCTAATTTAGATTCCCTTCATCTCGGATAGAATGTTTTAGAATTAAATTACCTAGAATATTTTAGAACTACTTGCACCCAATGGGAGTCGTTCCTTTCATTTCAGTGGGCTATGGACTGGACTCTATCTAGAGTAGCTTTGTGTCATCTGAAAATTTTGTCACCTCACTGTTCATCCCCCTTCCCAGATCATTTATGAACATGTTGAAAATCACAGGTCCCAATACAGATAAGAAAATAAGAACAGCCATTTTTGGGTCAGACCACTGGTTTATTTAGCCCAGTGTTCTGTTTCTGACAGTGGATAATGCCAGTGCTTCAGAGATAATGAAAAGAACAGGTAGTCATCAAATGACCCATCCCCTCTCATGCACTGCCAGCTTCTGTCAGTCATAGGCTAAGGTCACCCAAAGCATAGAGTTGCATCCCTGACTACCTTGCCTAATGGCAGTTGATGGACCTAATGTCCATGAACTTATCTAATTCTGTTTTGGCCTTCACAACATCAGATCCTTTGGACACCTTGGTAGTTACTTCACTCTTTTGTAAAAACAGATATTCCTGCCATTTGTTTCCTATCTTTTAACTAGTTACTGATCCATGAGAGGACCTTCCCACTTATTCCAGGGCTGCTTACTTTGCTTAAAAGCCAGTGATGTTGCATCTTAAAGGCTGTTGGGAAAGTCCAAGTACACTGTATTTACAGGATCACCTTTGCCCACATGCTGGTTGGTACCGTCAGTGAATTCTAATAGATCAGTGAGGCATAATTTCCCTTCAGAAAGATATCTTGACTCTTCCCCAACTCCTTAGCCTATGCTACACCAACTCTGACTCCCTTACACATGGACAGAATGGATATGAGTAGCTGTAATATTTTAGTGTAAGAGAGCCTGAATCATAGCATCATACTTCTGCCTCAGAATGTGGCCCTGTCCATGATTATAACTAGCAGGCTGGCAGTCAGGGATACAGGCTAATAAACACATCAAGGAAGACATCTACTATTGCTGTCTTTGCACTGATAGCCTGTGTCTCTCCTCACACCTCCTCCTCCTTCTTTTCCCAAGTCACTTGACTCTTTGCAGTGTGAAGACAGGAGGAGGAAGGAATCAGGGAGCAACCTCAGTCCCACTCCAGCTGATGTGTAGTGATCTGAGATCTTTGTAAAAAGCTTCAAAGGACAGCTGGAGATCTCTCTCAGTTGCATAAAATATGCAAGATCCTGATCATGGTTTGTAATCATACTCCGTAGACCAGCCTCCCATACATATATGGAACCTGGACTGTAGTAGTTGGATGGAGGCAAAATGGGTAGAGTGGAGAAGTCAAGGAAGAGGAGTCTGCACATGTCACTTGGTAGCCCAGGTTCTCTTGGAGTAAAGGTAAAGCTTCTCCTGGCAGAAAAATCAACTTCCCCTATAAAACTGACACAACTGAGAATTGCTAATGGTAGGTCTCATGCTGATGCATAAAACTCCTTTAATGACTCCTTTGGTCTGAAATGACGTTGCCACATTACTTTCTTCGTATCATTATGCTCATGAAAAGGTATGTGGGGACAGGGGGAATTTGAGCCAAATTCTGTCCTCAGATACACATTCACAGTGCCCTGCTCTGGCCTCTACTGTGTTTTGAAGAAGAGCTACTGTCACGTTCTAAAGACACTTTGAGCAGAGACACAACTTAATTTGGCAGGTTTTGGGGTGACTGATCTCCCATAACCATAAAATATGGAGGTGACTTCACATTAATCCTAGCTCTGTTTCCTGGTCTAAGACTTCTCTTTCCATTGGACTTAGTGGTTCCTGTCCTGAGTGAAGTTTCTCAAGTGGTTCTTTTTATTCTGCTAGAACCATGTCCGGCTGTTGTCACTTGACTGCTTTTCCAGACTGCGATTTGAAGTTCCAGTCTATGTCTGAGGACACTAGACAGACTCTACACTTTCAAAGGGAGTGACAGGACAGGAAGAGAATCCCTCCCGTTCACCAGGTGCTTCTCCCTAACCAGTCTCCTGGATCCAGTCTGGGTATATTATAATACTCCAAAATGCATGGCATCTAATATACATGGAATTAATTGCTGTAACAGCTAAATGGGAAATGTAGTGAACAACAGGACTTGCCATTCAGTTCAGTCATAAAGTCTGACAGTTCTTCTGATCCCCAAAGGTCTTATTCTGGTTCCTAGCAGAGTTATAATTAAAGTGGCAGCCCCCAGGGATTTCACAGCTGCTCAGGTCACGTCAAGGGAGATTGTGAAACATTTGCGGTTATAACTTATTCTCATAGCACAAGTTTTCTTAGAGTCACCTAAAGCTGCAGTAAATAGATTCCGAAGCTTTTCTGCAGCTATACACTTTTTTTTGAGACCACCATTAGGGCACAAAAAAAGGCAGCCTTCCAGCTGGTGATAGCTTGACAGTGGTGTTAGGAAATGCACAGAAGGAAGGAGACAGTTTACAAAGTAAGAAGAGATAAAGTACTAAGTTACAAGCGATAGCAAGACTTCTTCTGGAGGACATGATATAAATAGACAGCAAAGGGTTTCATTTTCAATATAGCACTTACATCGTCTTCTCACCCCTCTCACCACAGCACTGCTTAATGCATCCTAAGGACCCAGAAAGCACAAAGTGGAGCAGAGAGAACCTGGGAAACAAAAGATACTGGCAGTGTTTGGGAGGTGGGGGCAAGGGTCATGGGCTGATGTAAAGAGTAGAAAAGTTTGCTTCCAGAATTAAATTTTATGAATAACATAAGGAGACAAGTTCCAAAGGGACTGCTGTGTTAGTTTAGTTCAGCAAAACAAACAAGGAGTGCTGTGGCACTTAAAGACTAATAAATTTATTTATCACATGAGCTTTTGTGGGAGAAAATCTCACTTTGTCAGATGTTTTGAAGGAGGAGAGACCACAGGCCAGGAGTGCTGGAGTGTACAGTGTAATCCTACATGGTTTTTCTTTCTCTTTGCTCACATACATGACTTTTTCCATAGTGTCCATGAGTGAGGTGAGTTGAGATTTTCCAGTGCTCAAGTGCAGGAGTGTAGTTCACCTCTTTGTATCTTATTCCAAATGATTATACACTGTTAGTAGCGTTTCTTTAAATTTAGATAATGCTAGGTAGCCAATCCTTCCTATTCAACTGATTCTCAATACACAGACGGATCCTTTAGGGCATGATGGGTTAGTTTGGTGTCTGAAGACAGTGAGTTCAGGAACAAGGTGTTGTACTACACTGGCATACCTGACTATACTGTGTCAGATCCTATTTAATAGATTAATTAATGGCCTGGAAGAAGGAATAAATTTTGAGGCAAAATTTGAGGTGACAAACTTATTTAGGCCACTCAAATCTAGAGAGAATTACAGGGATCTTTAGTGGGACTCAACAATGGGCATATAACCTAATACATGTTAGAGCTAGGGACAAGTGGGAAACTGCTTGACTCTGAGTGGATCAAGTAATTGGTCACCTGGAACACATAGTCTTTGATTACAGTGCACAACTTATCTCCTGCTTCTGGTGTGAAGTTCTCTGGATGTTGGGCATTCACTCCTGGCTCTCCTCTGCCTTTCACATCCAGTCAAATGGTCGGGTACAGAGAACAAACCAAATTCTGGAACAGAACTATGGTGCTCTATAAACCATCACCAGGATGACTCTTCCTTGTTACTACCTCCTGTGCCGTTTGCATACAATAATATAGAACACACCTCTACAAGACAGAACCCCTTCTCATCAAACTATGGGTTCCACCTTTGATTTTACTTGGACCTATCTACAACCTCCCCATCCCAGAAGCCTTAGACTGGGCACAACACTCCGATCAGCTCCAAGGGGACCTTAAAACTCACTTATAGAATGCCAGGAGAAGCAATGAGCAAAATGCACACCAACAATGCGAGGAAGGGCCCCTTTTTCCTGCAGGCCAAATACTGTAACTTGCAACCAAATACCTGTACACTGATGAGCCATTTCAGAAGCTGGATTACCAGTTTCTGGGACTTGACTAAATTTGCTGCCTGATCAGGGGGGATAGCTTTGAACTGCTCTTGCTCCAAACCCGCCCAGTGTTTTACATACCACTTCTAAAGCCCTTTCTACAGGATGTCTTCTCATTGTTCCCAACTGCTTCCCTTATTACTGTTCAGGGTCACAACAAATGTGTCATTGATCCTTGATGGCAGAATGAGATGGAGTAAACTCTGGTATTTGATTGGGGCTCTAACCCTCCCATATAATGCTCCTGGAAACCCCCAGAAAATGTCCACACCCCTGATTTGGTAAAAAGCTTCCACAAGAACCAACCTGGAAAACACAGTTCACTGACTCCCAAGGGATGCTCTGGGATGGGGTGATGGGAGTCTTTAATCTTAGCTTGGTGGGTCCTCAAAAGGGCCTCAGACTGCAACCATCACTCTATGGTTTGGTCATACCAGCATTGAGTGTGACATAGGCACTGTCCATGAAAGTTCAATTGGAAGAGATGTTTGACCCCTCCTATTGGCTAAGATTCACTATTTAAACCAGGAGAAGGAACAAGAAGTTGTCTGAGCAACAGTGTGACTCTCTGATTAGCTGCTACATTGGACTCAGACTCACTGACTATAGAAGCAGATGGGACCACCATTTCTGACCACCTGCACATTGCATGCCACAGAGCCTCACCTATCCACTCACGTAAGAGATCCATAATGTCTGGTGAGTCACTAAAATGCTGAAATCATGATTTAAAGACTTTAAGACAGAGAGTATCCACCATTTACTCTAGTTTAAACCTGCAAATAACCCATGACTCATTCTACAAAGGAAGATGAAAATCCCCAGGCTCTCCACCAATCTGATTCAGGGGAAAATTCCTTTCGAAACCACACATGGTAGTCATTTCAACCCTGAGCATTTCAGCAAGACCCAACCAAGCCAGACACAGGGTCAAGGAATACTCCATAGTAACTCAAAGCCCTCCTCAGCTACTGATTGTGTCGGATATTTACTGCTAACAGTCACTGATCAGGTACGTGCCACTGTAGGAACCTGCCTTCTTGCCTGATTCCTGGGCTCTGGCTTGTTCCTTATTCAGGCCCTCCTGCCTAGGTCCAAATTTTTGCTCTTATCCCCACCACTTGCTACAGACTCTGGCTCTGACTCTTGACTCCTGAATCTGTCTCCTACTTTGATTCCTAATTCTTTTTCATGGTTCCAGACCACCATTGCTCTGACCACTAGGTTTGACCACCTGTTCTACAACAGGGATGGATAAGCTAATGTGTGTTTGTGGCTGCCTGTTGGTGATTTTGTTTCTTTCTCTGTATGAAGGCATTTAACATGGTGAGCAATGGCAGAGACAGAGACTCCATTCTTGTGCTAATTAATCATGGAAGCACCCTCAGAAATTGTGTCAGCCTTTTCATTAGCCTACATTGTATGGCCATGATCTGCTTTTGCAAGTTTGGCTTGCATGTGTGTGTGTGTGTGTGTGTGTGTGTATATATATATGAATATTAACAGATCTTTAGTAATCTTTTAGCACTTCATTATGCAACCTCAGTTTGCACTGGGTACAGTAAAGGCTCACTTTGGTTCTCCTATTCCAGCACTAAGAATCCCTGATCTGTTTGACATCCTAAAGCACCCATTCACCTATACCACTGGTAGTTTATTGCTACACCTGCCATATGTTGGTCTCTGTTCCACATAATCTCTCTTCAATCTGTGCTCTTTAGGCCAGGGCAGTCCTTAGCTTCTTCGCATTCATCAAGCTGCCCTTTGCCATAATTTTCTGTCTAATCAATCTGTTTGCTGTCCTGCCGCTCTGTGTAAGACAGAACTGTTCAGTCTCCTAGAAATCTGCAGGCAGATCAAGGTTTTCCTAGTTAATTCTTCCATGCTTCACCCTCTAGCTTTTAGCGTCTGCTCTATCATTAGCATTCCCTTTGGCAGTAGTATGCCATCCCCTTTCAACATATGTTTTAATTAGAGGTGTCCTAATAAGAACAGGAAAATTCAAACTGAGGGTAACAGAGAACATAACATTTCTCTCCTAGATCAATTGTTCTGGTGTTCCGCAAGTCAGCTGTGATTTAAAGTCTTGAACATCTGCTAGTGATTTAATTGTTCTATGTTAAATGAGTTAGGAATCTTCCTCCATTTTGTAGCAGACAGGTGTGTACATCATAGAAAATACTGCCATAGTGGTGCCTTTGTTTGCTGCCTAAGTAGCCAGGCCTAGGAGTGCAAGCACATGGGAAATGAGCCACTCTGACACTTAGAGGTATCTTGGGCTAAGTGGTAGAGGACAGCTTACACTGCCACTGCCTTTGCAACAGATAAAAAGAAAACATCACCCTGCAGGTCTGTCAGTGCCCCCTCCACCAGTGCTAATGTAAGCAGGGGGATGGACCCGATCTTGTGGGGAACTTCCCAGACTTTGTATACCACCCCGGTGAAGGTGGGTAGCAAAAGGATCTGAGTCCCTGCTCCCAACTCCTTTACCCCAAGGCCTGCCTGACCTCAAAGGCTCACCTCCCAATCTCCCATTTGGAGGAGTCTCTATAACCCCGACAAGGCTGGGCCCCAGTATTTCTGGGGGCTCGATCCCCACTCTTATCGTGGTCTCTCAGGACAGGGCTAGGGTGTCCCCACTCCGGGGTGCTGACCAATGTTCCCTCTAAGGGGAGAGAGCAGCTGAGCAGCTTGTGTTGCTCGCTGCGCTCCCCCCCCCCGCGGGGGGGCCTGGTGCGCAGCCCCTCCCCCCGCGCCCGCCCCCGCCCCGGACTCCCCCCCCCCGCTCCTGCTAGGCCCCCGCTCCCAGCATTGCCCCCCAGCCCGGGCATCGCCCCTCCGCTCCCACTCGCACTGCGGTCCCAGCATCGCCCTCCACGCTTCCGCTAGCACCCCCCCCCGGTCCCGGCATCACCCCCCCGCTCCAATTGGCTCCCCCCCAGCTACCCTCCCTGCTCCCGGCAGCACCCCCCCCGCTCCTGCTCGCCCCCCCTCCCAGCCCCCTCAAACTTACCTCGGGGCTGGACTCGAGGCAGGCCCAGCCCTAAATCCTGGGCCAGAGAAGCTCTACGGAGCATGCCCAGAATTTCTGGGCATGCTCCGTTAGAGCTTTTCTGGGCGGGAGTTTTCAAAACTCCCTGCTCCACAGGAGCTCCCTCGAAGCAGTCTGGCTGCTGGCAGTGCACTGCCGGCTGCCTTCCCTGCGCTGGTGGCTGCGGCGGGGTGCGCTGCAGCGCGCCAGTGCAGCTTACAGGGAACATTGGTGCTGACCACACTGACCACGCTTCTGGCCCACCAGTTACTATATACACTATATACAATTTATTTAAGCATACAGAAATAAAAAGAATAACCCAATAAGAAAATAGAAAAAAGTGGAAAAAGTTGAACAACAAACCCCCAGTGCCATCACCTGGCATGGGGGCACTACAAACAGAGTCTCTGGGGCCTGAGGAACAGTCTCATAGTCTGTTCTCCACATTGCAAGCCCTCTGCCCAGGCCTGGCTACGACTGGATGATCCAGGGGGCCAGATGCGGGCTCTGGCTGTGGCCACACGTTCCCAAGCTCCAGGGGCAGGGCCCTTCTTCCCAGCGTCAGCCCCCCTTCATTGCTCCCCAGCTGCTCACCACACCCAGCTCCAGACGGCTACAGCTCTGGCTCCCAGTTGCTGCTCTGGTTCTGTGTGGCTCTCTGGGGTGCTCCTCGGGCTCCTCTGGTCCTCCTGCCGGCTGCACAGGTCAGCTCAGCCCCTTGGCTCCTTCCCTGGCCTCCTGCACCCAGCTCCAGACAACTCCAGCTCCAGCTCTGCTTGGCTCTCTGCTGGTCCAGCTGCTGTGGGTCTGCTCTGCACAAATCAGCTCAGCCTGGCCTCCCTTCCTCAGCTGCTGGCTGCTTAGTGCTTCCTCCTTAGCTCGGCCCCCCCCCCCCCAGGCTTGCCCAGGCATGTCCAGCCTGCAGTTTCAGCTCAGGGACGGGGGAGCACTCTCAATCAATCAGGCCATCCTGCGACACTGGCCTCTCCCACTGGCCCTGGGGCTGTCTGTTTCAGAGTCCTGCTTCCAGCTGGGAGTGGCCAATCAAAAGGCCCATTTACTCTCAGTAAGGGGCTATCAGTCCCTTACACCAGGGGCGTCGCAGGGGCGGGGAGGGACCCGGGTCACGGGCCCAGCCCCCGCCCCCAGAGGGCAGGCCACGCCCACAGCCACAAGGCCATGCCCCCTGGCCCGGGATAGGGCCCGGGGGAGGCCGCGCCGCCACCGGCAGCTAGGCCGTGGTGCGGCACGGCACAGCCTGGCCTGGCCTGGCCCAGCATGAAGCAGCCGCTGGAGGCTGGGCCCACGGCCACAGCCCTGGATCCCCGGCCGGGGACAGGGCCGCCACGGCAGCCGGCGGCCAGGTCCCGGATCCCCAGCAAGGGACAGGGCTGCTGTGGCCGCGGGTGGCCAGCCGGGCCCTGGATCCCCAGCCTGGCTGCCGGTGGCCA
Organism: Podocnemis expansa; assembly: GCA_007922195.1. Taxonomy (NCBI): domain Eukaryota; kingdom Metazoa; phylum Chordata; order Testudines; family Podocnemididae; genus Podocnemis; species Podocnemis expansa. The sequence goes on along the minus strand of ML681981.1, from coordinate 23,815,834 downwards.
TGGCAACCCCATCCCTGGCCGGGGATCCGGGACCCAGCCGGCCGCCCATGGCTGCAGCGGCCCCGTCCCCTGCTAGGGATCCGGGACCTGGCTGCCAGCAGCCGCGGCGGCCCCATCCCCGGCCGGGGATCCAGGGCTGCAGCCGCGGGCCCAGCTTCCAGCAGCCGCTTCTGGCCGGGCCATGCCGCGCCACGGCCTAGCTGCCAGCAGCAGTGCAGCCACCCCCTGGCCCTGTCCCTGGCCAGGGGGTGAGGCCTGCTGGGCAGCCAGCCAGGCCCCGGATCCCCAGCCGGAGATGCAGCGGCTGTGGCCGCGGACCGCCAGGGATCAGGCCCCGGATCCCTGGCCCAATTGGGCTGGAGATCCGTGGCACCAGTGTTGGGACCCAGGGCATGTGCCCCGGGGTGCCCAACGCCAGCGACGCCACTGCCTTACACTAACATCACCTATGAACATGTCATGGTCAGAGTGTCATAGTAGTGACAGGCCACAGGATAGGTGCAAGCAAGCCAGTTATGCACCTGGCATCACTTACAAGTTGTTCTACCATTGCAGCAGGCAAAGCGCAAAGGTATAGGAGCCAAAAGCTCCGTTTTAAGAGGTATGAAGAAGACTAGAGCATTCACAGGAAAGATTTCTGCATAAGTTCAGAAACGCCATAGTTTTCATATCAGCTAACAGTTCCAGGGCTCAGCTAACAGTTCCAGGGCTCAGCAACTTGCTCAAGCCTTTCTGACACATCCACACCTTATCAAAAAGTGATATCTGGGTCTATTTCATAAGGACTGACTCTGGACCCGGGGAAAAATGATGTTTCAATTCCCCGGACATGCATATATTTTATAGTGCAATTTGTACAACATCTGTAAAGCCACCCCCGGAAAATCACAGCAACATGGAAAAGGTGAAGGAAAATATGTGCATTTATGCCAAGAAATAAAAGTGTGGAAAGTTTCTCCAGATGAATAAGTTCTGCCAACTTTTCCCACTGCAAAACCTGCTGCCATCCTCAGCAAAAGCAGTATGTACCCTCAGAGAATTCTCGCTGGCATGCACAGCAGCCACAATGTGATCCGCCTTCACTTTGCCCCCAGTGTCCCCCCCAAACACTTGCCTGCATGTCACTGAGAGGAGTTGCTTGCAGCCAACTCCCCAATAATGTCACCAGCTAGACCTGTATTTCATAATGAAAAAAATAAACATTGATTCTATGCAGATCAAAGAATCCAGATACTCCAGAGAGTGTTTAAATCTTAGGAGAGTTAAAGGCCAGATTGGAGCAATCAGCCATGGGAAGTTTTAATCATTATGCAAGCTTCCCCACACAGCTCCAGCAGAACACCTTGATCCTGATCTGCAGCACCAGCTGCTATTCTTGTCCTGAGTGCCCCACTAACTTCTGCTAATGAACCTGAGCCTGAACTGTAGTACCCCCTGCTATTTCAGTCTTAGAGTCTCTGCCAATGCACCTGAATTCAAGTCCCCAATAAAGGCCTAAATTCCCCCCAGTCCACGAGCGAGTGATGGTATGCGCAGTCTCTCGCGAGTAGCTCATATGAGCTTTGCCTATTAAAATTCCTTCTTGCTGCTCATGTGCAGATCCAGTGCAGAGCATTCATATGAAATACATCTGAGGGGTGCTTGCTTTGTGTAGCTTCCAGAGAACTCTGCTGGGAGGATGCTGAAGGTGTCAGACTTTGTGGAGACAGTACTGGGGTTGGGACATGCAGGGAGCACAAAGCAGGACTGATCCACTGCCTGTCAGCCACTGAAATTCCTGGTAGATGGAGTTTCTTTTGTGCTAAGAGCAGCTGTCAGGCTTCTCTCTATTTTTAGGTATGCAGAATCCACACCCTCAATACTTTGTTGTGGCAGTGCTGAAAGAGAGAGAGTATGCTAGCTAATGGGATCTGTGCATGGATACTTACATCTGTTATTAACACGTTTCACCTGAGCACCTGCAGGAGTGCATATCTGGGCATATGGATGTTAAACCAGTGTACACATATGAGAATACTAGTTGGTGTGTCTATACACAACATTATGTGCAGACATCTTTCATTATAAGCACAAAAGTTTGAGTGCATGCCTATTCAAAGGTGCATTTTCTTGTATAGATAAGCACATGTATTTTATACCTGTCTAGGAAGGTAGCCACCTGCATGGAACCTGCAGGAATGAACGCAGGTGCAGGATGGAGCAGGTGGCTAGAATGCCAGCTGCAGTTACAGCATCTCAGTAAATAGTTCTCCTAATAAAGGACCAGCTTAGCTTGACTGTTTTTTCAACCAGAGGAGGGAATAGATTCATTACAGAGCTGAGAACTCAACTTCCACATACAACTTTGGAGACATAAGAGAATCACCAGGGGACTACAATGCCTGTTATTGAGACTGCAGTACTTTTATGGGAGGAGACAGTACTGCCCAGGAAAGTCAGTACTGGTGCTAGATATAAAAAATAGGCCAGCCCTTACAAGGTACAAGACAGAGGTCTCTGTAGAACAACAGTTTGTCACCACTCTCCACCTTCTTATCTTTGGTGAAAGCCTCCAAACACTACAGCAAAGCACTGAAGAGGGCAGGGTGCTAGAGGTGGTAAAACAGTCTGCTGGCCTGACAAGATCACAAAGAGCCAGTGCTAAAGGAAGTTAACCCTCCATTACAGGGTGAGGGATGATAAATAGTGTAGTGGCTAGCACCTCTGCTTAATATGAAACACTCCTGGGTTCAATTCCCAGGGGGTTAGACTTGATGATTTCATGAGGTCCCTTCCAGCCCTGCGCTGTGCTTTGCTTTGATTTGATGATCTCTGTGTGCAAAACAGAATTTCCTTTAAAGGAGACTGGGCAGTAATCCCAACATATTTATGAACTGATGCCATGAGATGGATGCACACTTCACAACTGGGGACAAAGGCATCCCTTAGTTGAGCCAGGAAGTGTATCTACTGAACATGCATAAATGTTGAATTGAGAGTGTACATGGAACAGTGTGAGGTTTTTAGAGCATACAGACTGTGGTCAACAACAAGAGATTCGACAGCCTGAAGGAAATCCCAGCCTGATCCTGGGAAAAGGTCAGAACAGATCTGTCCATTTTTAATGACAGGAACTACATGGTCACAGTAGATTACTGGTCCGGTTTCTGGGAGGTGAAGGACATTTAAACAAAAACTATTATCTGGAAACTGAAGGTGCGTTTTGCACATTGTGGAATTCTGGACATGCTGCGTTCAGACAGTGGGCCACAGTAAACTGTAGCAGAATTCAAACAGTTCAGTGCCAAATAGGAATTTGAACACAAGACATCTTGTTCTGGTAACCATTGCATCGCTGACAGGCACCAGCTCATGCCAACGTCCCCATTATTTAACTGAGTACTGACAGACACTGAAATCTGTCTGGCTTACATGTGGGCTAATATTGATAGGATAAGTATTAGAATTATAAGAAAGCATTTAATGTTTTGACAACCAAAGGTAGAGCATTGCTATATGCTTTAATTTTTCTTGTAACATCTGTGTTGCCTATTGTAAAGTTCAAAAGGGGCAGCCGTGTTAGTCTAGTTCAGTAAAATAAACAAGGAGTCCTGCAGCACTTAAAGACTAACAAATTTATTTATTGCATGAGCTTTTGTGGGAGAAAATCCCATTTCGTGATGCTTTGAAGATGGGGGAATTTACAGAAGGGGAAGAAATAAATGCAGGGAAGTGTAAGCCGTGGGATCAGGTCACAAATCAAAGTCATTGTTAAGATTCAAACACTGGGGAACAGCATACACAGGAAGATGAGTTCAACTCATCCATTGTATTGAGAAAAAAAATCCAAAGTCCTTACTAAGCCCTGAAGCAATGCAACCAAATTTGCATATAAATTCAGTCTCCGAAGCTTCTCTTTGAAGCCTTGATCTGGTATTCCTCTGTCTGAGCACTGCAATTAGTAAATTGTCAATGGAGTGATCAGGAAGATTGAAATGCTCACCCACTTCCTGATCACTCCAGTGACGATTTACTAATTGCAGTGCTCAGACAGAGGAATACCAGATCAAGGCTTCAAAGAGAAGCTTCAGAGATTTAATTTATATGCAAATTCAGTTGCTTTGCTTCAGGGCTTAATAGGGATTTTGGATTTTTTTCTCACTACAACAGGTGAGTTGACCTCATCTTCCTGTATATGCTGTTCCCCACTGTTTGAATCTTAACAACAGCTTTGATTTGCTGTTACAGTGTGACTTGATCCCACAGCTTATACTTCCCTGCATTTATTTCTTCCCCTTTTGTAAGTTCCCCCATCTTCAAAGCATCTGATGAAGTGGGATTTGCCTTAGGCATATTCCTCCTGGAGCCAGGTAGGGACTGGGGGAGTTTCTCCCGCCCTGCCCTGAATGTCCCTGGCTACTCTTGCCAGGTGGCAGGGAAGCATCCCCCCCCCCCCCGGCTCTTCTGCTGCTCCTCCCCAGCAGCAGGGGAAGCACCCTCCCTGTGTCTGCCGCTCTGGCCTGGCAGCAGGGGAAACACCCCTCTGGCAGGTCTCGCCTGGCAGCAGGGGGTACACCTCCCCCTCCCCCTTTGGCATGGATCAGGCTCCGGGCCGGATTGGGGCTGGAGGGGGAGCACCTTTCCCGCTTCCTGCCCGGGGCACCAGAAGCCATAGTTACAGCTCTGGTGACCTGATGCCATGACTTATACTCCCTTGCATTTACTTCCTCCCATTCTGTAAGTTCCCTCATCTTCAAAGCATCTGACAAAGTGGGATTTTCTCCTACAAAAGCTCATGCCATATTGTAAAGTAATGTTTGACTGGATGTAGTGAGAACCTCTGTGATTGTATGAAGGAGAGAGACATTAATTAGTGTGAAGAGCTGCTCTTCTATAGACATTGTTATAACCCTCCTGAAAGAGACGACCTATTGATACTGGCTGCAAACTCTCTACATCTGGGTTGAGGAACAAACAGCAAAAGGATGAAAGACACTTTCTGTTGTTTTGCTTTCTTCCCCACAAAGATGAGTCATGGAACTGGACTCCTCTCATCAGCTGAGAGCACATGGCAGAAGGATAAAACAAACAAAAAGAACTTAAGGTCTCTACATTGCTTGCATGTTGGAAGGACAAGGAGTTTCCTAGGCATAAGAGGTTCCCAGGTGCTTAGCCTGGGGTCAAAAAGACAAATAAAGCTTACTGATTATAGGATCCTCTATTAGTTTTTAAAACCTAAGACTGTAGCATATCAGTCTATCTCTGTTTGCTTTCTTTACCCTTGTAAATAACTCCCTAGTTTCCTTTTCCTATTTAATAAATCTTCATATAGTTTATTATAGGATATAGACCACCAGTGTTGTCCTTGGTGTGAGGTCTAAGGCACATTTGACATTGAGTAAATTACTGGTCCTTTGGGATTAGGTGTGACCTGAATACTTCAGTGATTCTTGGTTTCAAAGGGATCTCTAACAAGAGATACACTCACCTGGTGACAAGGCAGGCCAGAGTGTCCACATGGACTGGGTCTGATTCTGCTTAAGGCTGTTAAATACAAGAGGAGTGGTGCAGTTGGCTGGTGAAATCGAAGTTTAGAACTCATGGCCAGAGTTGGGAGTTTTGCCCTTGTTTTTAACAGTCTGCCCTGAGGTTGGTACCCATGCTCTTGCAGCCTTGTTAGGTGTGTCATATCCACAAAGCAGTGTGAAGCCAGAGAGTGAGCATTAAAGACAGCCAAGAGAATGATGGCAAAGTAAAACACACAGGAAGACCTAGCAATGCTGGACCATCACAAGACAATCTGTTAGGAACTAGGTAGTAGCCCAGCACAGGGACTGATGTGCTGGAGAATCAAGACTCTGTTTCCTATGCTGGGCAATCTGGTGCAGCTCAGTGGAGGAATGATAGACCGGAAACTGAAACCGTTAAGAGAAGGCCGAATTAAGCAGCCAGCTCACTACCACAAAGGAGCCATAAACCTGATGCCACCATGCACAGCAGAGCAGATCTAGATCTAGCCATCAAATAATCACACGAAACGATGGCAAAAGGCAACAATACAAGCTGCAAATCCATAGCTGCAGACTCAGAATGGTGGTGGGGCCAAGGCCAGGACTACGAAGGCCTAAGATGAACCTCAGTCACCAGTTGGTCTAACACAGGAGTCAGAAATAAGATATATGAGCAATACAGTGGACAAACAAGATGACTCCCAACATACTGAAGACTGCAGTGAGTGGAAACAATTCCCCTTCAACAGTAATAAAATGCACAGGAAACAGGGGATTGTTTAGAAGACCACATGAACAACTATGAGGTGCACAACTGGCTAGCAGTTAAGGACGTATTCCTAGAGTGCACTATATTTTGGTGATCTCTGGCCCCAGTAACTAGGCAAATACTTGCCCAGAAGCCAGAACAATAACAAAAATTATTGAATGATAAGCGTAGCAACCTGCAAGGAAGTTAGAGGGAAGAGCAGAAGTTGCAAGAGGGAAGAGTTTAGAAAAGGCACCAAGAAGTTGATCTCTGTGCAAATGGATTGACTGGCTGCTGAAATTGCAGCACCTTTGTAAATAGTTCCCTGAATAATTAATCAGTTTAGTTTTATAAGCATGGAGTCCTCTCATGTTATTACTCAACACATGGTAGATGAAACAATCATTAGGGAGCCATATGTTCAGCATGTTCTTTTCTGGGGAGAGATACAAGGGGTGAAGGGGTGGAGTCAGGAGACAGCCTGGCTGGCAAGAGAAGGTTAAACAGTCAAATATGTAGGGTGGAGGGAGTGTTGACTGATCCAGTAGGCATCTGCTTTTGCCTATTTGGTCTCCTCCACCTGTTTGTTACCTTCTCTCTTGCTCCTTATTTCTCATTATTGTCACTCCTAGCTATATTTGTCTTTATTAAATCTATTGTATTGAAGTGGAGTGGCCTCCCTCTGAACTGGAGAGTGAGGAACTTCCTATGCTTCCTCTGGTGGGCAGAGCTGAATCTGCCCCCCTGACACCAGAAGTCCCAGGACAGGACAGGAAGTATACAAGGAGAATCCAGTAGCTCAGTTGATCCTGTACCACCGGAGGGTGCAGAGAGCTCTAGAGAATTTCGGACTAGTCCCTGAGTGGAGCTGCACCCTGTGGTCAGAAGAGATAGATGTGTTCTCCAAATAGCTGCCAGGACCACTGTCAGATGAATGCTCCAAGGAGCTGTGCGGACTGTTGGTGGATGAATACCCAAAGGACACAGAGGACCTTTGGACTATGGAGTCCCACTTCCAGACTGTGGTAGCAAATAGTTCAGAGGAACCAGGTGCTAGTTCAGGTTTGCTGCTTGAGAGTAATTCAGCTTGTTTTTGATGGATCCCTGCTGACCCAGTAGCAGGGTGACTAGATAACCAAGGTCAAAAACTGAGATGGGGTGGGGACTAATAGGCACCCATATAAGAAAAAGCCCCAAATAGCAGGACCGTCCCTATAAAATCAGAACATCTGGTCACCCTACCTGTTAGGGCCCTGTGCTGGGATCTGGTTGAATACAATGCGCTGGGGTCCCCATCCACCTTCCATAAACCCCACACCTGGCGTTGTGGCCAACTCTGGTATAGACTTTACTGCTGTTTGTCCCAGCCACGCCGCAGTGACTTAAAGACTATGACTCTGCCTTGCTCAGGCCAGAGTTTCCCCTGTAGACTGTTACATGCTATCAGCATGTGGGAAAGCAGAGTGGCCCCCCTCCTAACTCAGGAGAGAGAGACTACTACATATACACAAACTGACAAGTTTTAGCTTCATAAGCAATGCTACTTCACTTAATTTCTAGCAGCTTCTAAAATATGCAATACTGTGAGCACCACAAAAGGATTCACTGACTAGCTAAAGAGACAGTACTCTGAGCTATAGCCCACAAAAACATATGCCTTAATAAATTTGTTAGCCATTATAAGTGCCACAAGACTCCTTGTTTGTTTTGCTGAACCAGACTACACAGCTACCCCTCTGGAACTTTTTATATTTTTGTTTGCCAAGTGGTTTTGCCTTCTTCCTTGGTTAAATCTACTTTGAACTGCATTGTCTGGAGAGGATGTTATATTCCTGAAAGACAGAGCATATACACATTGGCTAGATAGTCTGGTGTCCAGCTAGTGTCAGCTGAAGCAGATGATAGGCACTAGCATGAGGTACTTGCTGGAAGTAAAAGAACAGAGAAGAGTGTCCTTCCTGGGACATTTTATTAAAAAGCACTTGGACTATGACCACACACACATCGTTATTTTGAAATAAGTTATTTCGAAATGAGACATTTCGAAATAAAGTCCTTATTTCAAAATAAGTTAATTCGAATTAAGGGAAAGCCTGCTTTCAAAACAGGTGTTATTTCGAAATGGTTATTTCGAAATACGGCCTTTTGGATGTGTTTTGAAACATGTCCAAACGGCGTTATTTCGAAATAACTATTTCAAAATAACAGCTGTTTCGAAGTGAATGGGGTTTTAATCTGTTTCAAAATGATGGCTCTTATTTCAAAATGACAGAGCTCGTCATTTTGAAATAAGAAAATGTCGTGTGGACCTAATCTTTTTTATTTCGAAATAACCAGTGTTATTTTGAAATAAAAGAGATGTGTGGACATACCCTTGCAGTTCAGTGACATCTGATCCTTTCCAAAACCAAAATACATTAAGCAAGAGTATTTCTATGAGCCGTAGGAGAGACCAGATAATCTCTGGCAATGATATTTTGCATCCAACTCCAATCCCCCCCCCAGGCCCAGCCTGTCAGGCTTTATAGAGCCTTGCTAATGAAGCTGGCAGCTGCTCCCCATTGGCCCACTCAATGCAGGTTTACTCAACCAGCTCCAATTCTCTCTCAATTAGGGCTCCAGTGGCAGAAGGCTGTCTTAGCCTGTTTTCACCCAGCACCCTGTCAAATTATCCTATTGGCTTCAATGGGAAGAGGAAGCGTTCATCAGCACAAGTAAGGCTGTTAAATCTGGCCCCAAATAAAGAAGATAGTATAAGGAATTTAAAACATTGACATTTGGGCTAAAACCAACATCTCAGTCTCCAAAACACAGGGCATCTTCCAAGGTTCACAGGGTTAATGTGATGCCTTCTGTTTTTTGTGCACTGCTCCTTTATGTAGGATCCACTCAAACTTGGCAGAAACAGTTTCATGTCACTGACAGTGAGTCACTATTCTGGCAAAGGCTGCACACTGATTTTGCAGTTAAGAATAAGCAAATCTATTTAGTTGTAGTTAATGCTTATTTCTGATGGCCTGAAATCGTACACATGAAAAAGACTCTGCTGTCAGAGCTATTGAGCCATTGTGTAGTATGTTTGTTACATTCATGTGAGCTGAGGACATTGTTTAAGTCGTGAGTTTGAAGAACTTCTTCCCACCACAACATAAATACAGACTTCCAGCGAGATTAAGTTTTATAATAAATTGAAGGACAATTTGCAGTGGAGGAGGCAGTTTATGTTTTAGTCACTGCATCTTCCAATGTCTAAGCACCTTCATGAGATTAAACATTTTATTCTTACAGCTGCTGCAGCCTATAACAGAGTAGACACAGGTAATGCGCTTGCTCATGGTTCTCTTGTTTCTTGCTGATGCCATCAATAGATCAGTTATATACATCTGAAAATTTTTGTTCTTGTGATAGGTATTGCTGACTAAAGATAGCCTTAGTGCAGATGCTAGTCAATCTTTCATCACAAATTTCTGACAGCACTTCCCTATTTGAACTTGAAATGTATCTGACCAGTTTGGTCTTTGTATGCCATACAGCTCATGCCCTCAGCTCCCCATTATTCCAAGGCCTCTTTATGATAGAGACTACTAGTCACATGCCATTCTGTATTGGTTTTATGATGCCAGGAAACCTGAATCCAGGCCTGCTACTCTTTTTCCATTTGAGAATTGAACTGGATTGGAACAGAGATTTCCAAAAAAGACAGGCTATTTCACTAATCCTATGCATTCCCAGGTCCTAGAGACAGTTTGGTCTGGTCCCACAAGTTCCTGCAGAACAGTCTGCAGAGCAAATAGTTTACAAAGAACAGGTCTCCCACCCCCATCCCCCCTTTCTGTTAACAGCATCTCAGGCAGTGGTAAAAAGGTGCTAGTGAGCTCAGCGACCATATGAAGAGCTGAGAGTGTAAAACTTTGACCACTCACCTCAGGGCTGGTAGGTCTAGCCCAGTGGTTGCCAACCTGTGGTCCGGGGACCCCCAGGGGTCTGTGGACATGTTGCAGGGGGTCCGCAGAGCCTTTTCCTACCCGGACTGGAATCCAACTACAGCCCCAATGCTCCCCGTCAGGGCTGCCTTTCCCCTCCTGGAAGGGGGATGGGTCTGCAGCAGCTCCCTGGCAGGGACAAGGGCAGGGGACCATAGGTGCCGCAGCTCGGACCCCCAGCGGCATGGGCCATGGTGGCAGCAGTGCTGCTTGTGAGATGTCCCAGTGGTGCTGCCAGAGTGGTGCAGGTCAGAGTCTGCCTGCGCGGCAGATCACATAATCAGCCGGCGGGGGGGCTGCAGAGTTTTTTTGTTAAAAAGGGTCCCCAGCCTGAAAAAGGTTGGGAACCACTGGTCGAGCCCATTGTGGAATCTTGAGTGCTGAGTTTGATCTAACACTATGGCCATGCACAGTGATCCTGACTCCAAATGGGCCCAAAATCTGGCAGCCACTTGCTCATTATAAGGGTCCCACAGCTGAACAAGTCTAAGGTGTGAACCTGTGAATTCCAGTCTGCCTGCAGGAGAGGGACAAGGTCATTGGCAGGACAGGGAGAGGGAATGTTTTGTTTAAAAGAAAAAGATTTTAAAAAAAGAAAAACCACATGTAGTTTGCCCTGCTTAGGAAGTAGGTCCATTATGGTATGTGCAAAAGGATTACTTCAGAACCAGGGCCAGAGCATTCATCTTGTTGAAGGTCCCTAAGAAACTGTAAAATGACTTTCAGCCCCCAGGGTCTGATATAATGAATTCTGATCATCTCCCCCCAAAAAGTGCTGATAGAACTAACTCACAGTCCAAGGCAGGATTTTTTTTAAAGAGGCCAGTGATGCAATGAAAGGGAATGGAGTGAGAAAGCCAGTGCTACTGATGGTACAGATGGTAGCCATGCCCCTGTTCTCAATCCTTCCTCTAAGGTCTTAAGCCTGCAGGTTGGGAGTCCTTGTCTGATGATTTCCTCAAGGTTCATTGAGTGTAGTGATCCACAGGAGTGCCAACATGTGCAGAAGGATCCTACGTAGCTGAGCTCTCAGCTATATTGCTTAGGCAACTTTTGTTCTCCCAGCCCCCTGTTGGGAACTAATAGGTGCTAGGACATGGTTGGAGGAAGCAGGCAGAGAAGGGACCTGCAGTCAGAGTTGCCTGGGAAGCACTGTTTGTGGCTGTGCTATGCAGAAAGCTTCTCCCTGCTGAACCTCCTGTGAAAGATGCCATGGAGTGCTAAATTCCTGAACTGGTCCAAATTTCAGCTCAGACACTCCTATTGTCTCCATACATACCCCCTACATTCTGTTGGCCACATCCCCCTTTGTTTTTTCTTTGTAAGTAGCCTCTGTAATGTTGCTGGTGAAGAACGGATGTTGGTCTTCCACTCCAGCTGGTACCACATCACATAGAAAATTACTTCCTGGATTGAGTATAATTGCCTATTTCAACCTATTATAATCTTACCCCCCTCCCCAAGCCAATGCTTTTACATCCTTTAGGCATCATGGTCATGGTGAGATCCATTAAGGGCAGTAATCTGCTCACCTGGAAATTTTGAGTCCTTCAATTAGAGATTGAAAAATTAGGTATTTCCCTCTATCAATACCCAGGGGGCTCAAAGTAGCAAGGTATCTGCATATGATTTCAGTTAGGTACACATATTTTCTTTATTCAAATCTTGTGATGACTTTCAAATATATTTAGAAAAACCAAATGAAAATGGGTGTCAAAACCACCCACCTATCTCTGGCTTGTGCAGACATCTTAAACCACTTTTTGTCAATGCTACCCCTATGTAGTTAATCTCATAAACTCTCTGCAAAAGGGAAGTCTTTTTAAAGTTAACAGGAGTTCTGCATTCAGGGTGCTTGTGTAGGCTGCTAACTCATTTATCCTTAACAAGGTACAGCAAATATAAGATTAGAGGTAAGACGGTTGGACTTTAGGTCATTAATAGGCAGCAGCGCCGTTGGTTATAAACATAACAGGTCTGATTTTTGACAACTGTAATCACGTAGAGCAGTATTTTACCTCAGGAGCAGCAGTTCCAGTGAAGTCAAGAGGATTGTTTGTATAGCAAGGTGCTATTCAATTTGATTAAGGGAATCAGACTCTAATTTTGTGTTTGATTCTTTTATTCGTAGTCATATTTAATGAATCTGACCCTGAATTATAAATAGATATTCAAAACTCAGAGGTCTGAGTTCACAGTGATTCACAGGAACCTTTATCTCAGTTTTGGTTCATGAGGTTTTAGCCCCCTTGTCTCCCCAGGAGTTTTCCTTCACATTTTGAAATAAGGGAACCACGGAAAATGAAACTCAGCCAAAATGTCTAAGATTTGCCTAGTTTCAGGTTGAAAAAAACCTAAGGGAAGTCTCTGAGTTCATTATGGCTCCTACACAAAACAATCAAATGAAATAATAAATTATAAATTGGCTCAGGTTCATTTGAAACACAGCCCAGGTTTGCTTGAAACAGCCCAATTTTGCCAGAAGGCAAAGCTTAAAAGTGAGCTGGGTTGTGTCTCAGGGAAGGGTGTCTGCCACATGGAAACCACATGAATTACAGTCACAGCCAAAGATGCACAGCAGTTTATTAGCCCAGGATAATTGTGTAGCGCTATAAAGAGGAAAACAAAACTCCCTGGATTCCAAGACAGCATTGTGATGCAAAGTACTAACTGGCACAATCAATGTTGCAAAGGTAATGTTGCATCACCACAAGGGGAACAAAAATTAATACTTTAAATGCCTTTTTTTTTTTTCTAATTTAATGACCCAAAGCATGTTGAGAATGGACATGAGGCTGCACCAGTGTATCTGCCCTGAAAGTTGGAGACTTAGGCCATGCAGGTGTAATTCTTGTGTGGGCAGAGGAAGAACTGGGATGATGTGGAATTGGATTTCTCAGCTGATACCTCTCCAACTGGATTTCATCTACCTGTGGCAAAGGGAGGAACTGTGTAATTGATCAAATCATTCCAGAACCACTTAGGATCATTGGAAAGACTCTAAATGTTTGTAGCACTTTGTACAAAAATAAGCTTAAATAGGATCTATAAGCATTTTAAAAATAAGTTATAATGAATGTATTTTCCCATGCTGATGCATACAGCACGTATATTTCCTTTGAGAATATGTGAACAGTCATTCCCCTTCTGCTCTATAGTGCCATGTTGCTGTAGATGTTAAATGCTACAAAGAATAAACATACCTTTTGCTGTAATTTGTAGGGGCAATTTTTACACTCAAGGACACTGAAGTCAATGTAGGTATCTCAATGTAACAGAGAACAGAATTTGTCTCATTAGTTATAAAGAAGAAATCAGCCTAACTTGACTGTCCTTGAGTAAGATGCTACTAAAACATCTATAGAGGGATCATGGAGAGAGCCATTAAGTACTTTATATGTGGAAAATAAGGGTTTTGGGACTGTGTAGCAAATTCATTTTATCCTAGACACAGCCTGTCATCTCTCCTGTTCAGTTTGTTTTGAGATAAAGAGGAGTCAGCAATATCAATAGCCATCACTATGCCAGTTACCAGCAGAATATCCTCATCACCGAGGTATCTTAAGACACAAATTGTGGCTTCTGAGACAAGCCAGAGAAGTTGTCTCTTACAAGTGCCATTACTAATGCATAGCCTGGCACATGTTTCTTGGAACACAGCTGGCTCACTGGTTCTTGACACTGCCTGCTTACAATCGGCCTACCATGCCTGCAGGAAATACTGGAAGATGAAAAAAGAAGACTAGAAGATTTTAGAATGGAGTGTGTTTGTGGCAGGTGGAAACGCTGCACTGCTGTCAGTCTTTCCTCACATGTACAAGTTCTCACCTTCATTTTGAAAATGATGTTTACTCTGCTGTTGCTGTTTAGCAGCTAGGCTTTGATAGACGTAATTAACCAAAAGTATCTGACTGTGACATTTTCTAGACAGCAGCAAGTTAGTGGAACAAGATAAGGCTAGGTGAAAATCTGCGGTACTAAGAATACCTCAAAGCTGCCAAATTTGCTGCTGTTCCCAGTAAGGTAATGATTTTTTGTACTTTCTGCTAGTCAACTGGAAAACCTAATCCATCTGCTGCTGGACTTTAGCCTACATGCAGGGGGTGCAGGAAGGGGATTTCATACAAAACAGATAGCATTTTATGTGCACTAATGCCTAGCTGTAGGACTCAAATGTTTAAAAATAACCTTCTGTTGTCCTGATTTTGCTCATTAATTAGATTATTCACATTCTCCATACTTACTCAAGCAATAACTCTAAGGCACATGTGTCTACCGGTGTATTCAGTATATATATAATATGTACAAATTTACAATCCTTTGATTTTTTTTGGTTAAAGGATATGGCATGTATTACAAATACGGATGGAGATGTGCTTCTAAAATTCAGCAATACCTTGCTAAGTATGATGGCACCACTTTGGGGCGAGAAAAATCACCCTGTCTTGGAAAGTGGAAACCATGACACACAATGATGCAAAAGTCCTTGTATAGCACCCCCCTATGCTATGCTGCCCAGTCCTAGGCCTGCAGCCTCTCAGAACTTCAGCATTAAATAGCAGCTTCAGTATTCAATGGTTTTGCATGGCCACTACTAATGAAGCTCCTTCTGGTTCCAGTAGAACTATTTTGTAGTCTGCTTTCTGCAGTAATTTTGGTTTTATTGCCATGGGGAAAATGTTCCTGCAAGCCAATGAAATGTGCACAGTGGTGATAAAAGGTATAAACTGAATTAACCTCCTGTGGGCCCCAAGAAGCAACAGTAGTTGAAGAGCCTTCTCTCTGTTTAATAGTTCCCTCCACTTCATAATAAATTGGGCTTCAGGTGTTACTGTACAAAACCCAATATTTTTATGATGGCTACAGTATGCCTGATACTGCCCCTATGGAGAGCTTCTTGGGCTGGTGTTTTCTCTTCATTACACCTCACTCGGCTTAGACTTGATTTCCTGATGGATACCTCATTTCCCTGTACTAGTGTAATTTTATTTTTCTGTAATTCTCCCACCGCTTTTTAAAATTTTTGTTTGTGTCGCTGCTTATCCTCATTCCCCAAGACTTTCCCTCATCTTCCTTGGTGTCTTCCTTTCACGGTTAGAAGCACAGTGAGAGGACCACTTTACAGGGGGAGCACTAAAACAGCCCTCTTCTCTTGTGGAAAGGTAACAGGTGTTGAATGATGCATCACCAACAAAACAACCCCAAATGCTTCATTTTGGCTGTTGAAACCTTTGGGTGTGTTCACACAGCATTCTTATTTCGAAACAAGAGATTGTGTTGGTTTGGTGACGATTGTTTCAAAACAATCCCATCTGAACATGTTATTTTGAAACGACAGTGGCTCGTTTCAAAATAACTGTTGTCGGAACATGCTATTTCACTTTGAGCTTTTTTCCTTAATTCGAATTAACATTTTCTTAATTCGAATTAACTTATTTTGAAATAACTCCTTATATCGATACAAGTTGTTTCGAAACAACTTGTATTGAAATAATCCCCTGTGTGTGAACATAGCCTATGTGACCCCATCTATTTAGACCTTAGAGGCTATAAAATCATAACTGGTACAGAGAAAGTGTATAAAGAAGTGTTATTTACCCTTTCACATAACACAAGAAGCAGGGTTTCCCCAATGAAATTAATAGCCAGCAGGTTTATAATGAATAAAAGGAAGTACTTCTTTAGCCCGTGGAACTCATTGCCAGGCAGGGGATATTGTGAAGGCCAAAAGTATAACTGCATTCAAAAAAGAATGGGATAAGTTCACACAGAGCAGGTCTATCTGAGGCTGTTAGCCAAGATGATCAGGGATACAACCCCATGCTCTGGGGTGGCTCTAGCCTCCAGCTGCCAGAACCTGGAAGTGGCTGATGGGATGGACCACTCAATAAAGTGCCCTGTTTTGTTCACACCCTCTGAAATATGTGGCACCAGCCAATGTTAGATGGCAGCATTCAGCTAGATGGTCCATTGCTCTGACCCAGTCTGGCCATTTGTATGGTCTCATATTCTTATGCTCATCTTCTATGTTCTTATGTTCACGTTCAGTCAGCTGGGTAGCTCTTGCTCTTCACCCCCTGATCTAAAGTTCACTGGAATCAAAGAAAAGACTATCGCTGACTTCCCTGGGATTTGGAACAGGCAATAACATACTCTGAAAATAGCATGAAAAATAGCAAACCTTTTCCTGCCCAGCTACACGCACTCAAAGCCCTTAGAATTCAGACACTTCACTCTAGTGAAGAAAAAATTGGAAAGGTAGGTTTTTTGAGGAAGAAACTTCGTTTCTATGCTGGCAAAAGCATTAGGCTGTTCTATATTTACTATGTGAGTGAAAGTGTCTGACTTGTGGCATTCCTCCCATTTCCAAATTGCCTCAGATTCAGATTTAAGACCCAGTGGCTTATAGTCTCAAACATGTGTGAAAAAAGAGCCAAAGTAAGGCCATTCAGACAGTGTCAGTAACAGTTCTCTGACTTGCATGGAGCACGTATGGTAAGTGAAGAGACACGAAATCAAGCAGCACATACGAATATATCCCAGGCCTTGTGCACTGGCATAATGAATTGCCCATGCTGCAATCAGTGGCTGGAAAGTTCTACCCAGGCAAGATCCAACTTATGTGCAGATTCTATTTTACCCAAAAGCTCTGAGCTGTGTGGACAATGCAGACTGTTTTGAACTATCACCCATCAAGGCAATTCTTGAATCTGACACAAGCTCCTTAGCAAAGGGTTCCCTGTTTTTTGCAAACAACTCTCAACTCAGCTCTGACAAACTCACTACACCAAATATATCATAGTATATTTAGGCATAAAGAGTAGCATGTAAATTATTTACCAACAGTTTGTAACCTGTCAGGATTCAGTATCATTGCGCAGTTGTGTTTTAGGCCTAATGTATTTATGTTGAAAATATGCTTTATGGATTGGGAATAAGAATTAGTCACCAAAGGATAATGTGGTCTCAGTGCTGACCTATTGGCTGGGGAAGTTGTCACCCCTTCCAACTAAGCTGGTGATGCATGCAAGGCAGCGCCGTAATGTGGCATTTTGCTGCCCAGAGCGCGTTCTGATCAGAATACGCCCCTTCCCATTAGTAGCGCTCAGAGCTGATGCCACAAAGCTGCCCCTTTAATAGCGCGGCTCTGTTGAGCCGCTTCAGGTCACCCAGGGCTGTGCCCTGTCGGCCCCACCATAGTTATGGCCTCGGTGCAAGGCTCAGTTGTTTGGTCTTGCACACTACTAAGACTTTCAGTGGAAAAACTGTCAGCGGCAATTGCAAACAAGTGAAACCACTTAAAGGTAACAAGTAACATTCCAAAGGTAACAAGTAACATTTACTCTCCTGTGAATGGAAACAAAACCTGCCTCAGTGTCACACAGAGGAGGGGATAGGTCCTCGGGATCCATTTGCTCCCCTTAATGAGCAGTGGTGTTTTCATGAATGTTTGGATCCTGGTTCTTTTGAATCTAGTCAGCTCTGCAACAGACTGGACTTTGTTGGGAAAACTACTTTGTTAGGTAGGAAATGTAAACATTGCTAAGTATAAAGATAGGTTTGCCTTTTATGATTTTGCTTTGTGTTGTAACCATTTGTTTCCATCAGTTTCTCACATGAAGCCCTGCAAATAGTGTAGTAGCTAGCATGTCTGCTTAACATGCAGAAGGTGCTGGGTTCAATTCCCAGGGGGTTAGACTCAATGATCTCATGAGGTCCCTTCCAGCCCTATTGATTGATTGACCTTAGTAACCATTTCTGGTTAAAGCTTTACCTTCATTTAAATAAACCCACATTTTTAGAAATCAGAAATACTCACAGGTGCCATTTAGGAATGGTAAAACTGGGTCACTCTGAATCTTTGGGGCATAGGATCTAGGAGTAGTCAGTGTCAGAGGCTGGGTATCACAGCAGATTCAAAAGGACTTAGGGACCAGGATGTATATCCTATTAACTTGCAAGGCAAAACTAGGACTGGCATAGCCCAGAGGCAAGTGCTTGTGAGTGGCTGAAAGGCTGGTTGGATTATGGTGCCAGGCACAGGCAAGACTCCATCATGCTGGAGCTAGAAGCTAACAAAATGACTCACAGTCCTGGGTGCTTTAAGAACCATCATATTGAATGCATATGAGATGAGGATGGGTGGCAGACCAAAACCCTAATATACTTAACTCTCTAGAGCAGTGATATAAAGGAATAAAATCCCCTTTGTTCAGGTGGTAAGACAGAATCAGCATGAGTTTCACTCTCCTCCAAGGATATCTGGTTTTTATTTAGCCATATTAAGGGCTGACTGTCCTTTTCTTGCTTGCAACCCACTCACTCTTTCCATTTGGCACTCTTCCAGCTGGCCCTGCTCCTTACTCCTATTTTCTCTTCTTTGAAGATTTGCACTCCACCCTTATAGAGGCTCCTGTTTTCAGAGACAGCCATATCTTCACAGGGCCTCATGCAAGCTGAATTAGGGGACGGTGACTTATTTCTTGTTTTGTGCTACTGTGGGAAATAACAATAAGCAGTTAACATCACTGGTAGGATGGACACAGAAGAAAATAGGTGTCAGCTCAAGCCAAGGCCGCTGTGCCTCATTGAACATTGATGAATTCATGGCTGGAAATGAGCTTGGTTTAGAATAGAATCGAATCATAGGGTTGGAAGGGTTTGCCTGTTTGCTAGGATGGTTCAAATAGATATCAGAGTTATAAGAATGAGTTTAGGCTTTGTGGAATGCTTGTAGGATGCTGCACACATTAACCCCATGTATTCTACCCATATGCCTTGTTGTAAAGTAATGTTTAAATGTTGGCTCTGTAACTACAAAAAACACAAAATCCCCAAAGTTAGGGAAGAAGCATCAAGAAAAACAAATTCACATCAAAAGGTGTCATTTCCTCTTCAACAAAAGAAGGCCTATAGGTCCCAGAGAAGCCATTGTGCAACATCAGTGCACAAAAGATTTTTTTTTATTGTTTCCCTGACACATGGACAAGCCCTTTGCCTTTCAAAGCTTGAGTACTAGGGGAAAGGAATAAAATTCCCTCTTAAGGAGAACTTGTTCACTGTGCTGCTAAGAATTGAGATAAGGAAAAATTTCTAAGCGTAAGCAAGGGATCCCCAAACTGCTTTTCTTGCATTAGCCCTAAGGGACATACAGAGTTTGCATATTATAGCAGCTATTGTCACCTTTAGAAATCTAAGACTGTATTTCATTTGTATGTATGTTTACCTGCTTTAATCATGTAACTAACTCCCATTCCCCCCCCCCCGTAGTTAGTAAGTCTTTGGTTAGATCATTAAAGGATTGTCTATAAACATTGTCTTTGGTGGGAGAACTGGGGTGCCTGTGACCTGGAGTCAGTGACTGGCCCTTTGGGACTTAGAGTAACCCGAATCTTGGTGTTTGGTAAAAGGCAGGAGTTGACAACCCAAAAGATAAGAAGAGCAATTTTTAAAAATCCCTTCAAAACCAAGTGCTTTAAAGAGCTGCAACGGGTATAACTTCCTGCTACCTGGGGGGGAGCTGGGCCCGGGCACCTGCTGCCTGGCTCCCAATGGTGGTGGTGAGGGAAGCCTAGAGCCTGGTGCAGGCTGTTTGCAGGGTCCTCCAGTGGCAGAGGGAGCTTGAAGCCACAAGGAGATAGCCAAGGGGCCACATGTTGCAGGCCATTGGTATAAGGGATCATCTATCACAAAGGCAAAAGAGACCAAAGTACCCAAGGGGACTGGCTGTGACTCCGTGTTAAGGATATTACAGTGCTTGAGAAATTAACATTTGTTACTTGGTTGGTGAAATGTAAATACAAATCACACAATCAGTTGTGGGTTTGTGCTGTGTGTCTTGACAGTCTGCCCTGACGTTGACACTCCTGGTCTTGAGCCACTCTAGCAATGTTTTCCCTAGGAATTGAAATCAGAGAGGGTGTTTGAATTTATAGGGGAGGTAGAAAATGACTAAACTGGCAACAATGGCTAGCTGAGCACAGGAGGTGGGGGGAAGAGGAAGGGGGAGTTCAGTGGGGGTGTTGGGAAATCTCTAGACAGCTTGACACTAATAACATTAGAGCTCTGATTTCAGTCAGTCAGAAGCAGGAAATTTGGAATTAAAGGCTGCCACACTATCTTTAATTCACATTGTCAAATAGAAATCATTCAGGCATAACGTGAGAGTTAAGGATGGGTACTGTAACTGACACACTATGAAATTTCCTGGCTTTTATGGTGGGGATGGAAGAAGGAAGTTATGGCCTGAACTTTATCATCAAAATCCAGGCTAGCCTTTAGGGTCAGCATAGACCCAAGAAAATTTTAGTCACTGTTAACTTTTATGTTACGCAGCCAGTACACTGGAATGGTTTTCCCATCAGATACATGTTTGTTCATTCATTCAAGCAGTCTTCAACAGTGAGCTAACATATTTATATGACTCAAGCAGGCCTCATCTGATCTCCTAAACAGGTCCACATTGGATAGGCAGATACTTCAAAATGTGAAGGTTCCAGGAATTTGCAGAACAGGTTGGCTAACCTTTAATTCTTTATAGCAAAAGTATCAAAAGCTAGATGGTTTCCAACAGTGAAAATCCATTTAGCATTTCAGTTCCTATGTGAAGCTGCCTCTGGAACCCCTTCAGTCAGTGAATTCCTGGCCAAGCCTACAGGATGTTTGCAATTATCTGCAACAGGGCAGGGATTTTACTGCTTCATCCTAGTCATCTGGTTACCAGCCTCACTGGACTACATATCACCAACACTGATTGTGTGGATCCCAATAGAAGAGATTCAGTTGAGGAACGTATCCAATCATTTGGATGCTTAAATATTTGGGGATTAATAATATGTTATGGGGAAAAGGGCAGTGGGCACACTGAAGTGAAAATTAATGTCATATGAATTATCGACAGTCAGGTTCTGATTCTCTTATTCATGGTGAGTACTACTGAGCATGCTGCTGTAGATCTCGAGAGCTGTGTGCCACTGTATTACCTCTCTGCTTCAGCAAGAGTGAGCATTGGACTCATCATGGAAGATGTCTGCTCAATATGCAGCACAGTCAAAAAAGCTAGCAGAGTGTTAGAAACCATTAAAGAAAGGATAGATAATTAGACAGAAAACATCATAATGCACCTACATAAACCCATGGTACACCCATACCTTGAATACTGCATGCAGATCTCAGTGCCCTGTCTCAAAAAAGATATTTTCGAAATGTAAAAGATATAGACAAGGTCTACAAAAATGATTAGTGATAAGGATCAGCTTCCATAGGAGGAGAGATTAACAAGATTGAGACTCATTAGCTAGGAAAAGAGATGACAAAGGAAGGGATATGATACAGGTCTATAAAATCATGAATGGAGTCAAGAAAGAGAATAAGGAAGTGGTATTTATCCCTTCATATAACACAAGACCCAGGGGAATCCAAAGAAATTAACAGGCAGTAGATTTAAAACTAACAAAATGAAGCACTTCTTCACACAATGCACAGTCAATCTGTGCAGCTTGTTGTCAGGGGATGTTGTAGCATCAAAAACTAACTGGATCCAAAAAAGAATTAGAAAAGCTCCTGAAGAATAGGTCCATCAGTGGTTACTATCTGGATGTCCCTGAGCATCTGAATGTCAGATGCTGGGGACTGGGTTACAGAGGATGAATCACTTGATTTTTGCCCTCTTTTGTTCATTCCCTTTGAAGCATGTTATAGGTTACTGTTGAAAGACGGAATACTGACCTATATGGACCATTGTTCTGACCTATTATGAGTGTTTTTAAGTTTCCTGGCAATTAGACTGTATGTCACTTCCCTGCTACATCAGTTTATCTTCCTCAGGCAAACTCCTTCTCCAGGCTCTCCCACCCCAAACCTTGCCTAGCAGATAACAGATTTTGTCTGCAGTGCACAGGCCCTATCACTGTGCATTCATGGAAGATATTTAACTCACTACTCTGGTAAAGAGTCAGGGCATCACAGTTTATTTATTTAACTGGGGTTAACAAACCCTTCCCTTCAAATACAGCACAGAGTTAGTTTATAGTAAAGTAAAACAAGTTTATTAACATAAGAGTTGGGATTAACTGATGTCAAGTAAAAGAGATAAAGGTAAAGATGGTTACAAGAAAATAAAAATGAAAATACAGATATAAAAGTCTCAGACTTAATCTTATCAAGATGCAGTCTTTGTTCATGATGGTTTGTCTTACCCACAGTCTCCCTTCCAGCTTTTTACCAGCCAGCCAGCCCAGGAACCATCTCAGAGACTAAATCATTTGGTTTTCCTATATCTTTAGGTGAAGGATAAAATAGAGTTTCTCTTTTCCTTATATCCCCTCGGCTAGGTGAATGTCTTTGTCTTACATGTTAGGGAGGCCTCTTGGAGGCTCAGTCTCCTGTCTCTCTTTGGAGTACAGGCACCATATTAATGGTCTGTCACTCAAGTTCATGAACGTGATAAGGCCAGCTTGTTTAGTTTGATGGCTTTGTTTACTGCAAATATGTAAACTGAAGTAAACCCATATTCCTTTATCTAGGACAGACCTGGTCATTTACACAGACTAGGCTGTCTGGTCTATATTGTGTTCTAGTAACACCAAACAGAGGGAATTCATAACTTCATATATACCATTAACACATGTATTTTACAATGATGTTAATAACCACCATGTTATTACCTTTAACAGGATACCCCACAAAGCATATTTTGTACAAATATCATTGCAGTAATGTGGAGGATATGAATACAGGGGTGCTTAGTGTCACAAATCAATGGGACTGTTTGTAGAAGAGGGTCCTAGTCAGTGTTGACAAGTAATTTCAGCAGACCAAATGGTTAAAATATCAATGAATATTTGTGGGAAACAGTGTACAATCTTTGTCCTGCTCTGGTGAGGAAACTGATGAAAATCTCAGAAACAAGGGTGTAAGGGCTTGAGGGAGGTGCTGAGCAGACACAACTCCCACTAATGAAACAGTAGTGTCTATACACAGTTTTACATAGGTCATCTAATTCACTTTCAACTTGACCTGCTAACATGGGAGATTTCTATTGTATTTTTTACATGATTCATGTTTACATTAATGACTTTTGTCATCTCAGAGATGGAACAGTCAATAGCCAAACCTATGTGGGTTTGTCAACATGTGTATTGGGCTGGGAATCATGGATTTTTCCTTAAGTGCCCTAAAATGGAACGACGGTTTGCCAATTGAAATATACAATAGCCATTCTAATAATTTTGCACATAGAGACAAATTCTTCCCTTAGTTACACTCACAAGCAAGCCACAAATTTCAGTGGCTCTTATATGCGTGTATCCAATAGCAGCGTTTTTATCCAAGAGCAGCATTTGCTTATTGCCCTAGGAAGGCAATGGGTAACTATAAGTGGCATTTTATGCTGAGAAATTAAAGCTTTGAAAAGACTGCCATGTTTCATGGTTCTTTAAATATCAAGGTGGTTTTTGATGTACAGAAAATAAACATGTTGCTTTTTTCTCCAGAATTCATCCAGCTCCCTACAGACTATCATACTTTCTGCAGAAACTGTTGATTAAACAGTCTGTCTAACACAGAAAGTCACATAATATGTCATAAAAATCATTTGTAATATACTACACAAGACACACCAGTGATGCCAGATTCCATGGAACTGGTTAGCTTCACTTTGATTTACAGATAAATAGATGAGGTCTGTGACTTCCACTTGTGGACTGCAGGCAAGTGAACTCCATGATTGCATGCTGAACTGTGACTCTTTAGAATTAATTAAGACCACCTGGAAGTGACAGTAGCTCTGGTGCTACAGATCTCAACAGGGATCAATAACAGCATTTGCATAGGAAAACAGGCCTCCCTGCTGTCTCCACAGAAAACATAACCTAGATGAACCTGAAAGGTAGATAGACATATTGTAACCCCGTCTGAAAGTTTTTATGCAGGAAATTATAATGTGGAAAATTGAGGGTGGGAGCTGCTGATTTTGTAGAAAAGACATAGAAGTTGATGCCTGCATTTTTTTCAGCAGAGCAGTGTTGTGACTCATGAGTTTCTAGCACAAGTGAAAACCTGAACATTCAAAATATAGCCAGGAACAAATAAAACAACTGCAAAATACACAAAATGATGGTGATTTTTGGGAACTGCTGCAAAAATCAGGAAAAACATGCAGCAGCCCCTCTGTTGATTTGTCAGCCTTTGCATAGCCTCGGTCTGTTCTCACACCAGATTTACTCTTGTATAACTCCTTTGGCTTCACTGAATATTTTTTACACTAGTGTGAGTGGATAATAAGGCTTTAGGTTTATGATTAAACTGTTTATAAGGCACTCCTCTCATCATCTTAATCTCTGAGAGATGGAGTACATTTAAAATGAGCTCATACTACATTTGATATATTATCCACTATTTCAAGTCTTTCATAGATTTACAAAGGAAGTTCACTTCATACTATCCAACAAGCCCCGTTTCCAATATCTGTTACATATTTTAGTAAAGAGACTGTCACAAGATATATATTAGTCAGAAGTTAATTTGTTCTATAATCCTAGCAATTTTTAATGTAGCCCATTTGTTGACATGTTGGGACACAATCTACAAACATTCACTGAATTTGAGGAAAACAAAATTAAGGAAATCAGAATGATCTGTAAGATCTTTTTGCTTCTTTAGCAAAAATATTTCAAGCCATTTAAATCAGCCTGTGACTAATGTTTTCAAAGGTAATGTACTGCCTTCATATTATTACACCATAGTTTGAATCTTTTCTGTTGAGAAACACTACAGTTAATGGAAAGACCAGACTTTGGCAGACAAAGAGAGGGAAGTACATGTCCAAGGGAACTACTGCCCATTATTACTTGTCTGAGAACAGAATGGAGCCCTCTTTCTAAAAGAAAAAAAAAACCAAAATAGTAGAAGCACAACTAACATATGAGCAGACTAGACCTCCTTCACTTTCCTTCCTCCATTCAAAATCCAATGGAAAAGATGCATCCTTCGAAGGATATTTTTTAACATGTGGAAGTTATGCCCATGTTTTGTTTTGTTTTTGTTTTCATTTGTGGGAGTTTTGTTTGATTGCTTTAAAAGAAAATTCCATTCTATTAAATGGTTAAGTCACGTGGCAATAGCAATTCCTTTTTCTGTTCTACCCAGAGTTCTCCTTGTTTACTTGATTTATCAAGAACTGAGAATTATTCCAGTGACAGACTGGTGATGCCCTCAATCTCTGTGGTCTTTAAATTTCATGACTGGCACAGATGATTCATTATTTATTCTGCATTTTGTCGGCTTGTAAAAGTGTAAGGCAGGCTTAGAAGCTGTGCCTAACAGCTTCTGAGGTCAGTTCCTAATCTGCATGGGTTTTGTATTAGCATGAACGCAAAAGGGTACAATTAGCTGATTAGCATACTGGGTGCAGGGCATAGTAAGTAATTGTATTTGGGGTTACTCTGCTCACAAATCTATCAAAATCTGTAATTCTACTAAGGGGAAATATGAAATACTGTCCTTGTGTGAACTGCTACTCTCTTTGTTTCAAATCTGTCTGGGTTAGTTAAGGGGTAAAAACTACCCTTAGTTAAAAAGAGGCTTGTAGGAAAGGCAACTGCATGTTTCAGCTTGAAAGTGCTAAAAAAGAGAAGGGGGGGGGGGTTTGCATTGTTTCAATGCTTGAGGCAGTTTGCCTCTTTCTCTATTGCTTCTTCTGTTCTTTGTTATGGAAGTAGCCATTAGCAGCTACTTAAAGACTAAGAGAGCTGAAATCACTGAATTCACTAGAGGGAGAGACTTCTTTTTCTGTCTGAGCTGAAGAGGAGCAGCAAGGGGGTGATCAGCTGGTGGATGGTGAGAGTGAGCTGGGCAGTGCAAGTGAGCAGAGGGCAGAGCTAGTAGACAGTGGGCAGAGCCAGTGGATGGTGAGAACAGCCAGTGGTGAGCTGGGTGGTGTGAGTAACCAGTGGACAGAGCTGGCAGACAGCAGGTGGAGCCAGTGGATGATGAGAGTGGACAGTGGTGAGCTGGGTGGTGTGAGTGACTGGAGGGCAGAGCTGGCAGACAGTGGGCAGAGCCAAGAAACAGTTCTAGAGGATGGAGTGAGTGACCGGTAGATGGTGTCAGCAGACAGCTGGCGTGAAAGACACTGCCCACGTACCCTAGGGTTGGTTGGAAGTCTAGTTGGCACTGATTCTCCAGATCAGTGCCAGTTTTGCCATTAAGTTTGTATGTTCTGTTATGTGGTGTGGGTTGTTGGGAACTTTGCTTTATGCTAATTTTTCTAGATTAGTGCTGGTTTCTGTATTTGGCCTTTTGCATTCTGTTTTACTACTATTAAAAGTTCTGTTTACTACACTCAGTTTTGTGCTTGTGAGTGGGGAAGCCTTACCCCTTTGGGGTACCCAGGGATCAGTGCAGGATTCCCAGAAATCTGGGTGGAGGCTCGAGCCAATTGGTGGTGTTGCATCATTGGGAAACCCCTAGACATAGAACCTGGCCCTTGTCCTGCCAGCCTGCCCTGGCAGAAGGGTTACAAAAGGCTAAGCTTCAGGTTAACGCATGTAGAAGTGCTGGGACTTTAATAGCAGTTAACTACCTGAAAGTCCCATTGGAACTGGCAGAGGCTTTAAAAACTCTGTTATTCCTCTAGGTTAACAAAGGGCCCATGAAACAGCATGAACTCTCTCCAAATGTAAATAGACACTGTTACTTTTTACACAATATGGATATGGGGGAGAGATAAGGATGGGAAAGGCAATGCTCACAAGTAAGGAGCTGAAGGATACACCATGGAAAACAGCTTTGCATCAAGCAACTTTTTTTAATATGTCCCAACTAGGATATGAAAAAAATATGAGAGGCTCTGTTCCAGAGGTTACTCTATTGAAGAGAAAACCTGATATTCTGCGCAAGGCACACAAACAAAAGGAGAGGAAGATGTCTGTGTGCACAGAATATTGTGGAGAAAAGCAGTTACAGGATTTTATGTTTGTTTTTATTTTCATTTCATCCCAAAACCCAGGTCCAAATAGTCCTGAACCTTGATCCAGCTCTCAGTTTTATGAGTCAGCCCTCTCTCTGATCTTCAGTTTACTCTAGCTCCATGGCACCTTCCTCCTTGTCTTCGTTTTGTGCATGTGTGTGTTTGTAATCCTGATTTCCATTATGCCAACTTTCTGAGAGAGTGTGGGTGTATCTGGCATAGCACAATACTGAGCAGTATAGAATTTAACTCAGTATTTAACCCACTTATCCTACTTTTACATGCAGGGATGCCTAGCTGTGGTCTGCCACCGTGGCCATTAACATTCTAATTGCTCCCTGTTTGAATATATGCTTGATATCCCACTGTCTGTTTGGTCAGTTAATTCCAGGGAGATTTTGCTCATACAAAAATTTTAGAATCAAGAAAAGAAAGGATTTCAGCAGATCCAAACATAAAGTGAACTGATGATTCCAGTTCTACAGGGCTGCAGACAGACTGACTGAGGCAGAAAATATTAATGGAACTATAAAGATACAGCCTTAGTTTAAGATGTCAAAAAAGATCTACTGTTAAATATCAGTTCAGCCTTATTCTGGGGAGGGCAGAGTATTAGAAGAAGCAGGGTTTTCAAAAATAATAAAAGTGTATTAAAAAATTAACATGCAAATAGAAAGGGCCTGATCTTCTAATACCCTGTATGTTATGTAGCTATTTACATAATGGGAGTATGAACTGCTACTAAATCAAAACAGTGTAAATGTCTATAGAAGATGCCAGCTCACAGGCTATGTCTACACTGGGGGGCTCAGTTAAGTTGACTGAGGGGTATGTCTACACAAGTAGACATACCACAGCCTGGGCCCCACTCCGGGGTGTGAGCTGGCTCCGGGGCCCAGAACTGGCTCCTGCTGCCACTAGCAAGTGGCTGGGAGCTGAATCCGTCCCTGAGCCCCTTGCCACAAGGAGCAAAGGCCTAGGTGCCAGCCCCAGCCACTGCTGCTTAAGTTGACTTTTAGGTCAGGTTTTAGTTAGTCAACTTAAGCAAGTGCTTAAGTCAACTTAATAGCATCTGAATTTGGCCATGGAGTTCCTTAGGTTGACTTAAGGCAAGTTAAGTCGACCTAAGGCTCCAGTGCAGACATACGCAGAGAGACTGAGCCCTGGTCTACACTGTAAGCATTTTTGGTGGCAGTTGAAGGGAGATATGAAAGTTACTTAACTTGCATATCTTCCTTTGATTGCTTAATGCCTACTCACCGCGACATGTTCACTGAATATAGAGGCAAAGGGGAGTGCCCTTGTTTTGATTCAGTGCTACTCTACTTGAAGGGGTGGTCTTCAGGGATCGACTTAGCAGGTCTGTGAAAGAAGTTTGATATGACGGTGGTGAATTTGCAACCCTATGTGTAGACCTGCCCTAAGACCCATTAATTTTCAGCTAATTACACAAAAGAGCTGTACTTTTGGTATGCCACGTTTGACTATTCAGCTCATATGAAGGCTGCCTCACACACACAAAAAGAAAAAAAATTTACTTTTTTTGGGTGCATACTTGGAAAATGAATTGAAAGTCAGGTTATGTTTGGAGTGCTAAATATCTGGTAAAATTAAATGCAACCAAATTCCCCATGAACAAATAAAAAGCAAGTTTGTAAGCGCCAAGCTGGTCTGTAATGTGTTGTGTAACAAATATACAGCATACAGTACATTCCCAGATGGCTTGCTTGGACAAGATAACCCACACCCTTATGTAACTGTAGCAGACAGGATCCAGTTCAAAATCAGACAGTGACACGAGGCCAAAGGGTCAAATCCATGAAGACACTTACAGGTTAGTCATCATTTGGGCTTGGAAATGAAGCAGTAACAGGCCGTAAGTTGTGATTTCACAGACCATCAGCTTTCTCTCCAGGTCCTATTTCTCCCCCCCCGCCATCCCATCCCCCCAGCAAAGCAGAAGAAATATTCCATAACTGATTGAGCCACTGTTTCCAGTTGACACAATAAAGGGCTAATTTTCAAAGCAGTAAAGGTGAACTAAAAACTTCTATAAACTAAGAACAATGAAAATGTCCCAATGAAGTAGCAGAAGATGTGTGTGGACTTCATTAAAACCAAGTGTATGATGATCACGTCTTTCTGGAAATACCTGCCAAGACCTGAGATCAGGATGCTGTATCTTGTCTACAGCAGCTGATGACATCTAATGCTTTCTCAGGCCTTGCTCCAGCAGCTTAGCTAACATTGCTCCACCTTTGCTCTTTTATGAGCCCCTTCTGGTTTCTGCTACATGTGTTCTGCTCTGTGAATCTTGTAGACTGAGCACGAATAGTGGTCTGCAAACAACACTGGTTTGTGTGTTCCATACTGGAGATTCAGAAGAATGGGGCCTTTGGATTTATCTGGTCAGTTTGATTTTACAAAAGAGCATCTGAAGAACAGCTGAAAATGATATTTTTATTAATATTTCTTTATTAACAGCACCATATGTAATGTGAACAGAAGCAATGGACACCATCTTCACTGACTGCATTGTGGCCAAAAAACCTCAACCAACCAGCCTCACTATTTAAACCAATTTAGTTAAAACAATGCAAATGCTTATGTGGGCATTTCTGTTACAGTTTAAGAGTGGTTTGACCCAGTTTGGTTTAGATCGATTCCAAAAAGTCTTAAGCTTGACTGACATACACCTGATTTAAAGTGAAATAAGACTGTCCATGCAGACTTTGGCAAAAGTTTAATTGAACTCAAATCACAAACTAAACTAAAATCAAAGTAAAACCATTTCTCCAGTTAAACCTGTGCAGTTTGCTTATGAAGACCAGTCCTGAGATCTGGGTCCTACAATATGGTGATTTCAGTGGGCCTGTGGGTGGGCATGGGCGACTGACTGTGCTCAGGTAAGGACTGCAGTCATTGTACTCTGAAGATGGTACCACTGTTGTTCAGTGAAATTTCACCTGTGTTAAAGCCCCAGTCTTAAAGTGGGATGCCACTGCAGGATTGGGGCCTTAACATAGGTGACATTTCACTAAGTAGGACTAATACTGTATTCAGTGTACAATGACTGTTGTCTGCCACTGAGCCATATTTCAGCTCTGCCACCTTGTCAAGGGGAACTGAGGAATGCTTTTATATTTTGAGAAAGCATACTAATTCCAAGGGTTTAATGCAGAGCTGGAGTTGTCTTAAGAAGCTTTGATCACACATAAAATCACCAGGCACCAAGAGAACAGTCAGGAACCAGCAGCCATCACTATAAAATTCCCGTTATTTGACTAGCTTGGCCCAGCCCAGCAAGGACCAGGTCTAATGGTCTGAACTCACTTGATGGTTTTTGGTTTGTGTTTTCAAGCCGTTACACACAGTGTATGAGGTACACAGCAAAACCCTCACTAGCTAAATCCACAGGATGGTTATCCCCAAACATCATCTAAAACGAAAAATAAAGCAATGTCAACTTTTCTGATTCATGCCTTTTCCAAGGGGAGTGGGAACAGACAATGTGCTCCCCATTTTGTTCCCTATCCTCCACAATCCACATCTCTTTCTGCCCTCAATTGAACACAGATGCCAGGAAATATTTCTGCTGTAAGACTGAAGTGCAAACAGATGGATGGAAAAAATCCTATATTTGCAATTTAAATACTGTCATCTATAGCAATGTGGATAGCACTAGGGAGACCTTTGAATCTAGCACACAGTTGTGTGTGTATGTGTGATGCGTGTGTGTGTGCACTTGCACAGTAACTTCCCACATGCAATAGCTCACCATGTATTTTTGGCTGTCAGGCTACAATATTTAATAAAAAATAAATGTTTATTTTTATTGGTTATTCAGAGAAACACAATCTCAGCCAGATTAGTGTTACTGAAGCTAAAACTGGGGGTGATGTTATACTGCATTCTCACTTGTCCTGTCTTGTCTACTTAGGATGGGATTTTTAAATGCACCTGAGTTAAGAGCCCCAATCCCATGAAACATCAGTGCAACTGGTATCCCTGACTCAATGAAATGCTTTAAAAAATCCTCACTTTATCTACTTTTTGAGGCTGGGATTATGTCTAACTCTGTATATGTACAGGGCCTAGCATGATAGGGACACAGCCTTGATTGGAACCAGTTGACCTGATTCTAACAAACAAACAAATAATCACTTCATCCTTAAAAAAAAAAAACAAAAAACCTTGCTTTCCTGTTCTCCATTTGGCATCAGTGAAAATTCCTGGGCTGAATGGAATAGAGAAACTTTGACTTGTATTGGAATTTGGGCTAACTAGGCAAAGTCGGAAGACTTGTGATGGCCCTTGAAAGTCTAGAAGAGTGGTTTTCAGCCAGTGTGCTGTGAGAACTGTCCAAGTGTGCTGTGAAATTTTGTACAAAGGTAATGAAAATCATTGTAAACCAAACATTGTTTCATCTTACACAACATTCTATCCAACCAAAATTACAACTGATAAAAACAGTGAAAACTAATCATCAAATTAAGTGATGTATTGGTCTTGTGATTCTAAAGCATGAACATTCTAAACACAAGTGGCCAAAAGGCAAAATTGATATGTAAGGCAGGTTTAGAAGCTGTGCCTAACAGCTTGTGGGGGGAGGCAACTAATCTGCCTGTGTTTAGTATTTACATGAGCACAAACAATATATTAGCATAAATACGTTATGGGTGCAGGGCAATATGGGTAATGGTATTTGGGGTTGATCTCATCACAAATCTGTCAATAGCTGTAATTCTACTGAAGGGAAATATGAAACACTGTCTTTGGTGATATGCTACTCTCTGATTGTTCCAAACCTGTTTGGGTTAGTTAAAGGGTAAAAGCTACCCTTAGCTAAAAAGAGACTTGTAAAAGAGGCCACTGCCTATCTCAGCCTGAAAAAGTCAAGAGAGGGGTGGGGTTTGAATAGCTACCTCTGGAGTTATGCTTAAGGCAATTACTTCATTTCTCTATTCCCACTGTCTGTCAAATGATTAATCAGGCTAGGCTTCTTTTGAGGTCTTTCTCTGCTATTTTAATAGAAGCAGGTGTTTCAAGCTAATTGAGGTTTCAGACCTGAAATCACTGAGAAAAGCTAACTCTCTCTCTCTGAGCTGAAATCACTGAAGAGGAGCAGCAGATGGAGTGACCACTAGGGCAGAGCCAGCAGACAGTGGGTAGAGCTGGTGGATGGTGAGAGCAGCCAGCAGCAAGTTGGGTGGTGTGAGTAACCCATGGGCAGACCCAGCCAGCAGTGAGCTGGGACACTCCCTACATACCCTGGGGCAGGGGTTCCCAACCTTTGGAAGGCTGGGGACTCCTGAGAAAGAAAAAAAAAAGAGAGTGTTGTGGGGGGTCAGAATGTGACCTGCAACCCTCTCCTGCTGGGGAGCGGGGTCCCCGCAGGAGAGGTCCATGGCCACAGCAGTCCCCGCTGTCTGGCAGAGGAATGGGGCTGCAGGCAGCTCCCAAGCAGGGAAAGCGAGCCATTGCTGGATGCTGCAGCTGCAGCTGCCACTGACCCATTCCCCTGCCAGAGCACAGGGGCTACTGTGGCCATGGCCCTCTGCCTGGGGGGGCCCTGCTCCCCAGCAGGGGAATGGGGGTGCAGGCAGCTCCCTGGTAGGGGTGGCGAGCCATTGCCATGTACTGCAACCACTGCGGCTCCATTCCCCTGCAGTGAGCGGGGGCTGCTGTGGCCATGGCCCCCTGCTTGGAAGCTGCCTGCAGCCCCAGTCCCCTGCTGGGGAGTGGGGACCCCCCGGGCAGAGGGCCATGGCCACAGCAGCCTCTGTGCCCTGGGAGGGGAATGGGGCTGCAGCGTGGCAATGGCTCACTGTCCCTGCTCAGGAGCTGCCTGCAGCCCCATTGCCCTGCTGGGGACCCCGAGCAGGGGGCAATGGCCATTGCAGCCCCACTCCCAGCAGCAGAATGGGGCCACGGTGGCTGCAGCGTGCAGCAGTGCTCAACTGTCCCTGCCTGGGAGCCGCCGCACCCCCATTCCCCTGCCAGACAGCAAGGGCTGCTGCAGCCATGGCTCCCAGCCAGCCCCTGCAGGGGAGGGAAGCTGCACCACTGCCAGCTTCGGCAGCCAGCAAGCGGGGGCAGCATCCAGCCCTCCGCAGCCCCCACCCCCCCGGGATCCAGCCCTGGCAAGAGCATCGGGGCCATGGCTGCGTTCTGGCCCCAGGGGGAGCAGCGATGCAGACCCCCTAGTAGAGGCCTGTGGACCCCTGGGGGTCTGTGGCCCACAGGTTGGTTGGGAGCCTAGTTAGCACTGATTCTCCAGGTAAGTGCTGATTTTGCTAGTGAGTTTACGTTTGCTGTTATGACATGTGGGATCATGTTGGAAGCCTGTTTAGCACTGATTCCCCAGATCAGTGCAGGTTTTGCCATTAAGTCTTGTATGTTCTGTTATACAGTATGGGTTGTTGGGAACCTTGCTCTGTACTGATTTTCTAGATCAGTGCTGATTTCTGTTATTTGGCCTTTTACATTCTGTTTTTACTACTATTAAAAGTTCTACGTTCTGCACTCAGACTCGTGCTTGCATGTGGGGAAGCATTACCCTTTCAGGGTGCCCAGGGAATAGTGCATAATTTCCCAGAAGACTGGGTGGGGGCTTGAGCTGGTTGGTGCTGTAAGATTGCTTGGAAACTCCTAGGTATAGAACCCGGCCCTTGTTCTGCCAGCCTGCCCTGGCAGAAGGGTTACAGATATGACATGTATTTTTTTTTTCTGGTGGATTTGAAACATTAATGCATTTGATCCTTCTTTAGCTTGTTGTATGTACTATGTTGCAAACCTCTCTAATAAGATCGTAACCATGTAAATGTAAGTAAATGTGACATTTAGGAGCAATCAATTCAGCTGAAAACAGTGCCTATGCCACGGAATTGCTTGTTTCATTGAAGTATGCCATGTTACTGAAAAGATTGGGAACCACTGGTCTAGAATGTGGAGAACCTGAAAAATGAATTCTCCTTTTCTCTGTCTGGCCACTAACAGCAGCTCCAGAATATCTTAAGGATTCTATCTGCTGAAACCCACAACATTCTAGTATGGTCTCAATAGTTGTGTCCTGGCATATACAGAACCTGTTACATGGTTCCTGGGAATCCATGGCAATATTTTCTGACAGAAACATGCATATGCTACCTTCAGTCAAATACTTTGTGACTCTCAAAGCTAGCCAGAAACAGAATATATGCATCTTTCTCTTCTGTTACTTTTTAAGTATTGGCAAATTGTTTTACAAGAGTCCCAGTTCCGCAACCACTAATCACAGTGCTACTAAGTGAGAGTATGGATTGCAGAATCAGGCCAAAATTCTTCCAGCTACCTAAGGGTAGAAAGATGCCACGAGGATTTGCAGCTATTGTGTTTCTTGTTTGACTTGGAAAACTTCCACTGATTTTTCTGTGAGCACTTTAACTCATTCACACATTTTTGCCAGATTCACTTGTTATGTTCTGGCCAGGGCTCCTGAACAGGGTGTACCAATAACTAGCAGAGACAGGCAATAAAATGAAACAAGATGTCATGTGGCTCTTAAAGACTAACAGATTTATTTTTCACATGAGCTTTCGTGGGAGAAAATCGCACTTCGTCAGATGCTTTGAAGATGGGTGAACTTACAGAATGGAATGAAAATAAATGCAAGAGTTGTAAAACATAGGATCAGGTCATACAGTAACAGCAAATCAGAGCAGTTATGAGGTTCAAACCATGGGAAGCCTGAAGTCAAATTACCTTTTGTAATGGGAAAAGAACCCATAGTCTCGATTCAATGCTGCTTTCACAGAATTTAATTTGCATATTAATTCGAGTTCAGCTGTTTCTCTTTGAAGTCTTGATGTCCCAGTCATATCTCTGATGACGGTTGTTAACAAATCTTTTATTGGGTGATTAGAAAGATGGAAGTGCTCAGCAACTGGTTTTTTTGTTTTGTGATTTCTGATATCAGCTGTATGTTCATTTATTCTTTTGCACAGGGATCGTCCTGTTTGTCCAATGTATAAGATGTTGGGGCATTTCTGGCACATGATGGGATAGATCACATTAGTAGATGAGCAGGTAAATGAGCCTTTGATGGAGTAGCAGGCTTGATTAGGACCTGTGATGGTATCTGTTGTGCAGATATGTGGGCAGACTTGGCAGCATGGTTTGTTGCAGGCGTATGTGCCTGCTTTAATGTTTCTGTTGTTAGATCTGTAGTTGCTGGTGAGAATCTGTTTAAGATTGGGTGGCTATCTGTAGGCAAGGAGAGGTCTGTCTCTAAAAGGTTTGAGAGAGAGAGGGACATCTTTTAGAATAGGCTGTAGGTCCCTAATGATCTGTTGCAGAGGTCTGACCTGAGGGTTGTATGTGATGACTAGTGGTGTTCTGTTGTTTTCTTTCTTGGGACTCTCCTGTAGTAGATGACTTTGGGGAACCTATCTAGCTCTGTCAATTTGTTTTCTTGCTTCCCCAGCTGGGTACTGTAGTTTCAAGAATGCTTGATAAAGATCCTCAAGATGTCTGTCTCTGTCTGAGGGATCAGAGCAAATGCGGTTATATCTTAGGGTTTTGCTGTAGACAATGGATCGTGTGGGGTATTTAGGATAGAAGCTTGAGGGATGTAGGTAACTATATCGATCAGTAGGATTTCGGTACAGGGTGGTGTTGATGTGTCTATCCCTGATTTGTACTGTAGTGTCGAGAAAGTGGATTTCCTGTGTGGAGTGTTCCAGGCTCAATTTGATTGTGGAGTGGAAATTGTTGAAATCTCTGTGAAAATCTTCAAGAGCATCCCTGCCATGGGTCCAGATGATGAAGATGTCATCAATGTAGAGTAGGTAAAGAAGAGGTGTTTTGGGATGAGACCTGAGGAAACGTTGTTCTAAGTTACCCATAAAGATGTTGGGCATATTGTGGGGCCATGCGGGTGCCCCTAAGCAGTGCCACTGACTTGGAGGAGTAAATTATCCTCAAATCTGAAGTGGTTGTGGGTGAGCACAAAGTCACAAAGTTCAGTCACAAGCTGTGCTGTGGCATCATCTGGGATGGTTCTTCTAATAGCTTGTAATCCATCCTTGCATGGGAAGTTGGTGTAAAGAGCTTCTACATCCATAGTGGTCAGAATGGTGTTTTCTGGAAGCTCACCAATGGACTGTATTTTCCTCAAGAAGTCTGTGGTATCTCGAAGATAGCGAGGGATGTTGGTAACATAGGGTCTGAGGAGGGAGTCCACATAGCCAGATAGGCTGATGGTAAGAGTGCCAGTGCCTGAGATGATGGGGCATCCAGGGTTTCGTTTTTTATGGATTTTAGGTAGTGATAGAACGTCCCTGGCCAGGGTTCTGGTGGTGTTTCTGTCTTTATATGTTCCTGTACTGTCTTAGGAAGTTTCTTGAGTAGGTGTCATAATTTGTTTTGGTATTCCTCAGTGGGGTCAGAGGAAAGTGGTCTGTAGAAGGTTGTGTTGGAGAGTTGTTTATTAGCCTCCTGATCATAATCCAATTTATTCATGATGACAACTGCACCTCCTTTGTCAGCCTCCTTAATGATGTGATTGGGACATCAAGACTTCAAAGAGAAACAGCTGAACTCGAATTAATATGCAAATTAAATTCTGTGAAAGCAGGATTGAATAGAGACTATGGGCTCTTTTCCCATTACAAAAGGTAATTTGACTTCAGACTTCCCAGGGTTTGAACCTAACAACTGCTCTGATTTGCTGTTACTGTATGACCTGATCCTGTGTTTTACAACCCTTGCATTTATTTTCATTCCATTCTGTAAGTTCACCCATCTTCAAAGCATCTGACAAAGTGCGATTTTCTCCCACAAAAGCTCATGCAAAAAAGAAATCTGTTTTTTTTGTTTTGTTTTGTTTTTTGCTGGACTAGACTAACACGGCTATCCCTTTGGAAATTAAAATGAAAGATGAAAGATGTCTACACTTTGTTAAGGAACATGCAGATACAGTGCAAAGCAGCCTTCTGCATGCTTGGACAACTCCTTCCCTGAGCTTCTGCTGGGACATGGAGAACAGCAAGGAAGTCACCAATCCCTTCTGGGATCGCAAGTCACTGCATATCTCTAACAATCAACCAAGAATAAGTACACCATCCTCACACCTCTCAAGGGGGAGACATTCCATTTTACATATGAAAGGACACAGGAATGGTCCTAGCCATTTTGCCAGCGAAGGTGAAAAATGTTTACAACATCCCTGTGAGTGGCCAAGCAAGAAAAACCACACATACCACTGCCAGCTGATCAGTGGAGCAAAACCAGGTGCCCAATCAAAGTAGAACCCCCACAAAGTGAAAAACCCAGCCAGTGGCACAGTGCTAGAAAATGGTGCCCAGGACTACCACCTTGCTCAGTTACCCTTATGCCAGCCCTGCAGGGGCAGAGAGAATGGTAAAGGAATATGCCTTGTACAGAAGGACTAGACAAGCTTCAGAAGGTTCAGAGTTTGGAGATAATCCAAAATATTTATTTTTAAATTATGCAAACTCACTGAACTTTTTGAGCCTGTTTTTCCTTTAACTCATACCAGTGAAAACCAGGAGTCATCCCATTGAGGTCACCAGAGGTACATGGATGTAAACACGTTGTATGAGTGAGGCAAATTACACTGGGTTGAGAATCTTTGAAGAATAGGCTTTTGAGTGAGATTTCCAGCATGTCTGTTTCTTGGTGCTGGCCAGACATACTTAGACCAGCCTGGTTCATGGAATTTTAGACACTTCCAAGTCCAATTTCTGAAGGAAAGTGGATGTGGAAAAAAACAAAGCAAAACTAAGAACCCAAACAAACACTTACTGGATCATCAGTTCCAAAAGGGGGGTGAACATAAGATACGTTTTTATCTTCAGGCTCACCCATCTCTAATGCCCTTGGTCTGCAGGGGAGAGGAGAACTATTAGGTACACAAAGAGGATCTGCAGTGTTTGGGATGTCAAGGAATAATGGATTGACTTTGAGATTATATTCTTTGCAGAGTCTGCTGCCTTGAAAGGTACTTTCAGCTCATAAAGTCACTTCCAAAGCCCTGGCTGGAGATTTTGCTGCTTCCTGGGGCTAGAAGAGGTTGAATTTCAAAAAAGAACAACATCAAGATACATTCTTAATGAGCAAGGGAATTATTGGGGTGTATCCCATTACTGATAACAGTCCAGCTCTTGGTTTTGTAAAACTCAGAGATGAAACTTGGGGGGGATTCACTTTAGATACAAATACTACAGAAATGTTCTGCCAAAGTCCCTTGAAAGTTTTATTGTCTGAGCTCAGTTCATAAATTGGAAAAACTTCTGTTGACCAGTAATTGTATTTGGAGGGGAAAGGAGAGAGACCAAGTCAGTTGGAAGTCACGTGCCTCACTGATAAACTGGGCCTACTGGATTGCTTTCCTGCCTAAAGTGTATCCCTAAAAGATGGAGGGCTCCTCCCCTTCACTTTGAAGTTGCCTTCCAGCTCCCTATTTCTTAACTCTTTAGTTCACTTCACTACAACAGTGTCTCATCTTCTTTTCTAGAGTCTGGTTTTTGCCACTCTCTTGACTCAGGTGGTAAGGAGGTTTGCCCTAGAATTGGAACAGCTCTAATCATTCTCCTTTGTTTCTCATTCTTCCCAGCAAAGGAATTGCCTGCCTGACATTTAGTCAAAGACTGTCCTAGCTGATCTAACCTGCCCTCCCCATGGATATAGGTCAGTTGTGTAGGAGGGTTGCAGTCTTATTTCATTCCCCACAGGAGCAATAGGAACCTCTAAAATTGTACTCTAAGAATACTAAAGGATTCCCTCCTCCCCACCATCCAGTGGTTAAAGTATAATTTGAGGGACCGTGGAACCTTCCTAATTTCTGGATCCCTTTCCTGTATTGTCCAGGCCCCTTTCATGCATGTGTGGGCCCAATTTTTCTTTATTCTAGAATCTGGATGCTGGAATTTGCCTGGGGCCCCCAAAACTGCATTTGGGGCATTCCAGCTTACTTTAACCCCCGCCCACATCTTTCAAAAGTAATCCTCTATTAGGTAAACCATACTGGACAATTCTTTCCCCTGCTCCATAGATACCTATCTGATTCAAGTCTTAAACAAAGAGTTGGTTTTTGATCAGAACATTCCTGGTTAGTAGTAGGTCTTTGTTTCCTAATGTGGATCTTGGACCTGGAAATGTGTCCAGATAGAAAGTTTCATTTTGTCTAGCACACAGTTATTGGTAAACTCTGGCAGTCTCCCATCATACAATGAATGCATTACACAGCTCCTGAAAACCTCCATCCTCCCAGATTTCAACATCAGGCAAATCATTTGGTCCTACTGTACAGCACCCTCCTGTCTTTTGCTGGTCTAAATCAAATGTTTCCAGGTTTCCTAAACGCAAAGAGTAATCCTGGGAGCTGCCCTGAAAAGAAGAGTTCTCTCAAGGGACCTATGCTTAAGAGTTTCACCGATAGACTGTGACTGGAAATTTTAAGCAAGTCTGGCAGAAAGTTAAATTAAATTTAAAGGTGACTTTTTTCTTAGTGCAAATTGGTGGTACTGTGCTTGAGAGCTGAGGAGCTGGTGGCTATGCTGTGTTTGGTCCCTGCTCTCAGATGACTCTCTATGACTCCATGAAGACCTTTGGTTGATGGTGAAAAGGCAGGTGGGAGAGGAAAGGTCTTGTAATGACAACATAAATTTATGAATGGTCCTTGAGGTTCTTAACCCATCTTAAGCTTCTGTGCTAATTGATTGCACTCCTGAAGACCCTCTTTCCCAAAGCCTACATGATGAGGCTGAGTGTCACAAACTTCTGGTAATCGCCAAACAAACAGGCCCTGGTTAAATGTCCCCACATCACACAGCTAAAATCAAATAGGAATACCCACCCATTGCAAGCCTTTGTTTAAGGAGTGAGGTGAGGGGTCAAAATTCATTGTTTGTCATCACTCTCTTCCCATTTCTCTTACTAGGGTGTGTTTTTTGTTTGTTTGTTTGTTTTTGTTTTTCCCTGTCTCTTTCTGTTGTGTTTTGTCCCTTCCATGGTTAGAACCTATTTCTCGTTGATAGTTTAGAACAGAAAAGACATAAGGAGCTCTCTTCATGTAGACACGTAAGCATCTTTTAATTTTGGGAAAAAGGAAAAACAATCAAATGAAATATGAAAAGCCAGGAATCAGTGAATTAGGAGTTTAGTCAGCTTACAGTTCTGAATAATAATTGTTCAGTTCATGGCGGCCCAGAACTCTTAGTCCCACTACAACCCCTACCCACATAAAACCCCACTCTGGGGTCCAAATAGACTCGCAGTGGTTGGGGGGAGGAGGCCAGAGAAGCCATGTGCAGGCCTCTTCTCCACCAGTCTGTTGCAGTGCCCCTAAAACCATCCGACCATGTCTCATTCTGATTTGCAGCACGATCTGATGCAGTTCGGTGACATCAACTCTGAAGTCAACCCAGTGCACCTCTGTGCCTCACTGGATAATACTTCCCTGTGAAGTTAGCTCTGGTCCACTGCCACCATTTGTTCAGTCCCATGGATTCATGACACACAATACACAGCCTCTCTAAGTGGCGAACCCCGAATAAAACAGGACACTTGGATATTATAGCTTCTGCTCCGTGAGTTAGTGCTGCAGTTCTCTAGAACTGAGCCCTACTCCTCTGCTGAATCTGAATTTTGTTACAAAACCAAAGCCTGATAGCTATAAAATTCAGGGTGATTCACTCAGTCCAGGGTGTGTCTGGAAAATTCCTGTGCCCTTTCATGTAATAAGAATAAACTATTATCACATTTACAGAACAAACAAATTCTAACTAAACCAACAGCACTCAGTTGATGGAATTATGAGTAAACAAAATAATAATTTATGTCAATGAAACTGGCCAGAGCTGTCTTTCATCCTTCTCCCCTATAGAGCGAGCAGAGAAGTCCACTGCAGTATGTCTTCTGACTCTGGGGCTTCCATCTGTGTAGTTAGGTTGTAAACACTTTGGGGTAGAGATTCTGTCTTGCTATTTGTTTGTATAATGACTAGTCCAATGGCTGCTCATAACACTAAGGAAAGAGTTGGAGCATGCCATCATGTTTAGGTGGACATAATATTGCCTAGTTCCATTCTGCTCCATGGCTTCTAACAGAGCCTATTTTTCTCCCATGAAAGTCATGCAATAAATAGATTTAAGTGCCACAGGACTCCTTGCTTATTTAGCTGAACTAGACTAACATGGCTACCCTTTTGGAACTTACAAATTACCTAAGGCTTTTGCTGGCGGAGGAAGTTTAAGGAGTTTCTTTGCATTTCTTTTGCTGCTTCAGTAGTATTTTTGAGTTCTCTCTACACTGGCAACTTGTCAGATTTCTTATGGTATTACTTGTGTGGCTTTAAAATGGAGGTAATTTTGAAAATTGAACGACATATTTATAAAATCAGATCTGCACAAAGTATACTCGGGAGCTCCAGAAACTGACCACAGTTTAAAATAAAACAACAATCCTGAAGCACAAAATGGGCTCAGCCAGAAACCTGGATCCAAAATCCTTGAACTTGTAGATGTCTACAAAATTCCAGATATTTGAAGCTTCATCCCATCCCTATGTTTAATTTTCTTTTATGAGCAGTATTAGTCCTACAAAGGAGGCTCTTAATCATTTCCAGTATGAATAAACTGCCATACAATAAACTGCCATGCATTTATAATGTAACCAAGGTTCATGTTAAGTCATCTTAAGTCATACAGCAGTGTGATCCAGGAAGTCTCAGGATATCTGACTGCTATTGCCAAGTTCCAAAGGGGCCACCATGTTAGTCTAATTCAGTATAACAAACAAGGAAGTGGTATTTTCTCCCATAAAAGTTCATGCAATAAATATTTTTTTTTTAGTCTTTAAGTGCCACAGGACTCCTTGTATGTTTGACTGCCATTGGTAGTTAGTTATTCAGGTAAGGTGCTATGCAACATTTGTAAGTCATTTAATTGCTCCTTGCCTCAGTTTTTGCATGTGTAAGCTGGGGTTAATGCTACATATCCTTCTTTGTAAAGCACCTTGAGATTTATGCATGCAACATATAATAGAAGAGCAAGGTGTTATTGTTATTATTACTACTATGACTTTATTATTGTTAGATAGTATTTTTGGTGGCAGTTTATACTTAGAAATCTGGGGCAAGTTCTTTAGCCAATGTAAATCAATGGTGCTGCACTGATTTACACCCGCTGAGGAGCTAGTATCTTTTTTGACTG
Organism: Podocnemis expansa; assembly: GCA_007922195.1. NCBI lineage: Eukaryota > Metazoa > Chordata > Testudines > Podocnemididae > Podocnemis > Podocnemis expansa. The sequence goes on along the minus strand of ML681981.1, from coordinate 23,773,430 downwards.
GCAGCATTAACTAATTTGTCTTGATGCTTAGCTGTTGCAATGTCTGTTGCTATAGGCCTAATAAAGAATATGGAACATAATGACAGGTTTATAAAGGACTGATATAATACGTAACACTTCCCTACATATGTTTCCAACATATGACAATGAGCTCAATGTCACTAAAGAACTAGGTTAACACTCTTTATTAATGAGACAGACCAAATTCTTGATAGCTTGGAAACACTCCTTGTGGAAATCTTTTTAGCATGCATTAATGTAACAAGGCAGTGGTTGGCCACTGATCTTTGTCAGCCCACACAGGCTTCAGGTGACTTCTGTACGTGTGCAGTTGTCAGGTGGGGAGAGTGGCTACTGGATGGCCTTCAGGCAGATTTCTGGTGTAGCAAAGTTTTCCATTTTGGAACAGCTTGGAATCATTATGAACAGAGAAAGTCTGAGGTAAAGCAAGAGAGACTGCCAGCCCTTAGGATTTTTGTTTTTTTTAATTTCCTGTGTTCCAAACAAATAATAGGGGAGCTATTCTAATCTGGGTGTACTCACATCCTGAGGCCTACTGTCTGGCAAGCTCAGATGGCAGTTGGAAAGGAAAGTGTATGCTCTCCAGTATCAGTCCGCCTCTGTCTGGGCAGAAAACTCCTGATTTCCATTTTGGGATTTCCACATCTCCTGTCCATTTACCCACCCCAGTCACCTACTTCTGGGGCTCACAGCCTTCAGCGACAACGGACAGATCAGTACCACAAGTCCTATGTTTGCCATTTCTATGAGTGATTTTTCCTGGCTGTGTTTTCTCTGATTGTTGTGCCACACAAATAATACAACTCAATGTAATCTGACACTGCATGGTACTACTGCAGGGTAATACTCAGCTAAGAAAATACCTATTTCAGGCAATACAGCAATAGAGAGGGTCAACATTTTTCATTGTCCTATGCTCTTAATTAAAAGGCAACATTTTTCACAAGAAGTTGACATTTTTTAAATTGGTAAGGGGGGGCGTATTTTTATTTAAAATTCTATCAGTAACATTCTCATGATGTTACTGACCTTTCTGGATTGAAAAACAAACAACAAATGGATCCATATTGAATCCTTCAAAGGCAAAACAAAATCACAGTTTTGTAATTTTATTTATATATATATATTTTTATTTTTCAGGCAGCTTTTCCTAGTAACTTCTGCCAACTCCTTCTGATTTTGTGAATGGAAGTGGACTAGCATATGCTGTGTTTGTATGGGTGAGGCTAACTATAGGCCAGGCCAAAGTTTTAGAAAATTCAATTTACTCATCAGTATCTTACAAGTATTTGATCCTAGAAGGGAAAGCCCTATTAGGTCCATTTCACTGGCAAGGTAGGTCTTTTGTCTTGTCTGTGTCCACCTTAGTTTTAAATGTTCACAGCAATGGATTATTTTAAAGAGACATTGTCAAGTAAAGTCCCAAAAGGGCAGCCATTGTATTCTAGTTCAGCAAAACAAACAAGGAGTCATGTGGCACTTAAAGACTAACAAATTTCTTTATTTATGACATGAGCTTCCGTGAGAGAAACCCCCTATCACATGAAGTGGCACTTTCTCCTACAAAAGCTTGTGTGATAAATAAATTTGCTGGTCCTTAAGTGCCACAGGACTCCTTGTTTGCTTTACTATCAAGTAAAGTTTACTATTTAAAAAATTATTTATGGGCCTGACTTCTCTCACAGTTATGATGACCTGAATGCAAGGCAAATTCTATTGTTCTCTTTGCTAGTTTGATACTCACTTTTGCAAAGAAGTGAATAACTACACAAGATACAGCAACAAAATGGTGAATCAGGCCCACATTTCTTTAGACCAAAGCTGCCATAATATACTAGAAGTTCTGTATGCATATAGAACCTCTACCCCTTCCACCACACACAAACAAATACTAGATCCAGAACTTTGCGGTGTTGCGGCCTGATTCAACACAGTCCTTAATAATGTACTTAACCTTAAGCACATGTTTAAGTCTGCCTTAATTACCTCTGGCAGGCTGATGAAGGTGTTCAAGTCAAAGGGAGCTGTAAGTGCTTAACAGCTCTTTCATTGTGTTATGATAGAAACAGAGGGGGAGAACAAAACAAAACAAAACAATACAAATGGAGTCACAGTCACTTTGGCAGAGAATATTGTTTCCAAGATCTGTACTGTCTGAAGTGCTTGACCGTGTTCTTCAAATCTCCAGTGTTTCCTACTGTATTACTGACAGCCTCTGGTGGACTGCACAAAGGTGGCTCATGTCCAAACTTGTGCTAAACCTTTCCCCACAAAGTTAGTTTCGCTATTGCACATTATTAAATGGAGAGCGCTTACACTGAAAATGCGTAGAAACACATGTAAGGAAACATTGAGAGTGCTCGTTATAGGATGTTGTTGTTCCTCTTGTAGAAAGATCATGCAGGTTGGTAATGTTAATAGTCAGGGAACATTTAACTTCTCCATCTGGAGTTTTTATCCCATGAAGGTCACAAGCCCCACAGGCCTAAAGACAAATATGTTTTTTAGTTGCAGGTGCTGGGATTGTATTTCCTAACATCTTTTGAGCAAAATAGTCCCCTAAACATCTCATAGTTACTCCTCTGTACAGATCAATGCACTTTCTGCAAACAATACAGTATGTATTTCCTTTCAAGATGCAAAAGGAACATTCACAGGTTTATAAATGAAGCTCCTGGTCCAAGAACTTCTCAATATGTAGGTGTAGTATATCTACATACACTGCTGGTTTCATCACATGGTTTAGGTTTAATTCTTACGTATGTATAGAATAGCTCATATTGAACTTAGAAGCACCTCTGAACACCAATCACCTTTTATAAAAGCAGTTAGAAATTATCTTTAAATTTGGAAGAACATGGCTAAAAAGGTATAAAATCTCTGTTCTTGTTAAACTATGCTATGAGGAAGCCACAGATCTACTGTTTGACTGCTGTTTTTTGTGAACTTTTCCCAAACTCTGTCTATGGTTCAGACAATGGACTTCTTCCAACCACATTTCCTTGAGCATTAATAAAAGCAAATAACTGGCTATGGGCATTCCATCTGCCTGTGCAAAATGATTTCTATACCCCAGACAGAAGTTCTGTTCTCATGCAATCCCAAAATCAGCCACACAGAGTCTGGAGTTGTTTAAAGATTTGCCTTTGTTCATTGACCAGCTCAATAAATATATCAAATTTCTGTTAAAGAATCTGGCAGAAATGTGTGTGTATGCTGCGCTTCTTTGGGTTCAGACCCAAAAATGATATCGGCCTGGCCAGATTCTATTTCCTTATCTCACCTACTGCATTCATCTTTGGGTGATACTCAGCAATGCTTTGCAAAAACTGGGCATTGCTAGAGAGCCATCTTCCAAGGCTGGTCCTTGTTCATCACTCAGAAATATCTGTCTAACTTTGGTACTTATGTGGTCCCTGTCACTGTAGTATCTGAGCACCTTGCAATCTTTAACGTGTTTACCCACCCAACACTTTTGGGAAGTAGGGAAGTGGTTTATCTCCATTTTACAGATGAGAAACCAAGACACAGAGAAGTTAAGAGAGCTGCCCAGGATCACCCAGGAAACCTATGACAGAGCCCGGAGTTGAATGCAGCTCTCCCAAGTCCTAGGCTGGTGCTAACCATTTTCCCTCTCCTTCTCAAAAGCATTGCTCAAATACTAATATTTGATAATGTGATCTTCTGAAAGGATGTCAGCCTCAGGTAGAAAAGGTCCAGCGAATGGCAACAGAAATTATTTGTGATATTATTTATTAATTATTTGTGGTGAAGGGAATATTTCTAAACAGTCAGCAATGAGGAGGTCAGAAGGCATATAGTGTGGGATTTTCAGAATCAAACAGCATTAGTCTAACTTTGTTCCTACTGAATAAAAGTGAAGAAATTGCATTGTATTCACTGAGAACAATGTTCAGCCAATAGTCAGTCAGTGCTAACCTCACCCATAATATTGATGTTTTAAAATAGAAGATATTATAAAGGAGACTAGTCCCATCTTCCTATTTATCACGTCTCAGAAGATGAGAAATAGAGAGTCATTTTATTAAGTTAAAATAGCACAAAGCTAAATGGATAAACGGAAATTTACAATCAATAATCAGCTGGTGAAACTCACTGCTGCTGCATATTCCAGATGCCCATCAGTGAGTAAGGTTTGTTTTTAAAGGATTAAATACAGGGGCAGATCTCCAGCTCCCTGCTTTCTTGCTGCACCCAGAAATCCAGTGGATCTTGCTTTTCAGAGATTCCTGGTGTGTGGAAATCCCAAGCTGGAAAAGAGTTGTCATAGCCGTTTCTATCCCATCTGCCCTTGCCACCTGCTGTTCATGAGGCGTGACAAGGACATGGCTCAGGGAAAGGGGCATCACTGAGGTCCAGCAGTACTTGACTATCACAGTGGCTCTTGGAGAAGCACATTTAGAGCATGCTCTAAGCCAGTGGTTCCCAATCTTTTTGACTTGAGGGCAACAGATATCAATGTTACAACTGTGAAGGGCCACCAGTCTCTGCCAGCAGGACCTCTACTGCAGGCAGACACAAGGCATTCAGTGAGGAGGTTGCCTCATAGGTGACTGACCCTCTCCTTGGCTGCAACTGGGGAACAGCTAGGGCTGCCCTTGGAGGGGGCAAGAGGGGTGATTGCCCCTGGACCCGCAGTTCCATAGGCCCTGCACTGTCCTGCCATGAGCAGGGCAGCGCAGGGCCCGAACTGTTGTGCCTGCCACGGCCACGCAGTCCCTCACCCTCTCCCCACTGCTTTTGGCACTGAGCTGAAGGCAACAAAGGATGGGGAGGGAGTGCAGAACCGGCCTCTGCTCTGGGCCGGCTCACCACACCTCCCAAAACAGGGACCAGCAGGCCAGCCAAGACACCAGGCTCTGCTCTCTCGCCCCTCCCCTGGGCTGGCTGGTCCACCCGGGGGGCAGGGCTGGAGAGCAGAGCCCAGCACCCAGACCAGCCTGCTCCATCCCCAGGGGCACAGTGGCAGGATTAGGGGAGGGGTGGGAGTGCAAGGACAGTCTCTGGGCTGGTCTGCCCCGCCCCACCCCCCTGTATGGGGGAGGCAGCTGGATGGGGCCCCCACAGGCCAATTGCCCCGGGCCCTGCACCCCCCTCGGGATGACCCTGGAAGCAGCACACCTACTTAACCCTGTGTGCTCCACCTAGATCCCTAGGAGGTGGCTCGTTTCTTCAGCCAAGGGGATGGAAGATCACTGCTCCCCTCCTTCTGGCTCCCGCAGGGTGCCCAGTGCCTATGGACCTAGGCAAAGTGCTTTGCCATGCCTCAGCTACAAATCAGGAGCAGGGGAGCACTGGTCGCCCAGCCCCTTTGGCTGTAGCAAGAAACCTGCAGTGGTCTTCTAACACTATATAACAGGGATCGGCAACCTTTGCTGACGCCCATGCTAGTCCCACCCTCTGTACCCTCAGTGGGTGCTGGGGGTGGGGCCAGGCTTTGGGGTGAGGGCTGGCTCCCATCCCCACAACGGAAAGTGTCCTCTGGGGTCAGGGCCGACAGGCACCCTCACCCCCGCAGTAGTGGGCAGCCTCTGGGGATCAGGGCCGGCAGGCACTGGCCCCCAGCAGTGGTTTGAGGCCTCCAGGGGTCAGGGCTGGGGCTGGCCCACATTCACCCCCAGAAGCAGCAGGCAGTCTTCAAGGATTAGGGCTGACTGGCACTGTTCCCCCCGCAGTGGTGAGCTGCCTCCAGAGGCTGGGGTTGAGGCCGGCCAGAAACCACCCCCAGAAGTGGTGGCTCCAGGCTGGCCAACCCACCCCACTCCCCTCTAGCCCTGCTCAGCAGGGGGCAGGGCCAATGTTCCCTCTTATTACTCGTAGACTGTGTGCGCAAACAATTTCTTTGTGTGTGCAAAAACATTTCTTTGTGAGGACCAATATTAACACTATTAAATTTTTTTGTGCGCAGTTTATTTTGTTGTGTGCTCAGGTTTCATTACCTGTGTGCATGTGCACATGCGCACAGCTTAGAGGGAACAGTGGGCAGGGCCAGCAGGGGCCAGGAGCCACACACTGCAGCTTCCTTGTCTCTGCTGGCCAAGCTCCTTGATGGGGAAACATGGCCAGCAGGGTCCTGGGGAAGCAGGGGGGGCCTCAGTGGTGCCATGTGCCACTCAGGCTCAGACCCCGTGCCACTTTTGGCACGGGTACCAGGAGTTGCTGACCCCTACTACAGAACAGTGCTCCACCTGGGTCCTTAGACAGTGGCTCCATTCTGTAGTCAGCGGGAGGGGAGCCATGGGCTACTTTGAAAGCCCTCGTGGGCCACTTTTGGCTCCCAGAATTAAGGCTGGGAACCAGGAGTGATGCTGCCCCGAATTCCTGGCCAGGGATAGGGTCGGATGGGCTGCCTGCCACCACTACGGGGCACTGGGGGCACTGGCGCTGGGACTTGGGGCACTTGCCCCTTGTGCCAGGCACCACCAATGTCACTGTTGGGAATCACTGCTTTAAATTCTGCCAGGACTGAACTGGCTCTTGGAACCCCTATAATCAGAAACAAATATACACAAAAATTTAATTCTGCCCCTGTACTCACGGCATGAAAAGAAGAAAGAAAACACAACCAGAATCAGTGTTTTAAAAAGTTCAAATGAATACAACACAAAATGCTAACTTAACATAGTTATATTGAGGTATTGCGAAATATACAGCCAATACACATATATGTGTCAGAAAAGCAGCACACATTAAACAGGCATCGTATGTACAACTTCCAAGTTGGACAACCACCAAATTTTGCAGTTTCAATGTTTCTCCAGCCGCAGCAGAATAGGAATCCCTTATATGTGTTTAAAAATAAAACTGGACAATGGCCAGATTTGAGGCTAGAACTGACACAGATACTATGAAATTACACTGGTTTATCAGAAATTATGACAACAGCCACCATCATGTATCTCACTGGAGAAGCTGGTAAGGCAAAGGAGCGTCTCCTATCATGTGGATACATGATCATGGAGCCTGTTAATGGTGTGAGGTAGGGTGAAAGTGTGAAGATTCAGGGCCAGTGCGGGAACATGAAACCCAACAACAACTGTGACTTTTTTGTTAATTTGGAATGTAAGATTACCTGGAACCAGCTGTCAGTTTTAAATGCAAATAGCTGATAAGTTTTCAGTGGCTCACTCTCTAAAACACACATAAAGCTTGGAGGGTGGGGTATATAGGAGATTACATAACAAACTAGTCTCACAATGTAGGGGTTCCCAAAAAGCTGTTTGCTGAGGAATTTAAGGACTTGTAATGGAATTCAAGCCCAAGGAATTTCATCCATATGATCCCACAGAGATGTGCGCTGCTATTCTTGTATATCTTGAGAGGAACCTGCTATCAGATCCTTTGCTATTTTCTCTCATGTGGCCCCCCAATAGGCATGATATTTCAGTCCTCTAACCCATGTGCTCCAAATATTTAAAGACTCCCATGCATACATAGAATCACAATTTCCCTTATGTTTAGGAAGAGACACTAGAAGAGCCATTCCTTTCTCTACAGACAAGTCTGGGCAATGAATTCCCTTTGCCCCTGAGTAAGATAAGCCTCAGTGTCTCAGTTGGCCCAGATGGTTTACAGGAAAATAAGAGTTTTGCACTTATCAATCAGAAATCTAACAACAAGGATAAAACATACTTAGATTCTTCTATGCCAGCTGGTCGTTGCTGAGTCATCATAAATTCATAGTTTCATAGACCTTGAGGTGAGGAGACTATTAGGCCACCTAGTCTGATCTCATGGATATCTGGCCCTTAAGCATCACGCAGTTATCCCTGTGTTGAGCCCATTTTCTTGTGTATGTATAAAGCATATTTTCTAGAAAGGCATCCAGTCTTGATCTGAAGACATCTAGAGATGAAGAATGCATCCCTTTCCTTAGTAATTTGTTCTTGGTTACTCATTTTCACAGTTAAAAAGCTATTCTTTATTTTCTGTTAAATTTGCTTCCCTTCAGCTTCCAGCCTGTAGTTCTTTTTAGGCCTTCTTTATTAGATTAAAGCAGGGGCTAAAGCATAATTTGGTGGGGCCTGGAACCTTCATAATCGGGTGGGTCTCCTTCCCACATGGATGGGCCCCCCTCCTGCACATCCGGGTCCTCCTCCCACACCCCAGCTACTGCCCCAAATATCCACCCCCTGCCCCCAATACCCAACCCCACCCTCAATACCTGCACCCAGTTTAGGTGCCCCAGATATTCCCTTCCCCCCCAGTGCGAGCCAGGCCACCCCAGTACTCACCAGCAGCACACTGGGCTGGGAAACTGCAGCCTGCACATGCACAGGGGAGCCTGCCCCACTCCCCTGACTGCTGGAATGTGGCAGAATGCTGTTTGGGGCCTAGTAATTTTAGGTGCCCAGCCTATGGGCCCCTAAAGATAGAAAATGGTGCCAGAATGCTGCATTCTGGGGCACACTATTTTTCAATGATGGGCCCCCGAATGCAGTGTTCTGGCACAATTTTTTATTTTTAGGGGACCTAGAATGCTGAGCCCCTAAAAATAGGGGGCCCTGGAATGGCATTCTGGGCTGTTCCGACCTACTTTAGCCCTGGGATTAAAGAGCTCACTAGTACTCAGTACTTTTGATCAAAATGTTGGATTTGTGTTAGCTGTAGCCACCATATTTCATTCCAAAGCTTGGTCGTCATCTCCTTACCAGAAATAATGGATTAATTAATTTAATTAGTTGCTTATGAAAGATCCTCATAGGGCTAACTTACCTCATGAAAATTTGCTTGAAAGAGTAGATAGTTAATCACAAGTCAGGAACGATGCTAGGGTTTCTGGTGCCCCCCCTGCAGCACAGCAGATACCCGGCCAAATGAGTGACGTCACAGTGCAGCGCAATGGCGCCATCCCCATTTTGACACCCCTCAAACATTGGCGCCCCCCTGCAACACTTACCTTGCTTACCGCGTTGCGCCGGCCCTGTCACGTGTCATTCCATTTTGATAGGGATGTTCTTTTTCAAGGGTTTATCACTTATCTTCATTGTTGCCATTGCAATAAAGAAAACTAAGAACCACCTTATTTTGGGTGCATGAATAACCTCTAAAACAAACAAGGAGTCCTGTGGCACTTAAATACAAACATATTTATTTATTGCATTAACTTTCGTGGGAGAAATCCCACTTCGTCAGACACTTATCTTCAAAGTGTCTGACAAAGTGGGATTTTCTCCCAAGAAATCTCATGTAATAAATAAATTTGTTAGCCTTTAAGTGCCACTGGACTCCTTGTTTGTTTTACTGAACTAGACTAACACAGCTGCCTCTCTAGAACTTGAATAACCACTAGTACTGTGAATAATGAGCATTCAAATTGTTTTAGTTTATTTAAGCTAGATCTGGTTCCACCGCCTCTAGCTAGATATTTTTATTAGATAGAGAAATCTTAAATCTAACATACTTTAGTATTTTCCCAGGAGATTCCTATTTATTGCTTTGCTTTTCTTTTTAAAAGTTATGATACATACTCTTATGGCATTCACCCAGATTTTAGTTCCCACTTTTTCATTGTCACTGATGTTCTGCCACTTGTTTTATTCTGGTAATTTCCCCAGTATTCAAAAGGTCCAGCTTCCCCATATTAATTCCCTGAGATAGAGAATTATGCTTAGTGCATGCATCAGCTACGTAACTGTGTTTCTTACCACACATACAGATGCCATCAAAAGAATCACACCAGCTTTCTTTAGAAAACTGCACTGCAAAAAACTGCTAATCTTACAATTCACTAATGCCAATTCAAGTTACGAGTGCTCAGTAATTTTGTTATTCGCGCCAAACACCTTGAATCAAGCATGCAAAATTTCAGGCACCAAAATTGAAGAGCTTTTGGGAACTCTGTTTTATTATGTTACCAGTGAAGACGGCACCACCACCATCATGGTTACTTTGCTCTGTTTACTTTTTGAGTACCACCGGAGTTCTTGATAAAGTCAGCAGTGAGGTTCAATGAACACACCCTGCTTATAGAGAAATTCTGACTGTGCATTCCAACTGATTGGGCATAGCAATAAGATCTTCACAGCGCTTTGTCCAGCCTCTTAGTCTGGAAAGCTCACCCCTTAAAGACACAGTTCCCAACAGCATGAAACATTGTCTCTGGGATTGCAGTTGCCAGCTGTCTGCTGCTGCTCCAGGGCCTGCAGGTGGCGCTCTCTCATTGTTTTCCTGTTTACCCCTCAAAACATAGTGGCTCTTGGGATTTATTTAATTTCTCAATAGCAACATGTGGGTTAAAATATGATATTTAGAATCTTGAGAACATGATTAACCAGTAGGTTCCAACATTTTAAAGTGAAATTTTGAAGATGGTTTTAACACTTTTAAATATTTTACTTTTATTCATAGCTATTTATCAAAATATCAGACACTCAAGTTTGAAACCGATAGTTGTTTCCTTACTGCAATATGTCTTTGCATTACACAAGTGTTCCTTGAATCATGATTGGAAGAATTTTTGTTGTGTCACTTATGAATATTAAGCTGCAGCTGCTGATTTTACATAGGAAAAAAGATCAGTTGTTTTGAAAGGCAACACAATATAAAGAATCATTAGGATTTTGTAAACAGACATTATAAAAAAGGTAGGTTAAATCAACATAGTTTCATTGACTTCTGATGCCAGTTTGAGACACTGGCACTTTGTCTCCACATCATGCAATTTTGCAATTGAGTCTTGTCTCTCTCATGCTCATGTAAATCCTATTATTTAAACACAAGTCAACCTAGTGTAAAACATGAGGGCTGCCTGATTCAAAGCCTGCTGAAGTAAATGGAAAGACCATTGACTTTAATGAACTTTTGATCTGGTCTCAAATTAGAAGTGAATCAGTCCCTTTACCTTTCAATTCAGTCACATCAATGGCCCTAACTGTTTTGTAGTTCCATTTAAATGAATGACCACATGGTACTGAAACATGTGCTTAAGGGTGACTAATAGTTCAGTCAGGGAATTCTGCACGGTCTAGCAATGCCAGCATGAGCTAAAGAAATAAGGAAGAACATCTCCATGAAGTAAAGGGGCAGTCATGTTAGTCTAGTCCAGCAAAAAAAGCAAGGAGTCCTGTGGCATTGAAAGACTAACAGATTTATTTATCGCATGACCTTTCGTGGGAACAAATCTCACTTTGTCGGTGTCTGTTAGTTTTTCAGTGCCACAGGACTCTTTGCTTTTTTGCTAGTCTCCAGAAAGTGCTTCAAAAGGACCAGAAATTCTGACTGACTAGCACCAGAACTCTCCAAAAGATGCAGACTGATATACTGCAGTTGTCTAGCTGTGCTTCTGAAAACCCACTTCATTCATATGGCAGCTAAAAGAAAGAAGAGGCCTCACAAATGGCTTTTTTTTTTTTTTTTTTTTGGTGCCAGAGAGAGAGAGATGACTTTAATAAGACAGGTTAACCCTTGTGACAGGAAGATTTACATCAGATGTTGCAAAAGCAATGACAGAGAAGCATGTTACAATCAGAGCTGTGTATAACATGAGCTCTATAAGCAGTAGCAGCTGTTGCTTCATCTATGTCACGCAGCTGTAGCTGGAATGACTTCAGCGAAACTCACTTCTTATAGGAAGACTGTGCTGCCTTCATTTTGTCAAGTCCTTCCACTAAACTATCCCCAAACTGAAGACATGAAGTGACTTGAGACATGAAGATGAACTACACATTAATAATTACGCTAAGGACAATCATTTTAGACTTCCATCACTGGAAATATTCCCTACCATCAACAATAGAGGACTGAACAGGGCTAGCAATCTGATGCACTCACTGACAGGGAAGAGTCAGAAACCCTGAGTTAGCCTGGAAAAGAACCAAAAAAGAGAAAGAAAGAAAGAAAGACTGAGGTTGTATTTCACAGAAAACTCAAAAAAGAAGTGACAGCAGGATTTCCACTATCCAGGATACCCAAGTTCAGAGAATTTCCTGACAGCTAAGAATATCAGGAGGGTACAAAGTTCTTTTCCTTTTCCTCCTGCTAAATTTAGTTTTATTAATTCTTTTCCCTGAATTTGATATGAATTATTTTAAAAAATAAAATCAGGATAGGTTACAATATTCAAATCTGCATTTGTTTGTGCATGCTACCAGAGAGGTGAACAATACAGAAACAGAAAATAAAGAGAAGAGAAGGGAAAAGAAGTGAAAAGGCATCTTTTTCTTTGTTATTGGATTGCATAAGAATGATAGAGTAGTGTTCCTTTAAATGTATTTGACCTCCCTAGTGGCTCTCACCATGTTCCATGTTTCAGGGATATCCAGAAACCAGGCAGAGCAGCAGTATTTGTGTAGCGAGGCCTGGTTTGTTTGTGCAGATTTAATAAACATGGTTTTTTGGAACTCAGCTGTGCCCCTGTGGTTTCTTCATGTTGTTATTGTTCTGGAAAAAGCGAATGACAGAAGAGTTACTTTCTGAAGAAAAGGCTCAAGTACTCCTGCTTATGTCTAAAACCCTCAAGGCCTGATTCTTCATTGGCCGGCACCATGTGTGCCATTTACATCAGTTCAGTGTGGGTGCAGAATGTTGCCAAATCAGAGTTGTAGAAAGTGGTTTTCATCCACATTGCACCACCGTAAACACCACACCTGGTGGAGAATCGTGCCTTGCTATCCAAAGATCTTGGCATCTTTGGCAATGAGCATGTGGCCACTGATAAACAATCCCTTTTCCAAGGGAACCTCGGATCAGAATATCCTCTAACTTCTAAACACCAGCTTACTCGCATAGTTCTGCTTCAGATCTGAACCCTTCGAAGAGCCATTGCACTAATGATACATTTTCCCTCTAACAGAGCCCCAGTGCAGGATGCACCGTGACCGTTTGCCAGTTGTTTCCCTGCTCAGAAGAGTCTTTGCACATGGTCTGTTTCTGTGATTTTAAACCTCATGGGAAATAATGGAAGAGCTTCAAACTCTTGACCTCTTCTCTCTGGGAAAACCAGAAACTGTCCTGACAATGGATCCCTTTCCCACCCCTTTTCTGTCCTGCAATTCTTCCAGTTTAACCTGCCCCTCTGTAAGAGGCCAGCTTAAGGCAACGGGCCATTCCTGGTTCAACTTCTTTGCCTTCAAGTGAATTACACAAGGGGATGACTTTGGCTCCATAAGTGGAGATTACTGAATCACTCAGCCTTTGCAAAGCTTGTCCTGGGATGCTGGTAAATCATCTACCATACTTGCACAAGCATGCACCCTGATCAGGAAATTAAACCACCCAACAAAATAAAGCAACAACATACAAAAGACAGTACTTGTTTTCTCCGCTGTTTTGTAGTTCTTTGAAGTGTTTAGGTAAACATTTCAATTCAAGGACGCATAGGACTGAGTATGTTATGTATCTGGTTGGGATAATAAATTCCACAACATGAATTTAGTCTGAATACCCACCCTGATCTAACATTTTGGCCTCACTTGCAGCTTACTCAGGTTTAGATACATGCAGCATCTTGGTAATTATAGCCATTAAAAAATAGATGGGGGGATTTTATATTTACTTTTATGTGATTAGCATAAAAATTTGGTATATGCAATGACTAATCCGTTGATCACTACTTCTCATTTCCTGTTGGTATGCCCCAAAACTAATGGCAGGCAAGCTATTTGGAAGCCCACTTCTGTTCCCCCTAAAATCAATGGCAAAATTCCCTCTATTTTCTGAGGAATCATGATTGGTTCAGTCAGATCATTGGTAAGACAGTGAAAATCCTGCCAGGTGCTCTCTGCAAGAAACCAAAGATTGCACATCATGATATCTGATGCTCAATTTCTAGGGAACTGACACAACCTTTTTAGACTATTGTACCCCTTTCAGGAGACCCCAAGTTTCACCTCACTTTAAACAACTTGCTTACAAAATCAGACAAAAAATGCAAAAGTATCACAGCTCAGTATTACTAAAAACTGGCTTGCTTTCTCATTTTTATCTCATAATTATGAAATAAATCAATCTGAATATAAATATTGTGCTCACGTTAGTATATAACATATGGAGCAGTATAAAAACATCATTGCTTGTATGAAATTTTAGTTTGTACTGACATCATTAGTGTGCTTTATGTAGCCTGTTGTAAAACTAGGCAAATACCTAGAAGATGGATGTGCACTGGAAGACCTCTGGGTACCCCTGAAGAGTGCATATACACCTGGTGAACAACTACTGTTCTAGTAGGATACCCTCACCATCTATTCCTTTTGAAAACTCAGCATCTCACATCTCCTCAAGATGAAGAATACACTGTGTCCTTATTAGCAATACAAGGTATAATGACCAAAATGACTTCAAGGACGGCAGTCAAGGGGCATTGACTTTGGCCTTCCAAGCGTTTCTAATGAGAAAACAGATTCACTGTACCCACCTCATGCCCTGAGTTCAGCCCACAAAGCCTTGCCCTCCTATGATCCTACCCTGAGCTCATTTTTCCACAGCCACCCCCATGTTCCCAGGCCAGAGCCCTCCCCATGCTGCTTCCATGCATTTCCGAACCTCTCTTCTCTGCCATCTTGCTGAAAACTGAAAGAGCAACAGCATAGGAGGAGCTAGCCCGATGTCGTAAACTGGTTTCTATCCAGCTGTCATAATAGTGGTGTAGCAATAATAAAAAAAAATGCCACCATAGAAAATGTCAAATGTAAATACAGTGCTTAATGTTAAAACACTGAAGAGATTCTTTTCCCTTGCACTCCTGGCAGGCACCAGTGGCAAGATGCAGAGAAACAGTATCAAAAGCAAAGAGAAACAAGCCCTCGTCTTGGCTTATAATGCCCAGAATGATCTTTGAAGATATGTTGATTGGCTTTTAAGGCTTTGTACAGCTTTGATAACAGTGGTCAAGCTGCAAAATGACATGAGCCAAGTTTTCTGTCTCCAGCTGTCCTTTGTGAACGATTCCAAGAAACTGTAAAGGGGAATCTGCTCCATTAGCTGTTAACTTCATAGCCACCATGCCTATCTTTTGCATTATCCTGGAGCATAGCTGCTTGTGCCAAAATCCTGTACTTTGCTGTCAGAAAAAGAAAGACCTTTGATGAAGACTTAGGTATCTGAGGTAAAGGAAGTTTTTACCAGAACTTGTTCTCAATTTTCTGACCTACCTCTATCCATTCCTGCTTCACTGCTATGCTCTTATGCAACCTGCTTTGGTTTAGTCTCTCCTCCCCTTCTTCTCTGATTACTCTGAATTGCCTGCTATATGAAGCTGTCATATTGCATATGTTCGCTGGCTGCCCATGCAAGTCTGAGAGGACACAGATGTGCTCAGGGCTGAACATGGGCCCTGTGTTTGAAGGCAGGGGTTTTTCTGGTGGAGTGAGTGGGAAAGGGTGGTAAGAAAAGGGGGTTTATGCAGTGATGTTGGATTGGAGTTAAACGGGTGTGGGGGAAGCTGACTGCTATGTTAAATATCTTCAGTCTTTCCTAAGGGTTCTGAAAAACTGGAGAGCAATGAACATTACTGGATTCAAAGAGAAGCACTAGTGATAAAATCTGATTGCAAATGTACATTGATATCTATTTTCTCTATATCCATACAGAAGTACACAGGCACATGTGCATTTGCAAATGTATACAATAACTGGGGTATATTCTGGGCCAATTTCTCTGCTGCATCACACTTCCACTGGGCACAGCTGAGGAACAACAGGGAGATACTTATGGTTCCCTGGTACTCTGCCTGAGTCACCTTCAGGGCTGCATGAGCCTTTTACTTCTGGCAATTACCCTCAACATGTCACTGTCTAATGGGATTTCTGGAGGGTATTGTGCTTCAATCACAGCCATCCACCACTCCTTCCCATGAAGGGCTGCCGAAAAATTATACAGGAGTCATCTCAGTCAACTCTGTATCCCCTGGCGGTTCTTCCACTTGCTGTGCGGCACAAATTCTACAAAGCAAAGGTTGGAAATCCATCTGCTGGTGTTTCCATATACAAAAAACAAAATATGCGCTTTCATTCTAAATGGAAAGGAACAGATTGTTGGTCTAGTACAAACCTTTTGCACTGTTCCAGCTTAATTGGCCAGCTGTGGATTGCTACTGCCTAGATCATGGGTCTCAAACAGGCAGCCCGCGGGCCACATGCAGCCCCTAAAGCTATTTTCCGTGGCCCGCAACGACACTGTCATTACCAATATTTGCAATATTGTTGTATGAAAAGGTTTCAGTGGTGCAGCCCTTGGGCTAATGTACTAGTCCCCATGTGGCCCTCATGGTGATTTGAGTTTGAGACCCTGGGCCTAGATCATAGTGCACTAAATGGCTGGTGTTTTCAAAACAGTTTTCCTGGGGAGGATGTTCCTTCCTCCTCTGTAAGGCACTTACCTATGTACCCTTTAAATGTCCCATATGTTTGACACATGGGCAATAAACATACTCATACAGTTCCCATATATTGTGTTGGTGTGCATCTGTGTGCATCTTTTTCTTCTGGGGTCAGCTAGTGCTCTTCATGTTATCACTGAGTAAATATTTTATTCATTACCTAATTGTCCCTGGAAGTCCTGCCACCCAGGCTGTGCAGGAAGTGAGATAAATGCAGATCAAACTGGAGTAGATGGCCATCTCTGAGACTTCCACTTCACAGGCACGGGGCATATGAAATCAAATCCAGACACCAGACCAAGAGAAGAGAAGTGGCTGCCTATGAGAAGCTGAACTCTCCTGGTTCTATGCATGGCTTTTCAGGGCAATGTTCCTCCACTTGTTCAGCTTGAAAACAAAAGCTAAGGGATTGACTGAAAATATAAATCAAGTTGCGATAAGGGAAACTTCATCCTGAATATTCTGGGTTCTGTTTGTATCTCAGCTTTAATGAGATTTTAACCTAGTTGTTTTGAATTTCCTTTATGGGGGAGGAGATAGCCGATCTCCTTATGTTGTCTTCTGTCTAGCTTACTGTATATGCCATACCAGAACTGTATAATGCTAAGGGTTTGGTTCATGTTGGCTCCCTCTCTGAGTGAAACACAGCAGAAACCGCCCTATTTACCTACTTTGCAGCTGACACCATAGCACCCACCAAGTTCCACACAGTTTCTCCCAGAAACCAGAACTCAGCTTAAGTTGACTTTGGATTTGGCCCAGGGCTGTTGTGAAACTGTGATGAGTTTGAGCTTTGTTATGGGAGACAAAGAATTTGTAGCCAAGTTCCAAAGGGGCAGCCATGTTAAGCTAGTAAAGCAAAAAAAAGCAAGGAGTCTTGTGGCACTTAAAGACTAACAGATTTATTTATCGCATGAGCTTTCGTGGGAGAATATCCCACTTTGTCAGACACTTTGAAGAGGGAGAATTTGTAGGTTTTTTTGTGAAGGTTTTTTGGAGCTGCAGGAGCCAGCCCTTGTTGCCAGGTGAAGGAAGCAGATTTAACCTCAATTAAAAAGAAAAGATATTAGTTTGGCCATTTTAAGATTATAAAATTACAAAGCCAAAACAAGATGATACCAGTTCCACATCTTGTTTTGTGTCCTTGACATTTGTCAAACCTAGGCTAGGAGTTCACAGTGTGCATTGAGCCATTTGGTTTTTCAGAACCCCAAGTGATTGAAAACAGCCAAGATACTGCAGCATATAAAGCATTTCTACTCATGGAACAGTACACTTTCCCCATTTATTTTTATAACTTTTTCTGGATGGATAGCATGTGCCTCAATTTTGTAATTCCACAATGGGTCAGAGCAGGTCCTAAGGGAAGATCTGCTCTGCTCCACAGACTTCTTAATACTTACTATAAACAATTGCCAAATTAGGTAGTTAGTAGTAGTACCCAATATGGCTGGCCTGACCAACATGGCATGCATATTTGTGTGTCTGGGGACAGAAGAAGTGAGATAAAGGAGGTGGGACTGTGGCTACTGAGCAGAAAATGTGTACCGTAAGAAGTCAGTAACACTGTACATCATATTCCATAGCTTCAAAAAAAAAAAAAAAAAGGAAAAAAGAGTAATCGAACACTGGTCATAGGCTCATATTATACCCAGTTATAATGCATCCAGTTTAGCATGGTGTTTTACCAGCAACCCAGAGGGATACATTTTTAAAAGAGGGAGCAACTCTTGCACCTGTAAAAATGTAATCCTGCCCTACCATTCCAGGGCAGGGCCCCACACACAGCTGTGGCAGAAGACCTCAGCCCTGACCTGCAACCACCGTAGCTTTTTTTGCCCTGAGTAACACCACACAATTCTCTAACTCTCCCTTAAGCCTGACCTATCACCTCCCTCGTTATTCTAATTCTGGGCACACCCATGCAACTATGTCCCTATATATTCATCTTCATCTGACATTCCACTTCTGTGCTTCCTTTAATAGAAACTGCTGATCCTGGCACATTGTGTTGTGGTGCACAAATGGAGAAGCAGGTGAGACTACCAAATTCAGTTCCACTCTGCCCTCCAGAATTTAAAGGTAGGTGTGCATAGATGAAAGATCTTTCAAATCATATATAAAAAGCTTCAGGCTGCTGAGAAGTTAATGAGCACAATATGCTACAATTTGTGGTGCACAAGGTGGATGAAAGGTTGGGGAAGCCCAGAACTGGAGTCTAGGGAATGGGCGAAAGCATTCTTTAGCAACTGGGGTGGACTGCTTACTAAGAAAACCACAGATAGTTGAGTTACGCTGAAAAGGAGATCTTGAAATAAATGCAAGGTATCCTCTGTGGAATCACTGGGGAAAGCTACTGGCAGAACCGGTAATTCACAAGGCCAGTGGTCATCTCAGCTGTCACAGGGATTTCTAAGCACTGCAATAAGTGGAATTGGACCTGAGCCACAAATTTCAGATCCAAATCCAGAACTAAACTCTCCCAAGCTCCTGGTGTTGTATAGTGATGTGGTGTTGTGGTTAGGCTCATTATTAAGACAGGAGTCAAAGCTTCAATCTATAGCTAAGCTATCTCCAGTTCAACAATGATTTTAGCTAGTCTTTCAGCATAGAGCCATCCCAGGACAAACCATGTCTGAACTCTGTGCAACCTCAGTAAAAGTCATGCCATCAAGGACAGATACAAGTGTCTTATTGTGGACCTGATAGAGATTTCAAATGCTTACATGTCTTCCTACAAGGCCTGTAGGAAAGACACTCTCACAGTAGGTAAGTGGCAAAATAACAGCAGCTGCTTCAGCCCTTTCATTTATGGGCTGGTTAATTTGCCAATAGCAGTCTGGCCCCTTCCTAATACTTATGTCCCTTGTGAACAGCCAGGGCCATTCACTGACAGCCCCATTCTGCTGCTCCGTGCATTTCCACTACTCAGATGTGCTGTTTCTTTCTCTCCCCCCCATAACCCCCCCTTTTGCTTTGGCTCAGAAAACATCTGTTTCCAGATGTTGTTCTCAAGTCTAATAAACGCACCAAAAGGCTTGAGTTAATATATTTACAATAGCTTGAGATGTCGACTGCTAGTTAATGTCAGCAATGGATCACCCGAGCACAACACGACCCCCTCATTTCCTGACAGGGAAAAAAAAAGGAAAAAGAAATGGTGTGGATTGTTTTCCACTTAAGACATGGCCTTAAAAGGGGAACAGCTCCACAGCAAACATCCCAGAATTACAGGATCTATACTGTGGGCAGTAAGGCTCCCACTTTTGACAGGAAGGAGCTGTGTGTGAAGAAAAGGTCCACTTGCAGCAGAGGAAAGTTGACACTGCTTGATGCTGCCATCCAGCCCTTACGGGCCAAATAAAAATTTGCCATAGATCCATTAAGAGCTGGGTTAAAACACATAGCAGTACAAGGCTAAGACACTACAAAGATACAAAGAAGCCTAGGTCCCATTCCCATTTTTGCCAGTGACCGTTGTGTCCTGAACCTGAGAGGTGAACAACCCCGATTCACCTGAAATCAGAGAACTGCTGTGGCTTGGCAGTTGTCTTGTAATCAGGCCCTTAAAGAAAAAGGTACTGTGACTCAGCTTCCCCACTTATAAAATAGGGAAATCCTCTTTACTGTCTGCTTTAGAGGGGAATGGGAGACTTAATTGTTTTCAGTTTGTAGAGCACTTTGAGATCCTCAGATGAAAGGAACTAGAGAAGGGCAAAATGCAAGTATTGGTTATAAATGAACATACACAAATGTATATAGATACCAATGAACAAACAAGTGAATTAACCAAAAGTATCAGACACGTACTAGAAACAAAATACCACCCATAGTCACTGGGACAGGTTCACATTTCCCTTCTGCTTAGGGAAGTACATGATTTAAAATATTTACTACAGATTTCACTGCATATTTTTTAATATGGTGGGTTAGCAACTGAATGCACCAGATACAAACCATGGATATCTCTGGTCTGTCCTTTTATGGAATTACAGAAGACTTGCAAAGGATAGAGCTATAATCTGAAGCCTGGAATATTGGGGAAAGTCACCTGAGTGGATAGGACAGTGAGACCACACCATTTAGTAGGGTTTAAGCATGTGGTTAATTTTGCCCAACTTTGAGAGTCTCCGTAAGTTCTGGGTTTGTTTCAGGAATAGGGCTAGACACACACGCAAACATGCTCTGCCCTGCAGGACTAGAAAAGGCCAGAAAGGAATTCTGCACCCATATCAAGAGACATGAGGTGATTCTAATTGCTGAAGATGGCCTCTGCAGGCCACCTTATTAACAGAGCAGCACCACCAACTTGGCTTACACATTTGGATATGGTCTGTAGCTAAGTAAGTCAGTTTATAATGGCATAGCATTATAAGACTCCTTAATACCTTGTGGATAAAAAAATTACCCTCCTTGCACATCTGCAGCCAAAACTCCTCATTCACTAAACTATGCTGAGCTGCTGCTCCCTAGCCTGCAGACACTATTACACAGTAAATGAACAGATCAGAAAGGGAGGAGCTGGCTCAGAGGCAGGAAAAGGCATTTATAAAGTCACTCAACCGATGCTAGTGTCTGAACTGCAGGATCTAGATCACAAATCAGAGCTGACGAGTGGTGAGCTCTATCTAGTGAACCCTGGGATTTGAATTCTATGCACACAGCATGTTTCCTGTATAAATTTTACGGGTGGATTTGGTGAATTTTAGTGTTCATAGTGGTAAAAGTGAGGTAGATTGATGGCCTTAGCAGGAGCCTGGCATAACACAGGCAGGTGCTGCACAAGTTTCACACTCATAGTTTTGCCAGTTCTTCTCAGTCATGATCTTCCAGACCCCTTGATAACTCTGGGCCCTTCACAGCACAATGGTACTGCTCAGTTCTGATGCTCCCATCCCTGCTGTTTTGCTTTCAGTCCATGGCCCCCATTTAGCTCTGCTCTTGTACTTCTGTCATGGACATCAACATGAGTATTGCAGCCGTGGACCTCTCCAGCCCAACAGCTTTTTTCAGTTCACTTCTATCCTTTCCTGCAACACCCCTCCTATTCTAGCTCTCCAGCCATCCTCACGTCTGTTTTCACCTGAGACATTTCTGTTACTTCAGCCCCAAGCCACAAGATTTATTTCACATCAAACCTGCCCTGCCATACTCCCCTACTACAAGTCCTAGGCCCAGCTTTGAAAAGAGAAGTAGAGCATGGCAGAATATGATGAATTTGTGCTGTAGGCAGTCAGCCACTAGCAACTGGGTTGAGAGTAATCAGCTCTTGTTATTCAGTTATTACCTATAACCTCCAGCTGTAACAGGTTAGTGCATTAACTCTGGGAAACCTCTGCCATGGCACATAGTCTAAAAGCCATCCTCTCAAATAGGTGCTGGTCAATGAAGCCCACAATGGAGCTGGTCACCTTCATCAGGGGGACTAGTACAAACTTGAGAAAGGGTATGGGGGTAGTTTAAAATCTCTGGTCTGTTTCCTACAAGAAGAAAAAAATACCCATGTTGCTTTATCTATTTGTTGTATGTAAGTACCACATCATCTAGTTGCCAATGTGATGGTATTTCTTCATATTCCTCCATTAAATCATTAAATTACTGTCCTGTGGAGCAGAATCTTAAGCAAAACTGAAAAGAGGTCAAGGAACTTAGACATTATTCCTACATTAGCTAGAGGATCTTCTATATCCTATTTTTTCACTCTCAGCTCCCTCATGTGTGTACCTTTGTCTTGCAGCTAACATACTTTCAGCTAAAAAGGTCTGCATGGGCATCTGCTTTAGAACAACCAACATCAATTTGAAGCGGGTCACAGAAATACCAGTTGAAAGACAATTTACTTCCCATTCTATAAGCTTACTATGTTAGCTCCAAAATTAGTCCTGCTGGCCATGGGAAGCAAGAGACCAAGACTGTGAACTGGACATGTTTCTTCTACGTGGTATCGTGGGTGTTAACTGGAAACTGGTGAAAAAAATCTTCAGTTCTCCTCTCCAGTAAATGTTTTTTTTCCTGGAAAGTCCTATAGATTTAAACAGTAGAAATAGACCTGAGTTAGAAAGGTCAGATTTGGATTTAAACTCATTCCAAGCTCAAGAGTTTTAGATCTAAGTGTTTAATGCTGGGCTCTCCCTAAGTAAACAGGCATAAACGTGTTAACCTTTCCAAACACCGACACACTTGTCATTAAACCCAGTTATGAGGAGGTGTAGAATATTCCACATGTGCCCAGTCATCCTCTGCTTCACACATACCAGACACATACACAAAACCAAAGCCACATAACAACTGGAGGGTGCGCTAAACAGGAAAGAGAAAATTGTGAGGGAATCACTGGTATCAAACTCAAGTCCACAAGTACAGCTCAGACTGCAGCCAGCAGCTTGCTGGGACCAGTATGAAGTGTGGGCTGGTAGACCTTAGCTCATCAGTGGTACTTACTATGAAACTCCTGCTTGGAGGAGATGTCCAGCCTTTTCAAAATGACACAGGAGCACTTTTTAAGCCAGAAGGAGGCATGGGGAGTTGCCTGAGCAATTAGTGACTTTTTGGGTGGCTGTACTTTGCCCCATCCCATCCTTGGTTCTTGCCATCCTACCTTGATCCAGATCCTTGCTTCTGTACCCCACCCCTGGCTGCTGACTCTGTCTCTGACAATTGGCTAGACTCCAGCTCTGATGCTTAGCTTGGCGGTTGGCTCTGATTCTTAACTTCAGATCTGACCACTAAGCCCGAGTACTCCTCTTCAAGACAAAAAACTTCTGTAACTTCTCTTTGTTCATTTGTTTTGAAATAGACATAGTGATTCAGGAGTTGGCAAAACTCCATAATTCTTGAACTATAAACCTGTGCTACAGAACACTCTCAAAGGTCATTCTGCTCAATACAGCTGCAGAAAACCAAGACGTACTTCCTGACTTCTCACCATACTGCTCTTCTTTGGATTCTGACTATCTGCTCCTCCATCAACAATTTCCATTCCTCAGGATGTCTGCCTGTCCTTCATTTGTAAAAGTAAATGGGGGCATAAACGGAGACACTCTTCTCTGGGATATAGCATCTTGTGGATGCACAGGTCAATATTCACCTCAATTGCATGGATTGGCTATGTTGAAATGTACATCACAGACTTTAACTGAGCAGAGAATGATTCCTTCAATCGTACCAAAGCAAAGAACTGATAACTGAAATCAACTTACATAAAAGATGCCTGGAAATTGCACTTATTTGTGGGTCTAGCCCTGGTGTGAAGAACCTGAAATGAATTTGTGTGTCCATTCTGCTAGATGCTGTGAGGGGGAATGGAAGACAGACCTATAATTTCTGTGCCCGCTGAAATGATAGCCAGATAAAATCTCTGGTATCCATGTAGATTTAAAGGCAAAAGGAAAACAGATCAAAACTAGATAGGAAAGAATTATACAAAGAAAAGAATGTGCTGCCACTAGGGTGATGCTACCATATAAGACCATGAGCAAGACATGTTTTATAACTTGTAAGTGCAGACTTGTCCCAAGACAACTGAAGTGCTAAGAAGTGGACAACATCCAAACTTCAAAAAAGGGCTTGTTAGAGAGTGTTAGCACAAGATTCACGTGATAATACTGGTGCTTCACACTTTTTGACTACTACTTCAAGCTGCCCCTCCCTGCCATAGAGGCCCAATTCTGCAGCTCATGTGAGAGGCACTGAGCGTTGTTGAACCAGACCCTTAAGGATGAGCCTCTATGGTGGTCGCACTGTGTGTGCCGCTTGACTGACTTTCCTTTGCCTACATTCAAAACCTGGAATGAATCTGGTGCTTTGCGAACTCCATGCAGCACTAAATGTGAGTGCCTGGCACAACTATGTTCTTAACCTAGTAAACTGGTTCAGCTCCCTGAAATGGTTGAGAGCTAGTATGCCAGCAAATAACCTGGCCAACGAGTCCTTTCCTTTACAAAGAAATATGCTGTACAGCATTGCATAACCAACAGAGACCCAGAGTAAGGGGAAATCAAAAGCTTCAGGAAATTCAGTGGAAAGCAACAGAGTGCTCTCCTGAAATGTACACACTTACTCTGTGTACCAAACTCTCAAATTATGCAGCACCGACTCACTTATATGAGAAACTGTTGAAAGAATGTAATCATCAGAGGAACATATTTTCCATCTATCCAAAGAAACAACATTAATTTGAGCTGTTCAATGACAAGAAATCTGTTAAAAGAAATTTTAAAAAAGGATTTCCTGCCTAGCAGATGCTAAAATCTCATTTTGGAAAATAAGTGGCTGTGAAAGGGATGTGGCTATTCAGAGAATAAACACTGTGTGCTACTGGGCCCTCAAAGGGTTTGTTTGATTGAGGGGGAACAGTTCTCCCCTTCCTTAACCTGATCCCACAAGGTCTATTTCATCGAACTCTCCGAAATGGAGATCAGACTGGAGACAAATATGAGTTTTCTCTGCCAGTAATTCCCAGTGCAGACTGCACGCAGAATGTTCATTTAAAATGTGCAAATGATAGGGGAATAGTCACAGGGGAACTTGATTTAAAAGGCTGATTCACAGCTTGTGTTTTAATGATCACACATCACTGTAACCTCATGTCTGAGTGAGTGAGAAAGAGAAACAGACAGACCAAAGGATAGACTGATGGATGGATGAAGGGTCAGAAATCAGAAGGGTGCACTCCACCCCTTGAGGTGAGATATTGACTGGGATTTACTTTCCTGAGTGGCAAAGCTTATTCAATGCTCCTAAAAGCAGAAATAGGCCATTGTTTCAGTCCAAGGGATAATGTATATGCCTCCTAGTATGTGTGTGTCAAAGCCACATGTTTGTTGTAAGCTGTACCTACATTCAGTGGCCAGGTCCTTTGGATGTGGGCCACCACAGCTGCAGAACTGTGCCCAAGGCTAACTCTTCACTTTGAATAAAAGTTAAATTTGGAGCCCTCATCATTGGGAAGACAACCTTGAAGACAGGAACCAAATAAAAACAGACACAATGCTGTCTTCCTGAGTCAGCATATACCCTTGTGAGAGGTGAACTGCTGGGCATGGTTGCTGTAGGGTGCTCTGAAATGCCAGATAATTCTACAAGGCATTTCTCAGCTTCTCTGGTATCCTTCACCTAACTATGCCCTCTCTTCAACTATGCAGAGTGGCTATTCAGTTAGCTCTATGGAACTAATCACTGTCCCATGGGAGGGCAACAGTTAAAGAACCACAGAATGCAGATGGCTTCTGCAAGGGTCAAAATTTCCTCTACTAATGTGTAAGGGCAGAGAAAGGAGCCCTCCAATAGACACAGATATACTTTGGTCCTACAGGCCTTAGATGTTTAATCTGGGTTCTGAACTGCAGTATAAATTATCTTGAGAAGCTATTGAAATGAGTTCCCCTTTCTTTAGAGTTTCCACAGTCCTGAGAACAAGTGTCAATTTCCCTTAAATTCTGCAGAAGTGATGGTTATAGCCTCTTCATTCCTGCTGTCCAATCCACTACACAGCTCTCCTCCTGACCAAGTAACCATTCTCTAAAATCTTCTCAGAACGTGGAGAGATGTGTGGAGGAAAGGGACCAAGAAGCTGAAATCATGTTTTATGGAATGCTTAGGCTAAAGGAGGAACTTCCCTAGTTAAGGTACTTGGTGTATTTATCTAGAATACCTTCCAATCAGTGATCTCCAAGCTCTTTACAAACATTGGGCAAACTACAGCAAAAATTGTTCAGTGCTAGTGAGCTTCCTTGTACTTTGTAGGGCACAAGTTCTAACAGAGAGCTGATTGTGTCTCCACTAGTTGGGACCTTTTGGGGGGTGCTTGCTAGGGAAAGGAGCCTTCTTCACTCCCACTGAGAGATTCCTGAGAATGCTGTGAGCAGGAATCACTACAGGGGTGTTCAGTCAGGGCACTGTTAAGCGGCCTGGACGTCCTCTTTCCCCAGACAGCACAGCCTATATTGGTGGCAACATTGGTCTTCCATGTTCCTCTACCTGCATCACCAAATCAAGGAGGTTCATGGCCACTTTCCACTGAAACCTCCTCCCTTAGCAAAGTTGTTGTCCCCAAAGACCTCTGCTGCACTCTGTGCCAGCACAATCTTATACAGAACTTGCAGTTAATTAAAGCCCTTATACGTTAGATCAGAGATACTAAGACCAGTTCACCCACCACTGAAAAGCAGCCATCTCCACAGTGGAACCTAGCACCTGTAAAACCATGTAGGCTGCTAGTGCTTTGAGTCCATTATTGTCTCATTGTCTCCTTTCACACCTCTGATGGTCATACATTATCTCTTGTTTTATACTTAAACTGTAAGCTCCTTGGGGACAGGGACCATCTTTTATTCTTGTTAGTACAACACCTATCATGATGAGTCCTTGACTGAGGATCCCAGGCAACACAGTGTATAATTAATAAATGAAATAATAATAGCTTAGCTAGCATTCTAGATAATGAAATGAATCTTACTGAATCCAGTGGAAATTGCAAAGGGAGCAAAGATAGACAGAATGTAATTCTCTCAGCTGGAATTTGGCCAGGACCCCATATTCATGCTTTAATAGAAAGTGATATAGAATCTGTAATGACTGCATGTGAGAACAGGCTCATTTTTTTTACATCTAGTTGAAAAAATGGTTCTTCAAGCAACACAGTACCCCCCATCCTATGTTTGGAGAGGAGAAGAGCACTCATTGAATCATCAGCCTCATTTGCTGCTGAACCAAAGTGTTTTAGGGGGGCAGGTCCCATCCAACAACTGACCTGGTCCAGTCATGATTAGTTTGTAGACCTAATGCAATCAGAGAACAAGGCACTCTGACTGCAGACTGACACATGAGCATTTCAAAGACAGTCTGAGCCACCCAAAAAGCAATTCCCCACCCAACACATCCTCCGACTTCTCCATTTTGACTTTTTAACCTAGTTTGGATTGAAGATGTTTGGGATCTATGGTTAATAGATATGCTAGCAGAGGCTGCTGAAAGGGCAGACTCTATTCAGTTCAGCTGCATGCTGAATTTTAGACCCCACATGGCTTGTGTGGCTCTTGTTTGGAGTTTTAACTGTTTCCCTCCTGCCCCACACCAGTGAGCTGCTCTTCTGAAACACCTGTGCCAAATTAACCTATGTCTCCTAGGTACAGTACTAAGCTAGATTTGCCTTCACACATAAAAGAAGCCAGGGCAAGATTCACTGCAGAACAGCCTGAAAGCAGGGGGAAGTTCTGCTCCCAGTTACTTCAATCCCAGACAAATTCAAAACAGCTGATCTGTCCAGAAACCATGGCCCATTTGTGGTAGTATCATAAAGTCCCCTATGAAGGAAGTTAAAAACCCACCATGGTGTGAGACAAGGAAAGAAGTGTGAGTCCTGCCTCCCCTTCACAATCTCTTTCCTGATGCTATAAATAACTGCAGCCAGTGTCACTTCAAAGGGAAGGGGTAGCTGATGAGAGGTACTTTGGGGACTGAGAGGGATGGGGGCGTCCCAAGGTCTGATCCCACCCAGAAACTTTGCATAAATAAATAAATCATGCACAGAGAAAGAGAGAGAGGGAGAGCAGAGGAGGTTACTTTGGGAAGCAGTACAGCCTGCTCATCCGATCCCTGTAGTTCAGAGGGAGTGTGTCATGTTACAGAGAAGCCAGGATCAGCCACAGTGCAACTCTAAAGCAGTTGAGAATTACCTCTCTCTAATGGGAACTTTCATATACAATCTCTTAACCACTCTGCTGAGGAACTGAAACTGACAAACCTAGAGGGAGAGGAAAAGAACAGCAAACAGAAGGACTGAAAGACAAAACTGATCTGATTATTTTCCCCAAAACTTTTCTGGAGTTGGAGCCTTCCTTTTTCAGAATAACTTTTCCCCCTTTTTAACCATACAGTTTTATTATTGTTGTTGTTATAATTACTCTTATTCAGTGGCATTGGGATTCCCTCGGACACTGCTCTTCCATGAATTCTGGATTGTTCTTCTTGGCGTGGGATTAAAACTTTATTTATTCTATTTATTTATTTATTGGTTCTCAGGACAGGGAGAGAATGGTGGAGGAGAAGGGCTGGAAAGGTCCTAGCAATGGTGCCTTTGACAGGGGGTGTATTGCTCCCCCCCGGACTGGGGATGGAGAAAGATGCAGCAGGTTTCCTCTCCTGCTGGGCTCTGGGCTTCCTGGGGTGTCTTTGCTTTCTCTGGTGCTGAGCCTCCTGCTCTACTTTAGGACATCAGAACTGCAATCCAGGGTTTCACATTTGGAAGCAGACAGATGCACTCAGCTCCCTGCCTGGCTCTCTGCAGACCAAATGGAGACAGCTATTTTGGGAAGAGTTGACCAACTGCTCGATGAGGTCTGTGTGCTTTCATTTTCCTGTAAATATATATTTTATCTTTTTCTATTTGACTTACAAAAATTTCTAAGCAAATGATTCAGTCAAGTACCTGTTAATTCATTAAGATACAAATCCCTTCCAATCTCTCTCCTTTAACTCTCCTTCATAATAAATAGCACACAATTTGCTTCTGTCTGACAATGTCTATGATTTGTCTGCACTTTCACAGTTTTAAAATTAATTCCCCCAGAAAGGGCCCTTTACAGCACCTTTTTCAAACTTCAGTCTGGTAATAAGGGGGTTAGGATTCATGTGAGGTAACAGAATACCAATAAAGGTAGATACACAGGGTGCACTTCAGAGACCAGGTTTAATCATCACATTAACACAGTTTAAATGAGAGAACAAAAGGCATCATCAAATGAACTGACTATGCCTGCAAACAGCATGATGGTAATAGAAAAGGCACATGTATTATGACAGCTAAACTGGGATAGCAGCAGGTAGGGACAGGTAAATGTTATGATGAGTTGTGCCAGTTTCAAAGCAGTTATTTCAGACTAGTCTTGCATATTTTGGTGTGGGAAAATAAAAAGACAACTATGGATTAGAGCAGTGGTTTTCAACTTTTTCTTGGGACCCAGTTGAAAGAAATCATTTATGCCTGTAATGCAACAACTACATCTTTGAGCAATGCACTCGAGTCTTTTGGCTGTGGCAGCATGAGGTGCCATGACCCAGTTTCTGTGGGTCTGCAACCCAGTACTGGGTGCTGACCCTAAGTTTGAAAACCACTGGTTTACAGGACGTACGGCCTAATCCACACAGATCTGAAGTCAATGGGAGTCTTTCTGTGGGATTCAGTGGGCTCTGTATCAGACTCTTAGATACCCTTAGTGATAACTGCAGTCAAAAATCCTTAAGCAGACAGACCAATAGATAGCCGAGTCATGCTATGGATATTAAAGCTAAGAGAGAAACTCCTACAACTGCACAAGATCTCCCACTTCATCATTGCAATGTACCCGCTTCACACCTTAGTCATGAAATCATAGAAACCTAGGGGTGGAAGGGTCCTCGAGAGAGAGGCAGGGTCAAATGTACCCAGACCACCCCAGCAGGTGTTTGTCTAACTGGTTAATAAAATCCTCCAACATTGGAGTCTACAATCACCCCTGACACCTAGTTCAGAGTTTAACAGTCTTTACAGTCAGAATGTTTTTCCTAATATCTAACCTCAGTTTTCCCTTACAGCAGATTACGCTTGTTATCAGCTCCCCTCCCCTTCAGTCTTCAGGCAGGATTTTTTTTTTTAACTTTCTTCCTATGTCAGCCTTTCTAAACCTTTTTTTACTTTCATAGCTCTTCTCTGGACTCTCTCTGATTTGTCCACATCTTTCCTAAAGTGTGACACTAAGAACTGGACACAGTTGAGGCCTCTCCAGTGCTGAATAGAGCATGACAGCTACTGCCCATGTCCTTCATAGGACTATCCCGTTAAAACAGGACATTTGTTTTCTCAATTGTTATTAACAGCCAGCTTTTAAAACCCTAGACAGCTTGTGCACTTGGCTGTGGATCTGACCAGTACTAGAAGTGCCTAATGAGTCAAAGATGGCGAACTGTGGTGTGCACTGACTCAAATGACCAGGGAGGGTGTTCTGTGCTACAGAGAAATGCTGTGTGTTGGGACTCAGGGCTGGGTCTTTTTCCCTTTCATTGTGTAAACCACTCCAACTTTTGCTGAAGTCATAAGTATTATGAATTTGTATACATGTGGGGTGCCTCAAGGACTGGTGTCAGACCCATTAGCTGATAGAAAATGGAACTGGGTTCCAGAGCCTGCCGTGTTTCATTATTTCAGTCATATGCTGGAAAACATATGGACTAGAAAACTAGTCAAGAAAGGAAGAAGAAACAAAACCCTGTTTTAATGGTCATTGAGAAGAACTACATTATCACAGCAAACAATGAATAGGAGCAGCCATGCTACATTGGAGGCTCTGAATAAGAGGTCTTTGTTCTACATGTAATGACTTGAGTGCTTGGTATTTGTGAATGATTCTTTGATGGCTTCATTAGCTTACAGATGAGTTTATTAATTGCTGACGTTGACGTGGCACTGCTGTGAGGAAGTTCACAGGGCCGAATCCCTAGCTGAAATGGGCAATGTGCTGCCTTACAAGCCCACGATGCTGGAGTCCCAGAAATGCACTTCTGTGAAGCAGATCTCATAGCTGGGTTATGTCTACACTGGCAAGTTAGTCTGAATTAAGCACTCTTAATCCAGACTAATTTAGCCCATGGCCACACTAGGCTTTCCTTAATTTGAACTAAGAAATTTCTTAGCTCGAACTAAGGAATGCTTAGTTTGAGCTAGTTAATACCAGCACTTAGCTTGAACTAAGTGTGATGTGGACTCAAAGTAAAGCTTAGTTCAAACTTAATAAGTTCAAACTAAGATGGTTAGTTCAAACTAAAAATGTGTTCTAGTTCAAACTAAGCATTAGTTTGAACTAGAACACATTGTTAATTCGAATGTATAAGCGCAAGGTTAGTTAAAACTAACCTCAAACTTCTTATTTCAAACTAGCTTTGGCTAGTGGAGACATAGCCCTGATGGCCTACTTATATAGGTGGGGCACTGCCATTAAGAGTCTCACATGTCTCTCAATTCCTATCTGACACTGGGAGAATGGGCGTATGAAGGGAGTCCCTATTGCTGGAGTCCTTGCTGGTATTCACAGGACACTGGTGTAAGGAGGCTGGCATTCTAGACAGTATGGCTAGGATACTGCCATGCAACAGCTTCAAAATTATAACAGAACTCAATGAACACAGTTCGGTTCTTTAAGAGAAAATGAGTCCGATTGTCCTGCCACGCCCAATTAACACTGATGTAACTACATTTCTCTCCAAGGAGTTACTCCTGGTTTACACAAGTGCTCATGAGAGAGAAATCAGACACTATAAACTAGATCTTTTCTAATAGTTAGTTTAACATTCTCACTACACAAATCCCTAGAAGGATGACAAGAGATAAGGAAGAAAGAGACAGAAAGAGAAAAAGCAGGGAGGAGAAAGACAGAAGGAGAGTGGAAAGGAGGACTGGGAGATATTGAGAGAGAGAGAGGGAGAACAGGAATGTGAAAAGCCAGAGGGAGATAGAAACTAATGGAATATAAGAGAGAGCGACTGGGAGATCACTTTAGAGGATGGGTGAGCAAGGAAGCATATTCATCCCCTTCTCTTTCAGATCTTCAGGCCTCTTACAATCACATCCTTCTGGATGAGCTATGCTCTTCCTCGATGGTTTGACCTTAATGAGTTTTACAGCTGCCCGTTTCATATAATTCAGCACAAAAAAATCCCCAGCCTTCCAGAGCTGTGGAGTCCATCCTAACTGGGGGAAAGGGAGGGGCTGCTGAGGGAGGGAGAAGGGAATGGATTGCAACAGCATATCCTTTGAACCAGGTTGGGGCACTGGGGGGAGACACTGCTATTTGTGGATTGGAAATGTGGTGGGTTAATTTGGATGTGTATTTGGCTTGGATTCATACACATGTGGGCATGTTCTCATTGTGGGTGTGTAAAGTCAAGGTATGAATGAAAACTGTTCTCTCATGTCTTTGTGTATTTATTGTGGGTGTGCAGAGTTGTAGGGTGAGCATGCAGGTTTGTTACAGTGTATGTGTTGGGAGGTGTTTATGAGGGTGAGTGCAGGATCGAGAGTTGATTGTGATTGGGCGTTGGTTTATGTTTCCTTGTGTGTGTTTGGTCTGTGTTACTGCTGTCACACACCTCTACGGGGAAGCACGCTGGGAAGATTAAGGACTTAGTTCGCCTGTGCTCTGGTGGATACAG
Organism: Podocnemis expansa; assembly: GCA_007922195.1. NCBI lineage: Eukaryota > Metazoa > Chordata > Testudines > Podocnemididae > Podocnemis > Podocnemis expansa. The sequence continues at coordinate 23,740,888 of ML681981.1, read as the reverse complement.
ATGACAATCAGGGATGAAGCCTTTGTAAGGCTAGCATATGTCTTCCAAAATGGATCTACACTGCCCTCCCTACAAGGTGTAACAGGTGCGCTGGAGGGAAGGGAAGGAGAGAGAGTGGCCAGGTACTGTTGGACTCTGTTCTTCCCTGGGGGATGGCCCCAGGGTTTTTGCCTGGGGTGGCTGGGGTAGTTGGAGTTCAACCTCCTTCCCAGCCCGCTTGCACCAGGGGGGTAACACAGAGTTCCAGCTTCTTTGAAAATAAGGGGATGGGAAGGAGGTTGACAGCCCCCTACCTCGTCAACCACATCCAATTCCCGTGAAAAATGCAGGAATGCAGCAACAGAGAATTGGGAGCTAAGTACATAAGTAATCTAGTGAGACATCTTACTCACAGGGGAAAAGTTTGTAAGGCTCAACTGCTGCTTAGATCCAAGTGAAGGGCTCATTCCTGCTTCCCCTGAAGAGTGAGGGTTCACCTGGAGAAACACATCCAGCACGACTGAAAAGCCACTCACACCCATTCCCGTTTTTGATTTCTCCCAGGAGCAGGTCCATGTGAGCATATATATCTAGCTCAGGTTATTCCAGTGTTGCCCACTCACATTGCTATCATAAGTCTTGTGATGTTTGTTGTCTTTGTAATGCCCCAACTCCTGGAGTTTGGAGATTATGTGAGTCTTTTAGTTTTCCTTTTTTAAAAAAAGTAAGTTTCTAGCCTGCTTAGTTGCAAAGAAAAACTCAGAGATGTGAGTCCAAGAACCAGGAACCAAAAGGCAAATAAAAAAACCTAAAACTTATAATTTTTTAAAATCTTATTTTTTAAATCAAAGATTATGATTTTTTTGACCTATGTCTCTGTTTCCGGGGTTGCCTACACCACTGTTCCTCCTTTCTACTCAATAGAATTAACAGATTGATGGATAGTCCTCCACTACCAGGAGCCAGTCTCACTAATGCATATTTTATTAGCTACTATCAAAGCATCTCAAGATGGCTGCAAAGAGTAAATACTGAACTGGACTTTTCTGGCAGCCAGGAATGAATTCTATGTCTTTTCTTGGAAAAATCTGTGCTGGCTAGGAGAGATATGGATGTTTCTGAGAAAACTCTGGCTGCAGGCTAGAATTCCTTTGTGTTTATGGGGCATCTGAAAAATCAAATAAAAAGCACAAATAAACTGTACAGTTGGCACTGAAAGCTGAGGCAGTGATTTGCAAAGAAACAAATGAAGCATTTCCCCATGCTAGTTAACATGTGGCACTTTCTTGCCAAAAGCTCAGTGGGGTGTAGCACAGGGGGTGGGTGTGTGGGTGGGGACTTTCAAGGGATGTCTGCTCACAATACATGAAGAATTGGTGAACTTCCAGAGTTAGAAATGCATGTTTTACAGAACTGAAAAATAACCATCGTCCTGAGAATTCCAAGGAACCAGAAAATTGGCTTTACTGCCACTCTGCCCCTGTGCAAAACAGTGAGGAACACAACTCAGCCATGTATGCAATGCCAGGGAGTCCATTTGTCTCCTCTTTAGAGCTGCTAGAGACATTTAGGGGTAACACTTGAGGAGGGGAGAATGGATAAGTGCTTTTTGCTATGTTTGGGTACAGTCTTCTAATTTTCTCAGCTTTGGTGGAGGTGCTCTCAGCAGGAGAAATCCTGGGGTAAAAATGTAGCAGGGGCAGAAGACTTCCTTCTCTGTTCCCATCAGATTTTTTCTCTTTTCATTTAAGTGGTTCAGAGAGCTGAATTGCCTGTTTCTTGCTATACAGTGATAAGCTACTGCTAAACTGTGGTGCCTTAAATTCTATGAACATTCTTGCTTTGGTTCTCCATCTCATTATTGCCAACATTAAAATATCATGAGGAATGTCCCCAACATGAAGAAATTGGCTTAAAATCATGAGATGTTACAAAATAAATTTTGGTTTCTGTTTATTTGCCTTTTGGTTTTGGAGTCTGTTGCATTCCCAGTCTCTATCTTTTCTTTGCAACCTGGGGGATGGAGGGGACTGGAGACTTTCTAAAAAATGAGTGTAAGAGTCTCACATGCTTAGGTGACCCTCCAAGGAGGTGGGTCTTTAAAAGAAACACAAAATACATTGAGATTTAAGATAAAACCATAAGAGTTAGTGACTCTACTAATCTTTCAACTCTTCTGGTTGGATCTAATAGATTCTCAATTTGGAATCTGTTTCTTTTAGCAGTTGAGGGTGGAACAGAAAATGATTTTACCCCCTCTCATGAACCAAAACAACTAGAGCCGCAGAAGAACTCTAATCCAAAGGTTCCCAATCATTTGGCTAAGGGGACCCACCAGCCACATTAGGTCTTTTTTGTTCTCCAGCATTACAAGTATACATCTCCCCCCACAGCACCTCCGCCCTAATCCTGGACCAGTTTGGAGGGGATGTGAGCTACTGCTGTGTAGTGGGTTCAAACTCCAGCACCCCACACTTCAACCACCTGGAGCTTCCTGTCAGCGCTGGGGCAGGAGAATTGCATGTTTGCATAGGCCAGGACCCAGCACTGGGTTAATCTAGTGTGTACATAATAACCCATCTAGAACCCCTCCGCAACCCACTTACGGGTTTGGACCTAGTGTTTGGGGAACACTTCTTATTTACTCCATCCCAGCTGCTCATCCCTCAGCTCAAGGACACATCCAAACCAGGCACTCACTCAGAATGGAAGGAAAGTTTCCTGGGTCTGATCCAGGTCACAAAGATGTCAATGGAAAGACACCTGTTAACATCAACTGAGTTGGATCGAGCTGCCATATATATTGCCTTCAAGGAAGCTCACATTCAGCTTCATTTTTTTATTTCCAGCATGTTTTTCAGATAGTCTTTTTCTTCTTTTTGCCCACCCACAGACACTGCCTCTTTCCTTTTGCTCACAGCCGCTGTTGCACAGAGTGATGGGCAGTCCCATAAATACAAGCACAGTAGTTACCAGAGAACCACAGAAAAAAAGGATCGGGAGTAGAATTTACAGTGTGTGGCAGCAAACACACAGGGCACTAACCAAAGCACAAGAGCCACAATTCCAAAAAACTCAGGACAAGTTTGTAAACCAATTAGTTATGTAAATAGGAAAAGTGAAGCCAGAAACATGGATTTTTAAGTGACTTTAAGGAAATAATTTGAGAAAATGATATCGTGATCCTACTATCATAAATACCATAATAAAAGCTAACATTGGAAAATGCTTATAGATTGACAGAATGATAAAAAGCCCTGAGCCCTGCCCATCTCTAGCCCTTTCACCTTTTCTCCCATAGGTGCAGCTGTGCAATCTTTAAAGAAAAAAGCCATGGTTTGTAAACAAAGAAACACATAAATGGTTTCGACCCACAGTTCTGTCTGTTTCTTTCCAGCTGAAGACTTACAAAAAGCATATCCAGGGCTATCAAATGTTATCCAGGACCTTTTCAGTATGACATTTTATATAGATTGAAACATTTTACAGGGTAGAAATATCAAACAGGTTTTATCACTATCCATTGCATATTTCATAGGATATAAACCTCAAAGCAGCCATGTTGTTTCTCTTATAAAAAACTGGTGACTTTGACGTCATGATGAGGGACAGAGCACACCACTTGTGGCATGGCAAAATCTTTTACAAATTGCCAGTACATCATAGTCTAATCTGCCACACTCCCTCATGTCCTGGTTCTAGACCTTTTGGAGCAGAAACGCTTGTAGTATTTAGTTGAATAGTGATTTTGTGATAAGGTGAAATGAAAGTGAAGATGAAAGGAGTAAAATCACTTTCATTAGTGACCTAAGCTAGGAACTGAACTTAAGTCTCCTGAAGTCATGTGTTTTCATGTGGGTGGTCAATATTGGTCTAGTGTATTATGCACAGAATTGAAGCCCAGCAAGTCATACATTCTAATTCCAGCGTACAGGGACACAAAGTTCACCTTTGCTGACCTGTCCCAGAAGTCCCAGCAGATCTCAGAGGAGCCATGTGGTCTGGGGGCCCATCTGGCTACTTCTGTCATTTGTGCAAACCCCAAACTCAGAGGAACCACCACAATAGGAACTTTTCGGAGTTTTCCTCTCATAGAAGAGGGGAAAGCCCCACATCACCACCCTTTATAAATTCTTAGATTCCAAGACTAACAAATTTATTTATTGCATGAGCTTTCATGAGAGAAGATCCCACTTTGTCAGATGCCATCTTCAAAGTGTCTGACACAGTGGGATTTTCTCCTGCGAAAGCTCATGCAATAAATAAATTTGTTAGTCTTTAAGTGACAGATCTCTTTGTTTGTTTTACTGTACTAGATTAACACAGCTGACCCTCTGGAACTTAGATTCCAAGCTCTCCAAATCATTTCTAACTACCGGTATATATTTAAAATTTCATTTTTAAAGTCTGGGGGAAGACATAGTGATATTGTGGTGATTTTATAGGTGATATTAGCAGTATTGTACGTTAGGTACATTTCACCTTTCACACTCAGTGGATAAGGCTCTGCAGAGTGCCATATCTCTATTTCCAGAGTTTGGTGGGTCATCATTTCCTCCATGCAGAGTTCTACAGTAGCAAAGTAAAGAGCTAATTAAATAGATGTTTATTTCCACTAGTTGTGTGTCACTGTCAATTTATTTTGACAGCCTAGATGTCCTCTGCAATTTTGAGTGACATCCTTTTTACATTTTTAATATTTCTGTTCTATAAATAGTTCATCAAAGAGTTGAGTTCCAGGCAGAGCATTAATCTTCACTAGTTACAGAATGACTTGTCACAAAACACCCCGTCCATGCAAATCATGCACTGTGACATCATCCTGTGACACACAAAGATAACACACAGTGCCCAGTTTCCAAATGTGGGAACCCTACAGTGAGATGTCAAAAGCTTGTGTTTGTATGTTTAAATTGGCACTTATGTAAAAGGGGAACATACATATCTATTTGACTATTTAAAATTCCATATAAATAATATGAAACTCCTACTTGTGCTCCTGTTTGAAATTTAGCTCAGAGTATTAAAAACCAAGCTACAGCTGTAAACTTGAATTGCAGATGGGTCCAAGCCACAACATTTTGATTAGGCTCCAGATCTGTACATTCCCAACGTAAAGAGGTACCCAGAGCTTGCTGTTTAGCTCAGGGAGGTATACATGTTTTATAGCTGTGAGGGAACTGGAATTTCCATTTTGTGGGAAATTCTATGACTTTAACATTTGTTTTCATTCTGAATCAGAATAAAAACAAAAAATCTGGGCATTTCCCACAAAATGAAATTTTAGAAAAATATTCATTTTGGGTCAATTGAAATGTTTCCTTCTGATTTTGACTTTTAATTCATCATATTACATTGCCTAATACAAGTTCTGAAATGAAAAGTAGTTCAATTTTTACCTTATCTGAACACTTTGTTTCCACTGTCTTTCTTTAAATTAAATTATGTCAGAATCAAAACAGTTCCTTGGAAAGCATTAATTTCAATGAAAAACCTTTCAATGAACTATTCCATCGGGAATTTTTTGACCAGCTCTGCATAGATATAAGGCATATACAGTGCCTATTTTTGGACAGTTATTGTTGAGAGGAAAATGCTCAGATAATATAGTCTAGTCTCCCAACCCATGATTTTCAAAATTAGGAGCCTCAAGTTAGGATCCTGAGTCCATATTTAAGCTGCTAAATAAGTGACATGATTTTCAAAAGTGCTGAGCATCCATCAATTGACTTCTTTGTAAATTCGACAAGAGCTGGTGAGTGCTCAGCACTTTTGAAAATCAAGTCACATATTTAGGAGCCTAAATATGGACTTAACAGCCTAAACATAGACACTAATCTTTTGAAATATATAGTTCTCAGAGAAGTGGACAATAAGTGCAGGTGACTATGACACACAGTGGTTCTTAGAAGTTAAATGTGATTCATTGGTGGGGAGTGTAGCCACAAAACTCAGACAGATAGTTCTGTATTTAATGTTTAGTCTTCTCAAATTATCAACCCACCAGCAGCTCTAGTCATTACTATGATGTGGACAGCAAAGTGGTAAGTCATAAATTACTTCTGAATAGAGACCCTGCATGGCTCAGCCGGCATCTCAGTTTAAGGGAAAACCAATCTAGATGCCTTCATGTTTTCTTTTCTAAATCATGATAGGTGTGTTGTTAATACAAATCATGCATAAACAATTAGAGGTGATCAGCAAAATGTCGACAAAATGAATTTTCATCTTTGGAAAATGGTGTTTTGAAGAAATTAACATTTCACAGCCATGTACTGATTCTGACAATTTTGATAATAAGGTTTCTGGGGTTCAGAGTAGGTGGTCTTGTCAATTCCCAAAGACAGAAAGACTTGAATCTAAAGGTTGATCTGTGTGATCCAAAATGGGTGTTTCAACGAAGCTCTGTTTCATAAACATTTTCAAAAGTATTTCTTTTTGTTCCAAGGAAATGAAAACATTTCAAAACCTCAGAAATTTTCATTAAATGGGTTTGTCATTGCCCAACCAGCTCTATATACAATGTTTAAAAATTACCATCTTCTCTAGGAACATCTTTTTGGACAAACATTACTATTAAGCCAAAAAGCTTGCTCTTTGGGAGGGCAGGACCTGTCTCCATTTTTCATCTACCACTTTGAGTTTTCTGTTTGATTTTTGAGTATAATAGCCTCCACATGGGGACATAGTCACCTCTTAATTCAGCATTGCTGCTTAATGCCAAAGGCTCACACTTGATGGTTTTTATGGAGTTTTCTCTGTCTGCCTTCCGTCAAGAGATGTGTTGTTAAGTATAAGGCTGTGGACTAACTTGTATTCAGTCCAACATCAGGCATCTCTTTCTCATCATACCTCACTGATTTAACTTCCTCACATTCTACTTTTTTGACATGCTTGAGGTTTGGGTTTCATCATTATTAATGATGCTTTTTTCCCCCCTTTACTTTACAGAAATTAAAATTAAACTTGCCAAGACATCGCGAAGTTCGAGACACCAACCAGAGGTGCAACTGCCCTGCAGGTAGGGGTCTCTGAGGCCTTGGCACTTTGGAATTACTAATGAGCTCTTATGTAGCTCTTCTCACCTGGAAAGCTTTCCTAATGTGCTGCAGTATAAGGTCATAATGATACATAAACTTTATATGGTAAATCTGCATATGGAATGTATACTTACATACATACATGCATGAATCTGTATGACTAGAGCCCTGCAAATATGCGGATATCCGTGAATATCTGAATTATATCCGCATCTGCAGATACAACACAGATATCTGCAAACCATTTCTTGCGGATGCAGATTGGATACAGGTCCACATATTTGTATCTTCACAGACCTAGAGCCCTACAAATATGTGGATAGCTGTGGATATCCGCATTGTATCCACATCCATGGATAGAACACAGATATCCGCAGACCATTTCTTGTGGATGCAGATTGGATACGGATCCACATATTTGTATCCATGCAGGGCTTTATGTATGACAGCAACTCGTGAGAACACCTACATCCACACACCCAATATGAACAATAAAATACAACCAAGTCTGTTCTTATGCAGTCTGTCTGCATGCCTCTGTAGTAATGACCTTTAAGATCCATTGAATTATACAACTAGCTGAGGCATCTTGTGAAATTACAACCCTTGATGTATAGAAATACATTTTTATTTTATGGCATTGTTCAGTCATGCTTGTTTCCAACCATGCTAGAAATCAAAGGTATTGTGCCAATACTTCCTCTGGTATCATTTTAATACAGTAGGCAAAAGAATTATTATGGAAAACCCATTTCTGAGTTGCATTTTATTCCATCATCATGAGTCATGAAGTCTCCTTTTTCATCTTAAAATGAAGTATTCTACATACAGAGGAAATAGAGAGGTGGAGGGTTTTTTATTTTAAAGAACGACAGCATTGGTCTGTGATGCAGGAGCGTCACTGCCCCAGGAAAGGACCTGGGGCACTGGCCCAGGCCACTCTCCCTGACTGCAGGCCAGGCCCACAGCCCCGATTCAGTGCTCAGGCCCGAACCAGCCTCTGGCGCCTGCTGCCCCAGCCAGGCCCTGGATCCCCGGCCAGGGACAAGGCAGGGAGTGGCAGCCACGGCCGCGGGGCCACCCGGCCTAGGAAGATGGCTGGAAGCGGCTGCCGCCACTGTGGGCGGCTGGGGCCCAGATCTTCAGCCACAGACTGGGAGATGCAGGGCCGTGCCAGGACCTGGGGCACTGGCGCTAGGATTTGGGGCACAGGCCCCGTGTGCCAGGCACCAGCAATGCCCTGCTGTAATGGAAATGAAGCAAAACCCGGGGTCCAAACACTCCTGAACTTCAGCATACTTCAGATTTGGTGGTAACTAATCAGGGCCTTTTCCAGAATGGTACAACAGATTCAGGTGATGTTCAGTTTAAAAGACAATGGAAATTAAGCATATGTTAATCATTATCTCTCTTTATTATATTATGTAGCAGAAGTGGGTGAACCAGTTCAAATCAAATAAGAATCCCCCAGCCTAAATTTGTTTCACAAACTCAGATCAGAACTGAACTGAACCATTATTGAGTTTCAAAAAAAAGGTCCACTAACATTCTTGTCATGAATCTACAACTTCATGCACTGCTTCACCCTCAGATTTCTGCCAGGACTTGACATATAACAACAGAAATACCACAAGAAATAATTTCTGGCCCTACCTGAAGCAGGACTCATGGGATTTGAGTACAGAATAGAAAAAACAGATTAATAGATTATTAAAACAGATTGGACCATTATGATAATCTAAGTCTGATTTCCTGTATAACACATGCTTGAAAGAACACCTTGATTCCAAAGGGAGTTGAATATTTCTCTAGTTCATAAATGAAGGTGGGGATGATGTTTTCTCATTGGTTGTTGCATCTGTCTGTCATTATTAAATATTCCAAGTTAACAAATGCTCTTTGCAAGATTCCCTTCAGTCAGCCTCCTGAGTCAATGGGAGAAATTTAGCCGTGTTTCAAAACTAGTGGCAGGGCACGTGGAGCCTTGGTTGACTCCATCTTGTGCACATGTGCTGCTTCAATATGGCCCTTAATCCAGGCTGAGTCTTGAAAATCATTTCACCCTTGACATTTTTTCTGATGCCTTAGCTGTCAGAGGGCTAAACACAATCTAGAGTCCTAGACAACATAATCCTTATGGAGAACCTGAGGCTATTGGAAGCATTGAAGAGAATCAATATGTTGCGAGCACTTGGTACAAAACTCTTCCACCCCAGTTAGCCCACTACAAGGCCTGTATATAAGGGCTCAATCACTCTTGCTGAAAATTAAGGTTCATCAAAAGTGACGTTTGAATATATCACAATTCAAGGTTCAACTTGTTGCATGGTACCCAAGGGAAAAGGAAGACAAATCAATTTGCTGAAATTCTCAGTACAGGATATAAAGATTCTTGGCAGTCAGAGGAAGGTCACAAATACAGTAGGAAGGGCCCCCAGCTCCAGGGCTCGAGTGGTTTGTTTGTGAACTTAAACAGTTTGAAGCTACAAGGAGGGAGGGAAGCAGAGAGGAGGAATACGTGTGTAACTGCATCTCTATCTGAGTACTAATGATAAGAACAACAAGAATAGCATGGTCAGGAAAACATCTTTTTTTTTTTTTTTTTTTTTGGTCTTTATTTAAAGAAAACAATAATGAAGTATACATTTCCTTAAACTGGGAAGTGGATACTTCAGATCCTTCGTGCTCTGTTAGGGTGGGACCACCAATGAGTGGAGTGTCAGTGCTGGGTCATTGTGTTTTTGAAGATGGGAGGTCGCAGTAGCAAGTTTCTCACTTTTGAAGGCATATGCATTCAGGTTAACAGCACTGGTCTTGGTTATTTCCAACTAGATTCCTTGGGTGTTACAAATACCCTGTAAGCCCTTTCATATTCCTGTAATCTGCCAGACTTCTCTAGTGCCAGACTGCCTGACACAGGTTTATTGTACATCCTGAGATAGACCAAAGTATCCACATAATGAAGGGTTTACAAAACTAGCTCAGCTATTTGAATTATGTTTCCTGTAATTTAAACCCACATTTTTTCAAAGAGGATATTATCTTAAAAAATGGATAGGTGGGGAAATCTTGTATGTTTCAGGTGGACTTTGAAGAAAACCCCATATACTACCATGGCTGGCACTTACATGAAATTAGAATGAAAACAATATCCATGCAAGTAGACTAGAGTGAAAACAATATCCATGCAAGTACCAGATTAGCTCTCCTGGCAGCTGAACAATAGATTGCCTTGTGTATGACTTATGAGTTGTGGTAATGATGATGACGCAGATTGTTTTGAATTATGGTAAAGTCTACAATGTACTCCATGCTTTCTAAACACAGGTTAAGACAAAATTCCTGCTACAAAGAGCTTAGAGTTCTTTATGGAACCATAGCTCAGTACTTAAAGAAAAAATGAAGAATTTACTGACCAGCCAAGAAGAGCAAAGATTGGCTTCCTAAACGTTGGTGCTGTGGCACTCAAGAATAGTTGAGACAAATACTTAACAAACTGTCCATGTCCTATCATACAGACACAGATCAGGCCATCAAAAGAACAAGTCCTATCAAACATTCAAGAGAGGGTCACACAAGGTCACTTGCCATACCTCTCTCCTTAAGACCCCACAGAGGTATGCTTATCTTAATTTCCTTCTGAAATGTGAGGAACTTCTTCACAGCCAGGATTACACCTTCCTTAATGCAACCTGAACTGAACTGGTCCGTTCCTGACTATAATATCTGAGAATATTCTCAACAATCTAAAGTCCCAGGATTTGTTTCAATGACCATATCCTATCAGCAGATGCTAGTGTTCATTTCTGGGGAATGTAAGTGACTCCATGTCCTTTTCTGAGAAGATGCCTTTGAGATTTCTGAGTAGGATTTTGGAACATCCAGAGAACAGGCCATAATCAAAGATCCAACCCAGGTCTTGATCTGAGGCCATAGATTTCTTGGCAAGATTCTGGAGCTCCATTAAGACTATGCCCACACAGCTGCAGAGGTATTAAATAAAGATCATGGTTATTAGAGAAGACCTATAACCTGAACCTTAAGTCCAAACTAATTTGAATTTGAATTGCCCCTGGATTTGACCCCTAAGTCTGAACCTGACTTTACAGTTTTTATTCTGTGACAGACACAAAACTGGCAGGTATTTTTCAGCAGAGATTTGGAAAGTGGATGAAATCTCTTGAGAACTGCTGCTAATGGCAGAAATCTTTCCAGACAGCTGATTTCCCCAGATTTGTGCCATTTGGTAACATGCTGTCATGAGAAGAGCTTGTTAGATTTCAGTATCACTGAATGATAATGGAAACCCTCCTAATCCAACCTCCACACGACCCAGATCTGAGAACTGTCTCCTTAGAGACAACCATCTCTTACAGCTACATATTGTATCTCAATCCCAAGTTTCAGTGCTTCCATTCAAGGAGTTCTTAGTGACTGAACACAGCCAGGGACACCTCCCAAAAATATTGGCATTAGTGACTGAAATATATTTTACATAACAGTACTCCTATTTTTAGTAGAATTTTTCATTATAATTTTTCCTATCTTCCTCGCTTCTGCTTCTATTTTCACAGTATCCTTTATATTTGCTTTACATTCTGCTGGCTTTCTGCTTAGTTTTCAACATAATTTTTATTGGATTTTATCTTTTGCTCATTTTTTTTTTACAAGATTTGTCTTCAAGTAGAATCCGAGTCCATAATATTTGAGTTTATCAAACTTTTGATCATGAGTGGGTTCTAAATAAGAGTAAAGTGTGTTCTCCATCATTCTAACTAGCAGGTTATTAGCAGTAGTATGGCAGTGGGATCTGGAGGCTCTTATCAAGATTAGGACCCCATCGTGCTAGGCACTGTACATGCATACCCGGAAAAGATGGTCCCTGCCTCAAAAAATTTAAAGTCTATCAGTAGGTGAAAGTCCATGCTGATGAATGGATATAATATGTAAAGTCATTCATATAAAAAAACCAAAAAAGTCTAAGAATGTAAAAATTTGATGGCAACAGACCATGAATCTGAGTGAGACTGAAGCTAGTAATATTCTGAACAAAAAGAGCCCTTAGCCATGCCTGAAGCTATTTCCATTGCTGTACACTGACTCAACAGACATTCTAGGTTTCAGTGGGATGGTTGGGGTTATTGAATGTGTTGACTGTGTTGTTGTGTGGCTGGTTTTGAAGAACTGTGTCGGTTGGACCAAATAATCCACCATCTGTGTAGTCTCCCTCACACAACCAATGAAATTGTTGCATGTAAATTAGCTGTATCTTGAGGGTGGTGATTAGTTGAGTTACCTCTAATGTCACAATGATCTAAGACTCTAGATACATGTCGGCCTTGGCACGGGTAGAATCTGTAAAGTCAAAATGGCTGAGAACTTAAAAAGTGGACACTAACAGACCACAAAAGCTAATGGTGATTCAGCCTGGCGACATTCTGAACAAAAAATGCTTTGAACCATGCTAATAGTTGCCTCCATTGCTTCACACTGACTCTATGGAGACTTTAGGCTTTAGAATAACACACAAAGTGACATTCCTGGAATCTTGTTATATAGATGATTGGAGACAACAGGTGTCCACAAGATAGAGATAGTGAGGAAGGGGACATGAGGTAAGACTGAAACAATTGTTGTAAGTAGCAAATAATGAGGAAGTAGGGTTGGGGGTTTTTTGGCTGTGGAGATGTTGAATTTGAAAGCAGTTGGACCAGTTAGAACTGTAGAAAGCCTGAGACTGTGGCCTGAATTTAGGAAGAACTCTATAGTAACGCAGCGTACTCACACTTTTGACTCAAAAGGAGGGTTGCATAATCTTTGTCCGACTGCAGCAACCTGACACCACCCTGCTGTCTGTTACATGAGCCAGGTGTTGGCACAGCCTCATAAAATGATTTCACCAGCTGTCAAACGAAAGGGCTTCGGTGAGAAATGTCTTTTGGCCCCTTTGAGTCCTTGGAATTAACTCAAATAATTTCTTCCTCTTTTCTCATGAAATCCCTTGCACAGACCATAGTCCCTCATGGAGACTACCAGAAAAGAAGATAATGTGCCACCTTCTATTACATATCAAACCACAAACATTTCGACAGGGGCAATCAGATCCCTGAATTGCTGTTAATATTGTTCTTCTTCCATTGCAATCAGTGATGGCAAAGATAGATGGGAAGGTTCTGCCTCTGTCCAAACTCATAGTACACCAGTCCTTCACGGACAGTAGGGTTTAGTTCATAGATTCCACTTCTCAAGAAGGACTCAGGATCAGAGCCCTGTATAGCCTGCAGGAGAGGGGTATGGCAGATGACTTAATGGGCCTCTCTTCACTCTCCTTCATCTAACTATAGAGACTTCTCTCCTCTAGGCCCACATCCTTGGCATGGCTGCAGCTAAGATCTTCTTAATTTAAGGAGACAAGAAAAGAATCTCATGGGACTTATCCAGGTCACAGGCTGCAGTCCAGAATGCCACACAGCACTGGTGCAAGCCAACTGGCAGAATGCAACAGGACTTCCCATTTCCCCATCTCCACACCTCTGCTCTTTCCTTGCCTAACAGTTAGCAGTAGAGAGGAGGGAAGTATCAGGTTTTTCTAAATACAATTTTGCATATGTTATTACTTCATGACTATACAGGGGAGCAAGGGGTGTGTAAAACCACTTCCTATTTGATCACGTTAGCCATCTCCTTATCATGGCTTCAGGCATAATGGGTGAGGAGAGCCTAGACTGAAGACCTAGTATCGTCCCCTTTCCCTCTCCCAAGAAGGGTGACTTGATGATGGAACCTTGGTTTGTCCCCAGTCCCCATAGTGTGCTCGCCAGCAGGGCTGAGCCAGCACAAAAAAGGAAGTAGGCAGTACCCAGTAAAATGTTGCAGCATACACTTGCCCCAGGAACTCTTCACTAGTATCATGATTTGGGGAATTTGTCGATGATGTGAAATCTGTTTGGCATGGGGACTCTCTCTTTCTGTGTTAGACTGCAAACTCCATTTTGAATATGGGGCTTATTTGCCTTTGTCCTTTGCCTCCACATTGAGCTAAAATCTTTCACTTGGTAAACGGTTATCAGAGGAGGTTCATTAAACCCTGATGATCATCCATTCTAATGTATGCTCTTAGACAAAGAGATGGCTGCTGCCCAAGGCAAATCAGTTTTTCAAGCCTGAATTTCAGGGGGGAGGTAATTAGATTACCTAGTGTGTGTGTGTGGAGGGGGGTTTGATCACATAATAATGCTGATTGGGAGGGTCACCTGATAAAGGAGACTGGAAGTTATAAAAGAGAGAGTATCTCACTGGCCACATTAGAGACAGTGAAAGAAAAGAGAAAAAGCAGAAAGCTGACTGCAGGAATGAGAGGACACTGAATGTTCTGGAAGAGCAGCCATGTGTAAAAGGGAAAGGGAAGAGGAAGGAACCTGCATTCCTAAAGGCTCTGCCCTAAGCCCAAAGAATCTTCAAGAGAAGGAAGAAAACTGAGGCAGGGGAAATGCATGCAGGTGTATTGTTTTGCCTGCATTTGTATATCTCTTGTGGTGTTTAATGTAAAGAGTAATTGGAGCATTTACAAACCTGTGTATTATGTGCTTCGACTATCATGTATCTCTGCAGGGGTAAACTGTAAACCAGAGTGCCCCCATGGGTGAAGCTCTGAGAAAGGATGTGCTTAACTATCTGAGTTATCATGGGGGGCAGCACTGGTCCTGGGGACTGTGGGCAGCTGGGTCACAAAGTTTGTTGTTCATGAAGAGGTAGCTGACAGACATTCTGTGCCAAGGAAGTGTGCCAGAAAGTTTAGAGCCTGCTGAGACCAACTGAACTTAGCACACATGGGTCCAGAAGTTTGGTGAGAGTCCAGCAAGGGGAGAACTGTGACAGGACAAAATGCTGCCTGGAGATCTTCAGTTGCTCTGGTTGAAATCAGTCTGTGATGCCTCGTGCTAATATGTAATGGAAGAGGTGCGGTTTTTTTACTTTCATAACTGAGGTTGCAAGCCCACAGCTGCTGGCTATGAGCTGCCAAGTCTGAAGGTGGCAAGACTCAGCCCTGGCACAAATGAAGCACTGGTGACATCCTTTGGAGGAGTGCAGTAGGTAGACTCTTCCTTGCAAGAACAAGATGTGAGAGAGTGGTGAGGCGAAGCTATGGCTCTATCTGCTACCTGCTCCTCTCCACCCCTTCTCTGGCAAGTTTCTTCATGAGGGTCAAGGGGCAGCCACTCAATAGCAGCCCCAGTGCATGCCTGAAAACAGGGACTACTATTCTGCTTGGGTCCTATGTGGGCCAAACAAAGGGAGGAGGTTCTTTACTCCTTCCGCCACACACACTGTGTGGCTGTCTAAGCTGAGACCTCTATTTCCCCTTCCGTTTGCACTTCAGTAAAATTCCCAGTGATATCCATGGAATTCTGTCCCTGTACTTGGGTAAGTTGTGCCCTTAGGACAACTGATGCTCCTGCCAGAGCCACACAGCTCTGCACTGTCCCTCCCAAAAGGCTTGGATTAAATGCCACAATCTAGTCCAGTGTAAGGATCTCAGCAGCTGGAAGTCAGAAGGGGATGTGCAAGGAAAGAGCAGATGTGGGGCTCTGTGAGATTCTTTCTGGTCTTGCCCTTGATAATGGTAGCACACATTGATCTAAATTACAGTCAGAGAAAAACAGACAGTGGAGGTCAGCATCTTCCTCCACAGAACCCTATACGCCTGTCACGATGGCAGGGAAGTGGGAGGAATCTAGCCATACTCCTTTTACACGCAGTAAACTTTCCAGTGGTGTAATGCCAAGTCAGTGTGGATCCTTTACTTCATTCTTTCCCATCCACTGGCCTATGTCACATGATTAAGGCCTGATGCAAAGTGCTCCTTCCCCACCCTGCATGCAGAGTCACGCCAGCATCAGCAGTTCCTAGCGCTTTACTCAGTAGATTGATATTGGAGTTAGTCTCTATCCTTCCCCTCCCCTGCCAGGACCCTTTGCAATATTGGGGGTGGGGGGGGTGGATTTATTTAATGTTGTTGTTTTTAACTCTGTCCTTTTTTGTCCTGTTGGGAGAACTCAGTCAGATCTGGCTCAGGTTCAGCATGACAGATACTCGTGCTCCTGAGCGGCCTGCAAGATTAAAGGCTTGGAAAGCATCTGAACTCTTGGCTTTGGCTCACAGACCAAGGGGGTGTAGAGAGGTTTTGAAATTCTTGGAGGTGGGGGAGATGAAAAGGAGTGGTCTGACTATTTAAATACAGAGGCTCTGCAGAGAGGAAGTGTGATTTGTCAGTTTGTCTGGCTGGGGGCCACTGAGAAGTGCTAGCAGGGTCTGTAACTAGATACTCCATCCCACAGTTCCTACAGTCATACCTGCCTCTCGCACAACTCTTTGGGGTCATCAAGGCATAGACAGAGAAAGGAGAGTTCCTGCACCAATGGCAGGAAGTGGGTGTATTTGTGGGACTGCAGGTCTATGCTCATATATGTATGTAATATATATTAGTAGAGGTTTGTGATTGGCTGGTCTTCTGACACCCTATATTCCAATGCTTCTCTGAGATCAAAGGGAATGGACTCTGGTCCTGAACACTTGTGCGAACAGACACCGTACCATTGCAACATCAGCAATACATAATGCTGTACGGCGAAGGGCTACAGATTTAGCTTTCAGACCAGCCTGAGGATTATTTGACAAATGTTTTCAACATGTCACAGTAATGAAGTTTTAATTGATGATGTGATTGTAACTAGTCACATTTCATCTGTTGTATGTTTCAATATTTGTTGGTTTTAACCTTGTTGTTTGTGAGGCATGAAGACGACCATGGCTGTTTTCATCTTCAAAGCACAATACAAATGTTAACTGATCATCAGTCTCACAGCATCCCTGGGCAGTTGGGAAGTAGAGTAAGGCAAGAACAGTTTTCCCATTCCCCTGAGAATTTTCAAGATTTCAAAAATTGTTCCTGTCCCAAATTGGTATGAAAAGATGAAATTTTGAATTTTCACAATTAAAAAAATTTTGGATCAGGCAAACAAAAATGTTTCACTTTGATTACAAGCGTCTTATTCTTGTTTTTACATTTTTTTTTACTATAAATTAACTTAAATATTGAAACAAAAATTATTTCAAACTGAAGAAGTGAAAGGTCCATTTAATCAGTTTTGAAACTGTTTTCAATATTGTTTATTTTCCAAATTGGGAAATTCATCCAAACTAACTCTTTCTCCCAAAAAGTTTTGGTTTAAACAATTGGTATTTTCTGATGAAAATTGTTTCATCAAAAAATTCCCCTATCAGCTTTGTGTATAAGTAGCTGCAGATGGGGAAACTGCCTCGCAGAGGTTAAATGACTTTCCAAGATCAATCAATGACTCAGTGGCATAGCCTGGTTTAGGATTCAGCTTTTCTTGGTCTGACCATTAGACTACTTGTCTCTTTTGCTAATGCCATTCTGGGAATGTGCCATCACCATGCTTAAAAAAGGGACCAAGCCGCATCAGAAAAAGCCTTCTGGAAAGTTATTGTACAGTAATTGTTTAAATAATTTTCCTTACTTTACTGTATAATAAATTTCCTTGGAAATTATGATGATTCACTCAGATTTAAATCTGTTCTCTTATCAACATTTTTTGCTGTCCATTTTTGTGCAAACATTCTGACCGTACTATAGGTTGGAAGTTGTTGAGTTTAGAAATACAGTTGAATCATTTGTTTTGAAAATATAAATACACAATGAATTCCATGAGCCCTGGAAACAGTAGTAAGTAGCTGTGAGTGAGCGAACAATTTATTTGGCAACTTAACCCCTTTTCTTTTAGTGAATTAACAGATAGCCGCTTAGTCAATATTCAGAACAGTTTGATGAGTAAATAAACAAATTTCAGCCTATTGCTTATTGTAACAATTCTTTTAAAGAGTCAATATTCACAATTCAGTATTCAAACTGTGATTGGTCAGCCAAATCCTATCGTATTGTTTCTGGTTTTGAGTGGCTGGCCAGCCTTTTGTAAATATTTTCTGCTCAGATCAGAATATATTGTAGTCAATGGGACTCTCTTTCTGTTGACTTCAGTGGGCATTAGATCAGGTCCCTTAAAAATTTTGTTTCACCATAAATGATCTTTTATAATTAAACAAATCTCAAGTCAAAACCTGCTTTCCACTGATTCACTAAACTTTTCCCATTTTATGAATATTTATGAAAAGTGAATTAACAGGCTGAAAAATAGTCAAAGTGAAATTCTACTTTGAAGGTGTCAACATGTGAGTAAATATTTTCTTCTCTATTTGCCCAGTTACAAAGAAATGAAGGCAAGTCCAATTCTGAACCTCCCACTTTTAAATTGGAACCAAATCAGTTCAGTATCACAAACCAGTCATTCTCAACCTTTCCAGACTATGCTCTCCCTGAAGCTTGAACCTTGCCACCTGGGGCTGAAGTATGTAATTTAACCTAGTGGGGCCCCAGGCAATTGCTCTTCTTGCCCCACCCTAATGGCAGCCCTTCACTTGTGACCCCCTCTAAACCTGTCCTGCAGCCCCCAAGAAGATTTCAACCCCCGGTTGAGAAGTACTATCTAGATGAGCTGTGTACCCCCTGAAAGGCAGCTGCTTACCACCAAGTTCCAAAGGGGCAGCCGTGTTAGTCTGGTAAAGCAAAAAAAGCAAGAAGTCTTGTGGCACTTAGAGACTAACAGATTTATTTATTGCATGAGCTTTTGTGGGAGAATATCCCACTTTGTCAGACACTTTGAAAAAGAGTTCTTCAAAGCATCTGACAAAGTGGGATATTCTCTCACAAAAGCTCATGTGATAAATAAATCTGTTAGTCTTCAAGCACCACAATACTCCTTGCTTTTTTTGCATACCACCAGTATACATACCCCTGGCTGAGAACCACTGTTCAAAGCAGACATAGGTGAGTTTGAAAACACTGAATAGGGCACTGGGGATATTTGTGTCTATCTATCTAAGGTGGTTGCGTACACCCCATCAGAGCATCCCACTGTGGCTTTCCTTTTATCCATTTTAGTATTTGTATTTTAATTAAATTGAACTACCCTCAACTTCTTACAATAAGGAGGACTGACTAGCCTTCTTCATACCATCTTCTGTTTTAAAGCATCTAGACTATGGGTGGGGTTTTCAGAAACGACTGACTATGGCTTAATTCCATTCTCACTGGAAGTTTTGCTACTGAATTCAGTGGGAACAAGGTTAAGCCAAAGCTGTGTGATTTTGAAAATCTCACTTTGTATCTCCTTTGAATCTTCTCTAAATCTTCTCATCAATTAGCATTTAGAAATGTTCCCTTGCCCACACTCATATTTCTAATTATTTCTAATTTAATAAGGAGGATTAAGATAGTAGTTTAATACATGTGAAGTCACTTCAGTGAGTCTGAGCAACATGATTAGCAACATGGAAATTAGGTCTGTATAACTATGTTGCTCCGGGACAGCCCTGTTCCTTCAGCAAAAGTGCTGTGGCCAGATATGATGGATCTTGTTTGAGTTTCACAGGAAGCATATTTCCACAGGGTGTGTTAATGGGGTATGAAGTTGTATAGTTTGTCTTGCAGTTATGTGGGAAACAATCTGATAATACCCTTAAATTCCTGTGTGAATTGTGGTGTGGGATTTTCTTTGAATTGGCATCAGAGAGTTTTCAGGTGGCTTCAGTGATGTTCATCACAAATGAACTACGCTGGCATCTCCTTTGCTGTTTTGATCAGTGTCTGGAGGGCAGATTTCAAGGACTGTGTAACTACCCTTTTAGTGGTGAAGACATTGTGTTGGATGTCATGGTTGTGAAGGATTTTTCTCCAAAGCAATCGAAGTAATGATCTAGTTTGTGGTTTTGTCTGCTCATGGGAAACAGGCACTCAGATATCTTCTAACAGGAAGTTTGAGATACATGGTGATGGCAGCAGCGGAAACCTGTATTTGTTGGGTTTGTATACAGATGTTTGGCAAAAGTATTTATACCAAGTACATGTCTGTGCTTGAAATGTATATGATACACATGTGCATCAATCAGTGCCTTGACAAACAAGGCAAAAACATGTCAAGCTGTACAGCCCTGGAGATCACACAGCTATTGCACAGAATCCCGTGTGTTCTGCTGAGAAGACTCTACTATGGATAGAGGTGATGGGATGCAGCAAAGGGAAGAGAATGAAGGTGAGGTTTGAAAGGAGTTGGAGTCCCCAGGCAGACTTACCATCCTCCAAGTGTACATGTGTGTGTTCATATGGTCACATAGTATGCGGAATTGCAAAAAGAAAGATCCCCGGTGCTCCCCTACTCTCATCCTTATGAATACTCTCTCTTACACATCACCAGAATGCATTATCTGCATTGATGTAAAAGCAAGGAAAAGTGGGTCTTTTTCCTTAGCAATGATGGATGCTGCCAGTGAAGCCTCCTGCTTTGTGGAGAGCTGTTAAAGCCTCCCAGAAGATTGTTATCTGTCTTTACTCACAGAGAGATGGAGGTGGCACTGGAGGGAAAGAAATGCTAGAGAGAAATAGAGCAGTTCATACCATGTCCACACGTCTCTTGTATTTCGAAATAACACTGGTTATTCCAAAATAAAAAAGATAAGGTCCACACGACATTTTCTTATTTCGATATGACAGGCTCTGTCATTTTGAAATAAGAACCGTCATTTCGAAATAGCTTAAACCCCATTCATTTTGAAACGGCTGTTATTTCAAAATGGTTATTTCGAAATAAGGCCGTTTGTACATGTTGTTTCAAAACAACACCATTGTTTCAAAACAACTGTTTCAAAACAACATGTCCAAACGGCATTATTTTGAAATAACTGTTTTGAAATAACAGCTGTTTTGAAAGCAGGCTTTCCCTTAATTCGAATTAACATTTTCTTAATTTGAATTAACTTATTTCAAAATAAGGACTTTATTTCAAAATAACTCATTTCAAAATAACTTATTTCGAAAGACGATGTGTGTGTGGACATAGCCATAGAGTAGATGAAAGGGGACAGAAGGGAACTCTTCTGCAGTATGTCTTTTCCATTCCCCACTCCATCCTTGTGTGTTTCTACTGCTCCAACCACTAACAGGAAAGTCTGGGAGCTCTAGAAACTCATCTGCCAGACACCGCTCTTCAGCCTATGGCTCTGATTTCAACCACCCTCACCTGAGAAATTTTCACTTGGGATGTGAAGGAAGAGTGAGGAGCTGAGGATGGGCCAGGGAGAGGGACCAGAGTGGAAGCTTTCGGTCCGCTCTTAGCGGAGGGGAGATTGCACTGCCTCTGCCCTCCTGTACTTTAACTCCTGCCTGAAGTTCAGGATTGAGGCAGGTGTGTGTGAAAGCTGAATTCTGTGCCCATTCAGTACTTCATGGAGACAAAGGATTTTGAAATTTAGTCATCTCAGGGTATGTCTATGCTGACAGCAGCAAATTTGCCGCCATCAGTTCGCCCTTCTGGGAGCGGATTGTGGTGAGTATGAACTCGACGTGCTGCTCCTGGAAGCCAGCCCTGGAAGTCCTGAGGGTCAGGGGGCATAGGGGAAAGCCGACTGCAAGCAATTTGTGATTGGCTTTCCCCTGATGTGTACCGGTGGCTTAAAAAGTCACCGCCAGTTATAGACTAGGGCTCAGTCTGGGACTTTTCACCAGCCCAGAATTGCCCCCCTCCCCTTCATTTTATTTCAGGTGCTTCACTCTTCATGAGCATTGTGAGCTTTTCTGTTTGAGGCATTTTGTTTCTGGACAATGTCAGATTCAGTTTCAATGGTTCTGATCTGTCTCGTAACCCAGCCCTGGAGACCAAGAAGCCTGAGGATCTGCTGGGCTGGTATCTAAAGGGTGTCCTTAGTGCACTGAACAACAGGAAGAGCAGTGACGCTGTCTTCTTCCTCCAGGATCACCTTTCAGCCCAGCTGCCAGGCCATATCCTTAACTGGGTCTGTACGTTTGGGGGGGAGGGCACATTGCACTGAATGCTGGGTAAGACAGCTTAGAAGGCAGAGCTGGTACACAGAGAAACATCATCTGGTAAACACATAACACTCTCCCCAGCCTCCTCCTTTTCTCCCCCCTGCTTAGGAACACATTCAATCCTCTTTGATGGATGTCCAAGAAAATACTTCTTCCACATCCTAAACTTGTTAGCACCAGTTAATCATCTTAACCTTCTTCCCCTCCAAATACACACGCCAATGAGTTTCCCATCACAGAGTGTCATTAAAGACACAGCAATGCTTTTCGGGTTTGATTTAGTTTCAAAGTAAAGCTTTTAATAATTAATTATTAAGCTTTCATGTTAACCTTCAGGTAAACACAGTAGAAATCCATTAATAATTTGGAATCCATTTTCCAAACCTCACTGGATGGAAATCAACAATGAGACCTAGCACCACTTAGCTGCAATTTACACATTTCTTTGTCTTGATACCTCTCTAAATTGTCCTGGGCTGTGGATTTTGACAAGAGCAGGCATTCAATTTGAGATTTACCTGCAATTCAGTCCCAAGGGATGGAAATTTAACTAACACAGTCTGAAGCAGTATCAGATAGACAGAAGACTTTCTCAGACTGTCCACTCACTTGAAACATGGATGACAACAACCAGAAATGAGATTGTATGTCTACTTGAATCTGACCTGACCTCTAGGACTGGTCCTGTATCTACTCCAGATAAATAGCCACTCTGTATACAAATCTAGCTCTGCAGCTTCTCAGCTAATGAAAGGCTGGGGAAGTTTAAAAATGGGAGAATTAACAACTGCATCTAAAATAGAATAAGAATATATATGCATGTTCTGGGTGAGAATGTAATTTGTTAGGACTTTTCCCACTCATCTGACTTTCAGAGAGGATTCCTGCACTCTGTACTTCTGACTCTTTGATGTCTGTCCATGTACACTGTGGTCTGACTCCCTTCTTCCTGTTTATGTGAGTTAATGACTTTGTCCACTCTAAGACCTGTGTAATGCTGTCTCTGTTGATCTCCCAGGCACATCCATTGTGACTGAGGTCAGTGTGTGGCTTTTAGTTTCCAAGATCCTCATATTCAAGGCTCTTCTGTCCTTCTGAAGGCTAGACAATAGCCCAGCTGGAGATTAAATATTTTCTCACTGTGCTCCTTCCCTATGAAAATGCTTCCTTCAGAAGCTTAATACAGCTATCTCTTTAGGGTCCTTTTTAGCACAGATTGTATTATGGCTTCCCACATCACAAAAGTTGGTACTAATCCATGGAAGCCCACCACATTTTGCAGTAATTTGGGTGCCTCGTGTCTGAGGTCAGCTTTTGCAATATGTGTGACTGCAAAGGCACACATGCATTGCTGTGCTTGCCAAATCCCACAAAAAGTCCAGCAAAATCCAAGTTTTTGCAAATGCAGGGGTTGAAGACTGTGAGTGAAATGCAGCTGTTTAGGTCTAGGTTAAAGAATTTTTTTTGTACTATGATGTAATAACAAATTGTTTTTCTCCTGGCTGGTTCTATACAAGGCACCTTGCAAATGGCTACTATATTAATGTCCATTTTCTCTCTTATGCAATATATTCAGTTGAAGCCACAGCCTATGACAGCAAGGTTTTTTATTGTATATGTAATAGTTGCTCTTTTGTAACATCCCATCTCCTTAACACTTTTAGCACTCTTAATTCATGATGCCAGCAATTAATTTAGCAGTTTGGTTGTCTTGTTGTGGATCAGATTTTCTGGAGCCTCGATTCAGTCATTATGCTTGACCCAGCAGTTTTACATACATGAGCATTTCCTTTCATAAAAGCCAAAGTGCATACACATTCAGTGACAACTGATCTCATGTGACATGAAAATCAACATTTTTTAACAGAACATATTAATCAGATTTGTATCTTTTTAAAGTACATATTTGAAATAATATGTATTCTTCTGAGTTGCTTCTAAATGGGTGCTTGATAGGATGGGAAGGAATACTGTACCACTAGAAGAACTAATAAAAGAAACAAACAAATGTATTATTTCAAATACATTTGTTAGTCTTTAAATGCTACAGCACTCCTTGTTTATTTCTTTTACTGAACTAGATTAACACGGCTCCACTTTTGATCTTAGGAGTGGCTTTCTGATGAGAAATTATGAAGAGTATTTGAAATCCTTGCCTCCTGGTAATCATTAAAGACTCCATGGTACTCGTTACATGAGTGAGCCCTGGTAATTTAGCTAAACGATGTCAAGTTATTTAATTCTACCTACCTAAGTCGGCCCTGAAGCTTCATTTTTTTTGCATTTCCCTCAAGAAAACCCTGTTGTTTAGTATTATACATGCAATGTCATTGCAACATTCCACCCAGGCTGGCTGCATTTCAGAGACGGGTGAAGCAATCCTTTTTGGATCTTCTGGGGATGAATGGTGGCATGGCAATGTACAGTAGTGTGCTTTCAATCTGTCTCACTATGCAACTCACTTGTTGTTGGTCTTTGAGCAAATATGTTCTCTCTCCGTATCTATCCTTCTGGTCTCCGAATTCTGTAGGGCCTTCATTTTTCTGTGGTGTCTGAATATTTCCTATACTAGTCTGGTCTGGTTTCAATATTCTTTCTAATAAGGCCACAAAGCCTGAGGGCTGCCCTCTTCTTTTGTGATGTCATTTGTGAGCAGTATCCCATCACTCAGTTCAGTCAGGACAATGTAATTGAATCAGTGTGTTCCCACAGGGTGTGCAGGGGAACGGAGGGGAGGCTGATGAGCAGCACATTTTACACACGTGGTTTGAGGTCCACATTGGCAGAAGGGTAATATCAATAAATCGTCTGCTTCTTCTTCCTCCCTTAGGATGTTTGTTTGTCCCTTTCAAAGAGAAAATGAAGATTATATCAGCCTAACTGGAATATGAACTGATGGGGGTTGGGTGAGGACTTGTTTATTATGGTTTGCTATCACTTCAGGCAGCATGTGTATTACAGAAGAGACCACCCAGCAATTTTCTCTAAGGCGACACAAACTTCCCTTCCCCCAGGCATTAGAGCTGCGTGGGTTAGAAAGGAGCAGGTAGGGAGGTGATGTAGGATGCAGGAGTAACTTGCAATCAGAAAGGTTAGGTAACATATGGGATGTATGGTGCAGTACCTAACACAGAGACATAGCGCTGACAGAACAGACCATAACAGCATGAGTCCACCCTTGTTTCCCCGCTCTAGTAACAGTCAGTGTCTTCTGGAGCGGTGGATATTTTGTTGGTGAGAGTTGCACTGTGGCCTTGTCTTTAATGGAGCTGATGGGCATAATTTTAATTCTAGCTCTTTACTAAGGAATTTTACAACAAAGAGGGAGTTATTTTCCTTCCCCTCAAGATAGTCATTGCCTGCGGAACAACTCTTCCCCAGAACCAGCAACAGAATAAAACCAGGCCATGCCAGGCACAAAAAATACCCAGGCAACAACAGGCAGAACAAGAGCAAAAACAAAACTAAAGAACCAAAGATAGAAGATCCAATGTGGAATGTACTGGTAAAGCAGGCACATCACAGCCCTTGCAGCAACTCTAGGCCCAGATTTGGATGCCCTGACTCACCTGAGCTGTGTTCATTGCTGGAAACAGTCCCACTCAAATCCAAGGACGTTTTTGCCTAGTAAGATGTTATCCAGCATGACTAAGGGCATTAGTCTTAACCAGGGGTGGCCAAACTTATGGAACTCAAGAGCCACACAAGTTGATTATTAAACTTGCGAGAGCTGCACTGAGGCCTATAGCCATATACTTTTACCTATTCCAAAAGTACTAAGTTTAAATTCATTGCACACTTTAATTTTATCATGAAAAGAAGACACGTATTTATCCTGCTAATGTCAGATTCTAATAATTACTTAAGGTTAACATGAAAATTAGGCCTATCCAGTAAAAACTTAGCTGCTGCTTGATGTAAAAGACCGTAGGCTAGTGGCACGTTTTTTAAAATCCCGAACATGCCACACTTCTCTCCACTGTCCCAGACCCCCCTCCTGAACTCCTAGGCTGGGGCTGCTTTCCTAAATTGATTTGCTGATGTTCTTCCGGGAGCCACAATTTTTCATTCAAGAGCCACATGTGGCTCCCGAGCCACAGTTTGGCCACGCCTGGTCTTAACACTGATACCATAGATACGACCAGGATGCCTTGGCTATGTATCTGATTGGTAAAACAGTGCTCTTGTAAAAACAATTTCATGTGTGCAAGAGGCAAGGTAAACCCAAGAGGCAATTTTAAAACACAGCAAAGCAGAAAGATACAAAAACAGAAAGAGGATTTGTAGGAGAGAGAAACTGTTTCAAAGTGTACGCTGTTGCCAGCTGCCTAATCCAAGCAGCCTAATATTTCACAAATTGTTATCAGCTAATACGCACTTCCCTGTTTGTTTCAACCTGAGTGTCGTGACCTTTTGCTTAGGCACAACTGTTGTTGGTCTGCTGAACACACTGAACGAGAAAGGAGATGGGATGTGAAGGACATTCCCCTTGTGACTTCCCTTGCCCCATTTGTCAAAGGGAAGTTGCATTGTTTTCATACCCTCTGTGTCCATACACTCAGCTTACTGTCAATCTGTTGAGGCTCCTGGTTTTCTTCAGAAGCTTTGATCTTTTTCTGACAACAGTGGGGACTGGTTCTCAATTCTGTTCAGAAGTGAAGTCAGTCATGTCACACTCCCTGCATGAAGTGTGGCCACACAGCTGCTCTCTTGCTAGTCTGTGTGTATTTAACCATGAACTCTTTCTTCACAGGTGTGTCCTCACGCATTTTTTCACAGAAATAAAATACCCAGCAAATTACCTCAGATCCTCTCCCTCACTCCCTTTTCCTTGACGTTTATTTATTTATGTAAAGGCTGGTGAGGAGCTAGAAAATAAGCAATCCTTCACTTTCATTGAAAGTTGTCTTGGGAAACAAAATCGATGAACTTTTCCACAGTGGTCTTTTTTTATTTTACATTGTCACAGAAAAATTGGAAATGGAAAACTTTTCTGCTTTTGCTTCTTGAAAATGAAAACGTAATCCATTTTCATATTTTTAGTTTGTTGGATGAAAACCTGAAAAATTTCCTTTTGGTCAAAATGGCATTTTAAATCAAAAAGAGATTTTTTTTTTCTTTTTGGACTCTGATCCTCACTTCCATTTCCTCATAGCTGCTCCTGCAGTTTTGCACTCCAATTTTTGGCACAACATGACCTGCAGATGATGTCTTTCCACAAGGGGTTCCTTAACAGGAGTAGGAGCTTGCAGGGCATGTAGTGGTTGGGGCAGACCACAAACAGAGCAGCAGTTCTGTATGTGTGGGCATTGCATTAGCATTGAGATATGAGGTGAGAGGAGGGAAATCAGAGCAGATATGTAAGGAGACACAGTTATATTAATATGAAGCATTATTTTCACATCACAGATCCTCCCATTTCAGTGGTTTTGTTGATGCTGAGACAAAATTTCTTGGGGTCTATGGGAAATAAAGCCAGTACTGAGAGACAGGAAGTCCTGAATTCTAATCCCAGCACGGCTGCTTCCTCTTTGTTTATGTTCACACACAGAGGGCTTGTTTCGAAACAAGACGTTTTGAAATAAAGGGTTATTTTGAAACACCTTATTTCGAAAGACAAAAAAAGCGTCTTCGAAATAAGGGAGCGAAATAGCACGTCCACAGTGTGGACATGCTATTTCGCTTGGGGAGGGGACTGCAGGCACCCGCAGGGTGAAGCGCAGCCACGCGCCTCACCCCGCGGGTGTCTGCAGGGGGCTGCAGGCACCTATGGGGTGAAGCGCAGCTGGGCAGTGCACCCTCCCGCCCGGGCTGCCCCCAAAGCCCGCTGCGGGGGCAGGGGCACCCGGTTCAGCCCGCCACTGCAGCTTTGGGGGCAGCCCGGGCAGGGGGGTGCAGCGCCCAGCTGCGCTGCTCTCCACCGGTGCCTGCAGTCCCCCTCTGCAGACACCTGTGGGGTGAGGCGCCCCAGCTGCGCTGCACCTCGTGGGTGCCTGCAGCCCCCCTCTGCCTGCCAGGGGACACCCCTCAGCACCCTGGCCAGGGTGCTGAGGGTTCCCCGGCCAGGGTGCTGAGGGGGCAGCCCTTCCTCCCAGAGTGCTTAGCGATTCATTTCAAAACGCTGTTTCGAAACAAAAGCAGGTTTAAGCCGTTTCAAAAGAACGGCCGCCATTTCGAAACAAGCGGTTTACTTGTTTCGAAATGGACATGCGTCATGTGGCCATGGCGTTTCTTATTTTGAAACAGCCTCATTGTTTCGAAATAAGAATGCTGTGTGAACACACCCTTTGTGTGAGATACGTATATTTTGTTCCTTAGAGATACTAAAACTAACTTCATATTTCACTGGTTTTGGGTGCCAAGCTTTGGGAACCTAAGTGTTTGCACAGTGCATTGAACATGTAAAGTGTTGTGTAAGCAATTAACTTTTTACTTGCAATAGTCTTGTCATATTGGATCAGCACTGGTAGATAGGAAGAGTTTTCAACCAACATGACATAAAAGTATGCTGATTTCCTCTGGGCTCGTATCTCCCACCTCTTTTCTGGCTTCACCTTTGTCCTGCCCGGTATCTCCGAAACCAAGCATCACTCATCAGTGGATACATATTACAACTGTATGAATCTGTCACTGGGCTAGGATTCCCCAGCAAATGAATTTCTCTCTGCCAGTGGCAGTCTAACATGTTTATAAAGGAATTGCAAAAATTGCCAAAGGGGAAAATGTATGCCAGGGTTAGTGTTCCCCTTCTCACATGAAAGGCTCCTGCCATTTACACTCTTCCCATCTTCCTCCTACTTTCAAAAGAACTAATGACTCACTCTATCAATCTAGGTATTTATTTGGGCTCCATCACCATAATCTCTGTGTGGTTCAGAGTCAATAGTGGATTTTAATTCACAGCACACCTGCAAGGAAGGAAAGTATTAACCCCACTGCACACATGGAGATCTGATTAAACTATCTGTAACCTGTCAAAAATGGTGGGAGAAAATCAAAATGGAATTTATGAAATATTTATTTTAATCAATTAGTAGCTCTTTAATTACAACATTTTTTGCAAAAGTTCTATGGTCAGCCTAAACTTTTTCTTGGTAGTTTGAATCCTTCATGTACTCTTTAAGATCTTCATGGTTTCTTCCCCAAGTGAGTGCCACATACAATTGACCATGTCCACAAACAGGCTGAGGAAGATAAACACAAACTTGATTGAAAGATTGTCCTTGAGACTAATTCACAGTCATTGCAAATGCCAAAATCATTGGAAATTGAGGTTGTCGCATCTTGAATGGCAAATTACTTTCACTTTGTTCCAAATTGATAGGTGGTATAAAAAGATGTTCACCTTTGTTACTGGCACTTATGATTTCAGCATCAATGACATTCACATTCAGATCTTTGATTACTAATCTGGTACCATTCAACAATCTTTTTTTAGGATCCAGGTTTCTGAGCAAGCTGTGGAATGCACTGACTTTTAGTTTTAGTACATGTGGTAGCATATCAGGTAGGCATTGTTGACTGAGAAATTTGATGGGGAAGTCTATCACATCATTCGGGTCATCAGAAATCATTGTATCAATGCTTTGATTTTCTTTCTCATCACCTTTAATCAGTTCCAAGATCTAGTAATTCAGTTCTTTAGCAGTGTTGTTTTTTGGTGTCAACACAACTTTTGTGGCAGCTTCAGCTATTTGGTCATCAGTTTCAGTTAAAATATCAATGATGAAAATTGAGGTAATGATGCTTAAATCCTTAACCATCATTTCCGGAAGCTCAACTAAAATCAAGATCAAGATCATCAATGCCACGTGTAAGGTCACCACTTCCTAACTGCAGCACCCATTCATTAAACTCATTTGATCTGCAGTGCACATATTTGTGATCAAAGTATGTTGGTGACTTACTCTTGTATTTCTTGTTCTCATTGGTATTATCAAAGCTATCTCATTCATTGAGCATTTTGAGCACAACACTCAGCGCCTTGCTCCTGTGTTTCTTCATCTTGTTGGCTTGGGCAATGATTTCTCATTTGTTCTGCATGTTGACCTTGATGTGCAGCAGCTTGTTCCACAGATTTTTGTTCTTCGTGATGGCAATTTGCTCAGTAATTTCTCATCTATGTAGCATGTGCTGCATGACACACAACAGCTCTTCGGTTTCATTATTACACTGATGCTTTGTAATTTCTTGCATTTGTGGAGCTTGTCGACGGCAATTAGTTTTCTACAAGTGTTATCTTATGTATGTTATACTCATTATACTGATGAATGGACCAGATTAGAAGTGTTGAAACAGAGTTCAACAAAGTTTAGTTTCTTTGTTACCATGGCAAAATATGTAACACTGCCACAAGTTACATTTCCCATCATGCATGCATACTACAAATCAGGAGGTTTGGTTAACTGACTTACTCAGAGTTACACAGAGATTGTGGCTGAGCCAAGAAATAAACCTTGGTCTCTTGAATCCCTCTTCAGTCCTTTACACACTAGTGTAAACTTCAGGTGGGCTAGAATTTATTTAATTGCCCTTCTCCAGTGCCTCAAAAAAATATTAAACCGCAACTCCTACAGAGAAGCAGCTGGAGACCCAGGATTCAGTCTGTAAGGGACCCACAGCAAAGACTGTTCATTTATGCTCCTCACATTAAAATACTACCTAAGAACAAACTCAATGAACTGTATTAACTACTGACTCCATACACCTTACCATAAAAACCCAACATGAATTTAAACATAATAGTAAGAAACCCAGGAGTACCCAAATTTAGGTGGAGTTCACCCATACTCAGTTGCAGTCTCCATTCAAGTCCAAAGGCTTGAATTCTAAGAACCAGCAATCCTTTTCTTTGGTTGCGGGGATCTTACGCAGGAATCCCTGCAGGCTTTTCTTTCTCCTCTGGAACTAGCACCATACAGTCAGTTTACTGGTTAACCAGCAATCAGTCACGTATGAGAAAACTCTGATGCAAATACACCATAGGAGGGAGAAAACTTCTTGCTGTCCACTCCTGGCTCAGATTCTCCCAGTCACATACTGAGCACATTAGCTCCTCTCATTACAACCCTGTGGCTGCTGCTCTCAGGCATCTGACCACAGCAGCAGCAGAAAAACTTGTGGAACATGCTCAATGCAACCACCACTTAGTTTCCAGAAACTTCTGGATCTGAGCAGCCAAATCTGCCTATCAACATAACCTAGCCTCAAGAGATCCCTAAAAGAGACAGCTCCTTTAGGCATATGGGTTACGCTAGCTCAACTTTGCTGCCGGCATTCTCAACCAACATTCTAGCTAATGAGGGACAACTGTGTCCAGCACAGCCCCTGCGTCTTTAAGGATTTTTTACTTTAATTTGAAGAAAAAAAAAAGGGATAGTTTTGGAGTATCTCTATATGAATCCTAATGGAAATGGGAAATCCCATTGCAATCTGGTATTAGCGACTTCCGCCATTATATGCTCCCTGAGGAGCAAAGGATGAGCAGACGTATCTGCATGCTTCTGCCCAGATAATCCTTAACTCTTCCAGCCCCTCCCCCATCCAAATACATTTATTTGCTTCTCTTTTTTTGTTCTGCTGGCATCACCAGTTTGACCAGTTCTTCCTACAGATTCAGGGTTCACTTTTGAGCCACAAGAACATTAAAAAAAAAAGAGCATCCATGACACTTGCAGTGCCCTCACATGGGGAGCTTTACTAAGTGGCCACCGTCTTATGCAAGGCGTCACCTGAAAATCACTTCCATGACTTCTTATTTCATAGTTATTTTTATTTGTACTGTTTTTTATATTTATTGAGCATGTGCCCAATGCTGTATGAGGCAGAGAGTATGGAACAACCTCTTCACCCAGGGATTTACAAAAACAGAAAAATTAAAAAGAAACATCCCGTTTACATCTTTTGCTCTTCTTTATTTCTTTGATTAACAAGGAAACTCTGGGACCCTCTTAAGAAATACCCTTTGGCCTAACACAAAGCCAAGGCCTTGAGAGATCTGTATGGATAAATCATGAAGACTTTAGTGGAGCTTGGCTAATGCCATAGATTTGTTCAAAGACAACAGTGTGACCAAGGCTAGGAGGAAAACCTGGGGTTTCCCAGGCCAAATTAAATGTGAAAAATGGCTATAATTTTAATTTCTTTTTTTGCCTTTCAATATCTTATGGCACATGCACGCTCTCTAAATTGTAACATCTGGTGAGTCTGGTGTGAGAGCTGCAGTGTTCAAGTATTCAGTGAATATCTTCAGTTTGATCTAGGTAAAGAAAACTACAAATCCCTCTCGCCTAATCAGTCACTTTCAGCATTTGCAACCATATGCATGGGCCAGGCCAGGCCAATCTAGCTGCTGTTGAATAAAGGGCTTGTAGAGGTGCCGCAATGGCTAGCCAAAGCAAGTATAGCAGGACAACAAAACCCAGATATTCAAAACTTATTAATGAATAATTTAGGTTTAGAATAATTAAATATTGTGCACTTAGTCTTTTAATCAGATTTGTTATACAGGCACCTTAAAGCTTCCTCAAAAAACTGGGCATTATGGCCAATAAGTGAATGAAAAGTAATGAACTTCAAATGAGCAGGGAGAATGAGTCAAGGACAATCTTTAGAAACCATAGCAAGTATAATGACTGTGAGAGATCAAATAGTACTTCTAGCCCCACAAACAGCTCCTAGGATCACATTTTCAAGCGTTCTTTTATCTGAAAGACAAAAAACCCGCTGTTTACAAATGAAAGCTAAGATTCTGATTTCATGATGTGATTCAAGGAACTAGGGCCTTGGGCATAGGCCTATAGTGCCATTGCCTAAATTCAGCCTTGTTGGTTCTGAAATCAGTGACCAATAAGAAGTACCATCACATGTCCATCACATGACTACCAGCAGCCAATCTGCACCATCCTTTGTTTAGACAGAGGCTGTCAAGCAGCAGGGATAGGTTGCTGGCTTTTATAGGGACAAAGCTGTGACTAGGCTGAAATCCCACTTTTCCCTATAGTTAGTTATTACTGGCACAGGAGATATTGGTCCTCTTGGGTGGACAGACATTAGTTCAGTTAAATTCTATACATTTTAATATCCCAAGAGAGATGTGAGATAGCACTTGGTAGACAATTCACTCAGCCAGTGAAGTGAGAGGAGAGAGAGAGAGTCACTAAAAATACAAGGGGTCAGGGCTGGCTCAAGGGGTGGTGGTGTCCCAACCCAAATTTTGATTGGTGCCCGTCCCTTCTCATTCATGGAGGGTGAAAACGATTTTCCAAAGTGCATAAATCTCCAGTATCTGCCTGCAGAGGGATTTAAAATGCACTCTGCCTACATGACTTAAGCTGCCGTTTGACTAACAGTGCCTGAGCTGCCAGGAAAGAGTTGAAGAGGTGGGAGCCAGCATGATCCTCAGGGGGGCTAGGCACCCCTAAGAACTGTCCCCTGAAGCCATGTCTGTCTCTTGCCTCACAGTAGAGCTGGCCCTGCAAGGAGTACACAACTGTCTCTTGCTTTTCCCAGTGTGGGAGATAGAATCTGTGTTTAGAAAAAATAAGATACAAAATATATT
Organism: Podocnemis expansa; assembly: GCA_007922195.1. NCBI lineage: Eukaryota > Metazoa > Chordata > Testudines > Podocnemididae > Podocnemis > Podocnemis expansa. Next base: position 23,707,350 of record ML681981.1, on the reverse strand, counting down.
GGAAAAGTGTGACAATATGTAGAACTTCTGGGGTACTGCCTGGAACCTGGGATACCAGTGAGCCATCTGTCTGACCAGCTTGGCTCCCTCTCACTCCGTCATGCAGGGAAAAGCTACAAGACTGTGAAAAGATATTGCACTTATAAAGTCCTCCACAGGCAGGGATGACACACAGTTTAATTCAGTGAATGCCTTCCAGCCACTCATAAACCAACACTAGAGAAATTCCAGCTGGCTACTCAGCCTAAACCTACACCATCTCCCTGCTCTAAAACCATGGTAAGTGGAGATTATTATCCAGTCTGCCTTTTCTTCAAAGTGAAAGGAATGTGCACTAGCTTTTGTTACCAAGTAGTTTGTCTAAACACTTCACTCAAAGCCACTGGTTAATTGTAGGAGTCCGGTGCAGCGGATCTCCCTGGAGGGAGCCTCCTATTGGTTGTCTTGGGGATTTTAGCCTCATGGTCTTCCTCCAGGTAGCCAGCACTCCACCCTTCCATCCTCTGGGTTATCTCTGGCAGCACCCGCAAAAGTCTCTTACCCGGCCTCAACACAGGGTCCAGCAATCCCAGAAGTGAACTCCACAGTAGTTCTGTTGTGAAGGTAAAGTGATCTTGGTGGTCCAGTGTAGGGGAGAAGGGGGGGGGTGAGGATGGGGATGAAGGCCCACCCATCTCCATTGCACCCCAGCCCAGGCTCCTATGCAGTGGCAGGGTGGCCCACCACTGGGTCAGCAGTGCTCTGGCCGAAACATGCTGACGCTGGTGACCTGGCACCTGCAGACCAGTCTAGCTTCCCTGGGCTACTTTCTCCCACCTGAGGCCCCACTACCTGGTTCTAGAGGGGGTAGCAGTCCTCAGGGTCCTCCACATAGACCACACATGGGATCCCAGTAAAACCTTCCACACCCATGGGTGGCAGCTCCAGGTATTCCTCTGGCTCCTCGACAGAGGGTAATTCCTCCCGGTCCTGGGGCCCATACACCACTGATGGCTCTTCCTCAGCTGAAGGGGGGTCCTCCAGGTTGCAGGGGCTGTAGGTGCCTGGACCTTCAGCTTCTTCCAGCTCCTGGTCTGTCCACGGGTGTGTCCAGTCACTGCCTCGGTGAGCCTTGAGGTTGCCTCCCCAGTCTGTGGCCTCAGGGATCCCTTCCCAATCGCTGGGTCCCCACAAGCTGTGTATACCCTCAGACCCTCTAGTCGGAGAGGTTGGTGTGCCTCACCTGGTTGCAGCCTGGTCTGATCTGGCTTGCCGCCTCCTAGGAGGCGCATCCTTCCCCAGCAGCTGCTCCGCCCCAACTGAGCTAGCAACCAGGGTTTTTATACTTCCTTGTCCTCTTTTAGGTCTGCCCCTCTGTCTCTGGGCCAGAGCTCTGCAGTTCCCCAGTCCAACTAGGGGGGCATTCAGGCCTCTCCCCATACTCCGGCTCCAAGGGCAGCCACTGGTCCCTGCTACATTAATATAAAACATTAAACAAGTTTATTAATGACAGAAAAAATAGATTTTAAATGGTCATAAGTGGCAAGTGTATAGAAATATAAAGAAGTTACCAAATGAAATAAACATAAGATCACAGTCTAAGTCCTACACATTAACAAGTTCTTGAATTAACAATTTCTCACCCTTGCTAGCAGGTACAAGCAGTTTCTTAAAAACAGGTTGGGCAACCTTCCCTGTTTGGGACTACTCCCCCCTCTTCCAAAGTCCTTTTGTCTAGCAGGCAACACTTCAGGTGTTCAGTTGCAAAGGAGTGGAGTCAAGTCTGTGTTGATGTTCACTCCTTTTATAGTCCATTCCATTTTATTAGAACAGTTCATGCATGTGACATGGGGACTGTTCCCCATTGGTCAATCAGTATAGTATTGTATATGTGTTTTCTTGGTGAAGTCTCCAGGGGTGGTGGTGAAGAGAGGGAATCCTCCTTGATATGCCTTTAGCAATTGCCACTTTACTGTTGTACTTGAATAGTTGGTTTACATGTTTCTCACTTCACAGTATGTGCTAGGAGCATTTACAACAATTTTGTATAAATTTACATACTATGGTATCACATACAATCTGAAAGGATTTTAAAATTTAGCAGATCAAGACTTTTAAAATAAGACCAAACAAGGTGTGCCTTGTACAGAACATATTATTACATGACATTGGTGAATACGACATTTTTGGGGTGATGTTCTCAGATAGAGGGTGTCAAAAAAGGATGAAAAGAACATAGTTTGTAAGTTAAAAAGAAAGATAAGAAAGTAACAAGAATTAGAAAAGAAAGTGGCTAAAAATCATGTGAAACTAAACACTTAAAGAGTTGCACATTGTTAATTAAGATAATGGAAGACAAAATAGGAGGAATGCAATAATGTAATTTGACATGTGAACCAAAGGTCACTAGGAAGTTGTAAATTTAGAGACTTGGACACATTATCATCAGACATTTTTATATAATTATTAACTACAGTAGACTCTAACTGGACCTGGACAGCTGCCCTATGAGAGAAATACAGCACAACCTGTAGTAGCAAATAGGTACGATTTTTTTTAGTTTATCTTTCGAGTGCTTGCCATCTTTCATGTAGTTTGTTACAATTCTATGGAGTTGTGCAGTGCATGGCTGGAAACTGAAGAAATATCTAGCTTCTCAGAAGAACTTTTATGTTTCTTGCTAAGTAAATAGCCACATGCAGTTCCGGAATTTTGTCTGAACATCATCTAACCTTCTAGTGCGGAACACATTATGTTAGAGATCATACTTTCTCAACCTGTGGTACATTTACCCTTGGGATTACTAAGTGCTTAACTCCTTTGACTCCTTCAAAGGTCTGGACCTTAATGAGTTCAACTTCTACATCACTGACTTCTATAATTATTGGTAACAACTCCAAGTTTGCATGCTCAATATCCTCTTTACCTTTCTTTCTTAATCTTCCTAGCAGGGAGATCCAATTCCCAATCCACATCTCTGCATCCCCACACTTGTTACCTGTAAGAACTTTGATAAGGTTTTACATCTAGGTTGCAATTCTGTTTAAATAAAAGCAAGTCATTTATAAGTCTGCGTCGTAAATCTTTTTGTAGCAAATCATCTACAAGTCCAGGCAGGACCAAACCTGTCACTAGCACATTTAGCCCTTTCTGCTCCAAATTTAAAATACTGCCTTCTCCTGCCTTCTTGAGTCTGGTTTTTGGTTTGTTATTTCAAATGCCTAGAAGCTGAATGCACGTAAATAAACTCAAGAAGGGGCAGGAATTTGGTCACAGATGGGAGCAAGATAGAGGAGAGCTTTATGTGCCAGAAAATGCCAAGATAGATTTAAACCAATGCTCTGTTAACTGATTAAAAGTGTGATGACATTCTGGAGCTAAACCTAGTGCTGTGGCTGACATTCAATTAACACATACAATAAAGATATTTTGGGTCTTTCTTTAAACACATAAAACAGTCATGGTGCACAGAACATGACTGCAGGTTTTCAATGTGTAAAACCTATCATAATACCTCAGATTTAAGTCTCTCTTATTCAGTAACAGATGGTTCAGTTGTGTCAGAGGGTGAATGGGAGTGTGTCTGGGAAAAAGGCTGTAGTCTTTCACAATCAGCAAGAGAATGACCCATAACTGATTTATTTGAGAACTTCCTCCCACCCTACCACACATACACATTCTCCTCTATTAGATGGAGCCCCTGAGTCTCTGCTTTGGGCAGAAGACACCCTTCCTTAGTTGATCAGATGAAACTTGCATTCAGATGTTTGAAATGTGCAACAGAGGAGACTGCCAAAGCCCCTAAAAGTAAAAGGTAGCCTGAAGAGCAAGCAAACCCCTAGTGTCTAGATTTCATGGAACATTTATACCACAAATTAAGGTAGCTACGATATCAGGGGAGGATATTTGGCAGCATCATTATAGCCAACTGATTTCATTTTCTATGGTGACAGCTGAAGACAGCATGCCCCATGTCCCTTGTGGAGGCAGGAACCCTGCTTTTTTGTTCTGCATTTGAACCATACCTAGAATAATGGGGTCCTGCTCCATGATTAGGACTCCAAGGTGCTACCACACTAACAAATAATATCGCAGTTTACCACCCAAAACACTGAATTATAGAACTACAAGTAGAGAAAAGGGTTTCCCCTCACCCTCAACAGGGACATGATATTACTCCCTTGAATTTAGAAGTCCCTAAGTTTACTCATTATTTCTCTTTCATTTCAGTGTTCATCCCCTGTTGAAGGTGGGGGAGTTTGACTATGTAACCACTTGACTACTTTGTGTTGAGAATCTGTTATGTAAGCCGCAGTGGACACTGCAGTGGGATGCAACTGTATGAATGAACAGCCCAGAAATGAACATATGAGCACCCACCAGTATGATAACAACGAAGCCTATTCAAGGGACCCACTAAAAAAAGGAGCAGACTAACACTACTCCACAGTCGGAACACTTAGGCCAAACCAAAACCCTGGATCCAAAACTGCTTCGAAGCCTGGAGTGTTTAAAATCTTGATTTGGATCAGAATTTTGCAGATTGAGCCCAGCTCTAATTTTGTGTCCAGATGAGTGCACAAGAAGCCACCTGTCATACTGAGGAAGGTCAGCTTTGGGCCACTGACGTTCTAATCCGCATTTCATAACTAATTGCCTTGCCACAGCTATTTTGTTATCAATTAACATGGACCTGAATATCAGGGAGTAATTGTTACTCTCTAACTTGCTAAGGCTGCCTTCTGGGTCTGTGAAATGGCTGGGTTTTCTCACAGGGATGTCATTACACATTTAGTGATCTCCTTTCTTTGAACAGCTCATAAGCGTCGATCCAAAGGAGTGACGGTAAAGTCTTTACACTACCCGTTATAGTCCTGTGTTCTGGGTATGCCACACTGATTACAGAAAAACAGTAGCACAAACGTTTGAGAAAGTTTTTAAAACATGTATTTCCCCTCTCCCCTTTTTTTTTACATTAACTAGGCCAGTCTGCTTTAGTTCAACTGTCCAGACTTCAGTGGGAAAGAAAAATGATACACAATGATATTTGAGAAACCTTTAAAAATTGCCTTTTTGCTATATATCAGTAGGAACCCTTAAAAGGTTTAAAAGACTATTTAAAAACAGCTCTGACAAATTCTGTGTTTCTAAAGACAGAGAATATTTTTTGTATCAATAGATTATTTCAGACTTTCAGAATCCACTGTAATAATGCCAAGTTTTTAAGATTTGATATCTTGGGATCTGGGGCTTTCCAGGCTAGAAAGAAGTATGGTTATGGCATATCCTGTTATAAAATTGGGTTTTCCTCTTCCTAATAGTATAAAGCTCCCATTTCTAACCTTGATGCATTATAAAATATTGGACCTCTGAGTCAGGGTTGAATATTGCCTGTCCTGGTGCTGGAATTTTTGGGGGAGACATGTTATCTTTCCTGCAGAGGGTGGGGAATGGTGGTAGTGGGGGTGATGGAGAAGACAGAGCCATTTGTATGTTTTATTTGAAAAAAAATGATATTTGAAGATGCTGAGATATTTGGAATGTTAGGACTGGTCCCTATGGAGACAGATTAGTAAACACAGAACATAGGAAACAGTCAAACATACATGAGAAATTAAATATTTTTTTAAATTATTGTCATATAGCACCCCACATATACATTGCGAGGTACAGAATCAGAAGACATGACATATTGCTGCAGTTCATCACATGGGTATCACCACAACATATTCAAATAGCAAGAGAGAGCTCTTTTGAGGCCACCTTCTATCTGTGCAAGAATTAGGGCTGTTGAGAAGGGTAGAGCTGGGATAATTTACATGTCACCTGTGCCTTAGAAGATCCTAGGCTCCCTATACAGGCTCTGTTTTTTCCAAGTTCATCATTTTAAAATGTGATTTACAGTTTCATCTTTGTTAGGAGTTGCTGTATCATTCCCCTGAGCCACCCCTGAAATGTTTCTGTTAGTCACTCCTGGCAGCCCATTCTACAAGCGCTGCAGTGGGAGAACAGCAAGGACAACAAATTCACATCTCTACAGACCTTTGCAGCGAAAGAGAAGAGGTGCCTCCAGAGCTCTCCTGTCACCAGAACAGCATAGTGGGTTGCTAGCAACAGGGAAGAGTCCCATATCACCACAAACCAAGCCACTCAGGGCTCATGCACCATAATAAGTGACATTCAAATACAATAAAGCAATACATTCTCTAAAAGGGAAGATCAAGAACAGCAAACCAGAGAGTCAACTCAAAAAGGGACTGGGGGAGGTAATCACTGTAGGGCCTATGCTATGAAGAGATGGAAGCAAAGAAGCTTGGTGGCTCTCATTAAGGATTTCTTTGCACTTCATTCTAAACAAGTTTAATTGTTATGAACACGTGATCATCTCTTCAAATGATCTCTCACCTTCACCTCCCACCCCCTGCGGGTCATGGATTTGCTCCTCCTTTGCTATCTGTTTATAGGAACTGAATTCAATTTTGTCTCATGAATCACCTTCTCTGGCTCACATGAACAGCCTACTGTGAAAATATGAGATGGAAAAAATGATTGGCCTCATTTGCACCCATTCTGGATTGGGGATGCCATTTCTGAGAGAGTTCTGTGCTGTTCAATGTTTGTGGAGAAGGGAAGTAAAAGGTGGACGAGGAAAAGGGCACAGCAGATTTATATGCATGAACTCCTGAACCTTAGCTTCAATTACAGCAGCAGCAGCAGTTTGCCTCATCAAGACTTGATAGAAGGGCACTTCATGGGATTACATTATTGAACAGCATGAGAGATGTGGCTGCAGAAATGACTGGAGCAGCACATACACCTGTTGCTGCTTTTTCAGATGGTAAATTAATGACAAAGAGAAGTCTGAAAAGGTGACAATGTGTCTGAAAACCTGAGAATTGGAAAATTAAGGAATCAGAAGAGAAGCAGGAACATGTGCCCCTTCAGAAAATGGGGGTCAGGAATGATTTCCAAGGGATGGGGAGTGACATGATCCATCACATCATGTCCATTTATGTTTTATTCTCTGTTTGCTGCCAGCATTTCAGTAAAAGGACTGGCAAACATTGCCTAGCTTTTGTATACCTTCAGTAGGCACCTCTGTACCCTCTGCCCAATTATTGTTTTCCTACAGTAAAACCCTACAACAAATCACAAAAGTGCCTGGATTACACTGCTCCAGAGCACTATTATCCTCTTTCTCCAGTGGTGGAGGAAAAAGTGTTACAAAAGGCTTCTGCATTTGGGGACTTCAGCTTGTTCTTTGCTAATACTAAGAGGTTGAGCATTTAAAACCTAGTTCCAGAAGGTCTCTGCAGGTCAGGTTATTGCAGGCTTAGTATATTCTTACAAGAATGCTCAGCTCACTAGTTAGAGTTTATTTATATATGACAATGCTACTCCCTCTCTGTGGCTATTAATTTTATAAAGGGAGTATAAAGAGGATGAACCTCAGCCGATGTCTCCTGCCTTTGATCTGCTTGTGGTGCACATACTAATGACCAAAGAGCCGCAGGCATTACTGGATTTACTGTGTTGTTCAGGATATAACAGCATTGCTGAGTTTATCTCCTAGAGCAGACACAAGCTTAAATTTTCTTTCAGTGAAACTGGGAGATCATTCCATGATATCCCAATGTCAATTCTCAATTAAGCCTGAAAGTGCAGGGATTTAAAAAAAAGATTTTGTTTTTACAGTTACATTATATAAACAATAGGTACATACAATAAAAGAGTGTCACAGGGTTTGCTGAAATGGGATGTACTAATAGGAGGAAATACTAGATATATCTAGCCAGTTGGCTGAGCTGTTAACTTAATGGCGTGCAAACATGGTCAGGTGATCTCATCTTACCCAGAAAGAAAGGAAGTAGAGTATCTCCCTACAAAGTTTAGTTCTTTGAACTGATGTTCCTAAATTTGTCAGGGTTAAAACACTGCATAATCTGGAGATTCATTGGTTAATTCTAAGTGAATGTTCCATTGTTTTTACTGGAATTGTGGGTTTATTGTATATCATCTTCCAGCACAATCTGGTTTCTCTTTGTGTTGGAAAAATTGCACTATATAGTGATGAGGTGGCATCTGGACCTGGATTCAGATTAGATTTTAGGTGAAGTTGCAGTTTGAAATGACTGGTGACAAAATTTTGCAAGTTGATTTCATGAGAATTTGGCTGAAATCTAAAATGAACAACTGATCTTGTGAGATCCCACTATTCTGAAACCAAATTTCCAAAAATGCTTTTTCCTCATGGTTTCAGCTTCATCCAAACTGGAACCAGAAATCTGGTTTTCCTTCCAATTTATGTAACGCCAGTGACCAAAATCACAAAGATCACCCAGGCTCCATGAATGTGAATTGGACCTGCCCCACAAAAACACAGAGAGGTTCCGATTGAGGTTTCTGGTTTTGACTTACCCCCGGTTCTATTATATTTAATACAATACAGATGCTTATAATGGAGTGATTGACTGACTAGTAGTCTTAATTTCCATGTTCTCATTGAACTAGAATCTTGAATTTTTGATATATTTGTTCATTATGGGAGCTTGAGTACAGGGAGGAAAAAATCCTGAATTTGAACCTTGATCAAAAGTCATCATAAGGTCATTAGTCTTTTTATATTGTATTTTAATAGCTGAAGTGCTCATTTGAGCTACAGTCCTGAAATTGATTCATTCATTCATCCATCATGGTTTGATATTTACAGAAGAGAAATTAAATTTGGCTGTGTTCACACAGCACTTTTGTTTCGAAAAACCTCGTTGTTTCGAAACAAAAAAAACCATGTTCACACGACGCACAGTTGTTTCGAAACAAGGGGAAGCCCTTGTTTCGAAACAACTGTGTTGTTTCGAAACAAGTTAAACCCCATTTGGGGAC
>ML681981.1:23658480-23698088 GCA_007922195.1 Podocnemis expansa | reverse complement strand
TGACCTGCTGGCGGGGTCTGGGGGCAGCTCTGGCGGGGGGGCTGAGCCACCCCGCAGCGGCTCACCCCCTGCTGGTGCCTGCAGCCCCCTTTCTCGGGCTGCAGGGTGAGCCAGCAGCGGCTCACCCCCAGGGGTAACGAAATAGCATGTTCACACTGTGCACTTGCTATTTCGTTTCCCGCTTTTTTTCTTATTTCGAATTAACATTTTGTTGATTCGAAATAAGATATTTCGAAATAAGGTGTTGTTTCGAAACAAGTTGTTTCGACACAACTTGTTTCGAAATAACCCTGTGTGTGTGAACACAGCCTTTGACATTACCATATGGTGATTATGTTGGGGTGTGAGACAGCTAGTGTGGAAAAATTGAGGTAATCTAAGTTTGCCAGTTCTATTTATTGGAGTTTAGACAAGAACATTTTTGAAGATAAACAAGTACTCTACAGGCCTCAACAGAGCCGCATCCAGTGCTAATGAGTGAGCTTGCAGTTAGCTAGTCTATCATATCAGTTAGCCTAGTCTCTGGGCACTTCCCATTAAAAAAAAAAAAGTCTAGAAAATATGGAAAACACAGAAAACTTTGACATTTGTACTGAGTATCCCCCTTCCCCTGATGAGAGGAAACCACAAAAAATGAATCCAAATGTTCCTTTTCATAAGCAATATCCCCAGAATTTTTCAGGGAAATTTGGGAACCTGATGAAAGAAACTTGTCAGTTTAAGTCCCTGATATTTTATGCTATTTATGCAAAGTTTTATGTATATGAACGTTTCAGTTCTGCATATTGGCAGCTTACAAAGGTTTTTCAAAAGAAAAGAAACCAAAGGTATTAAGGAAACATTTTCCTGGAGGATAGATTAGTTCCCAGGGGCACAAAGACAGAAATAAAATATGGAAATTAGCATATAGTAAAAGGAAAAGATATCCAATGTATCTGATAACTTCAATTTGTTCATAACCTTTTCCTTGCTATTGTGTTCCCTCCAACAGGAAGGTCACGAGAGCGTTTAATAAACCCATTATTGTATAAGTTAGGAGCACTTACCTTCCTTAATTCTACTGGACACTTAAATTCTAGGGGTTTTATAGGGCATGAAGGTGGTTACAGACACGTATCCTAATCCTCAAAATCCAATTGAGCAACTTTACTTACCTGAGGAATCCCACTGAACTTAATGTGGCTGGCTTACCTCTGTACAATTACTTACATCTTAGTTTGCATGATCAGGCCCATGGTCTGTTTCTTTCACGTTCCCATTTGTTATTTAAATTCAATGTTTGCTTTCCAAACTAAAGGCAAGATTCCCTGCTCTTTGGTTCCAGCAGCAGCAGCAGTGCTCAGTAGGATAGAAATCTAATATATATGAGAAGAGTAATTTGGGAATAAAGAGACAAGCATGGTAGTTATTAAAATGCGGTAGTTATTATAACTTAACTCTTTCTTTACCCGCAGCTTTCTTTTTCTGGTTGTTGTAAGCGTCAGCTTTGTCTGCTCTGACACTCTCAGCTGCTATTCTTCGGGAAGGAGGTTAAAGGGCACTTCGAAAGTTATTTTGGTTGAGCACATGCATGCCAGGAGCATTTCTGAAAACAGAGTGGGGGGGATGGAAGGATATGGCAGCAGAGAAAACAGAAAATGTATGTTTTTTACATCTTATCCATGTGCTGCCAAAGTTATGGTTACACCTTTTAAGGTCACCCACCTCATTAGGTAGAACATTCCTCATTTCCAGCCCCCACAGTTCCCCACTTTCACTGACTCGTGGACTGCAGCATCTGTGTGTAATTAGGCGGGCTGTTTTCACCAAAAGTCTTTTCCCTGTCCATGACCAAGGGGAGTCTGTCTCCACTACGTACCCTTCTCACCCCCCCCCCCCCAGCCTCCAACTCTCTATTGTTAAGTGGAAAACTCCTCAGGATATCCAGTTTTACTATTTGGTGAAAGGGCTTTCTCTTTAAATTTCATCTCCAGAGCAGTCCTAGAGGGAAAGGCGGTTGCCTCCTCACCTCTAGTCAACAGACATTTTCCTGTCTTCAACCGTGCACCTCTTGACAGTTGTGCAGTCTACCATCATTCCTGATATGTGTAGATAAGATAACCTACAGTACAACTTGCTGCGTAAAAGTTAGACTTTTTTTAATGTCATCCACAGGACAACATTTCCTTTTGAAACAAATGTTCGAGCTTGTTTATCAAATGACATTGAATGGAGAGAGAATGATAAGAAGGGCTAGGGGAAATCACTCAAATACAAGTTTTATCCACAGACTGATTATGTACCAGGTTAATGGCAGTAGCATATCAGATGCTAAATCACGTTTTAAAATTAAAATTGTAAATAATAAACAAGTGCCCCCTCCTTAACCAAACCAAACAAGGAGTCCCGTGGCACTTAAAGACTAACACATTTATTTATTGCATAAGCCTCTGTGGGAGCAAATCCCACTTTGTCAGATGGATTTTCTCTCACAAAAGCTCATACAATAAATAAATGTGTTAGTCTTTAAGTGCCACATTTCTCTTTGTTTGTTTTATTGAACTAGACTAACATGGCTGCCCCTTTTGAACTCCTTAACCAACTATTCATCAGCAAATTATTGCCTGTGTTTCAGATGGCAGCAGGCAATATGGCTTGTCACATTGGGAAATTCAAGCATGGCAAGCCAGACATTTTGAATTTCTCTGCATACAGCCAGGAAGACTCTGCTTTGCCCTGATTAATATGGACCTAGGATGATCTGAAGGTGCACTGGACCCTCCATCTGTCACCAGTCAATGGGACCATGACTAGTTTAGGCTGGAACATAATTTGGGCCCCAACAGTTGAGGCCTTGTGTACTCTGCTCAGGAAAGGCTTGTTGGTTCTGTGGCAGCTTCCTTTCAGTTAAAGCCTGGAGAGTTTTGTTACACTGCATTGAAAAGGAGTCACACCATCAGTAAAACAGCACCAGGTGGTGTTTATCTTGCAATTTAATTCAGTGTAGTTCCGTGTGCTGCACTCCTTTGTACTAACACGTAACTGCACTGTAAACGTCATGAGAGAAGCTGAAAAGTTTAGATGTTGGGGGTAGACAGTTAAGGCTCTCAGCATCACACATGGTATGGGAGGCAGTTTAGGACTGCTGACTAAATACACTGGGCCCGGGTCTCGGCCTCATTATGGCTGCTTTGAACTGGGGTAGTCTAGTGTCACAAAACAGATGTAATGCAGGCATCAATGTCTAATGGAGATGTCCTAGAATGATGAATCTGTGAGTGGCATACAGCCACTGGGCTATCTTCTACTCCACACTCCTTTCTCAGCGTAGGGGGCCTGGCCACAGGGCATCCTTATACCTAAGCAATCTCCAACTGCCAGAACGACCCTCAACGCCATAGACAGCTGTGTGTCAGAGCAGCCCTGAAGATGCTTTAACCTACACTAGGAACCAGGTTGGTCTTCAGCTGTCCCTGCTCTGCCTGATTTATATCACTATGGCAACATTTAGCAGCTGTAAGGCCAGAGGAGCTTACTCTTGGAGAACTCCCCAAACCAGGGCCAGCTCAAGGGGTTGTGGTGCCCTGAGCCAACTTTTGCACCCCTCCACCTTGCTGGCAGCTTGGCACTGGGAAGGGGAGCAGGGCAGGCTGGCCAGAGCCCCACCCCTGGGCCAGCTGATCTGCCCCCAGGGGTGGCGTGACCCAGACCCCATGTCTTGTTCTCCCATTCTCACCCTGCCCGTGGGTCAGGCACTCTCCCCCTGGGGGGCAGGGTGGGCTGGCCGCAACCTCACTTCTCAGGCTGGGGGGCGCGGGTAGGAGGGCCCAAAGTCGTACTGGAAGCTGCATCATGTGTGGCAATCATCCCTATCTCCCCCTGGGGCCAACCAGCCAGGCCATGGCCAGCACCCCTAAACTTTGGTACTCCGAGTCAGTGCCACATTGGCAAACCCCTTAAGCCAGCCCTGCCCCTAGCACTAGGGTGCATCTAAGAGAGGGTGGCTGCAGCATCTTTATGCCCCAGCATCTTCTACTGTGGCTATCAAGACCAGTCCCTTGACTCTGCAGATAGTCAGGTAACAGGCAGAAGAGTCTAAACCTGCTTTAACTTGTGAAATGGACCTCAACCAGATGGGAAATGGGAAATAAATATGGTTTAAAACCACTTCTGATCCCTTGCTCCGGTCCTGTGTTAATTACAGCCAGGTTAGAATAAAGGGTCAGCCAATGTAAATGGACTATGCATAGTTCAAAGGGGCAGCCATGTTAGTCTAATCCAGCAAAACGAACAAGGAATCTGGTGGCACTTTTAAAGACTAACAAGTTTATTTATTGCATGAGCTTTTGTGGGAGAAATTCCCACTTGATCAGACTCTTTGAAGACTATGGATATGGATATAAGGTTTGCATATAGTGTCACATCTTCTTAGACATGTATTCACCGTTCCAGTCTCTGAATCAGCATTCCCCTTCTATGAGACAGAATGAGAAAAGAGACATTATTCAGACAATGAGGTCTATTTGACCCACTGAGCTGTCATAACAGAAAGGTGGGAGGGAGCAGTGTGGTTTGGGAAGGGGAGGAGGGAGCAGGGCAGAGCACGTGTTGTGAAATGTAGTGCACTGGCAGACCACGCTGCTGCTGCTGACAGAGGTCTGGCATGCTTCACTGCAATCTGATCACATTGGCTCCCAAGGTGTCAAGCGGTCCATGATTTCAGTCAGAGCTGCAGATGAGGTTGCTGAATGGCAGCCTAAAATATTCTGTGATATCATACACATGGTCAAAGTAACCAGTGATGATATCATAGTGGATATGTCTCCATTTTACTCACAATAATAGTAAAAGAAAAAAAAGAGAAACCCACTAGGCCATAAACAAATTCAAAATATCAGTCACTGGCTTGAGAGAGAGAGAGAGAGACTGGACTTTTCCTGTTGACTTTTGTGTTGTAAGAGCAAATTGTTTAAATCTTTTAGCAGAAAGGGGGAGTATAAATTAGGTGCCATTTCTAGAATGAGGATGGTGTTATCTGGTGGCACTTGCTGTGCTGTGAGATTTTAATTATTATTTTCTCAAATGCAACATGTTCCAAAAGAGCTCGATGTTACATAGAAAGACACAAAACTGATTAAAAAGGGGATACCTTGTAGTGAATTAATGGATTTAAATTCTGTCCACATGATGGTTTGTCTCTGTGGTTGAGAAAAGGATACACATGCTGTACACTTACTTAGGTGAGATATCTCACCGGAGTAAATTGCTGGAGTAAGACAAGCAACATGAGTGAATGCTGCAGGATCATCTCAACAGCTAAAAGCTGGAACACGTTTATTGTGATTAGTATCAGTAATCACAACTGCCAATTATGCTGCAGCCATGATTAAAAAAGAAAGCATGATATGGACTAGCTTGAGGGTGAGTCTATAGCATGATTTTGGCAAGCAGGCATCTAAATAAAACCCAAGCCCCTTTGCAATACAGGACAGGACAGCATTCAAGCCATAGTGTGAACCTATAGGGACAAATTCCACAGTAGGTTATAAGTGCAACTCTTGAGGACATCAGTGGGAGGTTAGTGCATGTAATGAATAGCAGGACTCAGCTCACAACAAATATGCAGCTGGAATTTAGAGGTGTGATCTGAGAAAGTTTACAGGCTTTTTTTAGACCGCATTCATAACAAACCAGAGGCCTTCTCTCTGTAAGTGAGATCATCTCTACTTAAAGTCACCGTATGTCCCATGGAGCAGAAGGACATTTATGCGGAGTCTCTCCACTTTACTTTTTGATTTTAAACTTAACTGTCTGGAGGAGAAGAGAGTATTAATTCAGAAATTCCTCTTCTAAAACAAATTAGAAGAGACTAAACCAACTAGCAATAGTTAAGTCTAAGGTGGTGTACATTACACCCCAACACTAAAACTCTTTTGAACCTTCTAACACAGATGTGCAAAGGATTCTAAACAGATGTAACATAAATGATACAGACCAAGAAGACATAAGTGAAAGTAAAATGACAGCTACTTTGACTTATCCTTTCTTGTACATTCTTACAGCTCTGTTTTGTGGAAGTTAAACAAATCTGGTCTTTCTCACATAGGCAGAGTGTGAGTAGGTTCCAGGGAGTTTTAATGAGCATAAAACCAATCATAAATTAGTGTAAATTAGGTCCCTCTCACACCACCTAATATATCACTTCCAAATTTTACCCACAGCCTGGGTGAAATTGATCAACAGAAACAAATACAAGGATTACTTATTAAATTATGGTTAACGGAGGTATTTCTCTCTGTTACCATAAGATACTCTGACCATACATGCTACACTCAGTCAGGTTTAAGGTTTAAACCTGTCTGTAAATTATGCAGCATCCTGATTTTATTTCATCTTGGGCTTAAGATCAATGATTTTGGTATCAAATGTCATGACTTTGTACATTTTTTGCTCATGGCAGCAAAGTGATTTCAATTGACTTGCGTGAGAGAAAGACATAAAGAAAACCGGGGAAATTTGGGCTCTGATCTGGTCTCATTTTCATTGGTGCAAATCAGAATGAACTCATTGATGACAATGGAGTTACTCAGGTACAGAACAGTAGTAAGTGAGTTCAGAATCTAGCCCCCAGAAAGAATGAGAGAGTGCAATGTAAAGAGTGATCACCTAGACTAACACGGCTATCCCTTTGGAAATTCACCTAAACTCAATCTTCAGGATTTATTATATAACAACACTAACGAGTGTTTATTTTCCTTGTTTCTTTCAGGGCCTCCTGTAAGTACCAATGCTGCTGTGAGTTTGTGAAGTGTGCACCTGATGGTAATGAGGTGATGGGGGCTTGAGGGGAAAGTAGCAGTAACAGTTGTCTGCTATGCTTATAACCAAATTTGCCATTAAAGTCTCCCAGAATCTCACAAACAGCAAGTATACTTTGTATTAAGTCAAGGATTGCACAGACACACTCACATAGCTCTGCACAATTCTAAAATCTCACAGGGTAAGATTGAGAAAGCTCACAGAGTAGAATTTGAGAACATGGAGAGCTAGAATAGCTAAATACTACTAGTTATCAGGGCCGGCTCTACTGTGAGGCAAGACAGACATGGCTTCTGGTGACAGTTCTGAGGGAGCCTAGTCCCCCCTGAAGATCAGGCTGACTCCTGCCTCTTCAACTCTTTCCTAGTAGCTCAGGCACTGTTAGTCAACCTGCAGCTTAAGTCATGTAGGCAGAGTGCACTTTAAATCCTTCTGCAGGCAGATACTGGAGTTTTATGCACTTTGGACCGTTTTCAACCTCCCTGAATGAGAAGGGGGGCGCCAAATCAAAATTTGGCTTGGGGTGCCACAACCCCTTGAGACGGCCCTGCTAGTTATTTCCATATACAAAACTGAGGATAGCTGTGTGCAGTTGTCATGCATAGGATGTCATACATTGAATTTGATTTTTTTTTTTAAACGGGTGCAAGTATATGTTATATGCATACCTGTGCAACTTGTTCTCTGCCACTCAATCAGGGTTGCTGAAGGCTTGGCCCTAGATGTGCAATTAGGAATTTCAAAGAAAAATTGCATAGATTGCTTCCTTTCCAAATGTCAGCCAAATGCAAAATCCCAGATCCTGCTGGAATGTTCCTAGTTGCTCATTATTGCACTAAGAGACCTTGAAGGGTATGAATCAGAAGAAGCCTTGAAAAGACAGCAGGAATGTGCCACGAACGGTAACTGATGAAAAGGAATACAGTGGTCTTTTCATTTTTGATCTTATAAAGCAACGTGTTTTATATCAATGTGCAGCATAGTAACCATGCTGCTTGTCTGCAATGGGATTTGGAGAGTGTTCTGTCTGTAAGTGTAAAAATTACATTTTCTGTTCTGACTTATGCAACAAATCTTACTTAACAATTGACAAAGGATATTTTAAGGAAAACTGGTTGCTGCGGTACATATTTTATTCCCTTTGAAATATGGATCCTGCAGGCCTTCAGATGCAAAACTGTCAATGACTTTAGTGACAGTTCTGCCTAAGGGCTTGCAAGATGGGGCTCTACAGTAAATCTAGAGATGTATTTGGGGATTCATTCTGGATTCAAGTTTTGAACTCTTCCAAAGTTCAACAGATTTCACATCCGTGGTTTTGATGAAAGCTCATCCAGGGCACAAATCTGGGAATGTGATTGGACAATGCTCTGTTCACAGTCTCAGTGCAGCTGTACATTATTGCTAAAATGACCAGAAATTACATAATTAACAGTGTTGATCTTTCTATTATCATAGTTACACTTTGGAGGGAAATGAACCCAGTGTGAACAGATAGCAAGTATGAAAAATTAGTACAGAGGGTGGGGGTAATAGGCAAATATATAAGGAAAAGTCCTGAATATCCAGAATGTCTGTATAAAATTGGGACATCTGGTCACTCTAAACAACCAGGTCAGTTCAAACTTTTATCAGAGCTGTTTTCTGAAGCAGTCTGTGCAGACAGAGGAACAGAGCACATCATCAGTTCACATTCAAGTTTTCTTTGCAACAATAAGGGCTAGAAACTTAATATTCTAATGAAAGCTTAAATCCTGCAAAAACAAATGGGACCACCAGAGAAATGATGATACAACATGCTACTGTATACCAGCTTATTCTGACTCTGACCCTGTCTGTATAAATAACTGTTTAGGACAGGAAGTGAAGAATACTATAGTGAATAGAAAAATAAGATGAAATTAGGCAGTCTGAATTTAATTAACAGGACTGTAATTTTTCCTGGACTTTCAAACTAATGGCCTGCCCCATTGTCACTGAGAATACCATGGGATTTTAAGTGACTGTAACTGATAGTGGTTTAAAAATCATAAACGTAACTTTATTTTTAAATGTTTAAGCAAAATACTTGCTGTGTACATGCTGCAGATTTTCCCCAGTGTTTTTTTCTGATTAAAATAGCTGGAAACTAGTTTACAATCTGTGGACGGATTGTCCCAATACTGGTTTCACATATGTCAGTCCAGCAAACAATTCAGAAATGCTGACACAGCAAAAATCTTGAGTTTAGTATACATTTCTCAGCTTGTAAATATGAAGTTTCAGGCTTCTGAGCTGAAAAAAAATGGGAGCAACTCCTATTCCTGTACTGGTTAGGGACAACTGAGTGGCTATATTTTGCAGGGCTCTTTCTGATACTTTACAGTTGTGGATTGGCAAGGGTGCGTTCTCAAAAATGAGGAACAGAAAAGATGAAAGTAGATAATCTCAGAGCAACTGATGTAAATCTGTTTGTCTTTAAAAGTGCCACTAGACTCCTAGTTTGTTTTGCTGAACTAGACTAACATGGGTACCCCTTTGGAAAATGGTTTAGAAAGAATGTATCCTAGTCTTACTGAATTTCCATTGGAAAGTTCTAGCATTTGTCCACCAATTTTGGTGTAGGATAGGATAGCTTGATAGCCGGCAACCTGTAGATGTGTAATTGGTGGGTGTGAAAGAAAGAAGGAAAGAAAAGCAGTGAAATTTTCTAGAGGTACCAAACTTTTTTCATGGTGTGAATCACATCTTAGTTACCTCCCGTCTCAGCATGATCATACACTATGTCTATGACAACTCCAGAAATCATGTACTTGAACATTTAATATTCATCAGATGGAAATGAGGAGACTCAGAAACATATGACTAGCTTCCTAGTTACCCACCAACCCCTGTTTAGGAATCATTTTGACAGACACATATAAAATATCTATAAATCTTTAAAGATGGATTGGAGAAATGGATCAATCAAATCTGGCTAATATGAGGGCAGTTTCTGGTGTGTTAACATTTTAACTGTTTTCTTATTGTTAATACTTTATTTCATTCTTTTAATCAGTGTTTCCCTCCGTCTTCCCCAGTTTTTGTGCCAAGTTTGCCTTTTCTGTGTTTTATTTCAGGGCCCTACAGGAAGACCAGGGCTTCCGGTAAATAGATTTCTTTTATTGTGTTATTTCCTTTGTGCTCACTCTCTTTTTCTCTCTGGCAGTAGTTTGAAAGGCAGGCCTCAAGGCTGTGTAAATTGGGTGGTGACAGTGGTCTCTGTTGGTGGAACTAAATTAGATGAACAGCATGTTGTAAATGATATGGATCCCAAAGGGATAAGAACACCAGGACAATGGTAGTTCCAAGAAACACATTCTTTACAGGATCCTTTTTTGTTTGGGAAAAATGTGTCCTTATAAAATCACCTTTCTGATATGAACATCCTGTTTAAGAGGCACACTTGTAATGTACTCTCACTAATAGAAATCTGAGCTTCTACAGGTTTTCCAGGAAAGACTGGAGGTTCCACTTAGAGCAGATACCAGGACAGATTTTGTAGTGGCTTGGATTGTCTGTGTTCACTGTAGAGGAGCTTCGGGGTTCCAGGGAGCATCTATTTAACACAGGGGTCTCAAACTCAGATCACCATGAGGGCCGCATGAGGACTAGTAGCGGGCCATGTAAGGACTAATATGTTAGCCTGAGGACTGCACCACTGAAACCATTTCATACAACAATATTGCAAATATTAGTAACAATGGTGTTATTGTGGGCTGCAGGAAATAGTTTTAGGGGCCGCATTTGGCCCGTGGGCCACGTGTTTGAGACCCCTGATTTAACCCATACTGATACAGGAAGTGGAGGGGAGAAGGATGTGCAGAGCTCAGGCCAGGGAGAATTGAAATTCAGACACCAAATGGAACAAATCATCCCTTTCCATGGCGTCAGTAGAATCAGTTTATGGCAAGTCTCTCCACTGTTTTTTTTTTTTTTTTTATTGTATTCTTAATGCAGGAAATACTTCGTTACATTGCCAGACTGGCTTCTGAGTTAGACTGAGGGTTACATGCCTCATCTTTTACAGGTGTGCTGGGTGGGGAAAAGAAGCCAGGAGTCTCTTGCCCCTTCTTCCACTTCTGTGTGTAGCCATCCAGGGACCAGACAGAACAGTGATCTAGCACTTCACTGAGTGTAAGGCAGTCAGGCTGGTAATGGGTGCTTCTCATTTCCAAGGCAGCTCAGACAGGGACTTTGAGTATGTTCTGCTTTGCCTGTCTGTGCAAGTAGAAGGGAACCTCTGCAGCAGCAGCCAGAACTACACTCACCCCTTTTCAATACCCATCAAGCAGAAAAGCCAGGATGTAATAACCTAAAGCAGTGGTTCCCAACCTTTTTCAGTCTGGGGACCCTTTTTTTTTTTTTTTGGTTAAAAAATTGCAGCCCCCCAGCTGATTATATAATCTGGCCCACGTGGGCAGACTGCCCTGCATCACTCTGGCAGTGCCACTGGGACAGCTGGCGAGCAGCAATGCCACCACCATTGCCTGCGCCACTGGGGAGCCGAGCTGCAGCAGCTATGGCCCCCTGCCCTTGCCCCTGCTGGGGAGCTGCCACAGCCCCATCCACTTGCCAGGATCCGGCCAAAGGAGGGGAAAAGCAGTCCAGGCAGGGAGCATCAGGGCTGTAGCTGGATTCCGGCCCCAGTAGGGAGAGGCTCTGCGAACCCCCTGCAAAATGTCCGCAGACCCCGGGGAGTCCCCAGACCACAGATTGGAAACCACTGACCTAAAGGTCTCAATAATCTGTTTCTTTGCTGCCATAAACCTGTTTACATGAACAGTCCCATTATCACTGATTAAAATTAAATCAACATGGTGCCTCCCAATTTCTCAGGGATTGTAAATCCATGGCTCACTCTAATACAATGAAAATGAAGCCTTAGCAACGGTCTGTTGTTGTGATAAATCATGAACAAACAGTAAGGATTTTAGACACTATAGTCAATACATTTTCTCCACCATGGCAGCCTGAGCTATGACCAAGGTATCCCAACTCCTGGGACAAATCAATAGATGAGAAGCAGTTGACTCAGACTCAAACACTGAGAAATAGAAGCAGTATTAGCAGGAAGAGGAAAATAGTTGAAGGCAGCAGGCCACAAATCCTCAAAGCAGTGCAGAACCTTGCACCTTGGTAGACTCCTCACTAGTCGTGGACATACAGATTGCCACAGTAGCAAGGAATTCTTTTGTTCCATTTTTGGTGGATCAGAAGGCTGTTCCCTCTCTTCTTAGACAAGGTTTTGGCGACTATGCTCCATGATTTCATTACTTTCAGGTTAGATTATTGCTTCTCATGCTACCTGGAAGTGAATGTAATTCTCATATGAAGGCTGCAACTGATGCCACACGCTATCCTAACGCACAAGTAGTAAAAGCTGATGCAAAGAGCTGTGTGAAACTGAAGGTTCTCCATTCATCAAAGGCTCAAATTCATGGCTTGGCTCTAATTTACAAGGCTCTGACAATCCAGGATTAGATTTCCTCAGATTAGCCTCACTCTCAGAGACCCTCCAAGACAGCTGAGTGCCTGTCCTGGAGAAGCTCAGGATAAGATGTTCAGACTCAGGAAACAGAGCATTCTTAGGAGCAGGGTCCAGGTATGAAACATTTTCTCAGAGATGGAACCAAACTACAACCGGATCCTAATCTGACCCAAACATATCTCACTTTTGAGTAAAGTTTCCTCTGCAATGACTTCTGCAAAAATCAAAAAATAACCCACATACTGCCTGGTTCCTGAGGGAAGGAGAGAGTAAAATATCTTAAAACCACTGAGGTTTTCTTCATAGCTGTTGTTTGGTGTTTGGATACTAAAACGATAGCCACCTTAGAAGTACAGCAGGCAAGCAATGGAGCTGTGAAAACAATGCTAGTATATAGTGCAGAACATAAATACTATCCACAACAGAGTATTTCCTGGCTTCACATCACAGACAATGCTTTCTCATAAACATCTGGCTTTTATCTGTATACTATTTGGACCATTTCCCCCCTGCTAGTTTTGTTTAGAAGACCCTTAATACTGTGTAGTCAAATACCAGACACAATACACTCACGCATCATTTCATGATGAGGTACTTGGTGTTTTGACATCAGGTGTTGTACCAGTCACTGGGAAGATTAATACCAGACACTGCTCAGTCTGATACAGTATCAGTCATTGTGTGGTCTGATACAAGTCACAGCACAGCCAGGATGCGTTTCTCAACAATCGATCTAAAAGTCTGGAACACTCTTCCACTACAGATCATGAGAGTGAGACCCTTGTCATTTTCATAACAAGTTGCCAAACTCAGCAGTAGAGGAAAAATGTTCAGATTAAAAAACAAGAAATCTCAGCAGCAAGCTCCCAAGCAGAAGCTAGGATATCAAAGAGCAAGACAATGAACTGCCTTTGCCTGTCCCTTATGCAGAAATTCTATTGTTTTCTGGATAAACATACAGCACCTAAAGACAGAGATAAAGAGATAGATCAAATAGCATGTTGATAGGGGAAACATAAAAAACCATAACAAGATAAAATAGAATAGATATTGTCTTCTTTTACTTTGCAATTATATACTAGTGATGCCAATTTAATCAAACTGCTTGGGTAATTCAACTAAAGGATAACTATTGCAGCAGTGATGTGGCTTTTTGATTCATCAAACCATGCATGTGAAATAAATGCCTACTGATTATGGACTAGTACTTGTCTATAACTATGCAGTTGTTAAACCTTGAAATTCTTTTTACACCATTACATTTAAATCTTGTTCATAATAAAGTGTATTTAGGACATTAATCTAAAGCATTACTATGTGCAGACAGAGAGAGAGGAAAGGTTACTGGGCAATAGTGGCAGCAAAGTCTATTGCTTGAATGGTGAGAAATAATCTGTCCACTCCCCAGATTTTAAGACAGCATTCTCCATTTTGGTTTTTCTCCACACTGCTTTTTGCAGTTCCATCACCAGATGGCAGAGGGATTTGGCAGGCCACAGTAGAAAAATGACCATCAGTTTTGTTTAAAAAAAAAAAAACAAGAGTCATGTGGCACCTTAAAGACTAAGGCTATGTCCACACCTAGGTGCTTAAATCGATTCAAGTTGAATCGATTTAAGCTAATTCAAAATAAAAAGCATTAAGTTGATTCAACTTGAATCAAATCCACACACAGGACTTGCTATTTTGATTCAGGAGAGGGGGCCCATTAGAGGTATGGCAACATGGCCCCTGGCAGGGCCATGTTGCCAGCCAACCAGTCCCCTGCCACTGGTTCTACAGTGGAGGGGGGGCAGAAGTTAGGGAGCCCGAGCATCAGGGGCAGAGCTCTCGGGGCACCCTGAAACCCCTGTCGCTTTCACAACAACAGAACGTCATCCGGACATAACTTTTTTAAAATCGAAACAACGGTGGTTGTTTTGATTTAAAAGCAAGATGTGGACATAGCCTAACAGACTTCTCAAGGCATAAACTTTCACGGGCTCCAACCCACTTCAGATTATGTCCGAAGAAATCTATTAGTCTTTAAGGTGCCAAGGACTCTTGTTGCTTTTACTGTACAAAAGACTAACATGGCTATCCCTCTGGAAGTTTTGTTTTATATTCTCATTTGATTACAGACACTGTTCAGGTAGAGGGTAGATTTTCTGAACATTTATTAACATCAAAGACCATTTTCCTCTGTAATCAGTATATATATCCCTAATTCTTACTGATCACTAACAGAAGCAGCACTAAGACTCTGGCCCCATTGCCATGATTAAAGGGCTAACAAGAGAAGAGGCTCAAAGATGTGATGTATGTAACACAGTTAAGGTTGCTTCCTTCTCCGTGAGTCAACTTCCTACATTGTCTATGTTCTTGTGGAGTGCTGCAGAAATCAGTCTTCTCAGAAAACAGAGTTACAGGGAAAAATATGAGACGATACAACAGAGGCATTGACTTTTTACATAGTGAAATTGATTGGAAAATATAGAGAGATTTTACAATGTCATTTTTGCAAAATGTGCAGAGAAATCCACAAAACAAGGGACATCATAAACAGTTCTGTATCCTTCAAGCATCAGCATACTGCCCCTTAGTCTGAATAGCATTCACTTTTTGTGACCAAGAATAGTTGTTTTTTTTAATTCTATGGTTAAATTAAATATGCTTCAAGACTCAGAACTAAAATCTATATAAATGACTAAGAATATGCCAATAACTTTGTGTCAGTGTTTCTTTGCCATTCAGCTCAAGTATCGTAGACTCTAAGGTCAGAAGGGACCAATATGATCATCTAGTCTGGCCTCCTGCATAATGCAGGCCACAGAACCTCACCCACCCACTCCTGTAATAAACCTCTAACCTAACCTATCATCTCATACATTTGTAGGCAAACACACTGATGATTTTTACTCTAAAAATATACTAGGCAACATTTGCTAAAGTTTAAGTGATACAGAACACAGTCATTAATACACATTGTGCTAGACACACTATTTCCTGTGTTAGTTTGTTATCCAAGCTACAATGTATAATGGATACAGAATATAACTTTTTCTTTTCTGGATTACTGGAAAATGTGAACCTTTTCATAGTCTCAGAGTTCTATCTCAAGTGATAACAGCTCTATAAATAAATAGCTAGCATTCAGATGTCCTTGGAAAGAAAGAGAAAATGTGATAATTGGGTACTGACAGGAGCAGTCTCCCAGCAGCTGGAATACAGAAAGTATTAAAATTATTATTATACTCATATCTGGATCCCAAACTCTTGCCTACCCCCCTTTCCCCTAAATTGGCATGAGCTTGATTGATTCCATGTGCCCATACAGTAAGGAGCACGTGGGTGGCTTACATCCACAGCCACCGCCAGATGCTTAACCATCTGTTGAAAGATACGTATATGGACATGGACCCATACATACATGGACATGCTTTAAATAGATGTATATGTCATGTCAATATTCATGCAGCTATATACACATACACTCACACTCCTCAGTCAGTTAATACTAAAAAAATATCATCTACATGTGACAGCTAATTGGTGTCATTTTCTAGCCTTGTTTATGGCCAGTTTCCAAACTACCATCTAATTTTGCATTAATCGTTAGGGAGACAAAGGCGGCATGGGAATTCCTGGAAGACCGGTGAGTTACAACCTCTTGCATCTGTCTGACCTGACTGACATACTTTTTTCCAAAAGCTGAGATGCCTGTGGGTTGTTTGGGATGATAGTCTCATTGTTTCAGGCAAATGATTCCCCTAGTCCCCTGCTTCATTTTATGGCCTTGTTGGGGTACAACAAGAGAAAAACCAGCAGCTTCTCTCATGAGCAAAACTGAGTGAACTATTTCTCAGATCTGCTCCCAGGTTTAACAAGAGATTCAGAAATTCTAGACTGCAGGTTCTAGGATTTGTGGGTTCCATCCTGAAAACGGAGGCACAAATCCTTGATAGGGCTATAGATAGTGCTTACCTGAGACATTTCTATACAGAAACCAAATCCAAATGTGACTCTTGAGAAGGAGCTGCTGGCTTCATTCTGAGACTGCTGCCTGCTGCACCATGTGTTCCAAATGTGCCATCGAGTGGGCTGTCAATGGTTTCTTGCTGCCTGCAATGTGTTTGCCTATATGCCTTACTGCCTTTGAAGGTAGAGGAGAGGCAAGCACCCCTGCAGATTGGCTTGTTGAAAAAAAAAAGACGTAGATCAAATAACACTTTGTCTTTTCTCAGCCTAAGAATGCACAATGTCTGCTCAGCTTCAGTTTCCCCCCCCCCCCCCAAGCATACAGGACCCATATAAAATAAGTGACACTTTGAAGAAGAGCTGGGCAATGCATGTCATACAGTGGCACCTCACCACCCCAAACACCTTTGTATTGTGTGGCTCTGTCTTCTGTTCCCAGTGTTCCCTCTTCATGAAGTTGTTCTCTTTATTCCCCCTACATGCTGTTGTCTGGAGGTTCCACTGAGTTCACCAGGAAATGTGGATAGGTCCTGAATCCTTACACTTTTCTCTGACTGAGAGAGATCAAGGCCAACTCAAATTTCAGTAAGAGAGAGGAAACTGTGTTACTAGTTGTCTTGACAGTTCCTAACTGTTCAGCTTGCCATAGCTAAGCTCACCTGTGTTACACTTTGATGATCTCCCCCCCCCGAACATTTTGTACTTTTAAACCCTTTTGGGGAAGGCTGAGTGTGGATGAGTGAGATGTCTGGATGCAATGCCTGCAATTCCACAGGTAGCTGTAACATAGAGTAGTCCTGTCATCAGAAATTACACATCCAGAGCCAGATCCTCAGCCTGTGTAAATCAGAGCAATTCCATTGAAACCAATAGAGCTACACCACTTTACAGATGGACGTGAACTGCAACATTTGTTAACAGAGGCTGATTAGTGAGAAGGTTTCTTCTTTTATTCAAATACCAATAAATATTAATTAGTAATTCTTGGCATTAAATGACTATTTAATTCTTCAAAGCATTTATAAACAGTGACCCAATCAGCTACTCACTGCCATCTGTAGTGCTGGAGCAAATCTCGAAGAAGGGTGCACATTCTATAGTTAGGATGGGCATAACATGGGTGCATGGGTTTTTATGAAACTTATCAGTCAGGGTAGTTAAGGCTGGTATCCCAAATAATCCAAACCACCAGTGTTTGGAAGGCTTTTATGGCTCCATTTTATATTTTCCATGCTATATTAGGAACTTTTTTAGCAATGCCTCTGGGTAACTTTTGCTTTCTAACATCACAAAGTTCTCTCCTCCCAATGCCTCATTGGGAATGGAGCTAGCCATGTCTAGTAACTTCAGTAAAAAAAAACAACAAGGAGTTGTGTGGGACTTTAAGACTAACAGATTTATTTTTTGCATGAGCTTTCGTGGGACAAGATCCCACTTCCTCAGATGCTTCGAAGATGGGTGAGCTTACAGAAAGGAATGAAACTAAATGCAAGGGGGTGTAAAACATAGGATCAGGTCATAAAGTAACAGCAAATCAGAGTAGTTTACAGGCTCGCCTGTAACCTGATCCTGTGACCTGATCCTGTGTTTTACATCCCCTTGCATTTAGTTTCATTCCTTTCTGTAAACTTACCCATCTTCGAAGCATCTGAGGAAGTGGGATCTTGTCCCACGAAAGCTCATGCAAAAAATAAATCTGTTAGTCTTAAAGTCCCACACAACTCCTTGTTGTTTTTTTACTGGACTAGACTAACACGGCTATCCCTTTTGAAATTGACTAGTAACTTCAGTCATGCTGCCATTCTCAGGGTGATCCAAGCAATGTGAGTACCTGTTTCAGGAAGCCCTTCTGATCTGATGTTGTGTCAGCATGGCAGCATTACTTTGGAAGTAACTGCTGCTTTCAGTGGCTATGTCTACACTATAGGCTTAAGTCAATTTAAGGAGGCTTAAGTCAACTTAAGCAAAGCACTGTCAATATTTGGAGTTGATTAAGTTGACTTAAGGGCTTCCTTAAGTCAACTTAATAACTCCTGCCCTTAAAGTCAACTTTATTAAGTCTACTTAACACAATGTGGACATTAAAGTTGACTTAATAAAGTCAACTTAGTACGGTGTGGCCATATAAGTAAGTCGACTTAAGCCAGGGGACCCATTTAAAGTTGACTTTATTGAGTTGACTTTAAATGGGTCCCCTGAGTTAAGTCAACCTTATATAGTTGACTTAATCCAGTGTGGACTCACTAAGTCGACTTAATAAGGTCTACTTAAAGTCAACTTTAAGTAGACTTTATTAAGTCAACTTAATAAAGTTGACTTAGCTTTTATAGTGTAGACATAGCCAGTAACGTGAGACAACAGAATATAATGCAAGGTAGAGCCATTTATGCTGCTCACTGCTCTAGACAGAGATGAAAGAGGGACAGAAATCTAGATGGTGCTCTCAGTTTCTGCTTATTCATATGTCCTAGAAGAGGAGAACAGAGTAAGACTGCCTTTAAACCCTGCTAGGAAGCCAGAGTGACTACTGCAGATCAGTGAGGCAATCCCTCCCCTCTGCTGAAATGCCAGCCCCGCTAACCTGGAGAGTAAAGAACGGGGGCTAATAATCCAACCAGAGACATCTGGTGGGTAACCTAGGTCACTCTCCACAGAGCTTCCAAGTCAACCCCTATTTAAAGCCTGTACCTTTTTTGTTCATTAAAGACTCAGCTTTCCAGCTCTTACGCTAAGTAAAATCTTACTTTTTGGGCAGGTCCATTGAAATCAGTTCACCTGTAGTAGGTTATTTCTCAGTGTGAGTAAGGGGCTTATTCTACCACCCTACCATAAAACAGTCTTGTTTTAACTGTAATTAACCCATTTGGAGTGATTTAATATAGAACATAATTCAGTATATAAGACAAATGTATTTTGCACATTTATTCTCCACATATTTCACATTGCCATCCAGGCTACATATTATGTCTCGTTCCCCCTCTTTGAGCCAGGTAGAAAAGAAACAAATCAAAATTTTAGTAACGTTTGAAGTACTGATTGCTTAAACGTATTTCTCTTGGTCCACACTCTCATTCAGTCAGATGCCTTCTTCTCAACACATTCATTCATTTATCTTCCTCCACCCTTCCTCAGTGACTCATCTGTCTCACACTCTGAAAGGCTGGCCAGGAACTCCTGCTGCTTGGCCAATGTAGACTGACTGTTAGCCAAGCCTACCTCAGCCACTGTTCTGACCACCATGGCTAAGCCCACCCAGGGACTACCATCACCGTGGTATCAGCTGTGCCCGGGTTCTGTGTCAGATCGGTTGCTGCTGCCTCACTCCCAAGCTGATGTCTCTGAACTCTGAGCCACCCTTGCGAACTATGGCAAACTTATCACTAACCCACAGCCTCAGTTTCCTCACTGGCAGACCCAAGAATGATTTTCTAAACTTGGCCGAAAACCCAATTTCAGCTGCCACCTCTCTCAATAGCCCTTCTGCTGAGACACTGCTGGGGGCCAGCGCAGCTGATCTTGAGGGCAGTGGAAGAGGGGGGAACAAAGGTCATTGTGCTTGTGTGTGAATGTTAAACAGAGCATGCAATCAGTGTTTGTGACCTGTTTTCGTTGCGCTGTTTTGTGTTTGGGTTTAGTGTGCCATTAACAGTTATTCCTGTGTTTGTGTCTCTTTCTCTCTTCCCTTCACCCTTTTGCATGTGGCTGCGACTGGTGTAATTGATCCAGGGATTAAAGGGGCACCCAGGAGAGAAGGTGAGTCAGCTGTTTCCAGCCCATCATGTCATACCCTGACCTCGCTCAGCTTCCTTTTCAGACATCTAAAGTCCTCACATTTCATATCACAATTTCAGAGCTGTGCCTTTAAAGCCCTGTTTGTGTTTCAAGCGTACATTGTTCTGAACTACCCCATCCCATCTTCTCTCACAATATGAGCTCATCTCTTGTATTCCTGCCAGTCTACACTGCCTCTGAGGATGTTGAATTTTTTTGTTTACTATAATTTACTAACATTGTAAGGGCTGACTTCCAGTGGTGAATGGGCAAGCTCAATATTTCCAGCTGGGCCTCTGTGATTTTTTAACCATTAGCTTTTTTACTGCTGACAGCTGTGCCTGGTAAGTTTGGGAAATGTGCATATGCAAATGTGGTAAGCTATAACAGCTATCCCCTAATGGCCCATGCAGCTCCTGTGTGTTAGGGTTATTCCAATTCTCCATTCCTCTGGTCACAGAACATGGCTCACCACCTCTCACAGTGAAAAGAAACTGAGGAAAGCAAGAGGTAGAGGGCCACCCCTCACACTGTTTTTAATTCAGTCATATCTCCTCCACTGAAAGAAAAATGGCCCTGAAGTCCTTCTCATCTCTCTAGGCTGAGGTAAATGGTTGCCTATATTACAGCTAGTCCTCACTTAGTGACCTACTCGTTTAGTGACCCCTCAGAGTTATGACCGGCTCTCTGATGAGTTGGTATTATGGCGATGTACGAGAACTCGCATCAACTCTCTCAGATTACCTATATTTACAGTACACTATGCAAACTAAGTTCAGTATATTAGAGCTTAAAACATTTAAAATATATATTAAAAATGTTATAAATGATGCAAAGGTGACATTAAAACTATCTACCGATGGTTGAAAAACCCACTACCAGTAAAGTACATTATGCCTGAAATACTGGTAAGGGCTGCTCCTCGTTTAGTGACCAATTCGTTTATCAACCAGGTTTCAGGAACGGAACCCGGTCACTAAGTGAGGACTACCTGTATATGAAAAGTAATTATTGAGTTTTTGTCCTTACTTGTAGCTGGTAGCTTACAAAGTCACTAATATGTCACATTGGTGACACAACTGTCATGAAATATTCAACACCAGTTAACATCTTCAAATGCCACTATATTATAGACCGAAGAGGGAAAGATGAGGGGCACAGAAGTGCCTTGGATTCATTCAGGTGGCATCTATTAACTGGAAAACTACAATGAACAGCAAAATATGCAGGAACTTGGAAGTGTCTGTTTGGTTCACCCCATTGTTTAAGGAAACACCTGTAAAGAGTATGGTATTGAGAAACCTGTTCTGACCTCTGTGAAAAAGATAGTGAACAGAACCATGACAAACTACAGAAAGAAAGGGCAAGGCAGGAGGAAGACCTGGTTCTTCTCCTCTTTCTTTTTCTTCTTCAGATCACAGCCTCTTCTACTCTGGTTGAATTCTTCTGGCAGCCAATCAGCATTATCAGATCCAGGATTTCAAAGCCCTCTTGTTGAATGATATATAATATGATAACATTTCTTCCATTCCACTAGTACCTCAGGAGGAATTTAAACAGCAACTATTAAAGATGAACATTTTTAAATCAGCAGGTCCACATAACTTGCATCCAAAAGTTTTTAAAAAGCTGGTTGAAGAAATCACTGAGCCATTAATTTTTCAAAAGGTCTCCCTGGGAGGAAGTTGTGGAAGAGTGAAAGAAAGCTAATGTTGTGCCAATATTTAACAAGAGTAAACAGGATGACCCAGGTAATCATTGGCCTGCCAGTCTCACAAAATGGAGCAGTTGATACGGGACTTGATTAATAAAGAGTTAAATGAGGTTAACATAATTAATGCCAATCATCTTTATGAAAAATAGATCATGTCAAGCTAATTTGATACCTTTTATTGGGGAGATAAGTTGGCTGATAATGGTAATAGCACTGATGTAAATTCAACTTAGACTTCTATAAGGCATTTGACTTGGTATGACCTGATATTTTAACTAAAAAAAACTAAAGCAATATAAATTTAACAGAGCAGACATTAAGTGGATTAAAAGCTGTCTAACTGATAGGCCTCAAAATGTAATTGTAAACAGGAAATCATCATTGAATGGATGTCTTTCTAGTGGGATCCTACAGAAATCAGTTCTTCATCCAGTGCTATTTAATATTTGAATAATTACCTGTAAGAAAACATCAACTTATCACTGATAAAGTTTGCAGATGACACAAAAATTGGAGGTGATGTAAATAACAGACCACAGGTCACTGATACAGAACAATGTGAATTGCCTGGTAAATGGTGTGCAAGTAAACACTATGTATTTTAATATGGCTAAGTGTAAACATAGGCTTAAGAACAATGTAGGCTGTACTTACACAATAGGAAGCTTTATCCTAAGAACGAACTCACAGGGTGATGCTGTAGCCAAAATGGCAAATTCAAGTCCTTGGATACATAGACAGGTAAATCTCAAGTAGAAAGAGAAAGGTTATTTTACCTCTGTTTTGGGCACTGGTGTACCCTCAACTGAAATACTGTATCCAATTAGATGTCCCTAATTCAGGAAGGATGTTCATAAATTAGAGAGTTTGCAAAGCAGAACCATCAGAATGATTAAAGGATTAGTGACAGACTGAAGGAGCTTGACTGTTAAGCTTAAAGGGGTGGTTAAGGTCTCACTTGATTGCAGTCTATATGTACTTACATGAGGAATAGCATGGAAAGATATAACATGTTCCAGTGTTAAAGCTAGATGAACTTAGAGTGGAAATAAGATGAACATTTTAAACAGTGACAATAATTAACCAGTGGAACACCTAACCAAAGGTCCTGGTGGATTCCCCATTTCTGGGAATTTGTATATAAAGACTGGGTATTTTTTTAAAAGACGCCACCCCAGGAAGTATTTTGGGAGAAGTTCTATGGGCTTTGTGATGCAGGAGTCACACTAGATGATCACAAAGGCTCCTTCTGACCCTGGAATCTGTCATTTGTGACTATCAGTCATGTTGCATTGTGCCTTATAAAGCACATTTGCAAAATCACATGACTTGGGTTTGCCATAAATCTTTTCCAAAAAGAATGTTACTGTTTTCTTCTTAAACCAAAATAAATTCCTTTAAGAAGTAGTTACATACAGGAGTTTTCCACTCCCCTGACTCTGGCAGGTCACAGCTGCCCCTTGGTTACCCAAATATCCCCATTTTCACTCTAGATTTCTTTGCTCTGTTTCTATCTTCTTTTCTTTATGGATGTGGTGGTTAGAACATTCTTCCCCGTTTCACTCAGTTACACTTTTTTCACTTTAAAAAGGCAAACTAATATGTTGTTCCTCCTTTCTGGAGCCAAGTCGTTCTTCTGTCTGAACACTTGTATTTAAAGGGCTTAAAAATCTTCTTTCCAAGCCCTATTAATAAAGTTTACTCCATTTAAAGAGCTTGTATCTTCCCTAGGCCATACTAGTCTCTTATCAGCAATTAGTGCAGCTCTTTAAAATTATTAATCTACCAAAGCTAAACCCCAGATTTGAACATCTCAGCTAAGGGGAAGCTGCATCTCAGGTCTAAATGAGGCTGTTGACGCTTGGCCCATCCCTGCTTTTGAACACACAAGATGTCCTGTGCCGTGGAGAAGTTTCCACAGCAGCACATTCCTTATCTCCAGTGAGTGCACTAGAGAGAAGAAAATGATGAGATATTTTACTGGGGTGGGCTCTGGACATTGGAAAGGAGACATGGCCAGATTACACTGTAGGCTAGTGATCCTTGGGTGGTAGAACTGTCCTTACAGCAGTGTTTCAGCTGCTGCAAGCTAGAGAAGCTCTATGTCAGCTCTAAATTGCACTAGAAGCCAGTTCAACCATACACTTTCATTTCCAAACTAGTGCTAGTATTACAGGAGACATGAGGTTAGCATAGCAGAGGATGGAGCCAACAATATTTATTGTATCTGAGAGTGTAACAAACTGTAAGTTCAGCATATCTATTAGATACCTTACATAAGAGAGAGAGCATGCTACTGGTCCCAGCTAGCAGAGTTACTGCTTGGGCTCCAACATATTAGAGTTGTGTGCTTCTGGTGCAGCACATTTTCACCTGTATCAGACTAACATTTGTGTAATAGTACAGAAAAATTGTGCAGTCTAGTGATTTGCATGTGCAAGGTGTGCACATAAAATGGAAACTAGATTCAGATTCCTTAGGGAATTTGACCAAAAGGCATGTCTACATTACAATAAAAGACCTGTGGATGGCCTGGGTCTGCTGACTGAGGCTTGCAGGTTTTAGACTGTGGGGCTGTAAACTTGCAGTGTAGACATTCAGGTTCAGGCTGGAGCCTGGGATCTGAGACCCCCACGGGGGTGGGGTGGGGTGGGGTGGCTCACACCCTGGGCTCCAGCCCAAACTCAGTAGGACCCTCCCCCCATTTTGAGGGCTCCAGCCTGAACCTGAATGTCTACACTGCAAGTTTACAGCCCAAGCCCTGTGAGTTGTAGTCAGCTGTGCTAGGCCAGCTATGGCTGTGCGATGGGTCTCTTATCACAGTGTAGACCAGTGGTTCCCAACCTTTCCTCTGCCGTGGCACACCTTGAGACCTTCAAATTTTCTGAGCCACACCACCATTAAAAAACTCATGGATATTCAAATTAACTTAAATTACTTATGAATATTCATGAACCATGGCACAGTGTTTTGGAAATGCTGCTATATGAGGTAGTAGGGGTGGCAGAGCAGGGGTGGCAAAACAGGGGAGCTCAGGACTCGTGCAGTGGCAGGAGTGAGTCTGGAGGGCAGGACAGGGATGGCAAAAGACGACAAGGGCAGCCATGTGGGGAACAGCACAAGGGTGGCGAGAGAGGAAGGGAGAACAAGAGTGGCTTTGTGGGGAGCAGGGGGGGAACATGGGGAGTGGGAAGGCAGGGCAGGGGAGCATGGTGCAGCACCCACTTCCCCCTTCTCCACAGTGGCTCCCTGCCACCCAGGGCAAATCCTCACCCCACTGCTGCTCCTTCCCACCCCAGTGGGTCCTGTCCTCCCCTCCCCCAGCCCCCTGCTGCCTGTGATGGACCCTCCCCTCACTGCAGGGGCCAGAACTAGGCCTCCAGCCCCCAGCTACACCCCTCCCCACACACAGCCACCCCACCCCCCAGCTACACACACCCCCAACCAACCAGCCACCGCACAACCCCAGCTACACACTCTCTGCTACACAGCCACCTCTGCTACGCACACACAACTGCCAGCAGCTCTCCCCCCAGAGCCCTTACCTGGGCTGTTTTCAGGCTACCTGACACAAGCTGCTCCACCCTGCAGGGGGAGATTCACACACTCCCAGCCTCCAGCAGCTCTCTGACGGCTGGGCTTAAGGTGGAGCCAAGTTTAAGGTTGAGCCACCTGAATGGTGCATTTGGGCTGCTTCTGCTATTTTTAGTGGGCAGGAATACTGCCTGCCTAAAAATAGGGGGTCCTGGAACTGTGTTCCAGTGCCTTCCCCTTTACTTTAAGCCCTGCCTTTTCCCAGCCCTGCACAGCCCAGGTGGCTGGGCTGAGCAGGGAGGGAACTTTAACTCCAGCTCTCAGGCATGCTTGCGGCACACTTTGGGTGTTCCTGCAGCATACCAGTGTGCCCTGGCACACTGGTTGGGAATCACTGGTGTAGACATTCCATAAATGCCTATGGTTGCATACAGTACATGACTCAATCATAACATTTTGCCTCTGTGTCTGTCCCTACTTAATTTAGGAACAACGTTTAACCAACCCATTTATTTTTGGATACAATATAGCAAGCTGCTTCAATATGGAGTTATTTCATTGACTTTAGACCTAAACTTCTGAATTCTAATCTGGTCACTAAACAGCATTTGACCCATTCATAAAATCATAGGTACTGGAGTTGAAAGAGACCTGTCTCTGTCTCCTTGCCCTGCCCTGTAATATACAATGTCGTCTCCAGTGTATATTCAGAGCTGTGTACATTTCCACTGATGGTGCTTTCACAACTGACCTAAGGAGAATATTTCATCCTCAGGATGATCTTATGTCTTAGTTTTACATTGTACTTTCCACTCCAAAGGGTCCCCGATCACTTCATAAATTTGAAAGTGTGTGTATATTTTGGCAGGGGTTAAAGTAAGCCAGAATACCCTGGAACAGCATTCTGGGGCTTCCTATTTTTAGGGGGGCAGCATTCCAGGCCCTCTAAAAATAGAGGAATGCACCAGAAGGCAGTGTTCCAATGTGTTCCCCCAGGCTGGCTCAAGGGGCCATGCACAGCCGGCAGCTGCAGCTAGAAGACAGAGTCTTCCAGCTAGCAGGGAACTGCCCAGGCTGGGCCTGGGAATTTTTAAAACTCCTGCCTTGAGCCTGCTCGGAGCCTCTTAGCATGCTCAGTCAGAGCAGGCTTAGTGCTGGAGCCTCAGCCTGTGCCGGGGTTGTTCCACATGGCAGCCAGGTAAGGGGCCTTTGGGGGGTGGTTCAGGGACAGGTAAGCCAGCCTGTTGGGGAAAGGGAGGTGGAAGCTGGTGGCAGGGTGGGGGAGTTAAGGAAGGGCTCAGGGGACTGCGGGGGCCAATGGTGGGACTGGGTGGTTACAGAGAGGCTTGGGTCTCTGGTAGAGCAGGAGAAGCCAGCAGGAGAAGCTTAGGGTGTCTGCAGGGAGCAGAAGAGGCTGATTGGGGGGCTTGCGGTGTCTGGGGGAGCAGGGGAAGCCAGCAGGGGGGCTTGGGGTGTCTGGGAGAGCAGGGGAAGCCAGCAGCAGAGTGGGGGGGTTAGAGAAGGGGTTGGAGGGACTCGGAGGAGGTGGGCTGGGGAGGTGTGGAGAGGGTTGGGGGGCTAAAGGGAGTGAAGTGAAGATGGGGGAGCTGGAAGTGGGGGGTTAGTTGGTCTGGATTGGGGACATGGGGGCAGGGAGTTTAGGGAATGGGGATTGGGGCTGAGGAAGATATGGGGAAAGTTGTCTGATGGGGGTAGGTGTTTCAGGGACAATAGATGGGTGGGAGGGCAATAGATGGAGTGGGGGAGGCATTTGGCAGGCAGTAGCTGGGGTGGGGGGGCAGGCATTTGCAGGGGCAGTAGCTGGGGTGCATGAAGGGGACCTAGAAATTTAGGAGGGTTCCAGGGCCTGCCAAATTATACTTTAACCCTTGCTTTGTGGGTACACAGTTTCCACTGAAATGCAGATGTTCATGGGGTGAGATGTGAAAGCTGTTTGAAAAGCACACAGCAATAAACTGGAAAAGGAAGTGAGAATATCTATCATCAATTCAAGTGAACAAAGGAAATTTACATTCTGTTCCTTATTACCTGAAGTTTGTCCAGGGCCTGAAGACTGACATCTCAGTTGTTACAAACAGCATGACAGGATTTTTAATCATCTCAAGAGGTTAGGGCCTCTGTGTTGCATATTATCCAAACTGTATTTCATACTTGATGTATCTCTAATTTTCCTTGCTCAACACTTCAATTTTCCCTTCTACAACTACATAGCTTTACTCCCAGGTAAGCCTACCTGCATTATTCAGTCCCCACACTAGAACAGGTGAAGCTTCAGGCTGAACAGAAGTGACCAGATAGAGGGAAGGAGACAAATATGTGCTCTCAAGGCATGAGGGAGTATTCAGGCATGAAATAAGATCTCAGGTTCCTTTCCCAAGGCACTTACAGTCTTTTAATGGGGAAGGGACAGAACAAAATGGTCTCTTCTCATGATAAGGAAAGGTCAAGGGTTCCCTATCCCAGGAGTGAAGGGCTCTAAGCAATCACAACATAATGATGGTCCCTATAGAGAATGGTAATATTGATCATTTTGATCTCCTTTCCTTAACTTTCTTTCTTCCTCCTTCTCATTGTCTCATACAACCACCTCTCTCCTCCCCTCTACTGATTCACTATCCACCGTTGTTCTTGCTTTCATCATGTTTCTTGCTCTTTCATCTTCTCACTAAATATTTCACATTGCTCTCTCACTCTGTCTTCCTCTTTCTCATTCCTCCTTCTGCTTCCTCACCTTCCAGTTTTTTTCCATTTTAACCTTCCTTTGCTCACACCTTTTCTACCTCTCTTTCTCTCCCTGTGTGTTTCTGCAGGGAGCCCCAGGAGAAGCAGGCATGTCCATTATTGGTCCACGAGGTCCTCCGGTAAGTGATTTTTCTCTCTATTTTTATATGATGCAGGGTGTGTGTGAGTTACCAAAAAAGACTAAGGAGGGGTACCAAGTCAGCAACAGTGTTTCCAGAGGAGCGGTAATATTGTATGATGTGGTTTTCCTGTTGGGCCTAGCTTGGTTTTATACAAATATTATTTACTATATATAATGAAATTACAGCCCATATTGCTAGAATTAGTGAGCACCCAGTCCTTCGCAAGAAAACCATATTGTCTCCTGTGTTTAAAAGGAAGAGAAAAAAGTTCCACCTCTTGGCAGCAGGACTGATGCTTTGCTGTGAGTACGCCTTTCATTTTGGGCAAAGCCTCTCTTTGGCTGAGTGCTCTTTGCATTTAGCCTTATTGGAAGATGGCTTCATTCCAGCTTTACAAAGCAGCAGGCCTCAGATTAAGGTAGAGAAAGTGGCTGCTGGCAATAACAAAAGCAGGTAACTGCCTTTTTCAAACAAGTTCCTATTTCTTGTCCTCCGATCCAAAGTTTTCTGTTGCTCAGCTAGGTTCCTCAATGACAAGCACGCTACTGTAAATTAACAGTTTTGGGGTTTCTTTCTGGAGGGTTCATCTAGTGCTATCTTGATAGTTTATTTTAATAAAGGCCTGTTTAAATTAGGGAGCAAAGTAGAGTCACTTAGGCTGTGTTCACACAACACTCTTATTTCGAAACAACCTCTGTTGTTTCGAAATAAAAAATACCCTGTTCACACGACGCACGGTTGTTTCGAAACAACGGGAAGCCCTTGTTTCGAAACAACTGTGTTGTTTCGAAACAACTTAAACCCCATGTGGGGACGAAACAATGTTGTTTCGAAACGATTGTTTCGAAACAATGCTGTCCGAACATGTTGTTTCGAAACAACAGTGACTTGTTTCGAAATAAGTGTTGCCTGAAACTGCTATTTCACTTTGAGCTTTTTTCCTTAATTCAAATTAACAAACTGTTAATTCGAATTAAGTTATTTCGAAATAAGGCATTATTTCGATACAAGTTGTTTCGACACAACTTGTATTGAAATAATGCCTGTGTGTGAACACAGCCTTAGAAAGGTATGCAGGGCTTAAAAAGTACAGTACTGTATCAGGCCTTGATCCTCTGAGGAGTTCTCAGCAGGTGCAGAGATTCCCCCACAGGGAAGAACTGGGACCTTAGCATACCAGAAAGAATCCAGGCTTACAGCTTTCGTGTGTACCTAATTTTAGGTCCCACTTGAATTGAAGTTCATATTTCACACTTTCTCTAACACAGCAAATGCACAATGTTGTCCAAAAACCTGTTAGTTCTTTGCATCTACATAGAAACTCTGTTTGTTTCCAGTGATCACTGGCTGCAATTTTGATTTGTAATAATGGTATTTACAGAGTGCTGAGTTTTTTACCTATCTTCATGCCATGGAAAAACCTGAAGCACATTTCTCCCCATCCGTCAGGACTTAAATGTGGCTGTCCTACCAGCAGCACTTTCAAAAAGAGCCTTTCACACAGAAAGAAACAAAATATGAATTTAAGCTTCATAAGGAGACTATTCAGTTTAGACAATATGTCTTAGGCAGAACAACAAGAATGTGATAATATTGCCCAATGTTTTCTCTAATCTATAGGTTATTATTACTCTCTTTCAGTTGAGCATCTCAGGTCCATTCCATTTGATATACCATTGATTTCCACTGCTGTGTGGCAGAAAAAAGATTTTATCCTCCTGGGTCTGTTCTTACCCTGTTAACTTCCTCTTTTGATTAGCTTTGTGATGAGCAGCATCCTTGACCTAGAGTAGATGGGGACACATAGGAACTTCCTTTCACAGCTAGCAGATTGAGATCAAGTGAAAGAGAGGAAGGCAGCTTGGATGGTTAGCTACAGCTGGCTTTCCAATTTTCTTCCAAAAGTCCCCTGGTAAGTGCTCCTAATAAGAAACAGCTTTGTCCATTTCCAGCACCACCTGTCTGCCACCATGGGTTTGATAAATGACAAAACCAAACCAGGAAACAAATGCAGACTTTTGGGCTTTTCAGAAGACAATGACTTTTATTTTGATGGCTGCAGTTTCTGAATGGCAGATAGTCTGTTAGGGCTTTGGGCTAAACTTCAAAAGTTGCTTCAGCCAGGGTGTTCCTGCTGGGCCGCTATTTCCAGAAGTAAGGAAGGATATCAATATGTTGGGCAGGTTGCAAGAGAAGACCTAATAGACTAAAGTGACCCTCCCACCCACCATCCCAAGATGAAATACATTGTTTGCTCTCTGCAGAGCCTAGGAACAGGAGCTATTCTCTGGCACTGGGAGAGGTACCTTATTGTCCTGATCCTTTTAGCCAAGAACAGGGTGTCCTTCTATTTCCAGCAAAACATTAACCATATCTCTCTATTGAGTTTATGTGCACAGTGCTAATTTTCAGGGAGAAAGGCTCAGCGTAAACACTTCTGGGAAGTATATACAGGTATATACAAAAAGTCTCCCAGACTTTGAATGGCAGAGAGAGAGGAAAGGAGGTTGTCGTTCAGGACTAAGACATTTCAGCAGAGCTGTGTTGTGACCCAAGAATAGAATAGCAAGGGGTGTTGTGGGTCAGGGTGCATCGACAGTCCTTTTTCTTCCTGGTCTGTGCCAAGCTCAGAGAAGGAAATCAGTCCCTTAGATTTTTGAGCCCTGAATTAATGGAATGGAGCATAAGAATGAAAGGCTTTGTCCCATTCCCCCTTTGTCATAAACTGCACCTCTTAACTAATAATCAGCTTGAAGAATGATGCAGATGTCCTAAGAGTTGTAATTGGACAGAACTACCAACAGTCCCAAAGTCAGCCACAGGCTATTATAGCTACTCCTTCAGCTGCCTCTGGCACTCCATCTGTTCTTATGTGACCTCTTTTCTCTCTCTCCCACACACACATATCCTCACACCCCAAAACCACACTCAGGTGTGTTCACGCACACCTTTGGTCTTGGGTGGGGCTTACACTTTTTACATTAACTGAAAGGCAAGTTCACATTGGCCGGTCTCACTAGGGCAGGGGTCTCAAACACATGGCCTGAGGGCTGCGGCCCCTGATGCTGTTTCCTGTGGCCCGCAACAACACTATTGTTACAAATATTTGCAATATTGTTGTATGAAAAGGTTTCAGTGGTGAGGCCTGAGGGCTAACATACTAGTCCTCATGCGGCCCTCATGGGCTGTGTTCCCACAGCACTCTTATTTCGAAACAACAGAGGTTGTTTCGAAATAAGAAATACCCTGTTCACACAACGCCGTTGTTTCGAAACAACTTAAACCCCATGTGGGGACAAAACAACGTTGTTTCGAAACAATTGTTTCAAAACAATGCCGTCCGAACATGTTGTTTCGAAACAACAGTGACTTGTTTCGAAATAACTGTTGCCTGAAACTGCTATTTCACTTTGAGCTTTTTTCCTTAATTCGAATTAACAAACTGTTAATTCGAATTAAGTTATTTCGAAATAAGGCATTCTTTCAATACAAGTTGTTTCGACACAACTTGTATCGAAATAATGCCTGTGTGTGAACACAGCCATGGTGTTTTGAGTTTGAGACCCCTGCACTAGGGTTTTAACTCAACCCATAACAAGGTTTCACCCAGCCGATCACAATACTTAAAATGGATTTTTGTCTATCACAGACAAGGCTCTTAGAAGGCTGGTGACTGAAAGCACTCCTGCATAAACACCCCACTCATTAGTGTAATAATCTTTGTGCAAATACGCCTAGTGAGGTATCATTTAAAAACTGATGACATACTGATCATGTGTTCCTATGTAATGGATGTATAAAATGCTGAACCTAAGCTAAAATTATGACTACCATGTGTTTAGCAGACTACCCCGAGGAGTGGGTAAACTGTTTTTTCATAGACGGAGGACAAGCTGACACCTCTGGCCAGGTGTCAAAGTTGATTGCTAATCACTAGTCATGTGGCCATTCTTTGTAGTAAATAAATGTATTTTATTTTTAATATAATCCAGTGTTGTGTTTGAATTGAGCTGTTTGGTGATTCCAGTTAAAATAGCAAACTGTTGAATATTGATCCTTTACAGTGACATCAGACCTTTAATATCTAAACTGCCTAGGAGAGGGCTAGACAGACCAAAATGCACATTTGGGAGAAAATTCAGAATTGGGAGTGTGTTGGGGTCACTTTGCAGATAGTAACCAAGGCTGAGGATAAGTCTGAGTGTAACCAATGTGTTGCTGACAGATTGCTGGGGTCAGAGCCTCTGGACCAGGGCTGTAGTTGTAGACAGATACTCAGTGTGTGACTTGTGTGATGGTAAGTTGAGTTTGAGTGAGCCACAGGTCCATTGACAGCAATTCCAGGCCCCAGAAAAGTCAATGCTTTCCCCTAGAAAGGGATTGCTGAGTTTCACTAGCATTCCAGCATGTGAAACTTCCCCTAGAGGAGGTTACTTTCCCATCCCACCTCTTCTGTCTGAGGCCTTGCCCACACTCCACCCCTGCCCTGCCCTGCCCCAGGCCCCACCCTATCTCTGCTCCCTCACATCCCTCTTCCCCCAGGCAGGGAGTGAAGTCAGAGGGGCTGAGCACCAAGGGAGGGAAAGGATGCAGCAAGCACAAGGGTCAGGAGCAAGGGGAAGGAAGCAACAGAAAATGGGCCAGGCAGTGAAGGGAGTGGAGCCTGGGACAGAGTGGGAGATCAAATATGGGCAGGACTCTGGGCAGAAGAGGTGGGATGGGGAGCTAGGCTCTAAAGGGGAAGCTTCATCCATCACCCAAGGCCTGGGCCCTTCTAAAATGGCTGGGTCCTTCTAAAACTGCTGGGCTCCTGGGCAATTACCCTGTTGGCAGGCCTGGTAACACAGGTTGGGAGCTACAACAGTAAAGCATAGTGAGAACCTGAGGTTGTGGGACAGGAGATGACATAATCCCTTACTAGTTTAGATTGTAACCCAGAGCTATGCAATCCTATACTGACAAAATGCAGTTTTTCCATCCCCAAAGTCTATTGAAAAGATTATTTAATTTCATAGAGAACTGGTGAAAAATAAAAAGGATTACCTAATGCTAAAGATAAATTAGCAAATGCTAGAATTTTGGGCCACTGTGGAGAGAAGTGGGATGACAATTAGTTTCCAGGGTGGTGGGTGGGTGTGGTGATGGGAAGGAATAGGAGGTTCAAGTTTACACTTCCAGAATTTTCTGCTGCTTAACTTCTCATTGGGTATTCTGGCCAGAGGGAAGTGTTGTGCAGATAGTGGCAGAAAAAGCCAGTCTCTGTGATTTGGCAGTTCCCAGGATTATATATTGGATATGAACAAGCTCAGAATAAGAGAAGGAAAAATTGTTTTTAAGAATCTTTAGTTACTCGACTTCTGCTTTGGCCTGTTATTTTGTTATAGGTGACGAGTGAAAGAGAGCTGTTTATAGCTTACAAGAAAAGTAGCTTAAGCCAAATTGCACCATTTCCAGATTTCCTCCTTGATTCTTTTCTTAGCACTCCTTTACCATGGGTGTGGTTCAAACAGAAGTTAATGATTTATAATGGGACATTCTCAATTCTCACCCTTTCGGAAATCAGACCTGGGCAGATCCTTAAATTTATAGCCTATCTTCTTCACCAGTCACAAGCCAATGGATCCAGGTGGTTTTATACATTTCCTGCAAAGCAACTCTGACAAAGTTCAACTTAGCAAAGCTTTAAAAAACAATGCAAATGATTCAGTCAAACTAGCATTCTGAGTAACACCATTACTTTTTGGTGCAATTTGAGACATTTTATAGTAGCTGTAGTTCTCTAGAGCACTGCAAAAAAGATTTTGGGCCCAACTTTATGTTGTGCCAAGGTCCCATTATGTCACTCCTGAGGTATAAGGGGCCGTAAAGGGGTGGAAATGTTCTCTGTGGAATAGTCTAAGGTAAGTGGGTCCATCTGAAGTCAAAGGAGCCCTAATCTGGCTTCATTCCCAGTTCCCAGCCTGTAAGTGTGAGCCCAGGGAGGGCAGAGGCAAGGCCAGACACTGATGTGCTCTGGCTATTCTCTGGTTCCACCATCTATGAGTCTTAATTTCAACACACTTCATACTGCTTAGAGTGAATCCATTGGTGTTAAAAACCATGATAGTGAATTTAAAAAGCACTCAGTTTATAATTTCAGAAGGGCCCCACTTCCCCAAATAATGAACTCTCTCTCTAATCTGCTGCTCCCTGAACTTCTGCACCCTCTGCTTCTCTCAGTCCAGTCAGGTCTTTCATCATGACCTCACAACTTCTCCCATTCTGAGCATGCATCCAGCTAACAAGTTATTCGCCTCAACTGCTGAACAGCTTTGAACTCTCACTGATGCTCCACAATGAGAGTCAAAGGTCAGGTCACAATCTATGTGCAGTCCCAGTCAGCTTTTTCAGGTTCAAAGTGCCCCAGAAAGTATTTCTCTTCCCAAACCCAACTCAGAACCCTGAGAAGGCCCAGAATGGCCAAGATCTGAAATGAATAGTTAGCCCAGCATAGGGAACTAAACTTAGTTGAATTGCAAGAAGGAGACCCAGAATTTAACTTCATTTAACCATTTTCATCTAAATGGCTTAATTTCAAGATCTGGCTGTAAATTTGTGGTTATTGTTTCCATGATGACTCACACTGCTAGCTAAATCAGGATTAAGATGCCCTGTCAATAAACAGGATTTGTAGGATATCTGTGCTCTAAAACTGTGTTTAGCAAACTAGCAGCCATGAGGTTCTCACTTTCCAATTGTTTCTATGTGGTTGAATCTACAAGTAATCTGACAAACTCATCATTGCACAATCTGCAAATGCTTGCTGCATGGTTTGCATCTGATCTCAAATTGACAGTCAGAAACTCACTATTGGAAACGAAGAGAGTGGAAGGGGCTTGTTTATATCGCTCCCTTACATATAATACACTTTACGTATAATCCCTTTTTATTTTGGAGACTCTGCTAGAAATTTTTCTTTGTGGGTAAAATTAATGAACTGGGGCAACAGCTTGGAGTTTGTCTTGATGATACAGACTTCAGTGAGCAGCAAAGGTTTGTACATTTTACTATACATCACTCAGTATTAAACACCTCATTTTATGACAGGGCATGTGGCTATGCAAGGGATTTCTATAAAGAGAGTTTATACACTAGAAAATGATCCAGAAAGCCAGTGTGAGAGTTAGGAACATCCATTTAATTAGTTTAGAAACTTCAGACAAACTATTCAGAGTCCAAGCTGGACCAGCTCCAACACAGTCCTGGCTCTGTACAAAACAAAGCTGGGATTGGAGACTTCCCTTGGCTCACCAGTAGCCTGATTTCTTAAAACACACTCGAGTCCTGGGTGACTCTACTGAGAACTGCAATGATATTATGCAGAGAACAGGCTGGGGGGAAATAACCAACCCTGAGGCCCTACAGAGCAATTTTAGGAAAACATGTTGCACTGCTCTCAGATTTCTTTAAACCTCTCTGTCTCCATTTTATTCTTCTCAGGGACAGCCTGGAACAAGAGGTTTTCCTGGATTTCCGGTGAGTGGAACTGTGAATCTATGAGGTACAAGTGTACAATATTGCCAGCTAGGGTCACTAATGCTAAGTGCCTTTCAGCATTTCCATCCAAACTAGTGGGCCCAATAAAATGTAATTGAAAAGGTTTTTTTCTGGTTCATTACTATTTTCTTTTCTTTTTAATGATGCTTTAAAAACAAAGAGACAAC
Organism: Podocnemis expansa; assembly: GCA_007922195.1. Taxonomy (NCBI): domain Eukaryota; kingdom Metazoa; phylum Chordata; order Testudines; family Podocnemididae; genus Podocnemis; species Podocnemis expansa. The sequence continues at coordinate 23,662,217 of ML681981.1, read as the reverse complement.
ACTAAAAGCAATTACATTTTTAAAAACCCTAATGTTAAAACACCATGGCTGAAGCCAGCTCTGTGCTGTTAAAAAAAAAACACCCCAAAATAAAAAAAATAAACCACAGGTAACTGAAATTACAGCCTTAATGAACTTGAGTGTGATACTGTAACAACAAGAGCCCCTGAGATTTCTCCAACGTGCTGTGCAGCACAGCTCACCTATTGACCTTCCTAGATGGAAAGTCCAGGCAGCAGGAGGGGCAGAAAGGAAAAGCATGGCTGGAATTTGTTTTTAGCATTGTAAGTTACAGATATAGCCTGAAAAAGCAATGGAGTGAAAAACAGGTTCTGAAGATGAAGAAATTCCCATTTCAATCAATTTACTACAGCATCTTCCATTGCATCTATTCTGTTCTAAGGCTCAGTATTCATTATCTGTTTTCTGTTAATTTATTCTGATAACTCAGCAATCTCTGATACACACACACACATCCCTCCGCTTGCCTCCTTAGTTCAGCTGGGGCCTTGATAGTTTTCATTCAAGAACCTGCTGTGTGTGAACACATACCTGCAGGAAAATTACCTTAGACTGAAATAAACAAAAAAAACCCTGCAACCTCCAAGCACACTAAGCCCTGGACTTTCTTGACTTGCCTATATGAAAACCATCCTCACTTTAATAGGAAGTAGGTGGCGAGGAAAAGCCAATCTCTCCACACTGTCATCCAAGCATAAGGAGAGCAAAGAAGTCCAGATCAACTTAAAAAGGGGGAGGGGGGAGAGACCCTCAAAGGTATTTGATATCAAGCTCCCTTCTTCCCTTTTTATCCTCTTTCCTTACCCCTCACTTCCTCACCTCTCTGTGACTTCTCAGTAACCCTGCCAGAGTCCTGAAGGCTCCCCCTTTTTCCTACACAATCTGTGCACTTGAGGCCTTGAATAATAGAGAGCATTTTTCCAGCCAAAAAGAACTCTAAGAGCCATTTAGAGCCCATCAAAACAGTGCCTTAATTAGCTAGAGGCCACTAGTGACTGAGGCAAGAAATTCTTTCATAGGACTGAGTGATGGGTACCTTGGCTCCACAGTACACCCAGCCAGTGAGAAAACAGGATAAGTAATCAATCACATAGCAATATAGTGGGTCAATCAGTTTTCTTTTTCCCCTGTTTCTTCCCCCTCCTCATCTTCTCTATTTCAAGGAGTTAGTTGGTTTTAGTCATGGCCATATAATTCCATTGCTGTTCTTTCTTCCACATCCTGCTATTTGCAGCCTACTGGTTCCCCTCCCTGGTTTGTAGGACAACTGGCTAAACCACTAATTAACTGATTTCATATCAGCTCTCCCTTTTTTCTTTCAGGGCCCAATTGGTTTAGATGGCAAACCAGTAAGTAAGAGATTTTCTTCATGGCTTCTCTCTCCCTAGCCACATCCCTTGATCTAGCTCTTTTCCTGTCCTACCTATGTCATTAATTAGTTAATTTGTACTGAAAAATAGTTTTATGTATGTCCATGTTCATTTACATATGAAGGGTCACAGGCAGGAGACCACCACCAAATCCAGCTGGAGATATTTCAGAGTATCAGTAGAAGGTGCTCTGCTGATGTCACTCTTCTGGCTTCCTTATTGAGTCATCTATGAACTAGCACTTATCCATAAAGCTGCAGTTAAATCTAACTAAGTTCCCACATTTAGGAGTAACCACTCAAGACAGAGACAAATAGAATAAATTCCCTAATCTTCAGTAATATCTCTCTGCAGCCTAGATTAGTTATTTAGTGGAACACTAAGGTTTATTCCTCCCCCATATTGCAACAGGTCAGCCTATGCAGCAAAGGAGTCAGAGAGCCTGTGTGGAATTCTAACTCCTTTTGTGGTAGATTTTGTGGTAAAACAGACAAACAAACATATATGACACCCTGCCCCTGTAAAGGGTAAACAGAAATACTACAGAATTTCTCCCAGCCAGAGTCAAGAAACAAAGCATAAACTTTTGCTGGCATATCCAAAACAAAAGTCTAAACTGTAGCTGTCTACAACCAAATTGCTGAAAGCAATAGACTCTGAGTTCCCTACCCAGTTCTCTTCTCAACTCATATTGCCAGAAACATCCCCCCTTATAATCTGCTGGGGATAATTAATTAATCAGGCCACTGCTACCCTGCCCATCATTGCACTCAGAGTAGACATCTGTGAGCTTTTCTTTAGTCGGAGGGAGAAGCATTAACCCCTTCCAGGCAAACACCAGGTAGCTACCATATGTTCATGCCATTCCTCAGCAAAGCCTTATTTTTTGTGCTTTACATCTGACCCATCAGGAATGATGATCCACTTGCTGTGAGGCTGCATAGGCACAACATTATGTCTTTCTTAGCACCAAACACAGACGAACTGAAATTAAATTATCAGCCACAGCAAGTGTAAATGCAATGCTTACAGCTAATTCCATTGGGCATGCAAATGATTGCACCTGATGCATACTCTTTTTTTCTTTTCAGGGCCATCCTGGACAGAAGGGAGAGATGGTAAAAAGTTACATGTATCTCTTCAGGAAACAGTGGCTTGGTTTGGGGTTGTGTTAATTTTCCTTGAGGATGTTAGCTAGAGTTTGGCTAAGATGGAAAGACCTAATTTCTGCATACTAACCACCCAAATTCATGCTATCCTACTAACTCTCTAGCTAATATAGTAAATTCATGATCATAGAAGCTGAAAGGTTTATCTTTGATTTTACATGATGAGTGTCTGGATCATCATGTCACAATAGCTACCCTATTTTATGCATGGGAATGTCATTTCCATTCTTAAGCCTTACATTCAGTTAATAATCATTTTAAAATACTTTGGAAGTTGAAATGTTTCATGGTTGGACTCCTCAGAAGTGAATGTTTCTGGAACATTTCATAAAAACCCATTTAAAAGATTTTGGGGTTTTTGAACAACAATGAAAAGCACGTTTGTCACATGTTAAGATGATTTCTCAGGTACCTTGTTTTATTCTTGGGTACTTGATAAATCTTAAATGCTACAAACTTGGCATGTACTTTATGGTGTCCTGAATGAGATCTTGTGCCTTAGAGAAACTGAAGAAGTTCATCATGATATCAAAAAGATACAGATGTTTAAAACTAATGCATGAAGTATATGGAGCACAGTTAGGTTTTTTTTACGTCATCAAAATTTCAAATTTTGATTTTTTTCTCTACAGCTTCAATTTTCAGAGATTTCACACAATTCAGAGGGTTCACTATTCACAAGGGTATTAAATAAGTAATTTGGAAAACCATCAGTTAGAAATAGCCCTACAGTGAGCACCCTCGCCAGCTATATTTATATAGCTGGATACATTTTGGATTACGCAATTGTTACTGGTTTTGTTCCATAAAATATTCATTTTGGTCACTCTACTGCTATTCTGCTTAACTATGCTTATTCCAGTAAAGTCATTAGTTTCTGGTGTTCTTGTGTTCTACTTAGATCTAAAATAAAGTCTTATATGTTTTCTTTCCTTTTCTCCCTAGAATCTGTCAAAATAGTACAGGTCAGAGCCTCAGCAAGCTCTTGCTTGACTTAATATGAAGGCCAGCATTTACTGATTAAACATTACTTTGCATGTTAATGGTCTCTCTCCCCTTATTCCCATTACTGTATGGCTATGTTCACACGGGGAGCGCTTGTTTCGAAACAGGAGGTTTCGAAACAAGCTGTTTCGAAATAACATATTATTTCGAAACAACTTATTTCGAGGACAAA
>ML681981.1:23630546-23658080 GCA_007922195.1 Podocnemis expansa | reverse complement strand
CCCAGGGTGCTAAGCACCCTGGGAGGAGGGGCACATGTTGTCTCGGAACACTTTGTTCCGAAACAACATGTCTGAACAGGGCTGTTTCGAAACCTCTGTTTTGAAACAACTCTGTTTCGACAGGAAACGAGGTTTAAGTTGTTTCGCAAAGACCACGGCCATTTCGAAAGAAGCAGTTTGCTTCTTTCGAAATGGCCGTGCGTCGTGTGGCCATGGCACTCCTTATTTTGAAACAACCACTGTTGTTTCGAAATAAGGAGTGTGTGTGGACATACCCTATAAGTAGCTTTCATTTATATACTGCATGCACAAGGCATATCATTGTTTGTGCCAAACAGCAGCTGACAATGCAAACTGTCAAATATTTTATATTTGATTTTCTTATAATAGATTAAAAAATATCCAGTCATGAGAATATTTCTTGATTATTCCTAAATATCACATTACACAGAGTTAAAACGGGCCTGATCTACACATGATTCGCCCATTGGCTTCTGAAGATAAAGTCCATTATTCTCTAGGGCTAAATGCTGCCCTTTGGGAACACGTATATGATTCTCAAGCATCTGAGGGAATTCAAGCACAGAGCTGGGCTTTTAATTTATTTTCATCTGAATCTGCAAAGTGCAGAGCAACTGTATAGAAATGCTAACCAACCTCAGATCCTAGGGAAATGAATGGAGAGTGCCCAACGCATAGAATTAGGCCTTGGAAAGAAAAACTATAGCAAAACTGAACCCACTGGTGAGTTTGTATTAGAGACCGCTTCTGTGCAGTGCCATGCCACAGAGGACATGAGTTGCTATAGCCCCTCACTAGAGAGTTTTAGCATCTTGGGTTTTTAGCTTTAGGTTCAAGCCATACTGTGTGTCAGCTAAGCTGGCAGCCATTGGATAAGTGGGGCCTCATCTGGTCAGCCTCAAATGCTCAAGATGAGTTTCCTCTGAGCTAGTGAAACATGTAAACCCCTCTGGCGTGTGTGTGTTACTGGTGCCAATCCACGGAGAATATGTTTGGCTGCAGCAGCTCGTGCTTGTAGTTCCGGAGATCCATGTTTCAGTCCCCAGTGTGTCAGCCTAGAAGGTGACTGTCATTTAACTACTTAATTTTTCACTCTCCCATTGGTGTTCCCCCTTAGTAAAGCTGCAGCACTTACTTGTGCATCTTCAGTCCTCTAGTGTACCAAACACTGAGAAGGGAATTGAGATCTGCCATACGCATTTTTGGCTAAAGACTCTTTTAAGACCTATGTTTCCATCTGAGTACATGCCACATGCTGAGATGTTTAATATTCTTGCCATTATGTATATACAAATATATATAACTTACAACAGTGTATTTTTTTAAAGGGTGTTCCTGGTCCCAAAGGACAGCCAGTAAGTGCATTATATAACACTTTCTGTAAATCTTCCTACTTTTGGAATTGTCCCCCTAACATGAACATTACTCTTTAATTTCTCAATTATTTTCCTTTTGTAGGGGCCTCCAGGACAAAAAGGAGAAAAGGTAATCTTAATGGGAGCTGGTTTATAATGAAATTTAAAAGGCAGGGAAATAACTGAGTCTCTCAGGGTGGATACTTCAGCTATGACTTTCAGAGTGAATTAGGGCAGTTCGTAAAACAGACCAAAGGCTCACCCTGTAGGCCTCTGAAAAAAAATCAAGCTGAATTCCTGCTTCAAACATCAGCTCTTCTAATCACCAGTGCTAAAGATTACAGACTGAGAACTCAGTTAGAAATATTGCTGATAATGCCTGAGGCAGAACGGAATACGATTTTGCTCTTCTAGAACTAAAGAATTCACAGTTAAAACTTCTTTTTTTCACTAAACCATGCAGCTACGACACAGAATATAGATAGGAAACCAAAGTGAGTTATGCCAAAGTGTCTTTTTTTAACCATACTCAATTTTAACTGAAGCTAAAATGTTTTCCACATGGTCATATTGTAATACAAACAGATACATTTTAAAGCATGAAGGCAAGTTATAAGCTCCAGTGGATAAAGCACAACATTAGATATAGGGGCTTCGATGGTGGGTTTGGTTTTTTTTCTGAGTTGTTTCAAGAAAAACCACTGACAACAACGAAGGACAGTGTTTCCAAATTGGAAGCCAAAAGCATGTTTCCGAAATCTATATGTAGGCATCTAAACAAGAGATCTGATTTTCAGAAATGTTGAGTGATGTCAGCACAAGTTTTTTGAACATTGCCATTTATTTAGGTGCCTAAGTATGAATTTAGGATCCTGTTTTTTAAAATCTTGTCCAAACTGTGAAGACCAAGCAGTTACAGAGAAAATCTGATGACTTACAAGTTTGAAAATCTTAGAAAGAGAGAGAGAGGGAGAGTTGGAGAGGAAAAGTTCCAAAGAGATACTCGTATTAGTCTAGCTCAGTTGGGGAGGAAGAGGATAATGCAAGGTATGTTAAATGCTCAGGTGGTATAAACCGGCATAGCTGCTTCATGGAAGTTAATGTAACCATTCTGATTTATACCTGCTGTGACTTTGACTTCATATGCCTATTTTAGTTCACTGCCTTCACTATTTAAACTATTTTCTTTTAATCCCCTCCTTTCACAGGGCCAGTGTGGAGATTACCCACACAGGGTAAGCAGTATTTGTTACTAACTGTCCCATGGCTTCCTGAACATTAATCCTGATCTATTTGAATGTCTTTTATATGGGAACGTGAGGTATTTCATTAATGAGGTCCATTATGTATCTCCCACAAGTGCCATTTCACTGACTGACATATTTCATGGGAAGGTACCAGCTAGAATTTTCCAGGCAGGATTTACAACATTATGTCATTCCATTAAACTAGTACAGACCTCCAGATATCTACCCAGATCATCCCCTTGTGGAGATTCCCCCATCATCCTGTCAGGAGATGAGGTTTGCCTCACAAGGAAGGGTGAGTCACACCCTTAAACCTGATGGCTTTCTGGAGATCTGTAGGAATCCAGGGTCATTTAGAGGTCTTTTTAATCTCCATATGAGCCCTGGACCCTACTGAGTCCCCTCACTGGCAGTGTGGCCATGACTTCTGGGGGTCATCAGAGAAAAGGCTATTCTGCCTATTCAGCCTCTCTGATCTTTTTCATCTAATTTGCATAAAGACAGGTTGAGGGAGAATATCCATCTTGTGCTGTGATTCTACACTGTCCAGGCCACTTCTCCCTGCCTAGCCTATCTGCTCCCTACCCTTTCCTCTTCTGACACAGGGCCTGTACCATGTGGAGAGCCTTCTAGATAATAAAGGAAGGGGCGATGCTGCAGAATTGGCAGAGCTAAAGTTGGGCAAAACTTGTAGTGTGGCCCCCTCCACATGCAGATCTGGAGGGCACAATCTGGCTATAAGCGGCTGCAGAAATACAGGCTTCAAGAGCAAATCAGTGAAAGGCAGTGGGTCAAACTGGCAGTGAGCCTGGAAAGCCTATGTATTTATAGTTAGAACAGTTAAACACCATGTATTCACTGAGGGCAGAATGTTTTTTATCCAGTAATTAATTCCTACTGTCTACATTTACAATTAGAAGTCCATTTCTGTCATAGTTCCTAAAGGATGCCCTGTACTCTTGTAGATACTGCCTGGCTGTTTGTACACTACAGGTTGGAAAAGGCGAGGACACTTTTATTTATTTTGGTAATAATTGTATTAAACCCAGGAAGTAGCCCCATTTGCTTCCCCATCCTGCCCTGATCGGCATGTGCCCCTGTCAAGAGAGAAGGGAGTATATCATGGGGTTTAGGGGATTATAGGGATAGAATTCAGCCAGGCATAAACAAAACTAAAAACAACTCTAGCTCTGAAAAGCCATTGGAAATGCACTGGAAGGACATCATATGAGAGGATTGAAACTTGTAACCACTGTGCAGAGGGAGGGAGGCTTAAAAAACTATTTATCTGTTTATTTTTTTAAAGTCTCTGGATAATTAGATTGGGCTTTGGCCCTGCGCCCAGAGAGAAGTGGGGCTTGAGGTGGTCCAAGACTCTGGTATGAAGATGGCATGTAGATAGCAAACCTGTCAATGGCATCTGGGTGTTGTGGGGAGGGGGTAGATGGCCGTGTGTTCCGGTCCCGATACAATAATAGAAGGTCAGCTGTGTTTATTTAGACAGGCCGTCTCACTAGATTGTTATGTTAAAAAAAAGCTAACAACAATGTTCACTGAAGCAAGCGTCCTGGGTTCCATTACAGCCCTTGACTCCAGACTGTCCGCATTGTTCAAGGTGAAAAGTGGGGGCAGTGACCCAACCACATGAGGAAATGAAGAAATTAACTAGAAATGAAGAGCAGTAACCTCAATTTATACCTGACTGAGGTTATACATAGTCTCAGTTTATAGTCATTGCCTAACGTGGTCCACATTTAAATACCAGCACAACCCAATCAATAGTGGGCAGTCTCCACTTAAGCAAATGTCTGGAGCAGTAACAGAGGAGTTGGTGCGGGTTATGATTATGATATATTCTGATGAAGTTAGGCAAGGAAGACTGCTTGTGTCCTGCCTTAATCAAATCTGTGGGGTAGAGGGGTGGAGGTGCTTAAGCTGTCTGAGTGAGAGCTTCCAATGTGTGTGACAAACTGTCCTCAGATTAGCTTCCTATGATGAATATACCTGTAAACCAGAGAACTCTAGGTGGAAGGGAATAGTAGATATGTCCCGCCTATCCTCAGATATCCCCCTTTTCTCATTATAAAATAAAAAGGGAGTGAACATTAAGAAATGTGCCTTTAAAAATAGTTGTACGCACTTTTTTTTAGCTAATTTAGAATTTGTCTGATTGAAGATTCTGGTTCATAGATGGAGCAGTTACCATCATCAGATACGATGGACAAGAAAATGAATTGCAAGTATGATAAAAAGGGGACAGATATTTGGTTTTGCTTTTCTATAAAGAGAGGAAATTTAAGGTCAGGGCTTCCTCTTTACCTGCAGTAGCCCACTTTCAACCCATCAGTCTATTTCAGTGTTTCCCAACCAGTGTGCCATGGCACACCATGTGCCGTCAGGCCTGAGCAGGTGTGCCACAAAATTTCTTGAAAAACTACTCAAAGAGCTATGGGTTGGCTCATTGACTCATGAATATTAATGAGTTCATTTGGAAACTATATTGTGGTGTGCCTCAAGTTAATTAAAGGTAGCAAGGTGTGCCACGGCAGAGAAAATGTTGGGAACCACTGGTCTATTGTATGACCTGTGTGAGCAAACAGGAGCTACATTGCCAAGTTAGGAGGTTACATTGTATAAACTTTGAAGAAAGACAAGTGACAAAATGACAAATGCCAATGCAAGGCCGGGAATGGAACCTGGTCTCAGAATAGTCAAGCTCTTTTTAATCTTGTTGATGTGGTGTATTTAACACAGTTCTGTGTCGCTGTGTCTTCACTGTCCCCTAGGAATACCTAAGTACAACATTTGCAGCACTGCGCTCTAATCAGATCCTTGCACTGAAGGTTTGTGGATAATGGTCTCAACTGGACCCAGTTCTGATGCAAAGGAAACAAGGATGTGGAGACAATATTGCAGGCTCTATGTTGAAAACACTTTGCTGTTTGGATTTTGGGAATGCAATTCTGAGGAATGGAGGAAGAGGCTTGAAATACATTTCTTATGCATACCTCCTATGCTTGCTTTCTATTTACTTGACTTCATAGCCAAGTCCCTTCTCACCCATGTTCAGTTTTGAAGAAAGTAAACTAAATAGGCTCCTGAGGTTCCATATCATATGAATAGCCCCTCTCAGCCCACACATTTCAGCCATACCTCTTTCACCAGTAAGACTACACAAGTTTCCTGCACAGATACCATCTTGATGGCTCCCAAGAATTATTACAAGGAGACACTGAATGTGTCCTTTTCCCAGCCAGAAAATAACAGTTTTTCCAGCCGTACTAAACAGGCAACCATGTCAGAATGCTCCACTGAGCCACCAGGCTAGCTTCTTGTATTATGTTGCTCCCTGATCTTCTCCTGCTAATGCCCAAATGGAGATATCCATTCATTAAATCACATTGAGGAAGATTATAAAATATCTCTGTATGTTCCACCATGCCAGCATGTGGTATTGACCATAACCCATACAGTGCACAATTAGCACTGAATGTCCTAAATAGGACGATGAGAGCGCTGATCAAAATCCCATGCTTACCTCCCCAGCCTTTCCTTTTACTGTTCTTCACCCTACTTCTCACCAAGGTTTGCTTTCTGGCAGAGGAGAGCCTGCTCCTGTGAAAAGTGGCCTGGTTGAGTTTTTAGTGTCTTTTTTGTTCTTTACCTTATGTTTTCCTGTGTTAGATTATGGAATGGGGTAACTGCAAAAATAGTGTGAAACGTGAAGGCCATCGGTGTAGACTGGTACTTATAGACTGACTGGTCTCTAGAGGCATGGCCCTGAAAACAAGGCTACTTGCTTCTTCCCAGATGCCACGTATGCTGACAGCACGGGTGCGGCAAGTTTTCAAACACTCAGCTGACCATGTTGCTTCACTTCAAAAGCTGAAATGATCATGTTTGATTCGTCTGTGGTTCAGTGCACCATTATGTGGTGTGGAAATCTGCTTGTAATTGTGTCCTTCAAGTCAGCGGCTCTCTCCACTGGTTTACCACAGGGATATGTGTGCTATTTATATAAACTGCCCAGAGGGCAGGGCTGTGAGGCTGCAATATTGTGATGACATTTCTCTTTTGCAACAAGACTGGGTCCGAGCTTTCACTAAAACACAAACAGCCGTGTTCAAGGGGAGCAGAGTATATTGCTTAGATGCACATCATCACTGTCATGGGAGACCTGGGGGCAACACCTCTCAGCCTCAAGTTCACTGCTCCCACAGGGAAAACACACAGAGAAGAACATACAGGGAGGACATGCTTCTCACCCCACTAAAACAACTGTAAATCAAGAGTGACTTCAGTAGAGTTAGGACTGGTGTGCTAATGGGAAAGGGAATAAAGGCTAATCTGGTGTTTGAATTGCTACTGTCAACACCAGCATTCTGTGACTTGAAGCAGCCTACCAGCCCCACAGGCAGACAGGAGCAGGTTTGGAAGTGGAAATTAGATCCAGTTGTGGGGTGAAGAGAAGACCCTGAGCTTTAGTGCATGATTTTTGATTTGTGAGGGTCAGCTTTGTGATGCATAGCAGATTCCTGTCCAAAATGGCTCAAAAGCCAATGTTACTGTTAAACAAGGAGATGCAAAGCACATATCATGAGGCAGAAGTTCATTCTCTGGTGATCAGGGGGCATCTCAACTCACCCTTGAGTTGGGTCATGACCACTGAGACTTGTGATGCAAAACATAATAAAGGACCTTGAACCAGTGAGATAGCCCCTAATAGAACTCTGCATTGCTTAGCAAAGGGTAGTAGTTCACAGTCTGGTCTTGTTCCTTCATTGCTGTCCCTGGCAGGAGACAGGAGGTTGATGAACAGGTGATGAACTTTGCCTCTTCTTGGGAGGGAATCCTTCACTGTTGTGAATCAACTTCTTCAGCCAGTTAAATGGTGAAATCTCACAAAACCCTGAAAGTACAAGTCTAACAAGGAGGGAAATGATGAGGCCATTAGGGCTTTAAAAGGAACGTGGAGGACAATTGTGCAGTAAAGGAAGAAAAGGGGATAATTGTGAGATGTAGCAAGGGTAACTGTATACTCATCAGTCTTCACAATTTGTAGAAAAATCACTGGGGATTTATCTAGTAAGAAGATGACATCCAGAGAAAAATATGTATTTCTTTAATGAGGGGCACAGAAATATGGAGGTGACAAGAAGGGCTTCAAGAAACATAGAGCAAACTGCTGTCTTAATGACTGCCACAGTTCTAATAAGGACCAATTGAGAAACATGGCACTGCCCCCAGGAAACTCTGGGGAGCTGGGAAGAAAAATATTTGTGTTTTTTTGCAATAAAGATCATCTGAAGAGTGCAGCAGAAGCTGCATGAGAAATTTTTTGGTAAGTTTTCTTTCTGAGTAGAGATAGGAAGCAAGAAAGAATTGATAGGATGGTGGGGTCTCAAAGACCAACAGGTGAAAGACCAAGGAATAGAAAAATTATAGCCCTTTAAAGGAAAACCTGTGCATTCCAAGGCCCAGCACAGAGCTATTCCTTCCTGTGTTTAAAGTACTATACAGAAGAGCTCAGAGGTTTGCCGAGAGGTATCCGATGACAAATATCCCTCCCAGTGCAATTCACAACTCTCTCTCAGCTGTGGTTTATTCTCATTACAGTCTTTCTTTTTCCCTGTCTTTTCATTTTCTTCATTGACTGCTCTCTGACTTGATGTCCTACTGACTCCTTTGCCCTGCGACCTTTGGTTTCGTCTTCTTCTTCAGCTGTTGCCTCTCCTCAATTCAGTGCGGCTGGCTCCACCCCCAGTCATAAAGAGACGCACTTTCCAGGTAGATGCTTTTCCCTCCTTGCCTGTTTTAAGCCTACTGTGAATTGTAAGATTAATCAGCTTCTTTCCTTCCTTTCTTGGAGATGGAGTTTCAAAAAGAATCTGGCAGAACCAGGGGGCTCTCTTTAAAGTGGAAGATGTATTTGATGGGAAGATGTGTATAAACAGAAATGTACTGAATCCAAATTTTTAAAATAAACCACGTGGAGTATGAAACATATTTCCCTTGGAGGAAACTGTGGTTAAAAAAGGAGGTATCATAGAATCATAGGGCAAAGCCTGACTTCTACCTTCAGGAGCCAGTTCCTGCATGCACACTATGGTCAGAGACCTTTTGCTGAAATTTAAGACTCGCTAAAACCAGTACCAGAAGCCACACTTATTAGGCAAACCCTTATCTTAATAATGGCCCCTACAAATGTACTGAACCACCTCACGTCGTCAGCTGATTTTTGTCAGTCCCTTGCCTTGTTACTTCAAACAGTTTTCACTATGTATGAGAGGTAGAAAGCAGAATGACTCAAGGGAGGAGTAGTCGCTAGAGGGCTTTTCACCTCAAGGTTAGTGGCATGCCCAGTATAACTTTAATTTACCAAGGGGTTAAAGTAAGGGGGAATGCCCTGGAACGGAATTCTGGGGCCCTCTATTGTTAGGGGGCCAGAGTTCCAGGCTCCCTAAAAACGGGAATGCCCCAGAGCACTGCGTTCCAAGGCCCCCTAAAAATAGAAGGGCGCGCTGGAACACACTGTTCCGGCACATTCCCCCTAGGTTGGTGGAGGGGGGTGCAGGCTGGGGCCAGCCCAGCCACCTCTCCTTCCCTTCCCTGGAGCCTGTGGTGGCTCTGCCCTATCCTGCTGGGGCCAGGTGGTGAGTGCAGCCAGGCCCCAAGCTCGGGCCCAGGCTCCTTTCTGCTGGCCAACTGGCTGGCCAGCGCCGCAGCCTCCTTCCCTCTGCCGAGCTCTTTACCCACCTCAGCTAGGTAAGGGGGCCAGGGGTGCAGTTGGGACAGTCAGGCAGCTATCAGGGAAAGAGTGGGGGCAGGGAAGGTGCATGGTGAGGGGGGAGAAGGGTAGGGATGATGGGCTGGGGAGGGTTGGGGGGGCTGAAGGGGGTGGTGTGAAGATGGGGCGGTGGGGGTGTGGGTTAAGAGGGCTGGAATGGGAGCAGGGAGCTTAGGGAGTGTGGATTGGGGCTGAGAAGGATATGAGGAAAGGGGTCTGATGGGGTATGTGTTTTGGGGGCAGTAGGTGGGGTTGGGAGGCAGTAGCTGGGCTGGGGGCAGGTGTTGGGGGTAATAGCTGTGGGGTCAGGCATTTGGGGGGCAGTAGCTGGGGTGCATGAAGGGGGCCCAGACCTATGTGAGAAGGCCCTGGAAATTTAGGAGGGTTTCAGGCCCCCCCATTATACTTTAAACCCTGGATATTGGGGGCAGTAGCTGGGGTAGGTGAAGGGGGCCTGCACCACCATGGGAGGCCCCACCAATTTAGGAGGGTTCCAGGGCCCCCAAATTATACTTTAACCCCTGAATTTACCTCAAGTTATCATCTAATGTTTTTTCACTCAAGTGAAATGACCTTATGGTCTCAGCCCAGTTTCTACTGGACAGGTGTTTACCTCACACAAAACACAGCAGCTGGCATTAGTTGCCCCCCCTAGATGGAAGTCTCAGGAATGAAAGAAAGAACTGAGCTGAGAGATTCTTAAAGAAGAAGTTCATTCCCAGGGCCAGATGGGGAGATGGCACTGCTGTATTCTGTTCTGTACCTAATCTGTGGGCTTCCTTCACCAGGTCATAAGCACTAAAAACAATGTCATGTCAACTTGAAATTGATGAGTCAGTTAGCCTCCGTGTGATTCACTCTATAAGCAGCAGAAAATGTAAGCTCACTCTGAGAAATCTTGCTTCCCCACAGCAGAACAGAAAGTCAGATGAAGCTGGGAGCCAAACATTTGGAATACTAGAAAGAGCTGAAGCTGTAAAACAAAAACAACCACTAGTAGCTGGAAGAAAAAGCAATGCTGTTTTACACTGCATCAGCAAGAGTGTTATAACAGAGAACTTGTTGTGGAGGGAGCAGTGGTTTAGCTGTGAGCTCTGTTAAATGAGAAGAGAACACTGAATATCTAGGCAACTAATTAGTGTTTAACTAAATTGAAAAATAGCACCAATTAATAGCTAAAAATATTAAATGACATTTGATAAGTATGATATCTAATCCCTAACTTACTCTATCTACCCAGTTACATTCCAATTAAATCTTAGAGAGTCTTTTTCAGGCTGAAAGTATTAATGAGAATATAATTATATAGTAATAGAGCTTTATGTTTCTGGGAATCTGTCTATACAGAGCACTTGCTTAAACAAAGTGAGCTCAGTCTCTACAATAAAAAGAAACAGCAAGGACACTGCATTGATGGCTTATGCTTTGTGCAGGCATCCCACCAAAGAAGGTCACCTGTATCCCACTGAAATCTTGCCAGCTGCTAGCGTGAATTTCCATCAAGGCAACAGCCTTTAACATATATACTCACATTAGCACCTTCAGTGCCCCAGTCATCTCAAGAGGTGGGTAGCCACATGCAGCACAGGGCCAATTCCAATTATTGCCAATCTGAGTGGTGGGAAATGGAGAAGCAAATGGGATTCCCCCTTGTCGTATTAAAACATAGGGTTAGCAATGAAAGTTTCAGTGAAGGCTAAACACATATAGGGGAAGTTTATCACCTCACAGTGCAAATATTAGTTTGTTTTCATATTCTTGAGCTACTCTAAATGTTTTTAAAATGTGGATTTTGCTAAACTATGCCAAATCCAATGGCTTATTAGCTCAGAAGGTTCCTGTATTCCCCATCCACCTGAGTTAACTTCAGAGCCTTGTTGGGTCAAAAGAGAAAATAAGTGTTGTCTTGTCTCTGTGTGAAACAGTGAATAGGGTGTGCTCAGCTGATGTGTACCAGCCCTAGTAGCGCACACCAGGAATGAGCTGCAGTAGCAAGATGGTCATGGGGAATTCTGTAGCATATGTGCCTCTTACTCTGCCTGACAATATCCAAGGCTTTTTGTCTTGGGTTTTTATGGGAACCTAATTCACACAAAAATTTAACAGCTAAAAAATATTTATCTGGCTATAGAATATACTTTCATGTCCAGGAGGCTCATGTGTTCTCATGGACAGACCCTAGGATGTGCTAGGAACAGTTTACAAAAAAAGGGAAAGTTAAACTCTTTTCTCCTAGGCCAGAGCGTGGGCAGGGTGAACAACATGTTATTCTGATTGGATAAGAAGAGATACTATAAAGGTGAGAAAAGGTGTCCTATGGACTTGGTTCACAGGTGGACAATTTGCTATCAACTTAGCTGGTCACAAAAGTGCTGAACTTTGCATCTCATTTTTTCTATTTATTATTGTAAATTATGTGGGTTTTTTTCAAGTCAGCAGAGCCTTGTCTCTCCTTAAAAATAAATACACTTTGGGGTTAGTTTAGGTCTGTGCTGGGTCCCATCAGGGCATCTCTCCATTTAATCATGGCATCTATCTAGGTTGTTATGCTGCACCATTCTTGTCATCTCTGTGTCTTATTTGGGGCACTCAGAATCTGGGAGCATGCTGGATTACATAGAACCACCATCTAGAGAGCTTCCAATTCCAAAGTATGCAATAATTCTGTGGGAAGATGCAAGAATGGGTTCAGCACAGATGCATATGTGTCCAAAGTTCACCTCTGAAGGATGGAGGGGCAAGCACAGATTACTGCAGGAGAACAGGGAGCTGCAATGGGTGGAGGCAAGTTCCTTTGCCAGTTCCTCCCTACAGCTATCAGTGCTTAGCAGCCCTGACCCAGCTCCCCCCATTCTGCAAATAACCAACCCTTTCTAGACTCCTCTAGTGTCAAACACTTTACTCCTTCCCTAACTACCATTCACTCCAGAACACTGCAGGAGCAAGCGGCCCAACCTCAAGCCTTTGCATATCCTTGGAATAAACATTGCAAGCCAACCCTGTCCTGCCCTAATGCTAACTGTTCCTGCAGCTTCAACCAAAGCTACTGCTAATGTGACTGGTGCCCCCCAACAAGCAGTGCCCTTACAGTGACCAGCCAACCCTGTAAGGACACTGAAGGTAGGAAGAGGCACCACATAACTGACTTACAAGAACACATACCTACAGCACAGGTGTAGCATTGACGCTACGTGACAGGATGTGTATTACATGCATTCTACATATATGTGGATACGTGACTGAATGTGAGTGAGTGGGACTACGTTGTACCCAACAACACTATCTTATGAAACAGTACAAGTTCAATGGTAACAGTGCTCTGATCTTGTGTGATGTAGCCACAAACCCATATGTTAATTCTGAATAAATTATTAAGTTATATTTCAGGTCTTTCAATGAGATCACATAGAGGTGTTTAAGTTTGTTGAACTTAAATCCTGGCACTGGTTTTAGGACTCTGTGATACTGTATCTAAGAAGACAGAGTGATAACAAGAGAAAGCAGAGGGCTAAACAATTTAACTTGAGTGTCATGATGCTGTATGAATTTACTGGAGTCATCATTTATAGATCAGCAATACGGAATTTAAATGGGATCATTCTAAATCAATACCTCCTCACCGCTAGCCAGCTATGACTCTTGATTCTCCCACCCTGGGTCAATAGAGGCAAAAATCATGTGTGATTGCCTGAGAATGTTGGGGAATCCAATACATTGACTGTTGAGATGGCTCGTGAGGGATCAGCTACAGAAAGTTTGGTTCAGATAAGCACCCAAAAGCTTAAATGCTTTTGTGTGCCATATCAAATTCAAATGGATTTTAAGTCTCAGAAAAAGAGGCTATCCCCTCGCACCCCTGTTTTGGAAGGTACTGTGAGTGTTCAGTTATTACTGACTGTACAATGCTTTAAGATCCTCACATGGATAAGTCTTGAAGAGTCTTAGAAGATTCTCATTTTTATTATATAAAATTAATCACACTTGTTTAAACTTAAAAGAATAGTTTACTTTGTATTTGGGTTGCTTCGGTCATATTTTAGTATCTGATCCACTTTTCATATCTCCTTTAAGTGAGCTCTGACTAGGATATAACATATAAATTGCATTTAAAATGTAATTGAAAAACTACAGGAAAATGGCTCCCATCATCCACCCAGAAAGACCATCAGATGGGTATCTTTTTGCCTGAGTTTTGGAAACCTCTCCTGCGACTAACTGTGTCTTGCTTGGCTTGTCTCTCTGTCATCTGCACTGGCTGAGCTGCTTTTTATCACACACCCTGGGTGCTGGGGTCTGGGTTAACTCTGTCCAGTGGTAACTCTTGTTTTAATGAACCTTATAGGGCGAACAAGGACAGGCAGGAATCCAAGGTCCTCCAGGGCCACCTGGTCCACCAGGGCCAACTGGACCAGCAGGAGTTCCAGGACAACCTGGCCCAATTGGGCCACCTGTAAGTTTAAAAGAAACCAAACAAACAACATTTATCTTTCCTCTCCATGACATGCATGCAATTTTCTTTGGTTTTTATTGTCTCCTTTCAGCCTGATGCACTGACCATAAGCAATTTCCCAAGGCATGGTGGAGGGAAGAGTTCCTAGGCAGGGAGGGAGGCGTTCTATGACCCGAGCTATCACTATATCCACACACATATGTCAGAGGGTGACACCAGTAGCCTTTCTTCCTCTCCAGCTATGGGGAGGAAGTAACACTCTGGCTGTAATTATCCTACTCTCAGCAGAAACCTGACTAAAAAAAGCTCCTGAAATCTCTTTGATGTTCTGCTCCTAATTCTATTCCCAGGCTGGCAGCAAACAGCCTTGGACGGTGAAAATAAATTGATCAGTTAAAAGAAAGGGATGTCAGGACCCAAGCAGTACTGTCACTAATGTGCTTTTCCCTCTCTCAACAGGGCAAAACAGGGGATCCTGGAAGGGCTGGAAAGGATGGAAGGGTAAGTGCAGTAGAGTTGCCTCAATGCTTTCCCTTGGGCATGCTGTATTCATAGATTGTGAGGCCAGAAGATGCCAATATGATCATCTAGGTTAACCTCCCGCAGAATCAGGTCATAGACCTCCTACCCACTCCTTCAATAGACACCTAATCTATGACTGAGTCATTGATGTCCCCAAATCATGGTTTAAAGATTTCAAAATACAGAGAAACCACCAGCAAGTGACCCAGGCCCCATGCTACAGGGCAAAGTGAAAAACCCCAGAGCCCCTGCCAATCTGCCCTGGGGGAAAATCCCCTCCTGACCTCGAATATGGTGATCAGCTAATCCCTGGGCATGTGAGCAAGACTCAACAGCCAGACACCATTTATTGTATGAAGGCAGCCAGCAATTTGATGCCTGAGGACATGGAGCATGGCTGGAAGGCCAAAGCACTTGTTCTGTAAACTAGGCAGCTGCACTTAATGTCTTCATCACTGTCTGTTTTGTTCATCTGGCTCCGCTCTGAGGGTGCATCCAAATTCCCTGCTCAGGGACTATGTAGAGGCATCTTAGTGCATTTTTCTATTGTAAGAATGACTGGCAGCACTGACCACTGAAGACTTCTGTCCAGAAAACAATACAGACCACATGGCTCATTCCAGTGCCAACTTTTCCCAAACTGGTCCACCCAAAAATGAGCCTCAAACCAGACCTGACTGTACTGGGGTGACAGGTAATTCAGTCTTGAGAGGTTTACCATCCATCTCTCTGCCAAAGGATGTACCAGTTATGAATTTTAACAGTTTCTGATGTTGGTGCACAAGAAGCTGAGTGAAACCACCCCATCATTGTTCATAGGCCACGAAACAACAGTCAGTTGGTCATGATTTTTGGTCTTTCCCACTCTAAGCTGGATTGAAATAGTAACCTGTATGTGAAGTGCTCCTCAGCTCATTACCCTCTGACCCCTCCATTCACTTCTTTGTCAGTATATTATATAGCACTGTGTAGGGACTTAGTAATTGAGAAGATATGCTGATAATAAATTAGGGACAGAGGAGAGAAGAAAAGTCATAAGGATCCGTGATAAAAAATCACCAGGAAAGGACAGCAGAATTAGGGCTTGCATGTGCTGATGCCTAACTTTTGGTTAGTACTGTTTGAATGCAACAAAACACAGGAAGCCTCTGTAATGGCAAATGATGTGCAGTCTATCACCTGCTATATCAGTGGCTTTCAAACTTAGAGTGAGGACTCAGTACTGGATCACAAACTCTCAGGCACTAGGTGGCAGAACCCCTTGCTGCCACTGCCAAAAGACTGGAATGCATTTCTCAAAGTTGTAACTGGTGGGTCATTGGCATAAGTGATATTTCTCAACTGGATCCCAGGGGAAAAAACCCAAGGATTCCAAGGTTTGGAAACCACTGTGCTGTGTCACTAGTAACACACAAAACATCTAAGGATGCCAGGCACTTGCTACTTAGAGGGGTATAACCTGCTTTCAGTCTCAATTTTTTATAATAGCTGTTTCAAACCTGCTTGCAGAAAAGGGAAGTCCAGGTAACAGAGCAAAGAAGAGCCTCATTGTGCATGTTATCTATGTGCAGAAGACTCCAAACTTGGAAAATACTCACTTTTAGTCTTTTAACCCCAAGTAGCAAGTGATGCCAAACTAAAAATAACTCTACATCTGAATTGCCATGAACAGGCAAAAAAATACTGTAAATTCAGGCTGCAGAACCTATCTGTGGTGTATGTTCCATCTTTCTCCTTCAAACTGTTTACATCACAAGGGCAGACGCCATATGGAGATCTTAGATATTAATACTTATATTGTATATATCCTATACAGTGCTTGGTATGTGTGCCAATCTCATGGCTATTTCTAATTAGCACAACAACTGATGGCCCTGTCTTCTGAAACTTAGTCCAGACTAAGACATTTCTTGGTTCTGACTACACAAAGGTTAGTGTGGCCATTGGCCAGATTAGTCCGGACTGAGCTTGCTTAGTCCTGACTAATTTGGCAGTGTGAACATAGCCCATATGTGGGAAGGGAGCTCAACTTGTATTTCCTGAAGTGGGGAACTGTAGAGTTTATCCACTCAGTTATGATAATTGTTCTTGCGAAGTGCCATTCTAAAGTGAACAACTCTTTAAAACCAGGCTCAGCAGTGATTGATGTCCCAGTGGGAAAATTTTTTTTACCTCTACTCCAGTTTTCTAAAATAAACACAGAGTCTGGTGGCACTTAAAAGACTCACAAATTTATTTATTGCATGAGCTTTAGTGGGAGAAAATTCCACTTCACCAGACTCTTGAATTTGTGAGCCTTTTATGTGCCACCAGACTCCTTTTTTCTTTTACCAAACTAGACTAACACAACTACTCCTTCGGATCCAGTTCTCTAGATATTTTCAGTTTTCCCAACCTGAGAATATGTTCTTATCTTATCTACAGGGCTTACCCGGACCCCCTGGACCAAAGGTGAGAAATTTTTCATCAGTTGTAAGCAAAAACTAGGATAAGTAAAATTCAAATCCGTTAGCATGGATGTGAGCAAAGCTGGGCATGATCATAACTGGGAGGTGGGAGGAGAAGGAAAGGAGGGTTGCTTCATAATGTCTTTGAAAAAAGTTCATGATCAGACTGAAATGTTTCACTGAGAACTCAGTCCCAGCCTCCTGACCTGTTGTTTTCAATGGGAGTTTTGACTAAGTGAGGAAGTAGACATCAGGACATATTGCACCAAAGAACTTGCGAGCCATGTCTTTGCCAGATTGTCTCATAGCACATTTACTACATTTTGTGAATTCATTTTGTAACCATATTGCTAATTTTGCTAAATTTTCCATTTTTTACTTGCCAAACTCATGAAATGTCATGGACAAAATGTGAGATTTCTTTTATCTGCAAAAATCCCCAATTTTCTTTACCTGTGATACTTTAGACCAGTGGTGTGTCAAGGAGAACCAGCAAGGTGGCTAGATTCAGTCTGGGGAGGGTGTACTGGACTGGTGTGTCCTGTGGGGCCACAGTTTGCCACTAAGTGTGTTTTGACTCAAAAAAGGTTGAGAATCACTGCTCTAAGACTAAGGAGCGTTATGCTAGAGTAACGTTATAAATTGAAAGCAAAACCAATGTGCCTTGTAGTGTGCAGGGCAGCTTTCCTATTAAGTTGTAATTCACATGGGAGAAAATTCACTCATGTCCACTGGACTCAAACAGGACATAAACCATATTTTGAAAACTCCAGTGTGACTTAAGTGGTGTATAGGCCTCATTATGGGTCTATGTTTAAGGGTGAATTTCACACTCAGTGTCCTTTTTTTCTTCTCCATCTGCACAAGGGAAAGGACAGAAATCTTTCCTTGCCAGTCTAGCATCAACTTCTTATTCATTTTGATTTTTACAGGGAGACCCTGGAATTCAAGGATACATTGGGAGGAAGGTAAGAGGAGGAGGTAAAGATTTGAGAAGTACAGAGCAAATAAGTGCTCTAGCATGGCTGCCCCAAAGGTGGGTGCAGGGCTCCAGATAAAGAAAAGCCACAGTAACAGAGGAATGTGCTCATTCAACTCATTTCCAGGCAGATGGATTCTGATGAAGCTCCAGTGTGTTAAAGATGTTCCCCTGGGGCATCCCCTGCTCTCCCTGTTTGCCTTCCCCTGAGGATGAAAACCCTCCTATGATATGGCTAGCCCTGCCCCAGCCTGGCTGAATCCACTCAAGGTTTAAAGGACAGGCAGAGAGGGAGACAATGACATAAAACAGCATAAAGAGGGAGAAATACTGAAAAGAAGGATGAGGGAATGAGAAGAGGAAAATTAGTATTCCCAGCAGCTAGTAGTTGTACATACTCTGTTATCTGTACCTTGTTTTATGGGTGCTCTGCGGGTGAAATGGCAAGACCTGAGAGCTTTTTAATTAGTTCTGCATAAACTGAGAAGTTTTGTTATGTCAGGAAATGAAAATTATAGCCCCTATGGACCGCAATCCATTCCTGCAGAGACACACCAAATTTACTGCTTCTTCTTTCAGCAAACTGTCAATTTTCACTTTAACCAGCCTTTTTGTTCTTTACGACATTCATGAGGCTTCTCAGCCCACAAAAGTGCTGACGATGTTACTGATATGGTATATAAGTGGGTGTTTGTACCCGGATCTTTTCTTTTGGCAACAGTCTGGCTGATTTATTTATCAAGCAAGGAGTCTGAATTCCTTTCATACTATGAGAAGGGTGATCCCAGGGTTGAGATCCATTAATGGGGAAGTGTGCAGGAAATATGAGATTAAATGAACACAGAAGAGAAAGTCCTCCCCACTGAGTTGGCAATGGAAGGAAAGAGCAACTTCTGTACTGCTATAATCTAATGGGCAGACTCAGAATTTGAAGAATTCTCCCTCCATTATGATTTTTTATCTTGTGATACTGGAGATATAGTGACTGTATTTTCAAAGTTAAAAACCAGGCTGTTTTTACTGCAACATATTTACGTTCATAAAATACTCAAGCAAAAGCCAAAAACATATGTATTTTTTATACGTGTGCTGCTGTCACTACCCCGCTAGGTTATCTTTCACTAAATCTACAAGCGTATTTCTCAGAATGGAGAATTTTTTCCAGTAACTGACCATCTAGCCAGCATCATTAACATTAACTTTGAGCAAAAAGAACCGCTTTGATACTGTCTACACTCATGCAGTCATTAGCTTCACTCCAAACATTTTATCACAAGACTGTTTATTCCTCATAAACCCATGGGAGAACCTACTCAATATAGCAATACAGCCTGGACAAGCTTTTTCTGGTTATTAAAAACCAGCAATCCAACATGGTGACTGGTGAAATGAAAAACCAGGACATTTCAGACCACCCCAAAAAAATCCCTGGGATACTAAGTTGTGAAAATCCTAGACCAGTGGTTCACAACATTTTCTCTGCAGTGGCACACCTTTAATTGATTTGAGGCACACCACCATATAGTTTCCAAATGAACTCATGAATATTCATGAGCCAATGAGCCAATCCAGAGCTCTTTGAGTAGATTTTCAAAAAATTTTATGGCATGCCTGTTCAGGCCTGAGGACACACCTGTGTGCCATGGCCCACGGTTTGGGAAGCACTGACCTAGGCAAATTCAGCAAAGGGTACAATGTATTGTATAAGGGACTGGAATGTGTGTTTGCAGTACCTACATTCCTGAGGGGAAGAGGCTGTCTGTAGGGGGACTATCTCTAATGAGCTCTTCCATGCCCCTCCTCTCTTTGCTTATGGCAGAGCAGAATCTCTCTTAGGGGAGGATCAAGAAGTTAAGTTATGGGACTTAACAAGTATGTTATGGGACTGGTCTCTGTCTGTCCTTCCACATCTGTGTTAATATTTCTTCATATATTGAAGGCCCCTTTTTTTCTGACTCTGTTTGCCTCTCCCTCCATTTCCTTGCTTCTCTTCTCAGGGTGAGGTGGGTGAGGCTGGCCTACCAGGTGCACCTGGCCTTCCTGGACCTATTGGCCCCAAGGTAACCATTAAACTAACAATTCTTAGCTAGTTAGTACCTCCGTTTCCTTAGTGCAACTTACTGCCACCAGATATATACCTCTTTTACTGAAATGCAAATATACAGGAATATGATGCAGTCTCAGATAACGTAGTAAGAAACAGGACATAGATATCTAGGGAGACTCAACAGATTCTTTTCATGCTCCATCTTGGTGATGTACAACATGCAAACTTGTTTTTGTAGATAGGGCTTGACCAATTGTCAGCCACTGGCTCTGAGGCAAGAATGATTCCTTGCTCTCCAAAACCAGGGCCAGGCTGCAATCTGCTCAGTCATTTGTAGACGTTGTAACATGACAACTTGCAAGCCTATAGACCGTTAACTTCTGCTGAAATATGACAGATTTTTTCAGAGTTAGTGGAGATGCTCTATAACGTCTTACTCTGGATACTGAGGGTCTTGATTTCAAGTGCCAAGGCTTTGAATTTTCAAAGGAACCTCAGGTAGCTAGCTGCCTATCTCCCATTAAAAGTTAGTTGGATGTAGGTACCTAACTCCCTTAGACTATTTTGAAAATCCCAGTCAGTGCCTCCAATGGATAATGAAGAATGTCATAGATGCAGATCACCTATATGTGTTCAGAACATTTTCATGAACCCATTTCTCTTCTACCCGCTGTCCCGCATTGGTGCATGAAGATGAGCACGTGAGGTGCTACAGAACAGTGCTTTATCGTGCAGTTATTTCTTCGCAGCTACAGCATGCATTTCTCATTAGCAAAGCTCTTTCAATTGTCATTGCTATTAAGATTATGCTATTTTTCTCCTTTTTTTCAATCTCGCTCTATTTCCTCTCTATCTCTGTTCTCCTTGCACAGGGTGAAAAGGGGGATGCTGGCATGAAGGTAGGCATGGGATGGGGATCATGGTCTTCTCCCACATTTATTGAAACAATTTGCTATTCTGAATACTGCATTGTAATAGGGATCTGTTGGCCAAGTAATGTAATACACATATGTGCTGTGATTAACCACAAGCAGACACGCCATGTCCGGCCTCTTTTATGCACATGCAATAAAAGTAGTCTTTATCCACTTGGTGGAATTTGATTCTTACCAAAGAATTTCTCTGACTATGAAGTTTACTAATGATGTGTTACAGCTCTGTATTTGAAGCGATGGGCTGGGGTTTCTTCACACAGTATGGTTAGCTGACGCATCAAATCTATTCAAACTCTGCAACTCTGAGGCCAAGGTTTGGCACCATTCCTTTAGTCTCCCTCTGTTTCTAGGCTTTTTTTTTTTTTACAAGCAAATATGGTTTTCTACCCATATGTTATCTATTTGATTAAAAGGTATTGCACCTACATGTTTAAAATATATTACTCAATGCAGATCGTTTAAAACATTACAATATTGGCTGTTTTCATGACAGTCAAGGTATATTGTATCATACCATATATTTGAAATATCAAGAGAAAATACCTGCTTTGTAATATTTTAAATACATTAACTTTGACACACATATTTAAATATTTATTATGTATAAAACATTCTATTAATCAGAAAACAAAGGCACCCACATGAATTTTCACTTTGGTGGGATCATCATTCTAATGCACTAATGGTCCCTTTAAGCTACACACTTGTGTTTAGAATGAACAGAGAGATGTTCTTCAGGGGTTTGGAGAATCCACTTAGTAACTGTATATTACGGCAGCCAATAATCTTCCTTTTAAAATCAGGTACAGTGACAGTGAATAGATCCTCTTAATCACTGCTTTGTGCAGACTCTAGTCATAAACAAGACCTATATGTAATCCAAGGTCCTTCCACACATCCATTCTTACACTGGTGTAATTTCATTCATTTGGATGGACTTAGTTCTGATTTGCATTAGTGTAAATGAGAGCAGATCAGACCCATAGCAGATAGGTTTTAAGGGCTATGAAATTACCGCAGTGTTTCTCAACCTTTAGCGGGCCAGGGAATACCTAAAGGTATTAATTACTGCATGCAGAACACCTGATAAAAACTTTCTCAAAAAAGCTGGTAACAGTGGCGGGAGATTTAAAATGCCACAGTTGTAGCAAAGTTTCCCGGAGTGTGTCATTGTCCACCGCCATGTGCCTAGAAGCTTTGCTGTGCCTAGGGCATTAAATTGCTCCTTCTCCCTCCCCACCCAGTCCCCCCATTGAGGAGGGGTCGGGGAGCATCACAGAACACCTGCACTATGTCTGAGGAGCACCAGTGTTCCACAGAACATTGGTTGAGAAACTCCGAATTGCTGAGTTCTGCGAAACTGGATACTTTCTCTTTAAACTGAGAGGCAGAAGAAGTTGTGGATGACAGAGACAGTATATGGTCCTAAGTGAGGGAAAGTGCTATAAGTAGAATCCATGTCCCAACCCTGTTTTTATTTGCTTGTGTCACTGCTATCATGCACCTGTTCAGCATGAACTCTAAGTACATGGATTAATAGACCTTTGATTCAGTTTCTGGAACCAAAACCAAAATTGCCTTGTCCCAACTCCAGCCTAAAATAACCCCTCAATAACAGATGACAAATCTGAGACAGCCTCCCCACCCTTCTAATCCCCTTTGTCAACTTTAATTGAATTGATCACTTGCCTGTCTTCTACTGAGATCCCAGGGGCTTAGCACAAACTTTCCTCCCCATTTTCTTATGTGTCTGGGACAGCCAAAGAGACAAGGAGAGCTACTGAGACTAATAGCTGCTCTGAGGTAGACAGCATGGAATGGAGAGAGAAATGTGGTAGCCTTTTTGGCTGATCATTTACATTTGACAGAAAACCAATATATTGTTCTCTTTTGTTTTCAAAAAAGTAAAGCTTCTCCAATCCTGATCTATGATCTCTCTTGGTTATGTACTCACACACACATTTACAAATGGAAACCTCCACAATTTACATTGGAAAGCAATGGCAAACTGTGACTCGGAAAATGTATCTTTGTTCTTAACAATCTTTTTTCAACCCAGGTTTCTGAGGTTTGAGCACAATCCTAGCCCCCTAGCAGCACATTTTGGAATGGGGTAATCAATGCATGTTCTAACAGGCCACCTTCCCATCTCAGTGCAATTTATTCACTTTCATTAAGACTCCTCCACTTCTTATTGCCATTCTCATTTTGTTTAGGGTTCTAGAGCAAGAGACCCCAAACTAGCAGTAAATCAGTAACCAGTAGTAGTTCCTGTGTATTCAAACAGTGACTGTGTTTGTCCTCTCTGGAGATGCTTCTTTCTAAGCAGGGCTGGCACTACCTATGACCCAATGAGGCACTGGCTTGGGGCACCTCAGGTGAGGGGAGCCAGGAGGTGGGTGGGCCAACTCAGAAGCCAGATCCCACACTACTGCCCCCTCCCCTGAGCCAGCCACTCCATCCCTGAGGGCGGAGTGGACCAGACCATGGGGCAGATTTTGTTTCTCATCCTACCTCTGGGCTGCCCTCCCAGCTGGCCCAGGGGAGGGGTGAGAGAGCAGAGCCCGTCCTCTGGGCTGGCCCACCCCACCCCTGGGCCAGCTGCTCCCCGCACTGGGGGCATGGTGAGCTGGCCTAGAGCAGAAGCCAGGTACCGCTCCCCTCCTCCCTAGAGGGGACAAAATCAAAAGCCAGCTTGGGGCGCCACAGCCCCTTGAGATGGCCCTGTTCCTAAGTGTTTTCTTTATACAAGAAGATCATGTGTTACTGGGAAAGGCCCTTGATGTTTTTTCCTTTCAAACCAGAATATTCTGTGTGCTAAATTCTGCTCTCAGTTAAACACGTGCAACCTCATTAAAGGTGACAGGATCATGCCAAGGTAGCGGGAGTCACTCACAGTTGGACTGTAGTTACTGGAATTTGCCCAGGATATTGTTAATTGTTTGTCTGTTTAAAAATGAACATTTAGTCAGATTTTTTTTGTATCCTGATATAGCTGGTTGCATACTGAGCATTTGTTCCTTGTTAATTTTATCTTCTCACACTTCATATTCCCACAACTCACTGAATCTAGTAGTCTCACTTTGCCTCTTCCCCCTCTGGCCTTCATGGCATTGCTCTAAATCTTCATCCCACTGAAGTCAATATTAGTTTTATCAGTGGTGCTCATAAAACCAAGATTTGGCCCTTTGCACATATTTTTCCTTCCAAATTCTGCTTAACTTAAATTATCTATTTTAGGGTGTTAGTTAAAATGGGTTGTGAAAATGGATTGTGACAGTTACACCTCATTTCCAGAGGTGACAGAATAGGAAGAGTAGCTGCAATTGACTCCAGGAGAAGGAACCAATAACCATGTAATTTTCTGTCTCCTGAACAACGATTCAGCCTGGAAAAGTTTTCTTTCTTTTGGTTAGTGGTTCATTATTACTATCTAATACTGCCAGAGGACTAATCAGAATATTCCCCCTCGGTGTGTTTAGGCTGGTAACATGAAATGCAAGTGAAAGAAGGGCAGATCTGCCTGAAGAGGTGAATTGGCAAGTAGTTTCTGTGCCCAGGAGAAAAGCTGCAATTCATTCCTTCAAACTCTGGCTATGAAGAATGTCTTTCATGGTACATAATACCACATTCCTATGACCCAAGTGACATGTGAAGAATTGTAAAATGGTATTGTGACTTCCACATTTATCACATCTCAATGGCTTCCAAATCAAGTATGCACAATTTATAAATAAAAAGACTTTTTCTAACTGCAAGCATTGAAACCTGGGGTCTGAAAGTCAACTGCATTATTTCTGCCATTGGCACCATTCCCAATCCTAAAGATTCTGCAGGCCAAATGTTGGTCTTAGGTGCATCTGTATAATTTCTTTCCTTTCCAGTTAGAACCTTAGTCATACCTGCATGCCCCTTTTGCCTTCAGTAGGACTATACAGCTATAACTGAGGGGATAATTTGAAAACAATGGGTCTTTGCAAGTAGCTGGACCTCAGTTAATAGTTCTGTTGGAGTTGGGCAGGCCAGAAAAGAATCCAGTTTACTCTCCTGGAGTTGGGCTGGTTTTGCAGACTGACATCAGTGAAAAAAAATCTTTTTGCCACATCAGTTGGCGGATCTACTGAAATACACAAAGTGAACAGATACCCTAAATCAGAAGAGGTCATTCTCACCTAGAGACTTTGCAGAGTAGAACTGTACTAGAGGCGAGATTTTGTGTGGTTACCAGAACACCTGTCAGGATTAGCACCTTAAAGTAAAGGTAATGTCATTCCTCTCTCTATTTGTAAAGTAAAACAAGGACATTTTAGGAGAAAACAAGCTACCTAATGCAGTGTTCAAACTACATAGTTAACACTCTCTTAAATCAGGAAATGCAAAAGTTAAGGTTCTTGCAGTCAGTGTAATGTCTGCCACATTGGATATCCTGTATAGTTTTTATGAGATATAGTGTATGACATGAAGAATTCAGAGGGCCAGTGTTGTCCAGGATATAGAGCAGGTGATTTGGCTTTAAGAGTTGTGTTTTTGTTCCCAGCACTGCCACTAATCTGCTGTGACTTTGGCAAGTCACCTCACCACTTTGCGTGCAAAGTGGCAATATCAAAACTTACTTCCTTTGTAAACTACTTTGAGCTTCACAGATAAAAAGCACTAGATAAGAGTGTCATTACTAAATGGCATATTTATTCAGAAAAAAAGGTATTAAAAATCTTTATATAAGCAAGATGACCATACCTATGTGACTGTAGAAACTGAAATTTTTACATTACTTAACTAATTTTACTTTAACTGTGCATACGTATTATTGCATCAGTAAAGTTTCTTGCATTGATATTTATTGCTATTCGTGTATATTGCACTTTTGAGGGGCGTTAGCTATTTCCCTTGTGATCTCTCTGTTTCAGAAGACTAAGCGTGGAGAGTTTAGTATATAACAGTGTTTTATTCATGTTGAACACCCACTGCTTTGTAGTTTTCTGGAACTTGGTCCCATATCACAGTAGTTTCTTGTGATGACCTAATTAAATATCAAGTGTTGAACCTGGAAACTAAAACTACAGATGAGCAGTAAGGAAATGAAAGGAGGATGGTAAGAAAATTATTTTTCTGCTTTTAGGAATTTCCTCTTTCCTTTATTTTTATAATGGTCTTCAGTTCGACATTCATTTGACACTTTATGAGAACCAGAGCCCTTCCCCGAGTTAATATGCAGAAGATTGAGGTTCATATGCTCAAGAAGGGACTGAGAGCTACATAGAAGCCCATTTGGTTAATGGAAACAGCCAATTCAGTGCTGACACATAGCATATGCCTACACTGCAATTAGACACACAACTGGTTTGTGCCAGCTGACCCTAGCTTTCAGGGCTTGCATTTAATGGGCTTCTTAATTGTGATGTAGAACGTTGGACTCTGGCTGTAACCCAAGCTCTTGGATCCTCCTTTGGGTTTTTAATTGCAGTGCAGACATACCCGTAGTTAAAAGTAATACTAATGCTAATCAGCATATTATAAATGCTTGGGCTCACCTGGCAATTTCCAGCTGTACCAATGGGTTAATCCAATACTGATTATTCTGCTGAAAAAAAAAAAAAAACCATCACACAGGACTCTGAGTGAGATATTGAGAGAGTTAAATAAGCACTTCACACGCTGTCTGTGAATGTGATTGACTCATTAAGCACCAGCAGTAGGCAGTTTCCTAATCTGGGATTTCCGATCTGCTACTGATCTGAGGGAGGTTTCAGATTTCGCCCTTAGAAACACTGAAACTCCATACAACTTGTGGCCTGAAGACGGGTGAGGAGGGCAGGCCTTGCTAGTAGTGGATGGAACTAAAACACATGAGTGGAAATTTTGGGCTTTAGACTAAGGTCTTGCACTGCCCTCTGCTGGGGTGTTAAAAGCAATCTAGAGTCAGTACAGTTTTTAAGTCAAATCCAGACTACATCTGAAGAAACAGTAATTTTTCCAACTTTATTTTTGAAAGAAATCTGCCTCTCCTCCATTTTGCTTAGCAAATTGTTCTGAAAGCCTTTGTCATGAGAGACATTTCCTTTCCTGCATTAACTTAGTTATATATGGAAATTGCATTGTCCTAATTAAAACTTCAATTTCCCAAGCCTTCTACTGGCTGCGGACTCATTACATCACTTGCGACCCATAGATCATTTGTGAATCCTGGGCCAGAGATTTCAAACTCACTTCCTGCCAGATTTGATCTTGGAGGTAGGAGTGCGAATATCCATACTCAGCATGTGTTCCATGAATCACAAATAATGACATCTATGTAGAGAAGATTAAAGATACATAGACTGGCTTGATACTTGGGATGCGGACTTACGGACTGAATTTCACAATTGCTACCAAGACTGTAAAGAGGCAGTGTGCGCTAGTGGACAGGGCACTAAGGTATTACACAAGAGATGTGGTGGGTACTATTCCTGGAGCTCCCAGTGACCAGCTGTGTGACCTTGAGCAAGTTACTTTACCTCTTTGAACCTGTTATCCCTCTCACCATTTGTCATTCTTATCTTTCTAGATAGTGAGCTCTTCAGGGCAACGACAGTTTGTCATCGGCTTTGGGTCCTGGCTCTTCTATAGGGCAGATGGGGGTTAATTTCCGCCTGTAAGAATATTGTCAGTTTCCAAAGGGATAGCCGTGTTAGTCTAGTCCAGTAAAAAAAAAAAAAAACAACAAGCAGTTGTGTGGCACTTTAAGACTAACAGATTTATTTTTTG